>VMYD01000349.1:1200000-2400000 GCA_007663325.1 Eucalyptus pauciflora | reverse complement strand
AGGAGCTTGTTTCAATTGTAGTTAGCAAGGCCACATTATTAGATATTGCCCACAATGGCGGCAGATGATGTTGCAGCAA
This sequence comes from Eucalyptus pauciflora, assembly GCA_007663325.1. Classification (NCBI taxonomy): domain Eukaryota; kingdom Viridiplantae; phylum Streptophyta; class Magnoliopsida; order Myrtales; family Myrtaceae; genus Eucalyptus; species Eucalyptus pauciflora. The sequence goes on along the minus strand of VMYD01000349.1, from coordinate 2,399,921 downwards.
CAACCACAAACAATGCTACAATACGACAATTTCCAACGTCCACTAGCTCAGGGAAGGGTTTATGCCGTCACTCAAGAGAAAGCGGAAATCTCCAATACTACTGTTATAGAATGAAGCATTATTCACCATAGGATGCAAGGAGTGTGGGACTGTTATAAGTAAATAAGAGGGAACATTAGATCTAATTGTGTTGGCCATGTACGGCATTAACATCATTATAAGAATAGAATATATTTAAGCAAGGCTTTATTTTATCAGAGTGCACAACGAAAGCGTGATCGAGCTAGAAATACTACCCAAAATTAAGGTGCTACAATAGACAGATGGTTAAACAAAAGAACCATCCAAATGCCGGAAGACATGTAACAAGCTTGTGTTATCTACTTTAAGAGAAGTGGGGGATGAGCATCCACATCTCGTCAGCTATCAGAGCATTAGCATGGCTCCATTTGAGGCACTGTATGGTTGAGCTTGGAGAAGTCTAGTCTGTTGGAACAAGGTTGGGCAAAGGAAGATCATTGGTCCAGAGTTGGTCTAACTTACAATGGATGCCATGCAGGTAATTAGGGAAAGGCTTAAGACAGCCCAAAGTAGGTAGAAAATGCATGCTAATAGGTGAAGGAAACCTTTAGAGTTTCAAGTAGGCAACCATGTCTTTCTTAAGGTGTTGCCCATAAGAGGAGTATTGTACTTTGAAAATAAAGAGAAGTTAAGCCCCAGATACGTAGGACCCTTTGAAATCTTAGAACAGATAGAGAATTTGGCCTATTAGCTTGTTTTGCCTCCGAAACTTGCTCAAGTACATAATGTCCTTCATGTATCAATGTTGAAAAAGTATGAGTCTAATCCAGTACATGTACTAAACTTCGGAGAGATCGAAGTAGATGACATAATGTCATATTCGAAGGAGTTAGTGTGGATCGTGAATATAAAAGAGCAAGTGTTGTGGAATAAGGTTATTCCCTTAATTAAGGTCATTTGGCGAAATCATGGAACATAAGAAGTAACCTAGGAAATTGAGAAATCGATGAGGCATCAATACCCACATTTATTGGAGCAATCAGGTTTGTGCTTAAATTTTGAGGATGACTTCTTCTTTTTTTAGGGGGGAAGACTTGCAATATCCTCAGTTCGGGCCATAAGAATAGAGTTTCTTAATGAAGTAGATCCAAAAACCATCATTAGGATAGATGACTCACATGCTTATGAGTCCCTTTAGGCTTAGGCTATAATGACACTAATATGAGACTTGGAAGATAAGTTTTACCCAAGCTCAAGGAGAGGGGTTACATGCCTATTTTGACGGTAAAGATACCAAAAACTAGGTTGTCTTGAAGACCAAGATTGGTCTTAAATATTTTTAGAAGCTAATTATTTAATGACATTTAATGCACTTTGATGAATCATAAGCTTATGTGTTCCTTTAGCCTTAGGCGATCATGATACTAAGTTGAGACTTGAGAGTTAAGTTTTTGCCAAGCTTAGATAACTTAGTGACATATGGTCTCATTTTCATGTTTAGCTTATTCTTTAGAAGGGACAAAAGAGAAGACTCTAGAAGGCTTGGTTTAGCTTGGAGAGAAAGTTAGATATAAGAACAAATCCAAACCTCACAGTGGCACAAATCTAAGCATTAAATGAGGGAAAGTGAGTCGTGCACTTATGTGGCACCTATTGGACATAGCCATCATTAAGGTTATATTGCGACTTGGAAGAAGATTCTAGAGAGGCTAAACTTGGAGAACAAGTTTTGTTTAGGCATGTGATGAATATCTTGACCTAATTATTACACCAAGTTTAAACATTAAATGAAGGGGGTTGAGATGTATGCTTAAGTGTCATCTTATAGAATAGGTCATAATTATGCCTACACTAAGCCTTGGAGAATAAGTTGGTCATTTCATTATTACAAGACTTAGGTAGCCCAATGAGAAAGAGCACAAGTGTCTTCTTAAGAGTCTAATCTTGCCACCTCTTCTTCCATAACCCTACCACCTCTTCAACCTAGGTTTGCCATCCAAAGAGATCCTATTGGTCTAATTAGAAAGGTAATGATGAGAGTTTGCTTATAAATAGAGGCATCCTCCCCTCATTTCCTCACCCTATCTTTTCTCCCTCACTCTCGCTTTTTCTCTCACGCCCTCTCACCATCACATCCTTTCCCTCTCTCGACTTTGCTTGCCCACCACCTCACCGAACAGCCTTCTTTTGGTTAAAAACCATCCATAGCTCATCAAGATTCATCAAAGGTAAGTAGAATTCCTAACCCTTGGGCAGGGCGATATGCTATGTCGTTGAGTTTAGTCATGTGCTTACCCGTGAGTGATTGTTTATGTGTCATAGGTCCACTTTGTATGGCTTGCTCATGTGTGGATTAAGATGGAAGATAATGAACCGGCTTGTTCGACACATGATATATGGTCATTAAATGAAAGAAGAAGACCATCGTCATATAGCATTGGTGGCGATACCTTGTTCATGAGAACGAGATGCCCTGATTGAGTTAGGATGCTTGGGTTGAGCAAGCTAGCTCTCGAGATGCCTCGGTTGAGCCAAGATGCCCTGGTTGAACCAGGATATCTAACTTAAAGCTGGATGCCTCTGTTGAGTTGGAATACCCTGATTGAGCTAGGATGTATGTTAATGAGCTTTTTATACATGCTGGTATGTTTATTACTATGCAACTTTGTGTGTTCATAAATAACCCGAAGGTAATTAGGCACGGCAGTTATGCCGAAGGGACACACACACACACACACACATATATGTATATATATAATCAAGATGAAGTAGTAATATTATTATCTATCTGCCATCGATATTGTAATACAAGCATTGCACATGCTAAATTTGATGACGATATATCATCCTAGTAGAAGATTAGGGGTTTTTTCTTACTGAGTCTTGGACTCATTCTTTGTTTTTCAAACTTATAGTCATGGAGGCCTCACACCAATTTTGAGAGCTATACTCACGTTAGAAGAATTAGGAATTTCCTTAGCCTACACGAATATTTAAGGATGATGTAAAAAGGAGAGTCCCGTAGAAAGAGCTTGTAAATATACTAGTAGTATGCTTTGTGTAGTATTTTCCTAGCTGCTTGTTTATTATGTTGTGGTCAGGTGTCAATGTTGTAATGCTTCCGCAAGTGCTTAAATCGAAATTTAAAAAAAAAAAGGGTAGCGACACCTTGGGACATTGCAACGATAACATTGTGACCTAGATTCAAGGTCGTTACATTAGGCATAGAGATTTCACTTATTAGGGTTTCGGCTCATCCCTTATTTTTTCAATTTTGTAGGATGGATCACCCTCCACCACTCGATTTAAACTTTCCACGTATTTTGATTGTGAATACCAAGTTGTGCTTTTATCTAAATCAATGGTAGTGTATACTAAGTGTAGTTCCACCGTATAAGTCGATGGGGAGTCTGTTGGACCACTTAGGGGTTTCAATGGTCCCTTTAGTTTCAACGACAACGGCTTGTCGATGAGCGACATGCTTTATCTGTCATTTAGAAGTGTGACCTTGTGCAAGCAAGTTTTTGGTTATGGATTGGTGTGATGATTTTAGGTAACTCGCAAGCAAGTTTTTGGTGCAGGATTGGTGTGATGGTTTTAGGTAGCTCAACCCTTCCTAATACTTATACAATTGTGTTTTGCTTGGACATTGTAATAAACAAGAAACATATGTATATTAATTAGACTCATGCAATTTTTAATTATAATTCTGAGTTAAAATAGGAAAGGACATATGCCGCACGCGATGTTCTTAGGTGTCACACTTCGTCTGATGGATATGAATTTTGATAACAATTTTATGTTGGTTTTTGTTCAAGGTTGCCTCCTTCAAGTAGAAAGACAAAATCCAAAATCACTGGAATTGCCAATAGGTTAAGGACACTGGGAACATAAACTTAGCATAAGATTTAGTTTGAGTTTTTAATTTTCTTTCTTCATATGTAAGTCTTTAGGATTGACAATTAGATTCTTTTTCCTCAAAATGATGTTTGCCAAGGTGGAATGCTAATAACTTTTTTGAAAGACAATAATTAGTTTCGATGCCTAAGAAACCTCCTAGCCCATGTTCGCAAGAACTTGTAAGCTTTCATGGTTAAAGGGAGAAGTGCCAAAAAAGTCCTAAACTTTTTGTCTTTGTGCCGATTTAGTCCTAAACATTTTTATGTTGTGCCAATTCAGTCCTTTCCGGCCAATTTTGTCCGGATTTTGTTGACTAGATGCCGACCGACTGACGTGGCCTAATCGACGCTGATGTGGACAATTTTTAATAATATTTTAATTTTTTTAATTTTTTTATTTTTCTGTTTTTCTGTTTTTCTGTTTTTCTTTTTTTTCTTTTTCTTTTTTCTTCCTCCAGCCGGTCGCTAGAGCTCGGCAACCAGCCAGAAGCGACGGCCGACCGGCCACCTCGCCAGTGGTCGTGAGGGAGGCCTCGCACGAGGCGGCGAGGGCAAGGCTCGACCCTCACCAGAGCCGGCGAGGGCGAGCCTCGCCCACCCGACGTGAGGCCGCCTCGAGGCCTGGGCGGCGAGGCTCGCCCTCGCTGGATCTGGTGAGGGTTGAGCCTCGCCCATGGCCGACAAGGGCGAGGGCGATGAGGCGGCCTTGCTGTAGTCGCGTCGTCCCCTCTAGTGAGGGTCGAGCCTCGCCCATGGCCGACGAGGGCAAGCCCTGCTAGCTCGACGTGAGGCCAGCTCGACGACAACGGCAAGCAGCTGGATTAACTTCGGCGAACGACGAGTAGGGCACGGGTGACAAGCACGAGAGGCGAAGACGCACGGACAGGCGCGCGAGCAAGGGACGGCGCAACTGCAGCGAGGCCGCCTCCTCGCCCTCGCCCTCGCCGGCCATGGGTGAGGCTCGACCCTCGCCAAATCCGGCGAGGGTGAGCCTCGTCTCCCAGGCCTTAAGGTGGCCTCGCGTCGAGCGGGCGAGCCTCAGCGAAGCTCGACCTCGCCAAATCCGACAAGGGCGAGCCTTGCCACCCCGCGCGAGGCCGCCCTTGCGGCCATTGGCGAGGTGGCCGGTGAGGTCGACCTGGACCTCGCCGGGCGTCGCCTCTGGCTAGTTGCCAAGCTCCAGCGACCAGCTGGAGGAAGAAACAAAGAAAAAAAGAAAAATCAAAACAGACAAATTTAAAAAACTAATAAAAAGAATTAAAATATTATTAAAAGTTGTCCATGTCAGCACCGATCAAGCCACGTTAGTCGGCCGACATCCAGTCAGCAAAATCCGGCCAAAATTGATCGAAAATGACTAAATTGGCACAACGTAAAAACGTTTAGGACTAAATCGGCAAAAAAACAAAAGGTTTAGGACTTTTTTGGCACTTCTCCCCACGATTAAATCATCGGGATAAAGAAACCACAAATGCTATGCTAATTTGTATGGTCGAAAAATCCAACATGTCATTTGTTGACACCTAATTTTGGAAAAATAAAATTGCATTTTGAACAAAAGGAAAATAAGGGGAAGATCAATATGATTTGGTTATGAATGGAATGTGGAAATTCTGATTAGCAATCTTTGCTCCGGCGAATTTTCAAATCATAATAAATGTGGAAGGAAATTCTCGATCAGAGAAATCAGGTGAATAAAAGGGCAGGGATTTTGATAAAATGGAAGGAATCAAAACATTCGAGGAAAAATCAAACCGATTGCAAGATTTTGCTCCAATTTGCAAACCATAAATTGAGGCAACGAAAAAAGAAAGCTCAAAAATTGCCATGGAAGATGGTGCTCGGAAACACTACAAAAAGGAGACCAAATTTTGTGAAAAGGAGGTGAGGAGAGTGGAGCTCACAAGGGGAAAAAATGGTGAGAAAACGTAGAGAGGTTCGATAGACAATCTCTCAGAGAGGAGGCGATTTTCAAAAAATTCAGAGCAAATTCCTCTTGACGATGCCCCATGTTCATCATGCTTCATGGATATTGACGACAGGCATAAAGTTTTTTCAGCAGTGATCAACAGTGGGCCATCTTCCAGGTCAGGCATGTCATCATTGCTCATTTGGGTCTTGCCTGACTGCTTCAGGACTACTGTCTCGGGAAGAGCAGGTGCAGGAGTCAAGTCCGCTCGGAGAGATTGGATTTGAGCTATCATGAATTGCATAGAGGCGAGCAACTGTCGAAGTTGGTCTTCCATAGTGGAGATACGATCATGCATTTCAGTTTGGTCGTCCATTCTAGCTCTTGATCACCTAAGGAAAATGGAGATATGTAAGAACGATGTGTGATGAGAACACCAATCCATGACAACAATTTATTTTTTAGTCAAGAAAAGTCCACATATGAAAATGATTTTCCTAAAAATGGACTAGGAAAACAAAGACATGGGATGCCCCAGTAGGGACAAAATCTTTTTTTAACATGAACTAGGAAGAGCCAAGACATGAATTGAAAACAAATTTCCAGTTTTTTTTCAAAATAATTCGTTGCATGGCAATTTCCTCATTTCATTTTTAATTGACAAAAGAATTAAATCAATGATTGACCTAAATTGTCATGAACCGACCCAAAAATACAACAAAATAAATTGCATGGTATAGGGATAGAAGACTTACTTTACCAAGGAAAATCAATGGCAATCACATAGACACATCCCATGAGACGTGCGGCTCGATTTCTATCTAGATGGCTTAACAAAGTGGAGCTAAGGGGATGATCTGACCGTTGCAGTCTCGCATTAACGTGTCAGGTCCCCTTAACTCCGGTTTAGTCGAATGGAATGTCCAATAATCACGCAATCTCGCGGATATGGACAAACACATTTGACACCATGAAAGAAATTTCAGGGAAGAGAATGTCAACCTCTACATAGCAGTCTCGCTTTAGAGGAAGTATCATTCTCAACACCATCCTAGAAATCCTATCGCAGCCCAGGTTGGACCGCAGGTTGTGTGTGCAAATAGTGTAGTGCTAAAGCAATAAAGTATGCACAACAGTTTAAATGCAAACAACACTTCTAATTAGGAAAAATAAATCATTCATCCCACACTCCAACCTGCAAGACAAATGTTAGCAAAGACTACTCCCCTTATACCTCCCATCTGCAAGAACATTTAACACCTTAAAAATGTTAGGGACGTACCTGGGATCCTCGCTGCCAAACAAAAACATTTTTAAAAGAAAAAGAAAAATTGGCCTAAGTCCACTAAGTGTTTTAACACAAGTCCCCAGCGGAGTCGCCAAGCTGTCGCGACCTAATTATTTCGGGTTCACCGCCTAAAACTAGGTTAATGGACTGCTAAGTTTTTTAAACTTAACTCGGGCTCTCCCAAGCCCATACCAAATCGCGACTTGAATCTAAACTTTTTAAACATGCAAAATATTATCTAGGAGTCGCCACTAATCAGTTTACGGTAGGTCGATTAGACACCTAAGTAAAATAAAGGGAGATTTATTTTACTCCTACGAACCAGAGACTAAGGTAGCGCATGACAAAATTTCTGAAATAGAAATTGATTTCTAGCCAGAAATCAATTTCTCAATTTCTATTCCCCAGCCAAGTTTTTGAGTAAAGAAACATGTTTGATAACGACTCAAAATTTCTTTTTCTGAAACAGAAATCCGTTTGATAACAGAAAAAAATTTCTATTTCTATGAATCATGTTGTCCCCATCCTTTTACTTCACTCTTCTTGGTGCTTGTGATGGTAATTTAATTTGATAAAAGTTGGTAAATCACTTTAATTTAGGGAGAAGTGCCAAAAAAGTCCTAAACCTTTTGTCTTTGTGCGGATTTAGTCCTAAACATTTTTTTGGTGCCGATTTAGTCCTAAACCTTTCTATTTGGTGCCGATTTAGTCCTTTCGGCAAATTTAGCTCGGAAAATGCCTACGTGGATACAAAGCCAGCGCCGGCCGTCCTACGTGGATGGACCGGCGCTGACATGGATGCCTGAAAACAAAACGACGCCGTTTTATTAAAAAAAAAATTAATTTTTTTTTTAAAAAATTAAAAGTTAAAAAAAAAACCTAGAACCTAGTTTAAAACCTCCTTGTTTTATTGAGAAAATAAAATTTGGCGTCCAAACCCGACACCGCATTTATTTTCTATTTTCTTGCCTAACCACCCTTTTTGGAAATAATCTCGCGCAACTTTTTTTTTTCTCTAAAGCTTTCGGATTTATTTCGTACGGGAGCACGTACGAATTTATTTCCGAAAGCTTTAGAAAAAAAAAAGTTGCGCAAGATTATTTCCAAACAGGGTGGTTAGGCAAGAAAATAGAAAATAAATGGGGTGTCGGGTTTGAACGCAAAATTTTATTTTCTCAATAAAACAAGGATGTTTTAAACTAGGTGCGTGCAAAGTTTGATCGATTAATTTTGAGTACGGGAGCACGTACGAATTTATTTCCGAAAAAAAAAAAAGTTGCTCGTGATTATTTCCAAAAAGGGTGGTTAGGCAAGAAAATAGAAAATAAATGCGGTGTCGGGTTTGGACGCCAAATTTTAATTTCTCAATAAAACAAGGAGGTTTTAAACTAGGTGCGTGCAAAGTTTGATCGATTAATTTTGAGTACGGGAGCACGTACAAATTTATTTCAGAAAGCTTTAGAAAAAAAAAAAAGTTGCGCAAGATTATTTCCAAAAAGGGTGGTTAGGTAAGAAAATAGAAAATAAATGGGGTGTCGGGTTTGAACGCCAAATTTTATTTTCTCAATAAAACAAGGATGTTTTAAACTAGGTGCGTGCAAAGTTTGATCGATTAATTTTGAGTACGGGAGCACGTACGAATTTATTTCCGAAAACTTTAGAGGAAAAAAAGAAGTTGCGCGAGATTATTTCCAAAAAGGGTGGTTAGGCAAGAAAATAGAAAATAAATGCAGTGTCGGGTTTGGACGCCAAATTTTATTTTCTCAATAAAACAAGGGGGTTTTAAACTAGGTTCTAGGTTTTTTTTTAAAAAAAAAATTAATTTTTTTTAATTTTTTTAATTTTTTTTAAATAAAACGGCGTCGTGAGGAGAAGAAATGGGGGAAAGCACGATAGTGAGGAGAGGAGAGGAGGCTGGAAGGAAGAAGTGGAGAAATAGTTTCTATTTCTACTTCAGAAATAGAGAAGCTACAATTTCTAGTTTCTCATTTCTCCTCCAAAACAATTTCTGAAACAGAAATCAGTTTCAGAAATAGAGAAATCAGTTTGTGTTATCAAACGGGTTTCTCCAATTTCTCTGTTCCGGGGAACAGAGAAATTGAGAAACTGAGAAATAGAAATTTTACCATGCAGCACCTAAGGGTACGGGGACTTGGTTACACTAGAAATTTCTAATGCCCTTTCGGTACCATTTCTTTTTATTTTTTTAAAAATTTTTTTGCAGGCAGCTTGGTTTTATTTTAATCTGGACTTCTATCATGCCAAAAGGTGACCACACGGGTGCTCAACCGTTATTGAATAAAAATAAATAAATAAATTGCATCACACAAAGCAAAAATCTTTTTGGGTTTTTCTTAAGAATTAGAAAATTGCTTTTTTTAGCTAAATGACCTGATTTTACTAATATGAAAATTCAAATTAAATGGGCCTAATATGCAATCTAATTAACATGCACCTCATGACCTAATGAACATGTTCTAACTAAATAATCCTATTATGCAAACTAGTTAATATGCACCTAGTATTTTTGTATTTTTTATTGAAATTCAAAATTAATAAAAACCCTAATTAAGCTATCTAAAAAATAATAGTTTTCTAAGACATAATAGGGTTTAAGTCAAAATTAATCCCAAAAATGAATTAGAAAATTATCATTTTTTAGATAGCTTAATTAGGGTTTTTATTAATTTTGAATTTCAATAAAAAAAAAATACAAAAATACTAGGTGCATATTAACTAGTTTGCATAATAGGATTATTTAGTTAGAACATGTTCATTAGGTCATGAGGTGCATGTTAATTAGATTGCATATTAGGCCCATTTAATTTGAATTTTCATATTAGTAAAATCAGGTCATTTAGCTAAAAAAAGCATTTTTCTAATTCTTAAGAAAAACCCAAAAAGATGTTTGCTTTGTGTGATGCAATTTATTTATTTTTTTTATTCAATAACGGTTGAGCACCCGTGTGGTCACCTTTTGGCATGATAGAAGTCCAGATTAAAATAAATCCAAGCTGCCTGCAAAAAAAAAAAAAAATAAAAAGAAATGGTACCGAAAGGGCATTAGAAATTTCTAGTGTAACCAAGTCCCCGTACCCTTAGTCTCTGGTTCGTAGGAGTAAAATAAATCTCCATTTATTTTACTTAGGTGTCTAATCGACCTACTGTATACTGATTAGTGGCGACTCCTAGATAATATTTTGCATGTTTAAAAAGTTTAGATTCAAGTCACGATTTGGTATGGGCTTGGGAGAGCCCGAGTTAAGTTTAAAAAACTTAGCAGTCCATTAACCTAGTTTTAGGCGGTGAACCCGAAAAAATTAGGTCGCGACATCATTAAATTATTATAAATAGACTGAAGTGGCTCACTGACAAAGTGAAGTTAGCAAAATTAGTGCTAAATGAAGTTATTTAACACATTTACTTCCCCCAAATTGATGAATGGGAGCAAAATTTGAATGTAGAAACCCTAAATCTAATTTAAAAAGGCACAAGCAGCAATTTGTTGCCCTTCCTTGCGTTCTTCAAAGTGACAAGCCCCTTTCTCCAACATTACCTCTTTGAATCGCCATTTTTTTGTGGCTACAGACTTGTGTCTATTAGCCATCTCTACAATGTCGACAAATTCTCCATAGAGTCGATTTCGCATCCTCAAGGGATTCTCTTTGTCTTCGAGGTTTTCGGTGGCAGTGATGGTTGATTAGTTGCAAACACTAAGCAAATTATTGTCGTCGACGAGAGTGAAGGACAAGGCATGAAGCTAGAGCAAGATTTAGGCGCTTTGCTATGGAGTGGAGAGAAGGATGGGAAGAGTGAAGTTTGGTAGATTCTTAAAGCAGCTACTCCTATGGTTGTACGTGACCTTCATTCCATCTGATCAATTAGGGTTTCAATCTCAAATAGATTTAGTGGGACAAAAAGGCCAAAACTTGTCCTTCTTTACCATGTCAAGCGAAGATTGTCCACATTGGACTTGAAATTATCTTAAAAAGCCACATAGAGTCCAAATTTAATTTTCAAAAGCCATGTAGGATAAATTTTTAGAATAAGCACTCAAGTGAATGATTTTTCATCAATGTGAAACTCAAGTGATTGAAAAAACAATTAGGATACTTAAGTAAGGGCAATACGAAAGTTAGGACATTTATGATGTCATATATATATATATATATATATATCTAAATCATTGTAAAAGAGAGAACAACGAAAGTTTCACTTTCCAAATATTATTCCGATAAAACCAATGTACTTGGAGAGAAAGAAGAAGCACATTCATGCGGAGTGATCTAGAGAACAAGTAGAAGTGGCATCAAGAAAAGAAGCTTGTAAATATATATATATTTTTAGTATGATACCATTAACTCGGTTCCATGCATATGGGTTGGTGTTGAGAGTCTAGGGTTTGGACAAAATGCAAAAAGGGCCGATTTCTCACGAGGTATAGCCGATAGATAAGCAGTGCCCAATAGTATAATGAGCTTATCATCCAGTGCCTTCTTACTAAGCATGGCCATCGTGGAAGTAGAAATCCATAGAAGGAAGTTGCAGGAGAATGCCATTTTTATGAGCGGATTGGGTCTCGGTGATTACTATTAAAGTCTATAATTTGGTAGAGATAAAATTTCGGTAAATGCAACGCGTCATATCGAAGTCTTTATCTTACTTTAATTTTAGACGGAATGAGGAAAACAATCGAAAAGATTGCTTGTGAAGACTTTTGGTAGTAAAACAACATCTATTATGAGGTGCTAACTCACCTCATGCCATCATTCAACACTCACGTTACATCAAATCACTCCTTCAATATTCCAAACTACAGTCCTTCATGAAGACGTTTTTTATCTGAAATTGAAATGGACAAGATCTCATGAAATTACAACTAGGTTTCAACGCGATATGGTTCACATTTGTTGGAGACTACATTTGAATTTTGTTGCTGTTGCAAAAGTGTATTTAGAGTTACCCATTGAAATTATATAAACAAATAAAGAAAATAAAAAATCTGAAATGATATCACGAGAAAAGCTAATTAGGTTGGGAAGCTGGGAACATAATCTTAAACGCAGTGATTTCTTTATTCTTTATTTTTGAGTTTTAATAAGCTTCTTCTTACCAACATGCCTCTGAGATTGACAATTGAAAGTGAACCTTCTCTTCTAGTCAATGTAGAATTTCCAAATAACCTTTTTTTTATGTTTGAGCATTTTTTTTTTTTTTTGGTCGATTTGTTTGAGCATTCACAAGCAGGTCCCGCACATATTTCAGCATCTTCCTCCATCATCCCCCTTGATACATGTACACCCACTCAATAAGAATTATCACATCACTCAATATATCAATTTAACGAAATCATTCTTAGTATAGTCAATATCATCTCACGTCTCAATAATGTATTTAAGGTAAGATTGTAAAAGTCCAAACAATGCCAACCCGAGTTATCGACCACTTTCGAACTGAAACAACACAATCTCTATTATCTAGCCTTGCAGTAACCACATATTTTGTGGTTACGCATTTCTTGTTGAAGTGACTTCGCCGTACGTAGTCATTCCCTGCGCAAAACCGGTTCAAGAGACTTAGTCTCGTATGACCGAGAAACGGCGACAACAAATAACTAGCTTGCTATCCTAGCATCAATCTTCAGAGTCCATTTTCAGGATCTCCCGTTCCATCACGCCACACAAGGCCACGATAACTGCGGTGGAGATCGATAAGGACAAGGAACATATTGCCGCCAGAATTGCCAAGTAACATATGGACCGAGCTGCCCAGCGGCATGCATGTGCTGTAAGGCGGGAAACTATTTAGTGAGTATATTACATGTACTGAAGTGCATGTCAGATTTGGTGGAACCATATAGGATCGACCAGATCTTACGACCCTTAAAATTTCGTCCCAATTCGCGTTGTTCTGCACGTATAGCATACACACTTGAGAACTTGCAAGTCTGCGTAACCCTTTTTATCCCCCAAATTGCCAGTGGATCCACAAAATGGTCCTTTTAGGTTGGGTGGGCTTCATCACAATTGAGCCAATGTATTTGTAATAGTCTAGCCTGCCAAGCACTTTCCTCTTGTACGTCTTGTTTTTCCTTAGGCAACTACTTTTATGAGTTACTAAGATCTTTTATGAGTAAAAAGGATGGAGAGTGGCAACTAGCGCTACAGACCCCGTTTGGGCACTGTCATAAGTGCTCCAAGGCTGCTACAAAATGTTAGATTGAGCCATAGCAACTCTGTGTCACCCACAACTCGAAAGTATGAGGATAGCGAATCCATCGCTACATTCTCATCAAGATGACTGAGGGAATCCTCTCCATTCGAAATATGCCACAACTAGACAACAACGCATCATGAGCCGTTTGTGTAGAGTTTCGCTTATAACGTGAATTTAACTCATAATCTCATGAAAAATAACTGATCTGTCTACCATTGGGCCAACCACTTGGTGGAAATAATTCAATAAGTTAATCATATGAATTTCTTAGAGAAAGGGGCACCACCTAAATTTATTTGGCTGATTAACATCATTTTTAAAAAGCGTTCTCATGCAGTATTTTGAGAAGTCTATTCATTTATATCGTTGAAATCTGCTGATAATATGATTGTGTATCAAATCATCAAATTGTGTAAAGTAGTAATAACTAGACCATTACACATAAGTTTCATTTCAAGTGGGCAAAATAGAAGTTGTATTCCATCCAAGATGTATTGTACGTAACAGTAATATCACGTGTTACACGATCAAAAGTTCAACTAATCAAGCATGAAACTTCTCCAAAAACATGATTAATCGATTACAAAACGTCAATAACGTAATTGATGCGCAAAATACTCTTTCTTATCCTCAACCCAATATGTGACTTTCCAATAACTTCTCTCTCCTCAATCGAGACCCGACCCCATAAATTCTCTCTCCTCCGTTTATTCCGCTAATCAGACAAAACAAGATTCCACGCTTGTCTTGTCAGTACCGACAAATAGTGCTCTGTCACTGCTTCCCTAATGTTTAGAAGATAATAGGGCTTAACCAAACTTGACCTAATTAACCGGAGCTTGGCCACCAGAGGCTGAAAACCCCTTGAGAACTAATGAAGACTTCCAGGCCGAGATCCTGTCCCAATAAGCTTGCGGTAGCATGACTCTTGCGTGATGGACACAATCTCAAAGAATCGTCCACACAGAAAGATTCCTGCACATAAGATAAGAGACCACTACGTAGTGGACATTATATCTAAAGCTATTAACATGTCTACAGATGACAAGAAACCACTACACCGGCTCCAAAATTTCACAAAAAGCTTGACATTGTTGCTGAAGTCACTAACATAAATACAAGAGGTATTCGGATTTGTTCTAGTTACTATTACACCTTACGTGGACATGCTTGAAGAACATAAGTCGTCTAGGGTTAGACAAGCAAAGCTCATTTTAAACTGGTACCAGAAATTGAGCTTCGGACCTTGGCACTTCCTCTCGTATTCGTGATCTCTGTTACTATATGAGTCTACCTATTCTTATCTCCAGTTATATGTTCAATGCAATCAAGTCCACATCCCACGTGGCGTCATATTAATAAATCTTCTGTATAGGCATTGCATATTTGATGACTTTTAATAGGATTAGAATTCACTGTTGATTGATAATGATCTACAAAATGATATCGGCACCATATCTCTTTATTGAAATGACCCAAAGAGAATGCACTGAATAAAATACTCGAATTTATCAAATATTGAGAGCTAGATATCTTTATATTTGTGATCATAATGAAACCAATCATTCTTGAAGAGACCTAACTTACCATTTTTTTTTCTTGAAGAAACACAAATTGCACTTTGTTCTTGATTAATCTGTCAGGTAGACCTATAAATTTCGAATAAAAAACATTCCCTTTGCAGATATTAGGGAGCCTGTAGGAGGACTTCACTACCCTGTATTGGTTCGTTGTAGATGGAATTCCTCAAATTACGGAGGAAAAAGGGCCAAAAAGAAGGGGGAAAATACCAGGAAAATACCCAAAAACCTAATGTGATCAAGTCTTCATCGATAATTGACTGTACTCTTGTTTTTTTATAATAGACTAGAGACAGGAAATGACCCACGAAATGAAGGAGGAAGACCTTAATCATTCCGATGTTGGACTAAACCCTAATGGACAAGGCAATTCGTGCACCATCGATCTGAAAGGCATCCAATCGAATTCGATGCCATTTAATTAATCGGGAGACCCATCATTATCTTCCTCCACTGTGTTATGCACAGATTATGCTTTTGGGTGATATGTCCATTGCATGTGTAAGCGTGCCTAATGGACAACCTTTACCTAAACTCCATGCCTGTGCTCTCCACCAAATTTAATTATCACATAATTGTAATTAATTGCCACCTTACCAACCACTAATTTGAACCTGTTTCCCATTACCCTTTTTTCCTCCTCCCCTTTCTCAAAGCTGATGTCAAGCATGGCTTGTGAATTGACATCTCTCACTATTATAGTGTTTGTAACATAAAGACATTCTGAAATGTTAGCTTGCTTCTTTTTCATGGGTTGGGGTTTTGTTTAATGAAAGTGCGGACAATAGAGATTGTCTCCTACTCAAGTCATAATCGCTGTCTGTAAGTGGAATGCCAGGTCGAATGGGCCGTGTCGAGCAAGTTTGAATGCATTCAAGAGCACAATCCCACCATCCAAAAATAAAGGCCACCACCATGCCATATTTTTAGTTAAATCCAATCTGCATTAATCTAATAGTACAAAGAAACCTATAGACTAAATGTTAGATGATTGAGAGCCCATACCCTCCATTCACTTTGGTTGCTATTCATAAAAGCTTGCCACTTTTCGCTTTCTCTGTTGTCCAAAAAGTGGAAGCCCTACCCCCGAGAAGAAATTATTTTTTTAACTTAGTAACATCAAATCAAGTCAATCACATTTGACTAGGCAATGCGATTCACACTGGATTAAAATAATATATATCTAAACATATTAGTTCATAGTGGTGTTGTGGCTATCACATTATCAATCAAACGAATGTATCATACAATATTTTTCCTTTATGCAAGTAACAAGTCCTATTTATGCTCCTCCTGTGGGCTAGGGTTTGGCCAATGTGTTTATTTAACCCCAAAACATGTAGTACTCCGCTACTGAGTGAAAATCAAGCTTACTTGAAGGGCATGCACATTGGCAATTCTCGTTTTCATTTGGGAGCATTAACAAGACTATCTTTTGTGAGGTCTAATTAATGAGTGCCCTTTGAGGCACTGGTTAAACATGTTTAATTGAGAGTATTTTAATTTTTAAATAAGTGGTTACTCATAAAAATGATAAACGCAATCCACAAAAAAAAAAAAAACCTTAATTTTCTTAATTGCTTGGTTATCATGTCTAAGCTCATTAATATAATCCTAATTGACATAGTAAATCATGTCAAATACACGTCACATTCACATACTAAGTAGGGTTTTCGGCGCCGTGCAACTTGAGCATGGAATTGTTTCTTTCACGCTCAACGAAACCCTAGTTTCCACCATTTCTACCGTACAAAGGGCTTCTCCAGAATCATCTTGTTGCGAAAGAATTGAGATTGGGACAAATATATGGCGGGCCAAAGGAATCAAACGAAATTGTGTGAAAAGGGGGCGTTTGCATGTTTATATGTCTTTGCCTATGCCTATGTGCTTTTCCGCAAATCTGGACCATGCAATTGCTGAAAGATATTTGATAATTGCACTGTTGTCGTCTCATAGGCCAGGGGAGATTTCCTCAATCTCTAGGAGAGAGACAGAATGTGGATGTCTATTCATAAGTTGTTTTCATCTCTTCCCTATCTCTCGTGCGCGCAAACGCGGAAGATCTTCAGATAAATATCGTACATGCACTATCTTTATATAATACTCATGCGGAGTACCAGGACTGTTGGAGTCCACCCCTCATACAGATCATATGGATATCGATTTGTGAGACAAAGGCAGCTTACAAAGCTATCGGGTGGGGGAAGAGTAGGTCTATACGACCGAATTGGTTCTAATCAAGAATCGGGTCAGATCACCCTGAAAAATAGTTCAGTTACCCATTTCCGTTGGAACTAATATAGTTCTTGATTTCGAATTTTTGGAATTGATAGGAACTGGAGCAGTTCCTAGTTTTGAGTGAAAAATTACTCGAAAACCAGAATGACCAAATCAAATTTGGAACCAGTTTCATAATACTCAAAAGTCTTACTATTTCTATTGGCATCTTTTTCTCTATATTTCTCTTTTTCTCTGTTCTCTCCAACCTCACTCAAACACTTCACGACTCCCTCTCTCTCGCTCGCGATTCATACTCATCCTTGCTCGCTTGTGGCTCGCCCTGGCTGGTTCAAGACTCACAAGCCTCACTCGTTCCTAATTTACTTTTGCTCACTCCCCATCATTCAATTTTTACTTTGAACCGTTTTTTTTTTATTATTATTATGTATATTATTTTACTGTACAATGAATAAAGAAGGACGGCTTACAAAATAAAACTTACACACCGCCACCTAAGCGATTCAAGGTCCACGTTATCTAGACAAGGCTAGAGGATGTTCCGCAGGAATGAACCGCCGGAAATGACAGCTCAGCTTGAGAAAGCACCGGTGACGGCGACTGAAAGGTTGGGGGAAGAGGGAGGAGGAGGAGGAGGAGGAAACAGGGAGGGATATTAGAGCTTCAGAGTACCCATGGGAGGAGGAGTGAGCGATGCGAGCAATTTAGAAATGAAAATGACAGTTTGGTGAATGAGTGGACGAACATCATTTTGACAAGTGATGTGAGTAGATATCCAATCACGAGAAAAATAAGATGCATAATATAAATTTCCCAAAACCAGAAAATAAAGTTAATAAAGTTAATGAAACATGAGATGAGGCCGAGTGACAAGCGTAATCGTGAGACGTGGCTCAGGTTCTTAGAGAACGACGGGCGTGCATGGCCGGCACCGTGTTGTCTAGAGTATCAAATGATGGTGATTTTAAAATTCAATCGAAATATATGACTTGTAATTAGATGTCTGTCCACCGTGGGGGATGGCCTATCAATCGATTGCCACGTGTCACAAGAACAAGGGGGCGACAAGAACACTCGAAAAGTAGCTAGGTCCAACTCTAATTCGGAGCCCACTGGCCGAATTCTCTACGCCACTCCGGCAGGGCAGACTGGCAACCCATAGAGATCTTGTCAAATAATTTTGAGTCGACGTTGTATGAGCAGCACCCGGAGGCATAATACTTGCATAAGATCCCTAGACGAATAATTGTCATCGTATTTCAGAAATTATATTAAGAAACAGCATATTCACTTAGTATTAAAATTAGAAATAAGTGCACTAAAGTTCTAAAGCATATTTGAATTTTAAAACTTTTAAAAGTATAATTAAATCTTAAAACTTATCACGAAAGCCGATTGGGTCGCAAAGGCGCACAAAGCCGCGGATCTCCCTCCAGATTGGATAACCCATCCCCCGCACTATCTTATGTTAATTTTATGTTCTGACGTTAAGACTTTGTGTTTCTCGGACGTTAATTAAGTAATGTCAGCTATATTTCCGAACAAAAAAAAAATGCTGAAATTTTCAAAAAAAATGTAATCAATGAAATAACTTAATTGAATAAATTGGACCAATTTTATGATTTGATCGCACTTTCTAAAAATTTTAAGATTCAATTATACATTCGTGACAAATTTTAAGATTTAATTATACTTTTTAAAAGTTTTAAAACTCAATTGCACTTTCATTATAAATTTTAGCATTTCAAATACATTTATCCTTTAAACTTAGATGACTAATTATGTTTATACGTTATGTAAAACTTACTTTTTTACTTGAGGAAAAATCTTGGCCACACATTAATTTTTTTTTTTAATAATTCTTGAAACTTTCATCCTTAACATAACTTTAAAAAATTTCTTGGAGATTACGAAAGACCAGACCCTATTCGTTCCCTGTTTTAAGACATGACAAGCATTAAAGGACCCTTCACCTGTGGTTGGGGAAGTGGACGTTGGAACGGGACCCGGGAAACCCCATCGAAAGAGGAGGTGGGTCTAGTAAAAACGACATTTAGTACGATCATAAAGATTTCTGGACCACTTTAAAATCAAAAAAGATTTTTTAACCTTAATATTCAAAGCAAAATAAGGAAAATAATTATTGAGATAAGCACACTAAAAATTCTAAAACTTATTATGAAAGTACAATTAAAAATTAAAACTTTCAAAAATTAGCAATTATATCCTAAAAAAACTTTTAAAAAAAAGTGTTATCAACAAAAATACTTGATTGGATCAATTTGACAAATTTTAAGACTTGATTGCACTTTTTAAAAAGTTAAAATTTAATTGCATTTTCATAACAAATTTTAAAACTATTTAATCACCTCATCCACCTATCCTATAGAAAAAGTTGGTTTTAGGAATAAGGGTTGATATTATGAAAAACTCCAAACTAATACATTTATGACAAATTTATTCCAAACTAATTTTTTTTATCATAAAATGCTTCAAATCAGTACACCTATGACAAATTTGTCTTCCGTTACATAGTGACAAGTATACTAGTTTTGGATTTTACCCTCCGTTTGTCACATGTGTACCATTGTGGTTTTTTATGATATTAATTAAATTTAACGAAAACTAACGAATGGTAAATTAATCATATATATCACTTTAGGATTTTTGGTGATAAAAAAAATTAGGTTGGAATAAATTTGTCATATGTATATCAGTTTGGGATTTTTCGTGATATTAACCCTATGAATAATTGAGATGAGGTGTTAAGATTTTCAATCCTTTCGATTTCGTAGAAAAAAAATTGATAGAAATATTTTGTAAAAAATTACAATAAATTCGATTTACGTAAATCATATGAGGACTTTATACACATAAATTGGAAATAGAAATGATTTCATGATTTGAACTTTTTAAGGTTGTTGTAAGATAGAAAAGATTCGAGCAATTGTAAAGACGTGAATTATTCATATCACATAAAGCCACAAGGACCTAAAATTGTTAACTGGTGAAATTTTATAAAAACTCTTTCTCAATGTATTATGTAAAATGAGGATCACCGCTGTTTGGTTTATCGACGAGATCAAATAAATACTCTATAAACCCTAGGCTACCCGAAATTAACCTTAAGCGACAAAGCAATTCAGAATATTACTAAATGGGCTACAACAGTGCAAAAAAAAATCACCTAAAAATGAAAAGGTGTCCCAATGATAGATTTTAAGGTTCGCAACAACAATAGAAAAGTTCCTTGGTTTGGATATAGCATACTGTTTAGAACGAATTTTCGGAATAGGTCTTACGAGTCCTGTACGTTCTCTTGCATCATCGAAAGTTATTGTCCGTTTGCTAAAAGTTAGGTGAATTCTTGGTGCGGAATCTCAATTTGATTTTCTGATGCTCCAGAAACTCTTCAGCAGAGTTGCGTCGACATCAAGAAGCCTCTTTATAAGATGCAGCTAAGACAAGACAGGCGTCGGCGGTTAGGACCACGATGTCAATGGCGTAGACCGGAAAAGATGAGTGCAAGTGACACGATGGTTAAAGGGTAGAAATGAGTAAACTGGCAAAATGCACACCTAAAGGGTGTACCAACAAGCGCGATAGAATCTCGATATTTTTATTAATTAATCAAAGAATAGAAACATAATGGACATGTGTAGCTGAAAAATTCCTCATGAAATTCTAATTTAAAATTGGGAAATAGATAAATTAATAAGAAAGTCCATCATGCTAAGTCTAAAACGTCTAAATGGTAACACTAAAAAACTAGTAACCTTAAAAAAAAAAAAAAAAGATAAAAAATAAATAAATATTGTACTTCTTAAAACTCTATGTCCTATTCGAAAAGACTTGATCATGCACTTTAGAATACTTGATAATTGAGTTCATTAGTGGCATCCTGATGGAAATCAATTTGAACTTCAAGATACTCTTACCTACTTCCCTCGAGAAAATCTTGAAAATCACAAAATCAATTTGTTAATCGTCAAGACAACATGCATCGGATCTACCTCTACATTTTTTCTTCACCCAAATCTCCAGCTCCAGATGCTTTTCCCAGAAAGCGAACTTTATTTAGCATAGTAAAATAAAAAAAACACATAGAATCTTGCAAGATATAAATCAAGGAATTGGCAGTGTCCTCGTAGGCCTAGCAAATAAAGCACTGAACACGCGCAAATCTGTCCAATATCTCGTACATTTCACGAGCATTCTCTTTTTCTTCTTCTCCCCCCTTTTTCTTTTTGACTGTAACAGTCATTAATTTGTTCGCAAGAGCACGGACAGCAACTTCTCGAGACAGGACATTTAAGTATCACGCATGTTCTGTGGCGATCGGCAGCCTTCGACGCAGACTGGGATTTGGACGGGACGATGATGCAAGTGGTTTATGTTTCGTTTTTCTCTTCTGGTGCTTCTGATATTTTTGGCCATGCAAGTTGTCTAATGTTGACCCATTCGAAAACTCCCCTCCTCCGCAGGATTCTACAACCATTTCTTTGCTGATATTGGTCAATCTCATCATCATTGCTTTCTTATTCCCGAAGATATACTTCCCTAGAATGTTGAGTCTGCTCTTGATCTTGTTGGAACGTGTTTGACAAACACACGAAGAGAGAGAGAGAGAGAGAGAGAGAGAGAGAGAGAACTTGATTCCAAAGTAAAGCAGCCCAAATTACAAAATTTTCATGTGAAAACAAAGGTTCCCAATTCCACTATGTTTAATCAACCGATTCTTTTGTAGCCAGCTTTGACCTAAGAATAGCTTTTACATGTGTGTTTTGGTCGCGAATGGTATCATGAGCAAAGACGCACCAGTCATTCTCTAGCCGAAAGGAATCTGACCATGGAAGTCAGATTAATCTTATATTGGCTAATGCATGTGGCTTTTCTTTGCTCTATTGTTATTTTCGTGGGAAGGTTGACCTCCCCCTTGGCCAAAAGATCTCACCTCAGCTCTTATAATTTAACAAAGAATAAAGATCCATAAGCTTTAGGCCCTTTCCAAGAGTTTGAGGGTTAGAGGTGCCATGAGGAAAGTACCCAAGCACGATGATTCGAAATTAGGTGTGGAGTGAGGAAAACAATCATATTTGTATATAATAAACATATTCCCTTGGAATTCGCCATGGTGCATGTTCCTCTAGATTTTACCTAATCAAAAACGCAGAAAAGCATAATGTCTTTGATTCATTCTTTTGAGTTTTGACTTGAATATAATCAGCATTTCCCCTTATGCACGTTAACACTAAGTATAGACATAAAAAAAAAATTAGATGGGAGAGGGGGTGTCGCTCCCAACAACCATCCCCACCGGATACACCACTCCATACACGATCAAATTCACGTCATGTGGTACTTTAAAACCCATCAAGGGAAAAAAAAAATTAATCCTCCATGCCTCCCTCCCTCGTGCTCTCTTTCTGCTCCCTCCCTCCCTCTCATTTACGTAGTCGACCGACAGGTCTTCACTGCCATAGCTCGCTGCCTCCCAAGAGTGTGAGGGATGCTGGTGTCAAGAAGAAAATACGCAAGCACAATGATTCAAACTTAGGTGTCGAATTTGACTTTAATATAATTGGTATTTCTTTTCAACGCATATTAACACTAAGTATGGATGTAACAATTTTTAGATGGGGGAGGGAGTGTTGTTCCCAACAAGCATTCACACCGGATATCACCACTCCACCCACAATCGAAGTCATGTCACATGGTAATTCAACACTCACCGAGGGGAAAAAAAAACCTCCATGTCTCCCTCCCCTGTGCTCTCTTTCTGGCCCCTCCCTCCTTGTCGACCGCTGGCTCTTCACCGTTGTAGCTCGCCGCCGACACCCCCATGAACCTTGCAGCCGAGCTCCAACTGCAATGATGCCATCGAGCCGCCTCCATATCTCTCTCTCTCTCTCTCTCTACCAAACCAAACCAAAGCCGATGTCTCGATTCGAAAGTGGAACTGCAATAATATGAACGAGGGTTGGGTAATTTTAATTGAAAAAACACGAAAATTTGGAGATTGAAAAACCTGCTCCAGATATCATCTTTTGAACGGGAGAAATGAAACAAAGAAAAAAGAAAATCAAACTTTAGGAACTTCTAGTCCAAGTTTTCCTTCTAATTCTTCCCTAAATTAATAAAAAAAAGAAGAAGGTAAAAGGCGAAGGTTCCTGGAATAATTTCCGGAGCCCTTCGTTGAACGAAAAGGGAAAACAATAGGAATGGGGATACGTGTGGTCCGCTCTAATTCTGCGACAAACGTCAACGGTCCCACGATCCAACAAAAGCTTTGATCGGTACATTCCTCAAGTTGTATGCTTTCTACCAAAAAGAAGAAGAAAAAAAACATAAACATAACGATGGTTTCATTAAAATTACGAGATGAGACCAATTCTTATTTCCGAAATTAATTAGGGTTTGCGTTTTTTTTTTTCACTTAAACCTGATGAAATCTCATTGGCTTTTGATGTGGTATTATCATCATTTATTAGACTAAATCTCACATATTACCTGCCTCATCCTTCTCTTTGCTATATATTCGTGAGGCCAAAGCAGTACCAACATTGTTATTCACTCCTCTCTCTCTCTCTTCTCTCTCTCTCTCTCTCTCTCTCTCTCTCTCTCTCTTCTCTCTCTCTCTCAGAGAGAAACTTGAGAAGGTGTGCAAAGAGCACGATGGACAAGCTCCCTCGCTCTGTCTCTCTCGCGTGCGTAGGTGAGAAGGTGTGCGAAGAGCACGATGGAGAAGCAGGGCACGTGCATTACCGACTCATGCCGTACGTTCCTGGAGAGAAACCAAGAAATTGGCTGAACCATGAAGGGTTTCTTGTATCATTGATGGCTCCGAGTGTGGTGAACCATGAGTGGGTTCTTCATGTGCCCTTCTTCCCCATCATGACCAGTTCACCTCTAAAATCATCCATGAAAGCTTCTCTTAGCATCTTAGCATTACCTCCGGAAATGCTTGGTGAGTTGTTTATCCTCTCTCTCTCTCTCTCTCTCTCTCTCTCTCTCTCTCTCTCTCTCCCCAACGCACCACATATACACAAAAAAACATATACGTATAATGTATGTACGATGAATCGGGATATTCATATACACAATTCGTACAAAAAGGTGTGAATGACCCGCTTTGACATGATAAGAGAGATGAATATCTAATTCATTCTAATGTGCGAAAGCTGAGCATATGGCATCTATGGATAAAAAGGAAGCCTTAAGACTAATTTGGAGCCATCAATTTACTGTAGATTTTATGTTTGACAAAAGCATACTGTACATTACTGTAGGTAAATATCAACGGATGTATTACTTATGTTTCTTTAAGTAGGTATTTTATTGCACGAATTGCTGATTAACTATGAGATTATTCAAAGGATTAAGCTATCAAAAGCAGCGGAGGTTCTTAGACTGGAGAAGATCTTCAATCCTTTTCTTTTTATTTGGGAATTGGGATTTATCAGTAGGACATCTGAAAATATTGCTTCCGTCCCTGTCTCCTGTACCCAATTCTTCAATGAATTGGGGCTATTTTATACATCCTTTCTCGTATATAGAACCTGAAAATTGCCATTTTCAGCACTTGTAAAGCTCTTGCTTACTGAGTAATTGACTGAGCAAAACACTTATTACACTCTGCACACCAAAAGAATGATCGCCTGAGATTCTTCTCTTGTAATGGCCACTTTGTACACCTTTTCTTCTCAGGTCTTATTTTTAATCTATATGAGTTTTAGTTTTTTATTTATTATTTTAGTAAGAATCCATGGTTTTGGGAGGATTGGGCCATGGCAAATAAAGAGTAATATATGCAGCACTTTCGCGCCATATACAGTGTAAAGATCTTGAAGGGGCCAGAACATTCATGTTCAAGCTTCAAGAAGTTGCTGATACATGTGTTCTTTTTGTTATGGGCTTGTTTTGCCGACAAATGGTTTCTTTTCGTGATAGCAGAGCACGAGTTCCTTCATAATGTTTCTGTCTCCAGCTACTCTGTTCACATGGCTATACCACGTTATACATTTCCCCTCGCAAATCCCATCTTAGGTACTGGAAAAAAAATGTTGACAAATAGGTATACTTGAAATACATAATGCATTGCTTTCCTTTTGTTTGAGACTTCTGTTCTTTACTTCGACAGATGCTAATGCCCTTATGGAGTTAATGGGGAAAACTAGAGAATCATTATCATCCCAAAACTTAGAAATTGAAAACCCCTCCAATGTCCAGGCTGACCTAACTTCGTTTCTTCCTGTAAGTGCATCCATTATTATAATTTGCCTCTAAACATAGTCAGCAACGTACCCCCATGAACATTGGAATAGATTAAAATCAAGACCCAACCACACTGTGCTTGCTAAGTATCATCTGACGCCTTATAGTGGGCGCTCAAGATAGGTTGTAACAGAGATCGTCCAAGTTTCTTATCAAAGTGAATCCATAGATTGAATATCAAAATGGGTGCTTTTCAAAGTATACCGCTTGAGAGAGAGCATTATCCTTTCTATTTAGGCTATTTCTTTGGCATTCTATTGAACAATCTCTCTTTATATACATAGATGGGATCAATTTGTAATATCCAGAAAGATTAGTCGAGCTAAAAGGTCGGATATCCTATATTTGAGAGATCGGGATTGTCACATAGAAGATGCATAAGCGCAGACGTCACATTGAGATGCTAATAACGTCTGATTGTTTTGAGGGCGTCGGTGGCTACACATGTGAAGTCATCATGGTGGATGCATCGTCAAGAGACAATTAAACCACAAGGACATAATAGAAGGCGACTGATTGACGCTTCTTTATGGCTGGATAATTTATATAAAAACTAAGGGGTCTTCTTGCAAAATTGGTACCTACCAACCAACCAATGTTCGGATATCAAGAAAACTACCATCTCACTTGCACAAATATAGAAAACTTGAGAAGGGCGTTAAATCGATCCTTCACTAATGATTCTTAGTCATATGTCAGTGATATGCGGCAACAGATTCGAAGTATAAGGACATTGACATTTTGCCTAAGAGCTCCGGGAATTGATCTCTCGATTCTTCGCTCTTCCCTTCGCATATTCGGATTCAATCTTTCTTTCACTCATCCGTACCGCCTTCGCAAGCTTTAGGCAGCTGTCGCCATAGGCAACAGCCTTGCAGGAGACGACACACTGGAATAGGTCGCTCAATGTCACCGAATTCCAATCATTCCTTTACACACACGGCGCATGTCAGCGTTCATGTCCTTCGCGCTTTCATCCTCCCATTAGCTTTACGTTAGGGGAAGTATTAAGAGATAAAATGTCCACACACATACGTATCACGAGCAATATAAGGTAGAGGAAGTATTAAGAGAGAAAATGTCCATATACATACATATCACAAGCAATATAAGGTGAAACACGCATGACTAAATCGGTCAATCGATAATGAGTTTAGGAAGCTTTGAGAACAAGGTGTCAGGTGATGATAAATTAGCAGTCCTCAACATGTACACAACATAAAGAGAAACACTGACGGATTTATTTACTTTCTTTGGCCAATATATATATTGCATTGACTTCGGCTACAACTGTACAAGAAGGGACATGCATGTAAGACCTAGAAAATAAGCTCTAAAATCTAATTAAATGTATGCCCAAACCACCTGACCCCATCTGCTAACCACCTACATTAATAGAGATGTCGACGATATCTCTAACATTGCATTCACATTCCAAGACATGATACCATGTTATCCCTGACCGTGCAGTCAGACTCAGAGTCTTCAAGAATAAACTTAAGCCACCATGTTTCATAACTAGCATTAATGTTTTGCCAAACGTTTAGAAAGATCAATCCAAGAAAGCACCCGCCAAAACCCAAATGGAATGACAGAGTTCAGTTGAATGATCTTACACCTTTCAAGTATGAATTAGAAAGGCCCTTTCAACAGTAAAAGCGCAAAATGCAGTAGATATCCTTTATTTGATCCTCAGACAAGTTTATGAAGATTAAATGATCACTTTGATGTTGCAGACAAATCACATTGCAGAGTACTCCGGGCACCAAGAGAAATTCTGGAGTGCATTTTCCTTCCCAACATTCTGAACCTTGTATTTATCACCGCTGTGACCTGAGGAGCAGCTTTATTGAGAGTGTAGAGACCGTTTTGAAGTAGTCAGATCACTCATCTTATAAATTTCATCACTAATGAGAATTGATGAAAACTTGTTACTGATTCCTGCAACCGCATGTGTATTCTGCAAAATGAAGACCCAGAAAGTCCAATTATAGAACAATTGGAAGTACTTTAATAGATTCTTTTGGATAGGAAATAAAGGATTTTGTCAAAATAAAAATTTAAGAACATCAGAAATGTCCTAGGAAAGAAAGAACGAGATGCCCAAAGCCGAATAACAGTGTATCACGCACAAGCAACCGACGATTCTAAATTCCCAAGGAAAACTACTTTCATAGATAGGAGATTGCAGACTTAATAAATTCATGATATTTGGAGCTCAGGAAGTGAGTGTTAGTTGCTTTTTGCCACTATATACTGTATTAGATGGCTTAACTGCATTTAGAAACTCTTGCATAAATGAGTGAAACCTCTGAGAATATTTTAGCTCATCCACCAATTGAAAGGAACGATTCAAATCTGCAGAGTCAATAACTTGAGATACAAGCCAGCAAATGTCAAATTTATGGATTATTTGACTATAAATATTCATGGACTGAGTAAATATAGAAGTAGACAATGAGGCTTGAACTGAGAGCCTAGCTCTTAAAGCAAGTGGATCAACCCCAGGACTCTGATAGTTAATGGCCCAATAATTCCTGAATGAACTTGGAATATAATGGAAGATACTCATGTTGATGCAAGTTTGGCCAAGTAATTCGCCTCACAGACATTTCAGATTGATAAGATTATGAGAAATTTCACTATCTTTTCAAATTAGAAAATTTCAGGCATTTCAATGCATAACATTTATTTAGTTCATAATACCACAAAACTATTTGTTGAAGACTTAATATTGTCCTCTTCCGGACAATTGATAGTTAAGCTCCAAATACTGACCCAAAAGCAGTGAAGGGTGCACTTCATCAATTTCAATCCTTATACCATATCATGCCATGCAGAAGCACATATGAATCTCAATAAGGAAAGAGACATGCCAGTGACAAATGCAAAAGGTTTAAAAGCAATTTCCATGAGCAAACACAGTTTAACCACCAATCAAATAGCAGATCAGGGGGAGTCAATTACCTCCTCAATAGGTGGAAAGAGAGTTTCGCACTGCCACGTTGTTCGCCAAGTAGGCGTTCATCTACAGGGGTATCATATCATCTACAGCTTGCCTTCTTCATGGATTCTAAATATTCTATGAACTGGGTTTCCAACAAGGTCGCCATACAGCAAAAGCAAGTGCTCTTCATTCAACTCGGATAGAATTTACCAACTCAATTAGACTACTCTCCAACGATTTGATTTCAGATCCGCAGT
Source organism: Eucalyptus pauciflora (assembly GCA_007663325.1). Lineage (NCBI taxonomy): Eukaryota > Viridiplantae > Streptophyta > Magnoliopsida > Myrtales > Myrtaceae > Eucalyptus > Eucalyptus pauciflora. The sequence continues at coordinate 2,371,292 of VMYD01000349.1, read as the reverse complement.
CGTTAATAAGTGCTTCCCAAGTCATGGCTCCTGGAATGATACCCTTCCTGACAATCGCCTCAAGTAATTCTGGCACTTTTGAGAATAATCTTCTCTTGCACAAACTACATACTATCGCATCAACTGTAAAACATTCAAATTGTGAACTCTTAACCAACAATTCATCCACTAAATCACAAGCTTCAGTAATTTTACCATTACCACTGAATCCTTCCAGCAGAGGCATATATAACTTTAACATTAGCCCAAAACTCTTCACTCCTATTTCTCTCACAAGCTGCCTTGCCCTATTCAGCTCTCCAATTTGACATGATCTCTCAACTATCGTGACGTAAGTAGCATCATTAGGTCTGCAGCCAAGTTCTTTCATGCAAGTTACCATTTCAACGGCTGCTTCAAGTTTATTCTGCTTACACAAACCATCTATATACACGTTGTAGGTATACACATCAGGGACCAAACCCAGAACAAGCATTTCATCAAATAACTCCTCTGCCTTCTCATAATCATCCTCAGCAATGACCCCACTTAAAACCATTGTGTAGCAAACAGTATCAGGTTTAATCCCAGCAACCTTCATCTGATTCAAGACATCCAAAGCATCATTAACTCTTCTATTCTTCACCAAATATTTTATCACATTCGCATAATCTACTAGCCCAGGGGAAAAACCCATTTTCCTCAATTCTTCCATAAGGCCTGAAACCTCAACACTAGAAAAGTTCCTCTGTCCACAGAATGATGAAAGTATCAACGAGCAGATTCTCCCATCAAATGTGAATCCATCACTTATCAGTGTATTCAATATGTCAATAGCAAAATTCACCTTCCTCAACCGACAAAGTGCACCAATCATTATTCTAAAAGTCGATTCATCTATCCTGATATTCATCTGTTGACTCTTCAGCAAAATCTGAGGCACCATCTTCAAGTGATCTCTGCTATAACAAAGTACTGACAGTAGAGCATTCAGTGAGCAGACAGTAGGGACACACCTGAACTTGGGTATATCAAGAAACAAACCAATAGCGTCTTCAATTTTGTTAAAATCACCATAGAACTTGATAAGATCGCTGAAAATGTACTCGGGAGTTTCAAATTTCTCGACCCTTCGAATGTGATCGAGGACTGGTGGAATCAGGTGGAACTGTGAGATTTCACATAGACTCTGGATGACAAAGTGGTAGGCATTTGGGGTTGGTTCACAGTTGTAAGCACTAAGTGAGTCTACCAGAGTGCTAACAAGATTGGGTTCGGTAGGATTTTGCAGGAGATGTTTATTACCGTGGTGACACAATGGCTCTACGGTGGTTCTGACCGCATCTCTTAGAGTTCGCATGGCTTGATCTTCACAGAAAGTTTGGTGCCACTTGGTTTTGTATGGAGACAAGGGCCACTTCCTGTTCCTCCTCAAAAATTGGTTCGCGCCCTTTAGAGAAGACAGCCTCTTCATAATGAAATCCGGACCGGAAAGCCTCGGGACAACAACTTTAAATCTTCCCAAACAGCAGCTGCTCTACCACCATGTAGGCCCGAATTCACCTGTAATTCATTCAGGCATTCCGTCGAACATCAAGAAGGCAATCATTAGCCAATCATCAGCAACGACCCGCGTACTCCATTTACTGCTTAATGGGTCAAACAATCTTTGCCCATTAACCATAAACAGTCAATCTATCTGCATCAATTCAAGATTGTGCAGAGACCAACCAAAGCACGCTCATTTCAAGCATCACCTTAGACTATGACCATGACAACTTTTCTGGGCAAATGTTTATGAAAGAACAAACATTGTCAAGAACCTGTAAATGGGAAGCTTCATGACAACATTTCTATCAACATGGGTCCGCCAAAAACAATGCCACCCTGCCGCGTTCTTCTCCCTGACTCGTTCCTCAGACGAAAAAAGTGTGTTCGTATGATTGGGTTTCGAGTCGAGAGATCTCCGCTTGGTGATCAAACCTCTTTCACGACGTAATTGGCCATTTTCCACGTGCAGCCAGAACAAGATTAACGACAACGCAAATGCCTTCTGAGCTGTAAGATGGTCGTCGATCGATGTCGATAGACAAGAGGCGAGGCACTTTTTTTCCGCAGACGAGGTCGCCCGCGGCGCCATTTATAATGTCTCGTTATTATTTTTGCCAAATTGAACTAGGAGGATTAAGATAATTCTTCCACTTCTCATGTCACAATTTCTTTCAAATTCCGTTTATTTATGAAAAATAAATTATTCGAAAACTAATTTCTAAAAAATTTGATCACTTATATTGCATGAAATAATTAGTCCATGGAAAAAAGTTATTGCGATGATAATTTATGTCTAAAATTGTTTTATGGACTAAATTTTAGACATAAATTATTCTTGATAACAAAAAAAAAAAAAAAAGATTCACTAATTATTTTAAGCGATCATTTTATAAGAAAATGTTTTCTAAATGAGTTGATGAAACTATTACTTTCCCTTTAGGCATATGTGGAGTTCACATTATTATTAGAGAAAATTTCAAATATAAGTCTAAAAATGCAAATGTTTTTTTTTTTTTAAAGAGTGCCTAAAGTAGATCTTGGCTCAAATAAAAATTCAAAGTGGCCAAATTTGTTTTAAATAAAGATTCGAGCTCACTGGCTAGCCAACCTATCATACCAAGATGCTCGAAATAGAACATTAGGGCCACTGACAAATTTCTTTCTAAAAGAAATAAGTTTTCAAATTTAGAAACTCCTATACGCCTGAAACGAGTCAAAATAGAGTTTAGGAAGCTTTGGGATTATTAACATATTTCATGTTTAAGTTATTATCATATTTTAAAAAATACAAATGCACAAAATTGAATGGGCAATTAACGAAATGACAGTATGGACCAATTTGACAAATTTCTACTCGATTACATTTTTTTGAAAGTTGAGAACTTCTATTTGGGGGTGATTAATTCCAAGATTGGCGATGCTTCCCCTAAATTAGGAACCGTGCACTAAGGATCGGTTCCAAATTTAGAACCGGGAACCACTTGTTAATTCCATAGACCCACCTGGAAAAACGGACCGCCGTTCCAAACTAGTTCCTAGGGGGGTTCATGGAACTAGTCAACATGTTGCAATTTGGAAGAGGCGTGAGACCTAAGAGTGAGCAATGAGATCGGAGGCTAGATGAGACCAATAACAAGAGTGATAGAGGGAGCAACGAGGCCAGAGGCGATCTAAAGTGAATGTGAGAGAGGGATCAATGAGGTGAGGCCACCTAGAGGGAGAGTGGGAGGGAGGCAAGGCTGCAAGATGAGTGGAGCGAAAGGCGAAAAGAGACGAAGAGGAAATTAAGGTTTTGATTTGAAAGGTTAAGACTTAAATATTAAAAAAAAAAATATACATATGTACCAGTCCGGTCTGCGTGGGCTATTTTGCACCTAAAACCGAGAATCAAACTGGTATTCATCGATTCTAGTAAATTGGAATTGACAACCAGACCAATCCCATGAGAATTTCATGATTTGTGCTGGTCAAGTCCGATTTCAGGCAATTCCCAGTTTTTGCACACCTATACTTTTAATGCACTTTTATGATAAGTTATAAGAGCATTTTTTAAGCCCGTGCTAGAGTGTGCATCGATTGGTCTTTATTTTAAGATGCGAAAATTCCATTAAAAAACTATGCGTTCGATTCTCCTTCTTTTAACTCTACAATCAATGAAAGTTAAGAAACACTAAAAGAACACGACGTATGGAGGCTACATGTCACTGAAACACGGGTATATATAATTTTATCTACTTATATACATATCAAATATATATAGTAGTTACCTCCCTTTTTGTTATAATACGGGTTATATTTTGGTAGGTACTAAAAATGAGATAAAATGTAGTTTTTGTAGTTTTTTTCCCAAAAGTTTCTGCAACGTTATTTTCCCAACAGCTTGCAATTGAAATCAGTTCCATTGAGGAGGAACCATCATTAGCCCATATAATTTGGAAAATTAACGTTTTTAATTTTCAACCAGAAAAGGGAAAAATAATGAAAAAGAAGGGAAAAAGACAAATTCCTTTAACTGTCCATGTCTTGTCGTTAACCATCCGCTCGTTGTCTAGCTGGTGCTTGTTCGTAAAAATAACGTCCGAGAGCCTGCCTTAACCATCTTCATAAACAGCATGCGATCAACCCCCTCTCATTTGCAACCCCCACCTCCCTCTCACGCCCTCGCCAGCTCGCCATGGCCATACCGCCGCTCCAACCCCCGCCGCCGCCGCCCCCTGCCCCCGCCGTCGGCCCCCAGTACTGCGTCCCTTACCCAATCGACCTCGGGATGGTGAAGAAGCTCATCTCGATCACCGAGGGGAACTTTGCCGTCTCCGACTCCGCCGGCAACTAGATCTTCAAGGTCAAGCACGTGTTCAACTTGATCCACACAAAGCGCGCCCTCGTCGACGCCGCCGGGAACACGATCCTAACCTTCAAACAAAAGGTTCTCATCTTGAATCAGGATCTGTCACTCATCCTCACGAAGCAACCGATGAGAGAATAGAAACGCATTTTCTTTTTCAACATGCACGTACTAATTCGGGCCGTCCAGCTCGATCTTGCTCGATCTATGTCGGAGACAGTAACTACATGATTGCCCAGGTGTGTTGTTCTCTTACCCTAACGTTGGAGTATCCTCAGATGATGGATTCAACGATAGCTCATAAGAATTATCATCCGCCACTCACACACGAATTAGCAGATTCAGATACAGATCGTTCATTCATCATTCCATTTCCATATCTTCGATTCCGGCCGACCAAACAGAACTGCAAAGCGAATTAGTGAGGATTAAGAAGAGAAAAGCTTGGTTGATGATCGAACTAAAGCCAACTATCGGCCGGTGTTCCGGTATTGTATGGCTATGCAGATGCACACGAAGCACACGATCCAAAGCATGGCGATCGGAAGGGACACCTACGCGGTGACTGTCTATCCCAACATCGACCACGCTTTTATAGTCGCGCTCGTCGCAATTCTTAACGAGATCGATCACGACAAGAAAGACGAGGAGTAACCGCGACGAGAAAGGACAGAGGAGTAATCGCTGCTAGAAAAGGAAGAGGCGACGTTTGGTCACTTACCTTGGTGCCACAGCTTTTTTTTTTTATAGCTGTCCCTCCCACCAGGCCTACGATAAAGTTTTATTTCGGGCCAATTCGGGTCATTCGGGCTTCAAAGAGTATATTAAATGCATGATATATGTATGTATGTATTTAAAAAACCTAATGAGCGAAACATTCTCTCCTCTTTATTTCATTCTTTAAAGATTGTCTCTCATTCTTTTCTCCAACGTAACCTTAATGTTTACACCTGATTTTTAATCGACGCATCATTAAAAGGTTAAAAAAAATCGAGATTTAAGTTTTTGATCACGACGGAGCCTCATCTCTCGACTAAAAAGTGTCGTTTTTTATTTCTTTCTTTTGCATTGTCGTTTTTCAGCAGTTTTTAGCTCATTTTCATGAAAAACCCGAAAAGTCAAATGGTTGACTTTCGGGTTGACTTTTTAGTCAACCCCGGGTCAAAAATTGAATTTTTACCCAAAAAAAATTAAACTTAGCTTTAATTTCATTGTTTTCAAATCAATTTCTTGAAAATTCAAAAATTTGACCAAAAAAACAATCTTTTAGGAAAAGTCAACAATTTAGTCGAACCTTTGACCCAAAAAAATAAAGAAATAAAAAATGCACAAATATATTTCTTTTAATGCCAATTTAACTTTTGTGTCAAAAATTTCACAAAATTCAATTAAGAACTTTAATTTTTGAATTTTTGTTTTAGATTCTGAATCGACCAAAAATAAAATTACTTTTATTCTTATCATAATTAGGTGTAATTCCTTCTTTGATATTTGGTTTAGGGACTGTTTGAAATCTATCTGTGTAATCAATTTCGCGATTTACCAAGTCAAAATGCAAATTGTCATTTTCAGCCCTAATTAGGGGATCAAAATCAATTCTTCATGATTTACGAACGGACGATTGCATCTCACTCATTTTCTTGAGATAAGTCAAAATCCGGGGTCAATTTTGGGAGATTCACTTGGGTACATTCTAGTTTGGTCGATTTGACTTATTCAGAGGTTAGAAAACCAAGCTAAGATGCTTCAATTGATATAATCTGACTTGGCCCATTCTAGATTAGAATGTAATTGAAATACTTGAGCTTCAATTTGGCCAATTGAGGTTCAATTAAAAATATGAGTTTAATTTGTGGCCTCGCTTCAATAGGAATTCAATGGATTTAAACATTTTGTGCACAATTAGTCGACTTGAGATAGTCCAATTACATCTCATTTGATCCAATTCATGTAGAAATATTTGGTTTTGTTTAAATTGGGAAAAACCAGAAAAATCATAATAAAATTCGGACAAAAATTCAACCCAATCAACCTAGTGTTGACCGTCGTTGACCAGATTTGACTGGTGGCGAATTTTTCCAGTCATTTTTTGGCTGGAAACCACCTTCAACTAACCCACTTCATGGCCGATGCATTTATTCCCTTAATTTTCAAATTTTGAAATTTTCCCCGGATTTTATGAAATTTGTAAATTTGCCATCCAAGTTTGATGAAATTACAAAAGGACCCAAACTAATCCCTTACCTCAAGATTAGATCATCACCATCCATTGAGAATGCATCGCGACCATTCAATTTAAACATGTGATGGATTTCGGTGCCATCTTAAGCCATTAAGTTTGTTAAAAAGAAAGATGGCATCCTAACCCTTGGATCAATCCAAGGGCTAGGATGGCCTCTCTCATGCACATATAAATATCATTTTCCTCTGAAAAAAGGGGTTCGTAGAATTCGAGATCTAAAAAAGTGAAAGAAGTCTCTCTCTTTCTTTTTTCTCTCTCTTCCCACCGACTTTCTCCCTCTCATCTTCGCTCGCATTTTAGTTTCCTTTACCACCCCTCATCGAAGTTCAGCCTCTCGCAGGTGAGCCCTCCGACGCTACCAATCATCACAACATTCCTCTGCCCTTCCTCGAGTTCCAGGTGGTTGGGATTAATCGGAGAAGTCGCCGGTGATCTTTCGATGCCCGACCCGGTAGCTGTTTTGTCCAACAACAAATCAGAGCAAATCCGGCATCGCCTTCAGCATCTCTGACGATCTCAGTCCCTCTGGGACAATCCTTGATGTTCCTAGGCATCGCGGTGGCTCGATGATAGTTCATGGGAGTTCATTTCATGCGAAAACATTAAGAGGTAAGTTCTTTTTCCTCGAACTCAATGAAGCGAGGTCTCAATAGGAAATCGAGGGTAAAGCTCATCTTAGGGATTGATTTGTGAGGTCTATGACTTGATGATGTTTAGGATGTATTGAGAGGGAAGTAGAGAGGCTGTGATGATGATAATATGTTTGATTGCTTGGATGATCATTGTTTTGCAATTTCGGATCCATGATGGATCTCTTTGTGCATATGCCTGGAAACGAGCTAGTAGATGTGTTTTTTGGTGCTCGATGCCTTCGTGAAAGTCAAAGATGACTTGATTAGCTTTCCAATGAGTTATAGCACATCCCGATCCGATATTGTTTGCTATCTGAAATATGCTTCAAAAGTTAGGAAATGATTATGGAAAACTAACATGTTTTAGTTCACTGTTATGTATTGATCAATCTTAGCTACTTGTCGATTTTCTGTGGATTTTTGTGCTTTGAATCTTAAATCAATGCCTTCATAAAAATTGTTCAAAATATATTTCTCTACAATATACATTTTTTTCCAGAATTTTTAGAATCATTTGGATAGGTTGATCCTAAAAAAATCGTTCTTATTTCTGCACGTTTTTGACAACAAAAGTAACTTTCAGTTTTGACCAAAACGAGGTCTGAAACAACCTTGTTTCAGCTCAAGTCCTTTTAAGAGTATATAATAGACATTTTGAGTTTCGAAACCATAGGTTGCACGCCCCAATCAAGCGTCGTTTAACCTTAAAAAACACCTCCGAAAATTAACGATTTTGCAGTAATTTAGGTCTTTTTCGATTATGATTTTATTCCGCCTTCTGGCTTTGTTATTTTTGTGCCAACTTTCTTGATCATTTTTTTGATAAAATTTTCTTCATAAGTTTTGTTCCAAATTGTCTCACACATATTTTGTATTTTTTTTCATGATTTTTTAATGTGTTCAACTAGGTCAGATCTACTCAGATCAAGCCTATGTCAATCTATTCCATATCAATCTCTGATTTGGCTATTTTTGTATTTATTTTTTTGTTGAGTTCTGGAACAAATTTTCTTTACGAAAGTTTCTTGTACAGGTGTTGTTCACATCCTGAATTTTTTTCAAAATTTTTAGACATGTTTAGTTAGGTCAAAATTGCTTAGATCTGAACTTAGGTTAGTCTGTCCTACATTAGTCCAAGATTTGTTTTGATGAGATTGAGTCCATAAATACAACTATTTGGTCTCAAATTCTTCATGAGAGTTGAAATACATGATATTTATGTTCTATTGATCCATGCTTTACAAGGTTTTTACATTGGCAAAGTGAGTCAATTGCATGCATTAGAGTAAAAAGTACTACAGCAATATGTGCTGGACATATAGTTTGGTCTATTTTGCCACTTTTGTCACGACTCATATGATCTTAATTGAGTTTCAACCTCTTAACAAGAAATCTTCATCATCGTATGCTCTGTATGTGAGATTTTTGGTAGGATTTATGAATGTATTGAGGATGGCTAAAATCATGCTTGTTATGTAAACTCAATGCTGAAGTGAAACATTGTCATATGTACACATTTCCATACTTGTTTGAGTAATTTAGGGATCAAATTCTTACGATTATGCCTTCTTGTTGATTGAACTACATGTTGTAAGGTTTGCATACATGTTTAGGTCATGTTCATTAAATATCATCTTGCACATTAAATTTGTCTCAAAAAAAGTGTACATCACATTTAGGATTCCCCAGCATACCATTAGAAATCATGAATCATCTCATAAAATCATTTAGATTATATGACATTTTGCTTGCCGACTTAGAATTAGATGACTATCCAAACTTTCCATCGCATCCAATCTTAAGTCACATATGATTTTTTTCATGTTGTTTGTGCATTCTTTGAGTGATTTTGAGATTTTCTAATGAATGTTTAAGTTCTGTTTTCTTAATTACTAATGCGTACACTTTTAGATATCTCGATTTTAGAATACCAAATTGATCTAATTTGGACTCAAGCTCTTCTAAGATGATGTAAGGCACACTTAAAAGTTTCTAATGCCACTAATTTCATGTCAATCGCTCATCGTTTGGACTATTTTCCATTTTTTTCAAAGCCATATCACAATCTAGACATGGGATTAAATTCAGACCCCTGTTTTAACCTTGTTTGGACAAACTTTTGATATTTTTGTTTCATTTTTTTTTTCTATTTGGAATATGAACCTGGCCTCTTAATGAAACTTGCTTGTTATCATGTTGAATATATTGTGTGTAAATTTAATGATTTTTAAACATGTTTTGATTATAAAAAAAAAAAAATCCTTGTGACATTAGTTGAATGTCCTATTATTTTGACAAATTTCTAATGTGTTGTTGCTTGTTATTTTATTTTTGTAAAATCATGTGTAGATTGTTTAAGAAAATTGTCTTCATGAAAGTTGTTCATCATCATGTCATGCACATTAGAGAATTTTGTCATTGTCAAATTGTCATCAGGTATTACCCAATTTTGTTGTCCTTACACGCTTGTTCTGAAATTTCCTCATATAAACATGATTTGTGATTGTTTAGTTATATCTTTTAGGTTAGTTTGTGTATGAAATTATGACATGCCATCTTCATGAAAATTATTCTAAATGCTTTGATCTTTGTTTTTAAATAATCAGCCTTTTCGAATTGCATCTTTAAAAAAAAAATGCTTTGGTACATGTAATGTTTCTCAAAAACGATTTCTAAAAAAATTCTTCTCCAAAACTCGATTTGTTAGGAAAAATCGTAGTTTGGACTATATTCAAAATGTCTGCGACGCTTGTGAGTGCATTTATGTGAGCCTCGGGCTAACCTTGGCAATTGAATGTGTTATATAGCCTAGATATTCCTTAATTTTAAATATTTTTAAATATTTTTAAAAATCCTGACTTGGCATCGTGAAAGTCATACTTTGAATTATATTCAAATTACCTGCGATGCTTGTGAGTGCATTCATGCGAGCCCCAAGCTAGCCTTGGCAATTGAATGTCTTTCATAGCTGAGACATCACTTTGTCTCAAAACTTTTCATAAATGATTTCGAAATATGTTTTTAAAATATCACATGTACCATTCATACATATAATCCCATCATGCACTAGAAATTGCCCGTGTTTGTGATTGGCACATGCCCTTGGTAATAAGTGACCCGCCGACGGTTTACTTTCTTACTTGATTAGTTTAAAAACAAGGTTCAAAAGACCTGCATGCACGTTTAAATTTTTGCAATGCATGTGACTTTTAAATGAATGGTAGGGTCAATGCATGATATTGAGTGAAAACCCTAGGATCACATAGATCGCTTGATTAGGAGACTTATTAGCGTTATTAGCCATGCGAGAATACAATTGGTCAAAAATTGTTATAAATCACCAAAAAAAAAAAAATTGGATTAGGTAGGTGTCTTAATGAGACCATCGCATGAAAAACAAAGGCCAACCCCGATGTCCCAAAATTTGATTTCGTATTGCACTTTCTTTAAATGATTGATCTCGACATAATATCTTATTTTTTATTATTTTGATGTGTATGCTTGTTTCTTTCCATTGTATGCACCTAGTTATAAGTTTCTTAGACTAGGTTTAGATTAGGATCCCAAAGATTGAGAAAGCACGAAGAGAGGTCGATATTCATTCCGACCATTATCATGTACTATTCATTTCCCCGACATATGTCTTGGGTTCAATTTATTGTATAAAACCCGACAAGTTGTGGGTTTTCTCTCTTTCTCTCATCTTTTTTTAATTGTGTTTCTCTTTTATATTTTCTAGGATTGCATGGCAGATTTACTGTTTTCATTGATTGTTTACTTACTGTTTTGCAATTTCAATTTCATTTATTGCTTTCTTTTCTTGTTTTTCTAGAAATAGAATAGAATGAAAATGATCAACCATGCATGATCGCTTAGTTTAGGACTAATGATTCCAAAAATGTAAAAAGAAACGTATGGACATATTAGGAAAAACACAACATACTATTTAGGTACCCAAATGAATTGGCTTATTCGAAAAAAGCCTTGTTCTTTGGAGCACCGGGTTTCTAAATTCTCATAGGGCCCCCCTGGAATTCCTTCCAGAGCTTGTTGAATAATTTTTATAGATTCCCTCATTTCACCGATTCGGACTAAATAGCGAGCTAATGAATCTCCTTCTTTTTGCCAATGGATTTCCCAATCCAATTCGTCGTAACATTCATAATGATCAACTTTACGAAGATCCCATTGGATTCCGGAAGCTCGTAGCATTGGTTCCGATCGCAACTTCGAATATGGAATATTAGCGTAATCCAAGTTCCCAAACCTAAATATTTGGTTACATAGGAATCGAGGGAACACTCCCAACCCTCGATTGGGTTTTCTAGCCGACCCTCAAAATGAGGTTAGTGGTGACTTCCGTCTTATTTTTAGGTTGTCATAAACAATTAGACTATATAAATAAACCCGTCGAGCGGGGTACGAGTTTTGATGAAACTCACCATTTTTTAGTATACTCGATATGGGAGTACCCCAAAGAATGAAGTGATGTCATCTTTATGGGCGAGGCGTACTATCGAAAGGGTTATCATGGTAAAGGTACCCTTAAATATGATATACACACCCGATCCCTTCTTCTAAGGTGTGTCACCCGTGTGGGTATGGATTGCTACACTCCGCTGTCACGCGAGGTACGAGCTTGGGAGAGCTTGCGATCTCGTGGAGGGAACTCAAGAGACGCTTGATCCGAAAGGCAAGATGATGACATATTTTGGAACGCGAACCGTGAGGGAACTCTTGTGATCAAGTACCCATAAACCCAACCTTTCCCCCATTTTCTCTCCTCGTGATGATGAGGAATTCAAGGGCGGCAAGATCGGGCCGCGACACTTGAGTTTAGTGCAGGAGAGCAATACTAGTAGGACTTAACAACATTTGACAAGACCTAATCATCATCACTTACTTTTTCTAGATGGTGAATTAAGTTGCCCAATTTTACTGACCTTATTAGGGGAATGAGAAAAAAGGCAATGCACTCTCCTTGCTGCTATATACATTGACCTTGACTTGCCATATTCCTCCAATTGAATCTCCGCTCAAAGAGCATCACAAGCTCCTAGCTCGAATGAAGAGAAAAATTAGCAACATTGATGAACTTCTTGGGATTAGCAGTGAAAGAAAGAGCCCATTACTCTCTTTTTTAATTAAAAAGAATCATTCATTTCTCAAAATAACAGAGGTACATAGAATATTTTCAAATCTTGTAAATTTCTTATAACCATCGACCAAAGCAAATACCAAAATGCAAATTACAAAGCACAACCTGTAGGTTAAAGTATATTCCCATCTCTCAAGAATAGATTTATCACCATAAAGGCTCGACAGCCAAACACTAAATTCTATGATGAGCACACGTCAAGATCCCTCACTCCATTTGCAACGACTTGCAATGTGTGTCTAAGTTCAATGTCCTCATCATCAGCGCCATATAGAGACACCAACATTAATATGTTGGAAAAACACATATCAAATACCAACAAGGAACTCCTAAAACTTAGACCTAAATCTAAATAGGGAGAGTAAAACCCCTAGATCTAGACATAAATTTAAATCGGGAGAGGAGAGGGGCCTAATTTAGAGGAGGTTGTGGAATCAAACATCTTGCAAGTCCATTACTTAAATTGACTTTCAAATCATTGTAAAGTTAAGATGTTAAAAAAGGCTCATCTCATCCGGTGCTGATTTTTTTTGAAAAATTTTCAGCACTTAATTGTCAAAATCTAGTAAAGGTTAAGGATGATCCCCTTATTCAAAGGCTCATTTAATAACCCAATTAAGTGTGGAAACTTGAAAAATTGTAGTAAATTAGATTTTGAACTTTTCCTCTCTGACTAATCAATGGCAAGAATTCGGTACCTGTACTCGTCTTTCCCCGTCTTGACGAGTCCACTTCTGGACTTGCGTGACAGATCTACGAAACTGGCGGTCCAGCCCATGATGCACTTACTGCTCAGGGCAATTTCCAGGAAAACACAAGGCTCGTGAAATTCGCACATGATTGAAGATCCATTCATTTAAAGAAAAATTGCTTTCAAGAAATTATTTTCTGACTAGGAAAAATGTTTTTAATGAATTGAAAATGACGGTTGATTTTGAATCACAAATTTTTTTTGCAACTAGCTAACAGATGCCCAAGATTGTTCAAGATATAGGCAGAACGGGACGATGCCCGAGATTGACCGAGACGTAGGCCAAGCCAGAACTTCACGCGTCACACAAGTTCATTCCGCCACTAGCTTGTTGCATAACGCGACGTCTGACCAAGACCTAGGCAGAGCAACAACCTTATTGATGACCTTTTCCAATGAATCTAACCCAACACGTCAAACCAAGCTGGTTCCAGGTCGACGCTTCGGCAACTGGGCTTCCTGGCATGTACAAGAAACCCTAACATAGAAAGCCATAAGTTTTCTCGAGAGAGATAGAGAGAGAGACTGTTCTCAAAAGGCATAACCAGCTGAGGCGATGCAACTTGCTCCTCCGCCCGTCGTGGGGCTTCAATACTGCTGCACTTACGCAGCAGATGTGGCCATTTTAAGGAAGGCGATGACCCTCAGCAGCGGCAACTTCGTGGTCACCAACAGCAGCGGCGACCTCATCTTCAAAGTGAAGGGAGCTTTACTCACCCTTCATGACCGCAGGGTCTTGATCGACGCCATCGGGCAGCCGGTTCTCACGCTCAGGCGAGAGGTTTGCTCTTTAACATCACTCTACGCTGTTCATACTGAATTCTTTTATACTCGGGAACAATCATAGCCACCATCGGTTCTAGAATTAAATATCCACCCTTCGCTTTTCACAGGTTCTAGAGCTAGACACCCAATTATTATTATTATTATTATTTTGGTACTGTATTAACTTGGCAGCCAAAGAAACTGAAGTTCAACGAACTGGCTAAGCGAAATCAAGGTTCAGCATCGATCCTTTTGCAAACTATCACGAGCGGAATCCATGCGAAAGATAAGGTTTTGTTATCAAGTGGCTTAGGTGAAGATGATTGGTGCAGATAAGGGCTGATCACAGTCGATGGCGAGCGTTCAGAGGGAAGAGCTCGGACATGAGCGACCTTGTCTTCACCGTCAAGATGAGTTCAGTGATCCAACTCAAGACCGAGTTAGACGTTTTCTTAGCAAATAACAGGAACGAGGATCTCCGCGACTTCAAGGTCGAAGGTTTCGAGCGGTCTTGTGTCATCTATGCCGGACAGCCTCTCTATATCGTTGCCCGGGTAACATACTCTTTTCCAAAGGCTGCTTCTTGTTCTTTAAAATTATTCATTCGAGCCTAATCAGTTCGGTTCCAAACCTATTGTACATTTGACGGTTCAATTTTAGACTTTTCAGTTTTTCTAATGTTATTTTGAAAACCACTAGGATTCGCCCTAGTGGCCACCCTTCCAACATGGAAGGGAGAGGTAAGGGGTTCAAATCCTCACCTTCTCAGCGGGATGGGGTGGGGACACGTAAGTTTCAAGAGTGGGTTTCGACTCTCACGCCCTGCAAGAGGTAGGGCAAAAGTCTGAGAGTGAGTGTAGAATAGGATTAGAGTAGGATTGACAAAAAAAAATGTTATTTTGAACCCAACGCAACCCATTCTATCAATTGCTGCTGGAAATTGTTAGCGTGGCAATTTGTAGGTTGTCTATGTCAGTGCCACATCAGATGGCCGGTTATGACTAGATGCGACATTAACAATTTCCGACAGTTTTAGCTTGGAATGACTATACTGGAATTTCGGATAAAAGTTATGGATTGTATTGTCATCCATACAATAACTTTAAAATTGAATTGTTAATTTCCAATAATATATATGTGTGTGTGTGTTCGTCCACCTAAAAGTTGAAATTAGTAGTGAGACGTGCCAATTGGTATTTGAGAACATCACAATACTCACCCTTAGTTATTAGGGCCCAGGTTAACATTTTTATCGAAGTTCAAGAAGTATGAAATTAAAAATTGTTTGTGCGTAAAGCGAAGATGAGGGGCTTGGGATCTTCAAATCCAAACTTGCAATTTGACAATTTACTATAGAGAACAAGAAAGCTGATGATGACAACATAAAATTTGGGATTCGATATTCAAATAAAACTAATCTGTTGGCCCCACTGAGATCACATCATATTCAAATAACCTAATCTGTTGCCTACAAAATATCGAATCACATAATTTTTTTGTTGTCATCATCAGCTTTCTTGTTCTTTTTAATAATTTGTCAAATTGCAAGTTGGGATTTATATCTCGACCGCCCATCTATTTTTGAAGTGATTCGATTAAGTGAATCGGTATTCAAATCGATTTATAGAATACGAACCAGCCTACAGAATATATCTCGACTGCCCATCTATTTTTGAAGTGATCCGATTAAGTAAATTGGTATTCATATCGACTTATAGGATAAGAACCATTCGGTAACTAGCTATATATACACACATCAAAAAGGAATAGAATCATCAATTTCTGACTATATCATAATGGTACAGATGCAAAAGGAGACTCGCATCCAAACTCAAAGTGTGCTTCTGGGAAAGGACAAGTTTATGGTCACGGTCTATCCGAACATCGACCTTGCATTCATCGCCGCCCTCATTGTGATCTTTGATGAAATAAAAAGGGGGGATTGGTGACCACCGCTACATTGTCTACTCAAGTGGGAAAGTTTGTGTGCTGGTGTAATTTTAAGTGAAACAGCTCATTTCTTCGTCTGTGTGCATTTTCATGATGAAATATCATGCACTCAGTCTAGTCTAGATCTGGGGTTTTTTGCGTATATGATTTTGAGGTTTCACTTCCCTCAGGTTTCGTTTCTGTATAAGTCCAATTTCAAAGAAAATAAGAGAAGTTTCGCGAAAGTTTCGCTCTCACAGGTGTCAGGTCTACAAACATTTAACATTGTTACTCCGAACAGCAATGATGTTGAAAACGTCAAACCCAGGCTTCCCTCGGGTTTCGTTTATGTACAAGTCCAATTTCGAAGAAAATTAGAGAAGTTTCATGAAAGTTTCGCTATCACGGGTGTCAAGTCTGCATATGTTCAACCTTGTTACTCTTGACAATAATGGTGTTTAAGACGTCAAAGCTAGACGCCTACTGTAATTCCATTACTCCAAAGGAATAGGTATTTTTCCCTAAATTTAACAGGCGAATGGGAAATCGAAGTTAGGTTAATACCATGAAAAATCTTAAATTGATATACTTATGAAAAATTTATCTCAAACTAATTTTAAAAAAAAACCAAATTGGTATACTTGTGACAAATTAAGCCTCCGTTAATTTCTGATAAATTTTATTGTCAAATTGTTAAGTTGAACAACGTGTAACAGTTGACAAATATATCAGTTTATGATTTTACCTTATGTTTGTCATAAGTGTACCATATTGTGATTTGCCATGGAATTAATTCATTTTAATGGAAATTAAAAAATTATAACTTTGTCACAAAATACTAATTTGGGATTTTCGGTGATCAAAAAGTTAGTTTGCAATAATTTTGTCATAAATATATTAGTTTGTGTTTTTTTTATGATAAACAAATTAATTTTGGATAAATTTGTTATATTTATATCAATTTAGGGTTTTCTTCGTATTAACCCATCAAAATTTTATCGAAAATCACGTACATACCGTTATTTAACGTAAAAGCACCAACGTTATACTAACAGGCTTTTGCTATTTTTGCATTTTTGAGGAAGATTGCTTCGATATACAAGTGGGCCGATGGCCCATTTTGGCTGCTGTGATTCAGAATGGCCTCGTTTTTGGGCCTGCAAGGGCCTACTAAAATGTTTATGCCCATGGAGACGTGTCTATGTCATAATGATGTGCACAATATCATGGGATTAGCATCTAAATAACATGTGATGTCCAAGCAGGTCATGTTTTCCAAAAATCGGAAGGGAACGGGGGCAGGGCGGGACAGGGATCACATTTCTATTCCTTTATATTCCTTTTCTTCTCCTATGAACAAAGAAACTTTGCCCCGGTCGCCGCCCTGTGCCCTGGGAGGGGCCGAGCTGAGGCGGTTTCCCCTTTATAGGGCGGCGGACACTACTTTATCATATGAAAAGTATTTTCTTATTATTGTTATTTTATTATTGAAAATTTTAAAAATGGCCTCATGGGTTCATCTAATGATAAAGGGGCTATCTGTCTTTTACAAGATCAAGAGTTTTATTTACATGTAGGTGAATCTTTAGATAACTCATGCTATATTGCCAAATTGCAACATGTCTTGTGGAGAGACTTCCTATCCGATAGCATATTGATAGGGCTATGGTGAGGAGCTAGTCAAAATGGTGTAGAGTAGTTATATCTTAATCCAAATAATTCATAACAAGTGTGGGACCCTTATAAAAACCCTCATAAGAAATTGCTACCGCGTGTTGCCACTCTACACACTTCTACTCGGAGGACTTTACATCTTATATACCGTAGAGTAATTCTATTGTATCTATAGCCATGCCTTTATGATTAGGTAAATCCTAATATCCTAGCCAACCACCGATCAAAATTCTCTCTCACATTATCATATAACAAAATTTATCCAATGTCCATTAACATGCGTCAAATAAGGTTCCACTCACGTAATGACAAGTATGGCTCTTAGGTCATCCTCAGGGAAAGACGCTTTGATTCTAGTAAGAGATCAGTCGCATTCAAACCAAGTGTCCGAACATTGAATCAACATACGAACAAAGGATTAATCACCAACTACACAGTTGATTCCTTATGTAAATCTAATTCACCAACAGATATCCCTTTTAGGAGACCTCTGAAATGCGCGAACAGAATAGTAACACGAATCACGCGAGACAATCCGGCGTGCCCCAAATTTGGGTCTATCAGATGAGTGATTCGTGCATCTAAAATTTCAAAGTACATTATTTTATAAAATGTTGACCATGGCATTTTCGTTATGAATCGCCTATGTGGTCACATCATATGCCTATGTGACCTGAAAAATGAACGGGTGGCCGGCTTTTGTCGAACCTCGCTTTTAAGTGGACTGACGTCATAATGCCTTATCTAACTGGGGATTATATTGATAACCAATGTTGCCTGCCCGAGTCAAAGGGACAACAGATTGCAAATCTTTTTAATTGGGCCAAAGAGGATATCCACATCTCTGCTCAATTCGTGGAAAATGACAAAAACGTCTTTTTCTAACCCCACTTCCCCCCAACTCTTGTAAATACCGGCATCGCCGTGTCCATGTTTTCTCATTAATATTGGGAGAATGTGCGGGTGTAAAGTGGTTTGACTAGAATATACAAAACGTGATAATTTGTATACATCCATTTGAGTGTTTGGTTTTTTTTTTCTTCCCCTTTCTGAAAAAAAAAAAATTGTCATTTTATTTCTTTAATTGCGTATACATAGCTAACCACAGATCAGTTGTATTGTATGTTAATAATTTTCACATCACTTGTCTATGGAATTTATATACTCGCTATATATGTGTGGCCTCACCTTGCCTATAATCTCAGGCCGTTAGGGTTTATAACATTTTAACATGGGCATGTCCAATTTCCATTCGTCAAATTTCACATTTCATTTCTAATCTATTTTGTACATTAGATGAAATTTATATGCTCTTTTTATACGGATAGTTTTCCTCCATTCATGACATAAAAAATTATAGGCATTGATGCCTTGAAGCCAAATTTACAGTCTACTTAGATTCCAAAAAGATGCCTACAAAAGTCATATCATCGAAATATCATCAAATAGAGTAGAACAAATAATTCTAACAGGGTAATTTGTTCTCCTAAACAAGTGACAATATGGTGAATGAGGACAACAAGAAAAGAGTTGTCATCACCTATGACCAAACTTAGGATGCACCGTTTTGGCTCTCATGCCCTAATGAGAAAAGTAGAATATGCCAAGGAGTTGTAGGGATTCACGTGCCAAAGAAATGACATGTATTTAAAGAAGCAGCTGGTCACCTAATGGGTTTCTAGACAAGACTCGATTTTTTATTTTTATTTTTGAATGAAGACAAGAGTAATCATCAAAGTTTGAATTGGATTTTTCAGTTTGGAAATTGCGAACTTTCAATTCCGTAAGTTCCTTTAAAGTTTGGAGAAACAGTGCCAAACTTCATGCTTTTTGATTTGACCCGATTGATCCTCATAAGAAATGTAAGATTTTACTTGAGGGAAAACCAATTTAGTAGTGCTTGATATAGTAAAATTGATCCGTTAAATTGGTACTACCAAGTCTCATTTGACAAAACTGAAGAATAAGCGCTGAAAAAAAAAACAAAAATAATGCATTTGACTTAAGTTTTGACCATTTGAAATGCTAAAAATAGAATTAAGAAGCTGCTTGAAATTAATTGAAAATTGATCATTGCTTTTTATTAATTTCTTACCATACACGAAACTATGGATTGTTATTAATAGGTTTTAAATTGATGTTGGCTAAGTTGTCGAACAAGGTTAATCTCATTAAATGATAATATTTATTAAAAAAAAATCGACACATAATTAGGTATAAAAACATGTCCTATGTGAAGTGACCAAATCCAGTAGATGTTAAAGACGATTCACTTATTCAAAAGCCCATTTAGGCATTTAGAGTACTGTGAATCACTAAGGCCGTTTAACAGCCCAATTAAGTGGCGGAAAATTGAAAAAATCGTCACTGAATGAGATTAAACTCGTTTGATAAACTTAACCAATATTGAATTAAAAAACTCAACTGAGTTAAGATATCACTAAAATGCAGTAAGTAAAAAAGAGGCTACATAATTCACTCAAAAAAAAAAATCGATTGCTAAAACTAATACCAATAACAGTCATCGTTCTATATTATGTAGGAAAATAATGATATCTAGCCATCTATTTTCAATCATCATCAGTCGATGTTTTTATTTTAGGTTTCCGATAATTAGACTTGTCAATGCTTCCAATTCAATAATTATGTCAACTCCTATCAGGGAGATTATATTGATAATCAACGTTGCCCGCCCGCGTCAAAGCGACACCAGATTGCAACCCTGTTTGATTGGGCCAAATTGGATATCCACTTCTTGCTCAATTCGTGGAAGATGACAATAACATCTTTTTCTAAGCCCCCCCAACTCTCGTAAATACCGGCATCGCCTTGTTCATGTTTTCTCATTAATATTCGGAGAATGTCCGGGTATAATACAAAACGGGATGGTTTTTATACATCCGTTTGAGGGTTTGGGTTTTTTTTTTTTTTTTTTCTCCTTTTTGAAAAACCTTTTGTTTTTTTTTTTTTTTAATTGTGTATACACAGCTAACCACAATAAGTTATATTGAATGATCCTAGACTTAGAACCAGGGAGGCCAAAATCAGTTTTCTACAAGTATGCCTTCCCACATTGGGCGAACAACTCCCGTTCAAGTCATTCAGGGACAGCCTTTTAGTAAGAAAATACTCGGACCTTTAGTTCAGAGCCTAGAGACACCCAAATAGAACCAGAATGGTAACATTTCTAACTATCCGAGCTGCATTTCTCAGAAGATCCTACCAGGCTGGAGAAGAAGAGGGACTTTAGAAAGTCATGAGAGAAATATACAAAGCACACAGTTTACTTCAAGGGACTCTGCTCAACACAATACTTGCTATATATGTGTGGCCTCGCCTTGCCTATAAGCTTAGGCCTTTGGGGTTTATAACATTCTAACATGGTATCAAGAAAAGGTTGCGCCCCAATTTATTTGGCATGTCCAATCCCCATTCATCAAATTTCAAGTTTCATTTCTAATCCATTTTGTACATGAGGAAGCTTATATGCTCTTTGTGTACAGATAATTTTTCTCCATTCATGACATAAAAAATTATAGGCATTGATGCATTAAAGTCAAATTTCCAATCTACTTGGATTCCAAAAAGATGCTTGCAGAAGTCGTATCATTGAAATATCATCAAATAGAGTAGAACAAACAATTCTAATCTGCTAACTTGTCCTCCTAAACAATTGACAATGGTGAATGAGGACAAAAAGAAAAGAACTGTCATCACCTATGACCAAACTTAGGATGCATCATTTTGCCTCTCATGCCCTAATGAGATAAGTAGAATATGCCAAGAAGTTGTGCGGATTCACGTGCCAAAGAAATGACGTATCATTAAAGAAGCAGCTAGTCACCTAATGGGTTTCTAGACAAGACTCGATTTTATTTTATTTTTTGAATGAAGACAAGAGTAATCATCAAAGTTTGAATTGGATTTTTCAGTTTGGAAATTGTGAACTTTCAATTCTGCACTGGTGGAGAAGGCTTCCATAAGTTCCTTTAGAGTTTGGAGAAACAGTACCAAACTTCATGATTTTAATTTGACCCGATTGATCCTCATAAGAAATGTAAAATTTTACTTGAATGGAAATCAATTTAATAATGCTTGATATATTAAAATTGATCCGTTAAATTGGTACCACCAAGTCTCATCTGATAAAACTGAAGAATGAGTGCCGAAAATAAAAACAAAAATAATGCATTTGACTTAAGTTTTGACCATTTGAAATGCTAAAAATAGAAATAAGAAGCTACTTGAAATTAATTGAAAATTGATCATTGCTTTTTATTAATTTCTTACCTTACATGAAACTCTGGATTGGTATTAATAGGTTTTAAATCGATGTTGGTTAAATTGTCATGAAATGCCTATATTTATAAAAAAAAAAAAAATCAACACATAATTAGGTATGAAAACATGTCCTATGTAAAGTGACCAAATCCAGTAGATGTTAAAGACGAATCACTTATTCAAAAGCCCATTTAGGCATTTAGAGTACTGGAAATCACTAAGGCCATTTAATACCCCAATTAAGTGGCGGAAAATTGAAAAAATCTAAACTAAATGAGATTAAACTCGTTTGATAAACTTAACCAATATTGAATTAAAAAACTCAAGCGAGTTATAATATCACAGCGATAATTAAAAAAGAGGCTACGTAATTCACTCAACGACATAGAAAATCGATTGCTAAAACTTATACCAATCACGATCATCATTCTATATTATATAGGAAAATAACGATACGCGGCCATCTATTTTCAATCATCATCAACCCATGCTTTCATTTTAGGTTTTTGATATTTAGACTTGTCAACGCTCCCAATTCAATGATTACAAGCATGCTTCCAATTGCGTTGGTCACCCTTTTTTGACTTGAGCCGAAATGGAATGAGGAAATTTCTGAACTCCTTCGTCGTGACACTTAACACAAGGGGCCACTCCCCACTTTGGGTCATGATTCTATGCCAAGTGTATGCGTCTCATAAAAACAGTCCCTCGTCCTTCTGACCGTTGGGTACGATGTTGAAAGACTCATCCATACCAAACTAATTTTTTTTTTATTTAAAAAAGGCCTAATTTCTTTTTTTAAAATCTCGAATGTAGATTTAATTACCCTTCAATTTTAGATTTAGTGAGAAGTCTACCCGAACTCTCTTTTTTTCAAAAAAGAAAAGAAAAAGAAACCAACTTTAAGACTTCGTTTGTTCCTCAAAAACAAATGATTTGCTAATGAAAATTATTTTGTTATCGACAATCTGTGAAACAAATGGACCCTAACTCTAATCCAAAATCTACCAATTAGCCCTCCATCCAAAGATAGCCATCAATCATCCTTAATTTTCCTAATTTTCGTAATAAATAACGGTTTCGTTTCGGAGATAATTTTTCAGATCGCTTTATTGATATGGATTGTTACTAACGTGAAAATGACGCATTAAACTACTTGTTAGACAGATAAATCTGAAAATTCGCTTTTTCGACAAAAGAAAATTCGAAACAGATTCGACATTGGATTTAAAATTCAAGGGGGCACATCTAGGATTTGACCTGAAGTTTGGGAATTTTCGAGGGAATTACGCCAATATAAATTGGTGACGTCTCTGCAAAGGACGAGCCCCCCTTCTTCCATGTGAATCTTGCCGCGGCCGATCCCTTTCTTGCCCCTCAATTTCTCCTCTTCTTCCTGGCAAATTCGAGACTCCGAAGGCAAGCTTAAAAGTCTAAGAAAGAGACGGGGGTAATCAAGTAAATTTCGTTTTTCTTGAGGGGCGTGTTTGCAAAAACCAAAGCAAGGGCGAGAAAATCGCGATTATGGATAGACCTGGTGGCGATCTATAGCCCAGACAAAAATTGCAAGATCACCCCAGAAACAAAAAAAAAAAAACCAAAAAAACCAAAAAAAACCAAAAAAACCAAAAAAAAACCAAAAAAAAGAAAAGAAAAAACAGGAACATACGACAGAAAAATCGATGCTTTTTTCTCGACTTTTTCCCTGTTCTCTTGCTTTGGGGGTGGGGGCTGGGCTCGTAAAAATGTCTTTTTTAGTTGCTTTTCCCAGTTGTTCCTCATCATCGCTCGTCTCGCGTCGCGTTGGAAGTGCTTTTCTCGGAAATTAAGCCCCTTCCCTTCCTTCCCTGCGAAACCAGGGAAAATTCTCTGCCCCCCCATCGCCCCCCCTTCCGAAACGGGCGGTACCCATCTCGAAGACCGGCCAGCCGAAGCCGAGCGCGAGAGCCAGAGCCACACAGAGAGAGAGAGGGACAGGATGATGTCCGCATCGTCTTCTTCGGCCGCGGTTCGGGTGGAGAAGGCGACGAGCGATCTCCTGATGAACCCCGATTGGACCATGAACATCGACATCTGCGACTTTGTCAACTCCTATCCTGGGTATCCCGCAGTTTTCTCTATTTGTTGTTTCCCCACGAATTCTTTTGTGGGAAATTTTGCTTTTTCCGTTTGTGGGTCGGTTGACTTTGGCCTCGGTTTGCGGTTTCGCTTCGTGCCCGTGATTCGTAATTTCAGTCCCGGTGCGTTGGTGGGAGGTTTTCAGCGGCTGATGATTGTGATCGTCGCGCTTGCATGTCGCCCTTTTGAACTTTTTGCTGGCTCTTTCCGTGTTGCGTGAGAAGGAAGAGATATATCATGGGAGAAAAGGAAAAATTTAGTCTTGAGGACGAGGGGGAAATTGGGCTGTTCTTTTCACGGTATTCGACGGGAATTTTCGTCTCTGATTGAGCAGAAAGGCTGATGGCAACTGTTATTTTTTATTCGAGGGATTGGTTGACGAGTGATGCCTATGGAGCACTTGATAATTATCGCTGCAGATACTGATGATATGAATCTATAGTTACATGATATTAGAATTGAAGTTTATTGAAGAAGAATATAATTTGATGATACGAGGAAACAAAACTTGTAAAAATTGCCTTTTTACCTTTTGAAAGAAGGGTAGTCGAAGCGTGACTAGTTATATGAGAGCAGTAATTAACAAATCCTTTTTTTAAACCTTGATCCCGCATCGTTTTTGGGTATGCATGAGAGCACACTAGAGGGAGGGAGGGAGGGGAAGATGGTTTCTTGATTGCATGCTGATTTTTATTTTTTCTCGATTTCTCAGACAGGCTAAAGAAGTTATTAAAGCAGTGAAGAAAAGATTGCAGCACAAGAACCCGCAAGTCCAATTCCTTGCTTTGACGGTATTTTTGCTCTTCAGATACATTACACTATACATGCCATAACTACTTAAAGATGTGCTTCTTAACATGAAAATTGAATTTTAACATGCAGAAAACATGCCACTTTCTGTTTGCTGTGAGAATTTGATAGAAATCTGATCTCTGTTTTCTACTACTGTAGCTTTTGGAGACAATGGTGAAGAACTGTGGTGATTACGTGCACTTTCAAATTGCAGAGAAGAATATACTTGGGGAGATGGTCAAAATTGTTAAGAAGAAGGTAAGTGCTTGATGGACTGCTGTATAAGCTATGAAATGTTTTCACACAACATCACTTTGAATAGTCACTAGTTTGATGTCTTGAAGCTGTTTTTCTTTCATCAAAATTTTGGTAACTTTTTTGGCATCCTTTGGATATGTAAACCTTCTCCTTGTTCTGAGAAGCATTTGGTTCATTGAGTCAGACGAATTTTGTGGCTAGTAGTTGTGCTAAGGTTCTTGATCGACGCCAGTTTTGATCTGGACACTGCTCTTTGATATCCTCATAAAATTTCATGATGATTCATGCACAAGATGTTAGAGAATCCTGAAATGTGTGGTTGTGAAATAGTAGGGCGAGTGAGATTTGACCCTTTCCAAGGATAGGAACTCTGGGCTTGTACTGAAGACTTCATACCTACTGCAGTTTTTAGTATTTTAAGTGTTTTCTCTTATATCAAGTGTTCTATTATGTTTAGGTACTAAAATGTCACGTGCTAGTGATTTGACTTTTGATAAACTGTAAGTTGTTATTTTAGATTAAGGGTTGAGAAGTCATCTGTCGTCTGTAACCCCTCGTGTAAATTGGTCTTTTAAGTCTTTGTCATTAGTTTTTCCTCATTCCTTAAATTTCATTGGTTTTTATAAAGCTTAACATCTGATCCATCTTCAATTCAACTCTGTTTTAGAAGTGGTTTTGGTCTTTTTGCTATCTTTTACTTCTCCAACTATGTCAAATTGGTAACAGAGTCTTTTTATCATTTTTCCTACATCAATTTGGTATTAGAGTGAAGAAGGTCCTAACTTGTTATCAAGATTTTCGTTTCAACACGATGGTTGTTCATTGAAGAGGCAATCAAGCCCAAAAAAATAGAGATGACTGAGAGGCATATAATTGAAAACTTGTCATGGGCTGTTCAAGCTTTGGAGTGATACGAATTTGTGGTAGTCTGTATGGAGAATGGCAAGGCGAGTGCAATCCCTTGGACATCAAACCACTTTCATGATGCTGGACTGATAATGCGGTAGGAGGTTGGAAGAGTGATTGCGTTATGCCTTTGATCTTGACGAAGAGATATATCCTTTTCATGAAGATTTTGAAGATGAAACAACAACAATTAATTAGGATGATCGTGAAGTCATGCCAACAGGTGTATGGGATGACTATGGTGATGAAGACAAAGTGTTTATGGCAAATTTACTGGCAGAAGATGAAATAGTCGAAATTATTGATGATTAAAACTAGATAGGAAGAAGATTCCTGAAGATTGTGATCCAGCTAAATATGCAGTAGGTATTAAGGAACAAGATGAGTAAGCACATGGAGGAGATGCTAGCCAATTTAAAGTTGAAGAAGGAGTATTGATCATGTCAAGGATTGAATTTGTTATTTCAGATCAACTTGAAGGTTCAATTGACAAATTTAATTGGCAAGCTTTCGTGAAGCTATAAATATTTATTATTTGCATGATGCAATGCAAATGTAGATGATGATTGGAAGGAATTTGCTATATATCTCAATAATTAGCATTTAAAACTTGAGGTTGAGTTTTCTCCAGTTGGAGAAGAAGTAAGCTGACTAGGGAAGAAAACATGGCTAGGAAGTTCCTATTGAAATGTTCGGATAATTCAGCTTTCCGAAGTACATGTATTTGTGGAGATACGATAGAAAAAATTGATCAAAAGACATCCTGAGCTCATCAAAGTTATTGATGCTGAGCTTGATTCCTTCCAATTTGGGGAGAGTGATGCAGTGGCATAATTCAGCTTTCAGTATTTGAAGTGTTATCTCTTTGGGTAAATCTTTTATTATGTTTTAGGTCACTAAATAGTTAGGTGCCAGTCTTGTGACTTTTAATGAGCTCCAATGGTTGAGATTAGAAGATTTTATTTTAATAAGGGTGGAGATCATCTTTCATCAGTAATCCTAGTATGGATAGGTCTTTAAGTCTCTTTGTCATTGAATATTTCCTCATTCCATAAACTTCATTTATTTTATGAACCCAAGAATAACCTTTCCTTGCTCCACCTTTGATTCAACTCTATTTTTCACCCTGCGTTTGTTCTTTTTGCTATCTTTTACTTCTCTGACTACATCAAATTGGTATCAGAGTCTTGGTGAGGGTTTTTCCTACCCCACATTATTTATCTTGCTTGCCTTTATAGAGTTTCTTTTGGGTAGTCGTGTTTAGTTGGAAAGAATTTAAAGCTGTCAGCCTTTATAATAGTGAGAGAATTGGTTTGCTTTGGCTATATATAATTCTGAGAGTGAGATCTCGATGGGGCTTGTTTCCAATAGTTTAGTCACTTTTTATATGTTAATCACCTTACTTCATGCTGTAGCAGATTAAGTTTGCTTTGTTTGATTCATCACTTTTCATGGTTGATGAGGCGTGATAGTTACCTCTATACTTAGACTAAAGAATATCTAGTGCTTCAGCTGCTTTCCTTTTATTTTATGATTGTTGCTTACTTCTTCTGTTAATAATTCTGCATTTCTTTGGAGCACTTAAAGCATGTGGATACCTTATGCAGACAGATATGAATGTCCGCAACAAAATTTTAGCATTGTTAGATGCTTGGCAAGAGGCTTTTGGTGGACCAGGTGGAAAAACTCCGCAGTACTACTATGCATATGAGGAACTTAGAGTAAGTATCCATCTGATAAGTGGCAATTGTTTCTGGAACCAATCAAATTGCTTTCTTTTTAGTTGTTTTCTGCCTGAAAGACTGATGATAGGCTGTTTGTTACCCCCAAAAAAAAAAGTTATGAATGCTATTATCTATTATTTTCAGCTTATGGTTGGTGGTCTGACGAGGTCCCTCTAAAATATGCCTATTTTTTATTGAGAAATATTGTGAATCTGACTGTTAACAATCCTTTAACATTTGTGCTAAGTGCTCTGCTGAGGATTCCATCTTCTGCAGAATTGAATGATAATGGCATCTTTAGTTATCTTGTATGTGCTTGGAATTATAGTTGGGTATCACCAAAGCATAAAGCAGGAGAGGTGAAGCAGAAATAGTGGTGGTTCAACCGTGTAGAGGCATTGTGTAGAAATTACTATATTCAAGTGAAAGACAATGTTTATGTGTTTTTCATTTTCATAATTGCAGCGTTCTGGCGTTCAATTTCCCCGGCGCTCATTGGATGCAGCACCAATATTTACTCCGCCAGTGACCCATCCAACTGAGAGGGATCCTCAAGCTGGATATGGCATGCCAAGCAATTCCATGAGAAGACTTGATGAAGCAATGGCAACTGAGATAGAATCTCTGAGGTCAGGGTTTTGCCTTTGTAAAAGCCATGTATAGTTTCGTCATTTTCTTGCTTTCTTTAGTGCTCGTGCCGGTCATGTTGCCTTTTCTGACTTCTATTCCCTGCCAATTCCCTTTGATCATCCAGTCTGTCTACCATGGATTCAATGCGGAACATCATGGAGCTGTTAAGTGAGATGCTGCAAGCTGTGAACCCGGGTAGTCGTGAGGTAAATGGCATGATAATCTGCAATGATCGAGAGTTAACTGAGTTCTGAGTCTCTGACTCTTATTTATTGTTGCTGCAGTCAGTGAAAGATGAAATTATAGTCGATCTTGTGAATCAGTGTCGTTCCAACCAAAAGAAGCTTATGCAGATGCTTACTACAACTAGGTAACCCACATCAGTGCGTCATGTCTCCTTTATGTCTCATTCAATGCTCTTCGTGAATTTATCTATCTACTTTACTCTTGAGGAACTTTCAGTTTACTTGGGTTCTATTTTTTGCCTGTTTACTGCTATGTTTTCCTCTCCATCGGCATTATTTTGCCTGCTATTCGGGATTTGCTTGTAATTCTTCAGTGGGTGTATCACAAACGTTGCTTTTGTCACAGTGATGAAGAACTTCTTGCACGAGGTCTTGAATTGAACGACGGTCTGCAAATTGTATTGTCAAAACATGATTCTATAGCTTCGGGGTCCCCATTGCCAAATCAAATATCAAACTTCAACTCTCAATTGGACAAAGCTGGTGCTCCTGGCGTTAAACAGGGTGAAGTTAACCAGAGGGAGATGAAAAGAGATGCCAGCCCAGGAGCAAATGCAGCACCCTCTACACCTCCTGCTACTGTTGCAAGCCGTTTTGTGGATGAAGAGGATGAAGAAGAAGATGACTTTGCTCAACTTGCACGAAGGTCAGTAGATTCTGGAACCTTGAACAATAGATGGGGCAAAATTGTTTTCTCAAAAGTTGTTCTGTTTCATAGTTGAACTAGTATTTTAATCAGTTCATCAGCAGATTTTTGCAAGCACGCCATAAATAAAAGAAGATTTTATGTATCTGATCGCAAAATAAAATCAATGTTGAAATTTCATCCTGTGTTTTGAGGAGTTTTGTACTGACTTACATGGAGCTAAATCTGTGTTTCGAAGTCAGTAATTTCCATTTGCTAGTCTTGGATGGTTCACTGGATGACTCCATTCTCTGAAGCATGAGATGACAAATCATGTGGAGGCTCGTCTGTGCCATCATACTAATGTGTATCCCCAAAATGCAGGCATTCTAAATCGCAAAATGTTCCTGGAGGCACAACTGCTGTTGGGAATGCCGGTATTGCATCAATGAACAACCCAAGCAGCACAACTTCATCTGCTCCATCTACATCCGCTGCCCTTCCAGCTGATGCTTTGGCTTTAGCTTTGCCTGACCCGCCTGCTCCTGTTAAGACTACAAAAGACCAAGACATGATTGACTTCCTAAGTCTTGCCCTGACGACCACGTCTCCTTCGTCCCAAACCCCTCACACTCCGTCCTTGGATCAAAATATGAATCAAGTACCTGTTTCTCCTAGTATGGAGGCCAATCCTTATGCTACCCAAAATAATTTTGGATCTCAAGGACAGTCGACATATAATAGTTATGTGGTTCCATGGGCCCAGCAGCAGCAGCAGCCGCAGCCTCGGCCTCAGCCTCAGCCTCATCTCCAATCATACCGACCATTTCCTTCCCAAATGCAACCTCAATATCCATCGCCCTACCCTCCACCACCATGGGCATCCGGCAATGGTTACTCCAATCACCAACACCAAGTCCCCACATCAAATGCTGGCGCATTTTGGACTCCTCGAGCTGAGACCCCTGCATCTTACACGCCTCCACAAGGAATCAAACCTTTGCAGTCTTTTAACTCGTTCCCTGCTAGAGGAAGCAATGGACCCGCTCCATCTTCAGTTCCTAGTAATATTTCTGCGCCTCCACCTGGACAGAAGCCTTTTGTTCCTTCTTACAGGTTGTTTGAAGATCTAAACGTCCTCGGCAATGCTAATGGAAGGCTGAAGACGACAAACGGCGGATCTTCCACGCTCTCCGGTAGTCCTGGTCCGAGCATGGTTGGTGGGAGGAAGTGAAGTGAAGTGCATATAACAAAGCTTTGCTTTGCTGCTTATAGGATGTAAATATGGGGCAATTTGTCTTTAGGTTTTGAGTGTATCTAGACTCTTATTTGACACGAAGTCACATTTTATCAATTTCTCATACCGGGGTGGCTTTCTTCATCGTAAATTCTTCTTAATAAGGCTTCTGAGCGCTGTGCAGACAGGCTCTTGATGGCGAGCTATCGATTTTAAGATTTGTTCTGCAAAATGAAACTCCCGAGACTTGTAAGCTGATTGTGATGGTTGATGGCGTGGGCCAATTGATTACTGTGCTGTAGCGTTTTACCTCTTTCCCTATCTTTCTTCAGTCTTTACTAATTAATAGCTGCTCTGTTGTTTTCAAAGCTGGGGTGGCCAGCTATTGCCTACTTGTTCAAGTTTCTGATGCCTGTGTTGTGATAAAAAGTTTGGCATTGCAAGTGCCCTTTTGGAAAATAAGGTTTTACCGGTAAGCCATTTGTGCACAAAAGACAAAAGACTCCCCAGTTTTCTGAAAATTCAGGCATTACAGGATTCCGGGTTGGTCTCAATTGGCAGAACCAAATTGCTTTTGCAAGTGAAAAAAGTAATCAAAGTGCAAATCATGAACCTCATAGTTGAATTCCGAGACCTGAACTTGTCAAGAACTTCTATTACATGCACGTGTCTATGTGCTTAAAGCACCGCAGTTGCAACTTGCAAGCATGGTTTGATTTCAAAATGTAAGGCTATGGCGATTCTTGCATACTGCCGTCACACATCTCCAAAGTTCTCGCAACCGTGCGCATCCCATCAAATTTTTCCAGATGAATTGGAAAACCATCACTTGATATGAAGTTATATGACGAAAGGTACAGCTCAAAAACATAAAATCGAGTGTCAAGAACCTGTCAGCAGAACACTGTTGAATGCCTTTCCTATAGTGATATCACTGATATTTTACAGCCTCAAACCTTTTGTATTAACCAGGCATTAGAATAACATGCATTCGAGTTAAATAATTGGTGCAAGAAATTACCATCATTCTGGGCCGCTTCAACAAATTCAGTAGCACAATACTCCTCTCGCATGATATACCTCGCAGTCTACAAACCAAAATTCCGTGTTACAGGTACTAGCGTCCAACATTGTTTCACTAGCTGGTGCCATGGAAATTGAAGAGAAGACATCAGAAAAATGATCAATTCGAAACTTGATGGAAAAATATATTAACAGACCTCAGATGTAGCTTAAACTAAAGACTGCCATCATTAAATATCATTAAGCACATTTAAGAGTTACTAGAAAAAACAGATGAAACACATTATTTCAATGAGCTTCCATTTGGCAAAGATTACAATACTCGACATTCCCAGAACAAAGTGCATGCTTGTGTCTCAAGAAGTATTCCGACCCTAATGCCAAAGGTTAAGAGTCTGGTACCACCTTTTTTTACTGAGTTCAAATATTTGAAGCCTGAGTATCGTAGGCTGCAACATCAAGCATTCCCATCAATTAATACCTCTCTAATCTAGACAACGTGCTACATTGACTAGGAGCCACTTAAAAACATATCATCATGTTAAACCCAGGACAGTCCTAGGTATCAGACTATAGACAGAAAAGGCACTTTCAAACTCCAGCTTAAACAGAGTATAGCCAAACATTAAGACTCAAAGGAAAGAAAACTAGAAGAAATGCCATATTAAAACTCAGGACACCATGACACAATGCATTCATAAAAGAGTGATTAAGAAAGTTCAATGTAAACCATTTTAATATAGATCAGCAAAAAGACCAACAAGGAGGAATATAGAAGGAGAGGACCCAATTTATATCTCAGTGGGTGAAATAGGAAGGGAAATAGCATTTTGAGTGAATCTACCTTAAGAAAGTACAACGATCTGCCACTCAATTCAAACAATTGTTCATGTCTATCTCCTGGAAGTATTTCCAGAGGTTTCATAAAGCACGAAGACCATAGTTTGACATGAATTCCACTCAGCCCCATTCCCAATCCAGCCACTATAATTAGCTTTCCGCTATTCTCCAACCACAACAGTCAAAATGTCATGATGATTTCATGTGATTATTATGACTGATTATAATGACTTATTTCACTCTTAGCCTTGTCTCTGTATCCCAAAGGCATTATATCAAAATGCACCCTAGTGGGAGGAGGATTCTGCACGCAGTGGGACTCGTGTTCTAGGCTTTATAATTCCAGAATGACCAAAAGCAAATGGGACTAGAAAACGGTGGGAGGATAGGGTTAGAATCTAGTTGAAAGATGCGCAATCAAGCCAAGGGCCAATCAAGATGTGAGGATTACCTGAAAGGCCAGTATTAATTTCTCTGCTTGGGTATTTGGGGTCTGTTGAGATCAAGAAAGTTATTATCTTCTTTAGCTTTCTCATCTTTCTGCCACAGATACTGTAGAATTAGATGCCGTTGATGATTCCAAGTCATTGGCCACTTCACTCTCTAGTTGACTGTCCAGAATTTCCATGACATTCTCAGGTGGACACTTATCAGCAGGATTATTTGTTGACATCTGGCAGAAACATTCAGGCCAAGAATTTGTGTAAAAGGACTCAGGAGACACACGCTTGTGGGGCCCGCCAAAATTCGTTTTAAGCATGGCTCGCCTGACAGCTTCTTCAAAGCCAGCTACATGTCCCTTCTCTCGATTGAGGAAGATTGGTGCAAGAGCTTTTCTGTCAGGTCGGATTGTAGTCCTAAAGCCATAATATAGGCGGTGACCCAGAAGATTGTTTGCAAAGTTGCTTGGGCCGTCATATGTTGGCATAAAAATATCTGAAAGTAGACAGACCATGTAATCCACAGCAGAGCCTGCCAATCCTCTGGCATTCGCCACTAACTCTTCAGAGGAATCCACTGAACTGTGGTTCTCAAGGCGAGGAAATAAAGCCCTGAAGGGTCTCATGAATCTTTCACCCCCAAATAATTCACCAGCTGCTAAATATATTCTCGTGGAGTTGTCAAATCCCATAGCTCGTAGGACCAGACCAACCTGCAACGTGGCACAAGAAAACAGGGCATTCATTACGAACTACAAGACTACAACTAATCAGGAAAAGGTACCAAATCAATATGAAGTGGTTACTAGGAAACCTTCTGCTAACATTTACTGAAAGTTCTTTTCTATAAGACGCTTAATCAAGGTTTACCTCTTCAGGAGTTAAAGGACATTTGCCAATTGCCCTCCTTTCACTTGGGACAAGTCTTTTCTTAGCAAAATTTTCTTCTCGATACTTCTGCAATATTTGCTGCTCCGCAGGGGTAAATATATCGAAGCACCTGTAGAGATGCATAACATCAAAGAAAGCAGCAGCAATGAAAAGCAATTGTACTCAATCTCAATAACTGTCCAGTATGGGGAGCATGAGAATCTTTCTTTAAGTAAAAAGGTCCCAATAATTAGCCAGTCTTTCATTTTCAGTGTAACATAAGGTCATCTTGAAAATTAGCATACAATAAAACCAGTTACAGGATTCTGTTATCTTTCCTTTTGTTTTTGGCCATAAGTCAAAAGATTTTGTCGTACTTCCCCAAAACTACACGTTGCCTGACAACTATCATAGATGAAAGACTATATATAGCAACATCAATAGACTACAGCCCAGAACAATCTCAGCCACTCCAATAGTCTGTTTGCAACTATCTTCCAGAGTTGAATGACACCAAGGCAAGTAATCTATTAAACGTGTTCTGAAAGATCCGTTGCATGCAAGTAGATAAAGCAACAAATTTCTTACGAATCAACTAATGCAGTTCTTAACCTTAGTCTGACAAGCACTCTAACTATATCACTAACCCCACAACACAAATGCATTCTGTCATCAGGTTTGACTCTAAAACCCTTCATAAGTTGAAAAAGTCTTGGGAAGCACAAGACATACCCAGCAAATGCCAGCATATCCTTCTCAAAGCGAAGATGTATTGACATGAAGTGACCTTGTGATCGGAGTTTTTCCACAATGCCTTTGCTTAACTTCATAATATTTGGCTTAAATCTCAAAGCATGATAATTTACTCTGCACCTCAGTCTCTGGTACTCAGGGTTGTCAATTTCTTCAGCCAGACGGTGTGAAAAGGGGGTAAGATAGATGGCACCATGTTCTTTCATCTTCTCTAAAGCAGTTGTCAAATACCAACTGACTGGAGCATCTCTAAGTGGACGCAGCTGAATCAAAATTTGACAAAAGACAACCATCAATTTTCAAGAAATCATAAATGCAAATGCTTGATTCCCTTACCTTCATTCACTAGACGAGACAAATTCTAATCTACAGCTCAATTAACTTCTTCTGGATTACCTGATAAGATTTTAATTTCTTCGTTTTTCCATTCTTGCGAACTTCAGGTATTTTTTCCACTATCCGCACATCATATCTCAGTGTCTTGATGAAATGTTCGACATCATATATACCATGGAAACCACTGCATATAGAGCAAAGTTATTGTAATTCCTGCTAATTTTGTAGAAAACAAGAAACCAGCATAACTAGATTATAGCATCTACAAATTTTGACCACTTTGTCTAAAGTATTAGAATAGCAACACGAACTATACCTGTCATCATGCCAGAATGAGTTTGCATCCAGTTCAGGTAGCACAAGAGTAGCATTCATGATCCGGGCAGCAAGCACAGCATTACAAATCTTAAGCAGCCAAAAGGAACTAGACATTAGTTTGTGTGATCTGTATGATACTAGAGGAATGATCAATTTAGTGTCCAGATTCGGAGAAAAGAACTTTTTGTCTGATCTAATAACGCAATATTCACAAAGAGCCATCACCAACATTGGGACAGAAGCAAGGGGGAAACAAAAATCAATTCCTATTGGCTACTAGACCTGCATGCAGAGGAAAGCTGATAACAGGAGCTAGGCTTTCTTAAAATTTAACATCGCATGCAGTGAGGTCCTGCGATCCACACATAAGCAATTGAGTCCAAGTTGAATATGGCATTTCAGTTCATCACTTGAAGTCAAACTACATCCAAATTAGCATACTGTGCCTGTGTGTGCCTGTGCAGTCCAAAGTAGAGCTAAAGGCGCTCTGCAGTTAGAAACATTAATCAAATAGAATATACTGCCTGGTTATTCTCTACCACTGTCTTCCAAATTAATCATGACACTTCACAAGTCTAGATACTGTATCAATCTCATCCTCAAGTGCCATCAGTAAAATAAGCACCGATACAGTAGCAAGCTCCCAATGCCAGTGAAGTTTGAACCCATGCCACAAAGGCTGCAACTTATCCACCAAATGAAGAAGGGTAGGATAGGGCTGCTGGCACAGCACCCCTTAGTAAGCACGACTGTAACAGTGAAGAACAAATGAGTCGGGAACTAATCCAACTCCAAATTGGTTAGTATCCGTAACCTTTTTTTATACGCAGCCACGAGTACTAGTATCAGCTCCTACGTCTTACTCGATTAACTAATAACCAAACCAACACCACCAGTTAGCCAGAAACACCTGCTCTTGAGCAGAACCTTTCAGATTTAAGCATCAAGGCTGCTACCTCATCCTTGTGATCCATTCTATTCTCCAAGCATTAAATTTACCTAGCAAGCACTATCATACTACAAAATCTCTGTTTCTGATGACTAATTTTGCAGCAATAATATTCAGCTTTCTTTGATGTCACTTTTAGTATTTATGAAGACTAAATTATGTTGGCAATTTTCGTAACAAATGCTTCATTATTTCAAAACAGTGGAGCAACGTGCAAACCCCTAACTTTACAGGGACAGCTGGAGAGTCGATGCTCTCCTCTTTTAAAGCCAATCTCTTCGTTACCTCCATTAATGCCTTCCACCAAACAATTCAAGGCGTAATCCTATTTGATCAAATTGAAGGTCCAACATCTACTTGACCCACAAAATTCAATAAATCTCACACTCCAAAAACAATTACAAAGGGGAGCAGGTTTCATATCTCTTAAGACTCAAAGTCAAGACCCTTTGCAATTTTCTAATTTAGGGTGCTCAAGCCGTGAGCTTTGATAGGCAAGAAGGTATCTTATTTGGAAGATTCCTTCCAATAAACATCTGAAATTGGGGGTTCTAACCATCATTCATGTGCGGCCTTAATCATACTCCACTCAACTTTGCCATGATTTGTTGAATAAAGGATGCCAGAGGATGTTCAGCACTCAGACACAACTTACCCCAACAAGTTGTTTGCTTTGCCAGATCAAGTCAAGATTGTGGACTAGCAAAGGGCAAGTAATGGCTGTCTCAGCAAAAAATGGGATTAAACTAACTATCGAGAAATAACAGTTGATTGCCATATCAACAAGCCCCACTAGCATTTTTTTCATAGGTATTCACTAGCATCTAATATGCAATTTCAAGATGCACATCAATACAGAAGTTACTTTTAAGAATGCTTCATATCCAATTTAATCAAGAGGATTACTGACCTTGTTTAGCAGATTTCATTCTAATATCAGAACTCTATTATAACCAATTAATGAGCCACCAAGTAATTATTAATTCATTGTGATCAGACCATACAACATCATCACAGAAGATTACCAAAAGAAAGCATTGACCAAAAACAGAAAAAAGAACCACTTTATGGCCAGAATAAGAGACGAACCGCACTGCGTTGCTGATTTAAGCCACCATTACAACGAACTCGAAGATAGCCATTGCTCTCGCTTGGAGGAGCTGCAGCAACATAACAAAGTAAAATTGAACGTTAGATCATACAAGCCACATATTGATTGCAACAGATCATATTCCGGAAACGTTACTTACGAGGCCAATCAGTTCTTGGAGCAGATGATGGTCTCCAACCATCAGAATAAGCAGGTTTCCAAAGCTTCTCTACATTAGCCTGATTAGCAAAAGAACACATTAGGTGATTTTCAATTGGTTCGAGGGGTCAAAACCAAGACCACTCAAGATGCAGCACACAAAAAGGGTAGCTGAAGATCTCAAACATTATCATCACAGACGAACTTTTAAAACATTACTTGCTAGTTGCTAAAGAAAGACAAGGCAACAACCGTACAATATGAAATCTTTAACTAGGAGCCTTTCTTCTTATAAATAGATAGGATCGATCACTCAATTCTGGTCATTCCCATATAAGAGTTTGACACTACCTGTCAAAAAGAAGTTTTGACACCTAGCAATTAGCATTTGTTTGTACAATGAAATGCCAACCATGGTTACCCTTCGTTCTACTCTGACATCTCTAAAACCATCTGATGAATTCACATAAATCTGATGCAGAATGAATTCCGTACCCCATCAACATATATTGTAGGAGGCCTGTGTCACCAACTGAAACGGACAAGACATCTACAGCACTAGATAGAAATTTTAACAATAACTAGCACCCATGATCTCAGTTTGAAAATTGTTAAAAGTTCATAACAGCCAAAGAGTGCCTAAAGGATCTTCAGTCTGCCAAGTACTTCCGATGGTGTAAACCCACTAAACAATAGACAACCAAACTCAATCTAGCTGATCTAAGAACATGGTAGTGATTGATCAGATCATCTAGCTTGCCCTAATTAACTAGCCATCTAGCACAGACCATGTCTTCTCCACACCTGAACCAAGCCTCCAGATCACCTCCCCACATTATCTCCGCAATCAAACAAGCTAACTCAACAGTAAAATTAACAGACCTCCGAGGAGTAGCCGGATCCGGCATTGCCGCTCATCGACGAGGAGAACAAGAAAGACACGGTGCAGATCAAGACCACGACGGCGGCGAGCAACAGCTTCCCCAGAATTCCCCTGAACCCGCCCTGCCTGGCGTGCTGCCTGTGGTGGAACCCCGACCTGCAACCACCAAAACGACGGAAACCCAACACGGTAAACCTCGATGCGACGCTCGGGTCGCGACCGAATATCAAATCTTTCTCCACTCGTTCCACGTACCTCCGCATTGTTTCCGGAGATCTCCGGACCCGATGGCCTTCTGGGTCTGTCGGCGCCCGAAGAGGACGCGAAGGAGACGGCCACGGCAAATGGGTGTCGGAGATTTTGGGTACCCAGATGCGAAGCTGCACGGGGGCAGATGGGTTTTGCGCGAGGTGAACGATGGCAGCGACAATGCGTCAAGCTAGAGCGAAAGCGAGGGACCTTCCGGAGCACTGCCGCCGAAGCAAGACTTGCTCCTCGATTCCCGGCGTCTGCCCCAGATCTTGGCGCGATCCGAGGCTTCTTCACAGCAGCTGTCGCCGTACCCAACCCGGCGTCCGAGGCAAGGGGCAGGCGAGAGGGAAGAATTCTCGTTCGACTTTGGGTAGATTTCGGGAAAAACTTACGTAAAGTTCACTTTTTTATCAACGACCGCGGTAGCTAACTTGTGTCCATCACCGATTCATTTTATGCAAAAGGGGAAAAATTTCGAGGAAGCCACGCCATTGCTTCAACTTTTTTTTCACAAAATAATCAATCAAGTGCTTGGACATTTCTTTATGCAGTCATGTTCTTAAATTATGTACCTTTTTGTTCAGATTATCCTTTGGTAAGATGTATGGACGGAGATGCTAAACTATATTGTTCAAGATTTTCTACCGTCATATTAACGTGGCATTTAATGATAATTTCATCGCTGCATCAATATCTACATTTCATTTTTCACTCCTCACTTAATTTAGACACTCCTTTTTTTTGGGGTATTTTGATTATACTATCTCATATGTAACTCACCACTTTTGTTATAATTCTATAAAAGTGATCCTTTTTGTGTTCAGTCAACTCCTTTTTTTTCTCCTTGCAAATTTCACTTTCCTTCTTTTTTTTTCTTTCCACTTTAACATCTCAATTCTCAACTCCTGCAAATAGTCTCTCTATTTTCTCTCTATTTTCTCTCTTGCAAGGCCATTCTTTCATCTCGAAAACAAAGGATGCTAGTGGATCTCATTCCGAACAAAGATTTGACTTTAGGTTTTCATAACTAGGTCAATTACAATAACACCTCGTTCTCAACTATGACAATAAGACAAGAAAAAAAACACCATTATAGCTCCAAGCATCTTTAGATTTTCGAAGATGGAACAAGCTCCAAATGATGATTCCCTACAAATGTGAGATTTCAAAAAAGTTGTTTAGAAATCGAGTTCAACTCTACGCACAATTATAGTCTAGGGTTAAAAGCAACAACTGCGACACAAATGAAGGAACAAACGCAGCATTGTAACAATGTGTTCCAAAAAATTAATCTACAATAGCCAATTTTTATTTTTAGCACTTGGACATGGAAAACTACAATCAAATCGAACCACTAATTCAAATTCTACTTCATATTATGTAGAAGAACACAACTCGCCTATTGCCCTTGACTTTTATGCCTACAAATGGTGGAGACACATTTTCTTTCTCTTCACTTACACATGCACAAGAAGATGAGAGAGAAATCTACAAAAGGAAAGAAAGAGAAGCGGCACTTCTCAATATTACTTTCCATAGAGCAAGAAGAGAATACCTATGGCCGAGAAAAAGAGCTCATGAGGGAGGTCAACAGTGAGCCCAATACTAGTGCCAATGGAAGTGTGAAGGAAGATGGGGCTAGCATCACATATATTTAACTTTTCAATACTTGTGACTTGAGGAGTAAGGAGGCGTAGAAAGAAGAAAATTGTCTACAAAAGAGAAAACAAAGAAACAATCTACAAGAGCTGAGAACTAAGATGTAAAAGGTGGGGAAAGAAAGAAGAAGGAAAAGAAAAGAAGAAACAAAATAAAAAGAGTTGACCAAACAAAAATGGATCATTTTTATATATTTTTGACGTAGAAGTAGCAGGTCACGCAAAGGATAGTATGGTTAAAACAAAAAAAAAAAAATTGTCTAAACCAAAATGAGGATTGGAAAAAGTGCGTCCTTTTTCTTTTAACAAAAGGGACTCATTCGAATAAAAATATATGTAACTTAAGGACCCAATCGATAGAAAGGAAGTGTAGAGATTTCATTGAAGATTTTGCTAAAATTCAAGAACCAAAAGAGGGACTGTATACTCGACAAATGTGCATCAATGATTCCTACCCATTCGTGCATGCCAGGCTGGGCATGGAATTTCTAGGCCCGGTCTCCAAGACCAGCCCACCATACCGGAAAAGGCACGGTCCGATCTAAATTGGTTCGAGCGTGGCCCAATGGCTTTTTCTTTTTTAAATTAAAAAGGATTTTATTATTATATTTTCAGCCTAAAATATCACTTTTTTTTAATATGTGTCCAACCATTCTTTCTTGAATTTAACACATATTGGCACGTCAATTCTCGTTCGTTTGATTTTAATTATGTATTTTTAACTTATTCATACTTCATTAAAGTGTTTCGAGTATAAATAATGTATTTTCTATTACTCATATTTCATATTACATATATTCTAATATATGTTTTTGTTTTTAAAAATGAATTCAGGCCAATCCAGGCTATTTCGGGCTTGAAAATCTCGGGCCCCAAGGCCCAAACCCGCTCGGATGGAAAAAGTATATATGATAAACTCGAAATTCTAGCCAAGGCATTAGCCTCCAAAATCAGGCTAGTCTACGCTTTCGGGCTTCGGCTCTTTCTTCTTCCCTTCTTTTAATCCGGGATTTATTTTTAGTTTAATTTTTTTTTTGCGAAATTTTTTGTGAGTTTTGACAAAACTGCCCTTGATTTGCTTAATATTGGGTACTTGCATAATTTGTTCAATTAAGTATCCTTCCAATATATTGCTCAACGTGGCCCTTCCGACAAATAAAGTGCCACGTCATCAAGCTTTTGCTGACTTAGCTTGTCCACTCACTGAAAAAACAAACTGCATTTTTGCTCTGTTTCTCATGTTTAATGTTCAATTCATTCGTCGGTCAATAGCCCGGTAAATGCGCCGGAGACGGGGTTGTGATGTATCCTGTGTGCTGCATCATTGTCCTTGCAAAACCATGACCTTAAAATTGAACCTGTGCTTGTCTTGTCCATTGCATTTCCATAAATTGGGATTGCAAACTCAATTCGAAAATGAATTTTAATAAACTTCCCATATCTCCTTCCATGCTTTTTGTTCAACATGTACCATGCTACTCGTTGCCATGCCAGGTGTCATCACTTGTCTAGCGATGGGCGCTGCATTTGGTATTGTTCACAAAAAAAAAAAAAGGACAATTTTTGTAATTAACATGGTGTTGATTTGAGCGAGTATAAAACTCGGTGTTAAATTCGACTTGGTTATCAGTAATTTGCCGATAATAGAAATAGTTATTGATCACATGATAATTATCGATGACTGAGGAATATAGATGTCGACATACGATAGTGTGATTGGTCAACAATTATCACTTAATGGGTTGGGTAGGTGTTGAATATAGAGGAAAGGAAGAAAGAGGACAAAGTGGGAATGCGGATTGAAGATAAAGATACCAATTAAAGGTCAAGCTTGATGACGCTTAAGGAGTTGTAATTGATTGTTGGTAAGGTCGATATGCAATTATAAAGCCTAAAAATATGAAGATGTGGTTGCAATCATCAATTAAAATATGAACTACTTACAAGCAGTTATACTTTGTAGTAGCCTATACAAAGCCGTGTCTAATTGTTATGAGGACATAACTACCATCACAATAACTTATTTACTTTCACAATTTATCAATACTCACATTTCATTTCCTTGAAAATTTAATTATTCTCGATCATTATTATGCAATTCAATTTTTGTCCAAATCACCGCTAGACCCGTTAAAAAAAAATGAAGATCAACCTTTGTGAAATGTGTTTCACCAATTTGGACGACTCTCACTTTCCAGCGAAACAGACATCTAGTGCTAACTTTCATAAACTAGGCATTGCGTTTTCTAGAAAATTTCATAATAAAATTCTTTGGTCCCATCCAATTCGCTAAGCCATCGGGAAAAGCAAATGGTGTTTCACAAAATTTTGGATCTAATGATCAGATCAGTACAATATGTACAATCTTATGAATATAAAAAAATAAATTACTCATAATGAATTCTTAGATCCAAAAGTAATAAAGAATTAAGTGTACTAATTTGAAAAAAAAAAGTGTAATAAACAATTATTCAGTTAATTAAATCGCGATGATGGCATAAGCTAAAGTAGGCCACACTGAGATTAAGTGTTCCTTTTCTTTTTTTTTCTTTTTTTTTTGTATTATTATTTTCAATAAAAACAAGTTGACCGTCCGTT
Organism: Eucalyptus pauciflora; assembly: GCA_007663325.1. NCBI lineage: Eukaryota > Viridiplantae > Streptophyta > Magnoliopsida > Myrtales > Myrtaceae > Eucalyptus > Eucalyptus pauciflora. The sequence continues at coordinate 2,328,781 of VMYD01000349.1, read as the reverse complement.
CTGTCATGGGGGTGTCGACATATTTCGGGGGGAAGCTTTTGGACTTTGCTCGGGGCGACAGGGTTTGAAAAGATCGAGGGTCGCGTCCGCTCGGGATGAGTTCACGATGTCTTCATTCTGCAAAGCCTGATCTTGTCTCCGCCGGGCCCATCTTTTACGGGTTTGCCCTTACTCGCTCTGTATCTCCCACGTGCTGCCACTGGAACCTAATATGAGAGACTGCTTTTAAAAAGAGGAGGAGGAGGAGGAAAAAAAAGAAAAAGTGCACTTAAAAATCCTAAAACACGTCTTGAAAGTGCAATCGAATCTTAAAATTTTTACAAAGTACAATAGAATTTTAAAAATTTTAAAAAATGCAATTAGCAAAATGACTTAATTTGATCAATTTAACAAATTCTAAGACTTAATTGCATTTTTAAAATCTTTCAGACTTAATTACACTTTTGTAATAAATTTATGACTTGATTGCACATTTTAAAAGTCTTATAAATTTCGTGATAAATTTTAAGATTTTCATTATATATATAGTTGCTATTGCCTTGCCCTCCATATTTTAAGTGTTGTCGAAGATTGATCAAGCATATGTTTTTGTGAATTATCTATATTTTTCGTTTGAAGGGACATGTTCAGGTCGAGTTTGATTTAAAACGAAAATGATAAAGAGTTTCGACAACGGTTAAAAGAGCTTTAGTTGGCTTGATTTTGATATATGACATTTTACTAACAAGAGATGGATGAATTTATTTGGAATCCAAGGCAATACCGGCTGTTGTATGTTGGGAAAATACTGCTTCAAATTGGGTAGAACAATGAAGTCGGATCTTTAGAGTACTCGAGTCGGACTTTGAGGCGTGATATCACTTTCTTTAAGGATTTATTTGCCCCACAAAGTTGCTAATGGTCACCGGCAAATTTCCTCCAGGATACAACAAAGTCTCAAATGAGAATACTAGATAGCAATTCTAATAGTTCTCCAGGGTCTCTCTAGGAAACAATTGGAAACAATGGCTGTAGTTTCTCTCCAAAGAAAAACGAAGAGATGGAAGAAGATGATCACTATAATTCTTCTTCTCTCTGACAAGTATATATAAAATAGTCTTAAAATACGAAGACAACTCTTCGTGAAAGGTTGCGAAATGAACAAACACATTCTTTCGAAAATTGCTCAAATGAACAAAGGTGTCTATTCGTAAAAAGTTAAAACCGAACAATTGCAACCCTTCGTGAAAGGTTGCAAACCGAACGGATATCTTTATTCAAAGGTTGTCTTGAAAAGACACAAACAAAATTCGGAATAAAAAATAATAATTAAAAAATAATCATAACTTTTCGTGAACAGTCGCACTGTTTCAACAAGACTTTATAATTAATTTTTTATAGAAATAAATCCGAATTTTCAATAAATAAAAAAATGATCGTTGGTTAGTGCCAAATCTCGTCCACGTGCGCACTCACATCTTTTCGATGTGGGACAAGGCACCTCTTCATTTGTTTTATAAACAAATTACTAACAATCCCCCACTTTTGTTTATAAAACAAAAACAAGAAATAAAACGTTAGAAATATACAGCCAAAATTTCCGTGAGAATAATGTACATACATAAAGGTCTCTTTCGAGTTAAACATTTACTTAGTGCAAGTATCTCAAAGCTCTATCAAAGTGACAAGTAGCTCGGCTTTAAACTTGTACTTTTGTGTAATAGAACCGGACATACCGCACATACACTAACCTCTTGTTTCAGCGAGAAGTTCTATATTACTCCGCACTATTATGGCCTTGTGCTTGATCCTGTTTCATGAGCTCTCTAGAAAGCAACCCTAACTTTCGTAAGAAGCGGCACCACTTCTAAGCTCATATAGGTGAAGTATCTACCATGTGTTTCTGTTACTATCAACACACTACAAATTTGTATCATACTTCATTAAGAATTCAATCCAACCTACAAAACGTAACAGACGATGCTGACTTCTCATATCAGGGCTACGTCAGTATCAAACAATCACATTCAATAACTTGTTCTTACCCATTAAACCTTGTAGCTAGTGATGTTCTAGAAAAAGGTCGGGTTACCATTACTGGTGATTTTAATTAAAGGGTTTGAGCCCCGTTTTTTGTGAGATCATTATTACCACGTGTCTTGGTAAAGCCTTCATCAAGGGATTGTCAAGATTATTACTTGACCTCACGTAGACAATTGTTATGGTACCATCTTTAATCAATTGTCTCACATATTCATGTCTTAGACTAATATGTCTAGACTTACCATTATAGGTGCTACTATAAGCTCTTACCAAAGTAGCATAACTATCACAATGGATAGAAATAAGAGGCATAGGATTAGGCCATAATTTGATATCCAACAACAAATTCCTAATCCATTCGTCCTCTTTCCCAATTGTCGCTAAAGTAATAAATTTAAGTTCTATCATTGAGTAAATTATGTACATTTGTTTCTTGCTCGTCCAAGAAACAACACATTCACATAATGTGAAAATCCATCTGGAAGTTTCATCTCCCACACTTGTAATCCGACTAACATCGGTGTATAATTCCAATACAACCGAATAACTATTATAGAACAATAAGATAACTCTCCAATGTTCTATATTGGATTACTAGTATTTACTCAACTTACATATACAAAAAGTAATATCAGGTCTAGTATATTATATCGCATACAGCAAAGACCAATATCACTCACATTAAAAACTCTCCACCAGGAATCAAATGGAGTACTCATATATTTGAAAACAAGATGTTTAAATCTATACAACATCTTCTCCATGTAATTACTTCAGCTCAAAGAATTACCCCCACTATTTTTTTAATTTTAACACTTAAGATAGTATCTGCTTCTCCTAAATCATTCATTTTGAAAATGAAAGCTAGATACTTCTTAATCTCAATTATTCCAATCATATTAGTTCCAAAGTCCCTTTCGGACATAGCCCCACTTCAATAATATTCCAAGAGGTAATTAATTGAAATTATGCATCATCAAATTTTCATCCTTGATGAAATAGATACATCAAAATAGTAAATCAATGCAATTGTACTCTCTTGGCTCATTTATTCTATTCCATAGAATCAAATCTATGAGGGGGTGGGGACAGCAACTAGCACACATTAAAACCAAATGATGGACACCCGAAAAAACCCATTCATAATTATCAATCCACTCATTGATGCCTGTCATGGCTATCGTGACCACCGAAAGATGTAAGGAAGCATTAATGACAGCATTCTAACACAAAGTTTGCCCATGAGAAGTGTAAATTTTTTTTTTTTTTTTTACACTTCTCAAATCCCAATTTATGCTACACTAAACAATGGGACTTGTTCAATCATTAATTGAAATCCTTTGTCCACTTTGCATGCCAAGTTTTGCATATAAGGCTCTTGCACATGAGATGTTATGACGATAACAACATAATATATAAATAAAATCCTGCGAGGCTATATCAAGGAACCTCCTCTCCACATGAATTTCCCACATAACATATTTACCATATCCATTGGTCAATTAAGGATTAGCCACTCATAAACAACACATGTGACATGATACCCACGGCTTCCTTGCCTCTTCTGCATGTATTACTTGGCATTTAGAAATAACCACAATTTACACAGACTGAAAGTAACATCAAGTCAACCCATTTAATATTCTAATTCTAAGCTCCTACAGCAACCCATGCAATTGTAGGATTCCTATTACACATGCACATAAAAAAGGAATGCAACCACAGGGGAATAACCACCGTTCTTATAGATATGACAACCTAATGTAAAAGTAAGAGCAGAATGATAATAATCAGCATATAGTTTGTATTCGCCAATCGGGGGATAAAACCATACTTGATGAACCCAAATTAGAGACCAAATTTATGAAATATCTGTCAAAGATGTGTGCAATCATTGACACAAACTTGAATAGAGCCGATTCAAATCCAATCTAAAACATGCCATGTCGTTTCCTTTTCTCATTAAAATAGACTGTGACAAAGCAGTAGATATTACCTTGTTAATAGATTGGCAAGAGGGTCGATGGCAAAAGCTTCGGTTATCATTTACGATTGGAATCACAGCCAAAAATCTCGACCAAGATCCAGTCGCTTCAGTTTCTCGGTTGTGAAGCAGAGCAAAATAGAGCACGCTTTATGTTTTCTCCGAACAATTGCTACACTTCCTAGTCAGTGATACTCAGCCAGTATCACGGAAGTAATTGATTCTTTCCCCGCCCCGCATTGGGTGACCTTGCATCACGCACTCGGTCATTGCTGGAGGGAAGAAGGCCCCACGGTCTGACTTCCTTCCCAAACCCAAACTGACATTCAGAGATTAATGGGGAAGAGACCCGTGTGTATCCTTCGATTTTAGCAAGAATCTGCTATCCTCCAAATTCCTCAATTTACATGATCCAACTGTGGGGTTCCATATGAAACGTCAATCCCTGGGTCTTGAATTTCTGGCCACGAAGGGTGATTCAAGAACTGCACTTCGCTCTTGCGCTACCCTACGTTGGTAGCGGAGCCATGGTTGCAGTTGTTGATCTAACGAGCAAAATTAGAGTCTGTTAGACCAAGGACAAGACCAAACAGGGTATCCTTTGTGACGGTCGAGTGAACAGAAATGATGCGCACTCCTATGAAGACAACGATTGGCAATTAAGAGTTAGGAGGGAGTTCGGAGGAAATCACCAAGAAAGCCACTCCAAAGTTCCATTAGTCTAAGCCACCAATGCCCTCTACCCTGATCTCTCAGTATCTCTATAGTTCGACAAATGCCGCCAATTCTCAAATTTGGCAGTGTAAGCCCGCCGTTGGAAGTTATGTGCCAATCCGGGCACTGACGTCACCGGTGGAAGATCGAACTTGAAGTTTACTCTGGGCCATCTCGCACGCCTAGGTTTGCTAAGTTCGAGACCATTCGGGGTTTTCAGCGCTATGAGCGAAAACCTCTCGTACCCCCACAACTGCACCAGCTTAAACAGCCCTCAACAACCACGGTGACAAGAAAGTCGCGTGCTCGATCTTTGCTGCCGTGGCCATAACCACCCTCTCTCTCCATGAAATGCTCAAGCCTTTCTACATGGCCAGGCATTAGCAGCCCACCGAGCAAAGATCTGATAGTTATGAGTATATAACCATTTTCTGGGAAAGAGAAATCTCGAGAACTTGCACTCGATCTCATGGATCAGAGTCTCGGCATTCTCGAAGTAGTTTTTACAAGATGAGATGCCGGTCTTGCATGATACGTCCACGATGGATTTCGCATCGTGAGCAAGAGCCTCGTTCATCACTTTTTGCTCCGGGAAATTAGCATTGCAATTCAAGACGCCACCATCCTGGTCTTTTTTTTTTTTTTCATCACGATGGATGTTGACAAGATTTGTAAGTGTTGAGTCCCAATCTGAACATCAAATACATAGACAAGACATGGCATATCATTGGGAGCATAAAAGACATAAAACACATCCTTACGACGGTAAATGGACAAATAAAAAGAGAGAATTCAAGAGAGAAAGAGAGAGCCTTCATTGCCACGATGAGTGAGGATGAATGCCATTATGACCAGAGAGAGATTTGTCCGTGGAACGAAGAAGACGACACCATTTGCATTTTGCACATCCCTTGCTTAACCCATCATCAACCGCATCCTTTGACTTCATTGTTGCACAAATAAATCCTTAAAATTGTTGGGAAAATACTGCTTCAAATTGGGTAGAACAATGAAGTCGGATCTTTAGAGTACTCGAGTCGGACTTTGAGGCGTGATATCACTTTCTTTAAGGATTTATTTGCCCCACAAAGTTGCTAATGGTCACCGGCAAATTTCCTCCAGGATACAACAAAGTCTCAAATGAGAATACTAGATAACAATTCTAATAGTTCTCCAGGGTCTCTCTAGGAAACAATTGGAAACAATGGCTGTAGTTTCTCTCCAAAGAAAAACGAAGAGATGGAAGAAGATGATCACTATAATTCTTCTTCTCTCTGACAAGTATATATAAAATAGTCTTAAAATACGAAGACAACTCTTCGTGAAAGGTTGCGAAATGAACAAACACATTCTTTCGAAAATTGCTCAAATGAACAAAGGTGTCTATTCGTAAAAAGTTAAAACCGAACAATTGCAACCCTTCGTGAAAGGTTGCAAACCGAACGGATATCTTTATTCAAAGGTTGTCTTGAAAAGACACAAACAAAATTCGGAATAAAAAATAATAATTAAAAAATAATCATAACTTTTCGTGAACAGTCGCACTGTTTCAACAAGACTTTATAATTAATTTTTTATAGAAATAAATCCGAATTTTCAATAAATAAAATAATGATCGTTGGTTAGTGCCAAATCTCGTCCACGTGCGCACTCACATCTTTTCGATGTGGGACAAGGCACCTCTTCATTTGTTTTATAAACAAATTACCAACATTGTATACCACAAACAAAGGAACCTCTTTTTTTTTTTCTTTTTGCCGGACTTGATAAATCGAGTCAAACAAATCAAATAGGGTTTTATCCAATAAATAATTCTATCGTTATAGCTTAAATTTTTTTTTTTTGACTAATATTAGACACACATGAACTTTTCGAATTGTATGATAGGAACTTTAAAGAGTAAGGCCAGCCTTCGTTTCAAAGTTATCGTCTCTCCCTCTATAAAGGTTGTATTCCTTGGATAAGCTGTCAACAACAATAAAGCATAAACAGTTTAAGCGGAGGAACGTTTTGCAAAAGAGTATATTTCACTAATCTTTCATTTGTCACTAGAGGAGCACTCCACATCTAGTTTGACAAAAGGGCATTTCGGTAAATCCACCCCGAACCTAAGGCTCTGCATGATAACATTTCTCTTCCTCAAAATTTCTGTTCTTTTGTTCCCGGGAACAGAAAAAGAACAGAAACCTGTTTGTTAACGCCACATAATTTTTATGTTCCCGGGAATAAAAACCTAGCTCAGAAATGGTTTGGGAAGAGAAATGAGAAACAAAAAAAAATCACTTCTCTTCCCGGGAATAAAAATGAGGAACAAAAACCTAATTCCTCTTTCTCCCCCCCCCTCAACTCACGCTCCTTCTCAGCTCATCTCTTCCTTCCTACACGATCTCTGTCCGATTTCTGAAACCTCCCGTCGCCGCCGATCCCGTCGTCGCCGGTCCAGTCGCCGCCGCTGGTGAGGTCGCTGTTGGTCCCGTAGCCGCTGTAGCTCACCTCTTCTGAAGCCCATGACCTCTGCCCGAGAGAAATCACCTCCCGTCGCCACCCGTCCCGTCGCCCCTGCCGGTCCCGTCGTCGCCGCTGGTCCCGTCGCCGCTGGTCCGGTCGCCGCTAGAGCTCACCTCTTCCGAAGCCCGCGACCTCTGTCCGAGAGAAATCACCTCCCGTCGCCGCCCATCCCGTCGCCTCCGGTCCCGTCGCCGCTGGTCCGGTCGCCGCTGGAGCTCACCTCTTCCGAAGCCCGCGACCTCTGTCCGAGAGAAATCACCTCCCGTCGCCGCCGGTCCGGTCGCCGCTAGAGCTCACCTCTTCCGAAGCCCGCGACCTCTGTCCGAGAGAAATCACCTCCCGTCGTCGCTGCCCGTCCCGTCGTCGCTGCCCGTCCCGTCGTCGCCGGTCCGGTCGCCGCTTGTCCCATCGCCGTTGGTCCGTCCTCTTCCCTTGCGAACTTGCGCCGACAAACAGAGGAGAGGAAAAACACCTCCCTTCATCAAAATTAGCCAAAACCTTATAAGCTTATGTGAAACACGAAAATGAAATAGTTTGTAATTCAGAAGAAGCAAGGTAAAAAGTAGCATCAAGATGGGATGCATCGACGGCTCAAAATACAAGAGACCGAGGTCTTTACTAAGTGTTTTAGGAGCATATTATGAACTAAATACATAATGATAGTAAAGCAACGCCATGCATGAACCATTCCAATAGTTGGAAATTTCTAACCCCAACCCGACATCCATGTCAAGATTAGAAGACTAAAATCCCCAAGCCACGCATGCACTAGAATTACAATTTTTTTTTAAAGAGTAAAAACTTAGTTCCAAGGAAATCACTACAAATTAATTTGGCTAACAATATCCAATGTGCTTTTTTCGTAATATTTGCTATACCAAACAACAAAATTCGCAAAAAGATAATATATTCTTGAGAATTATAGTTCAAAACGCTACCGAAATTCACAAAAAGATAATATATTCTTGAGAATTATAGTTCAAAACACTACCTAAATTCAATAGGCTATAAACTACGTGAGTGAAGATACTCACACACATATATAAGATAATAGTTCACGTTCCATTACAATACAACTTCATCTTCGACTAGAATTCTTACCCCTAAGTAAATGTATTATTATTCTAATAATATTTTGATCTTGTCAATTTTATGTAATATCTAATCTATTCCTTTTTCTTATTTTTATTTTTTTAAAAAAAATTAAAATTTGGAATAGAAATTTTGTGCAGTTACCAAACAGGTTTCTGTTCTTTTTTTGTTCCAGAAATAGAAATTTTGTGCAGTTACCAAACAGGTTTTTTTACTCGGAAATTGTTCCCCGGAACAGAAATAGAAAATAACTATTTCTGAAAAAAAACTCTTCCCCAACCAAGAAATTTTATCATGCGCAACCTAAATCAGCCCGTTCGCCGAGTTCTCTTGCCTGTTCACATGGCCGTCCTGTCAAATAAAGTGCCACGTCATCATGTTTTGCTAACTTGGCTTGTCCACTCACCGAAAATTCTGCATTTATGTCTCATATCTATAATGTACAATTCATTCATCATTCAACAGTCCGTTAAATGCAATGAGGCGTGGGGTCTGCGACATGGAAGGGGAATCGACTGCAATGCTAAGGGCACGGATGACAATATTTCTATTTCCTATTTCTCTATTTTTCATAAATGATTTGAAATAGAAATTCGTTTAGTAACGCAATTTCATTTTTTTTTTCTGAAACAGATTTCTATAAATAGATTTGGAGCAGAAATCAAAAGTTCAAATTTTTAAACTTTCTATTTTTGAAACATAAATGAACAATTAAAATTTTTCTCATTGTTTATTTTTGTCACCGCTCATCGCCCACTTGCCACATGTGGGATGCTAGATGCTCGCCACCAATTGCCGGCCGCCCGCCATCGACCTCGGCCACCAGCCACTGACTGCCGGCCACCAAACTCTGGCCGCCCGTTGCCAATCGCCTGTTGTCGGATGTCGAACGCCCACGGGTCGTTGGTCGCTCATCACCAATCGTTGGATGCCGGAGGCTCACCATCAATCACCGGATGTTCGCTACCAACCATCCGCCGCTCGCCACCAACCGTCGGACTCCGGACTTTGGTTGCCCACTGTCGGTCACCAGACGCTGAACGTCGGTCGCCGAACGTCGGTCGTTGCCGCTCCTAGAAATAGAAATTTCATTTTATTATCAAACGAATTTTTATTTCAGAAATATAAATTTTGAATTATTATCAAATGCATTTCTTTGTTCAGAAACTCGTTTATGGAATAGAAATTGAGTAATCAATTTTTAGTCATACTTTAATTTCTGTTCCAAAAATTTTGTTATGCGCGTCCTAAAAGCCTATTTTGGTGGCCTGTGTGTGTGCTGCATCATCATCCTTTCAAAACCATGGCCTTAAAATTGAACCTATGCTCGTCTTGTCCATAGCATTTCCACAAATTTGGGATTACAAACTCAATTCAAGAATGGACTTTAATGAACTTCCCATTTCTCCTTCCACGCTTTTTGTTTGACATGCCGCTCTAGCGCTACTCGCCACCACGCCCTGTGTTGTCACCTGTTAGCGATGGGCGTTGTTATTTGTTGCACTTAGTGCCATCACTCTTGGGATATGTGCCGACAGTTTTGTCTCGCTCTTTAGGTACTGTTTACACAAAAAAATGACAAGTTTTTGTAATCAATAGATGCTGATTTGAGTGAGTAGAAAGCTTGGTGTTAAGTTTGATTTGGTTATTAGTAACTTACCGATAACAAAAATACTTGTCGATCACGTGATGATCATTGATGGCCGAAGAACACAATCATCAACATACAATAGCAATCGATCGGAAATAAACACTACTGAGTTGACTAAGTGTCGAACATGTAGGAAATAAAAAAGGAAAAGAAAAAAGAGGACAAATTTGGGATGCCAAATCAAGACAAAGATACCAATTAAGGGTAAGGTCCATTGGCATTTGAGGAGTTGTAATCACCTAGGTAAGGTTGATGTAGATAATGGAGCCTAAAAATATGAAGATGTAGTTGTAATTTATGAGCAAATATACTTTGCAATAGACTATATAAAGTGGTGCGTAGTTGTTATGAGAAAAATCTATTTATTTTCTCAGCTCACCAATTTTCGGTACTCGCATTTCTTTTCCTTTATATTTAATTGTTCTTGATCTTTGTTATGCAATTCAATTCCTTTTTGAATCGCCACCAAACCCCTTCAACCAAAAACCCAAACACCAGCTTCTTCTTCGGTGAAAGGCATTTTCATTTATTGTGATAGATCTGACTTTTGTAGCGAAACAAATATTGAATGCAACTTTCATAGCTCACGCATTTCATTTCAGAACACTTTCTAATAAATTCTTAAGTCCACATGATTTGCTAAGATTGTATAATGGTATATTTCTTCACTCCACTGATTCATCGATTGCGACATGTCCGGCTATCTTAGCAGAACAGGTACTAGATGCAACTTTCGTAACTCATATATTGCGTTTCGGAATACTTTCTAATAAATTCTTGAGCCCATCTGATTCGCTAACACAGTATAATGATATACTTTTTACCTTTGTCCAGGAAAGCAAATAATGTTTCACATGCTTATTAAAAATATTAATCCAATTAGCACCAATATATACAATCTTATGAATACAAGAAATAACAACACATGTAAAAATTATTGTTATTTTATTTAGTACACTTAACAAGGAATGAAGTGTACTAAAAACAGTGTACTAAAAACTCATTCAGCTAACTGAATCGTGAGGACGGCACGAGCCAGGGTAGGGCAGGCCATACGGCAAATTGTTTTTTTCTTTTTTTTTGGGGCTCGAGCACGCCGCAATTTAAGTGTCGTTTTATTATTTGTTGTTATTATATAAATAAAACAAATAGACCGTCCATTTTGTCATGGAAATGTCGACATATTTCGCGGGAACCGGCGGACTTGGTCCGTAGCGACGGGACTTCAAAGATCCGAGGGCGGGCACCGGCTCAGGATGAGTTCATGATGTCTTCATCCTCCAGCAACCTGAGTTTTGTCTCCGCGGGGCCCATTGTCTTTTACGGTTTTGCCCTCGCGCTGCCTCCGTATTTCCCACGAGCTGCCACTGGAACTTGGAGATGGAGAGCGTTTTTTGGGCAGAATCTTTCTTCACTCCTCTCGCCTCGTCCTTCATTGGTTTGGCAGTAAAATTTTTATTTTTGTAGTGATTTCGAAGCATTGTTGGGTGTCGATTTTTGTGAATTATTTATAGGAAACGCATAATTAGGTTAACTTTGATTTAAATAAAAAATGATACAAAGTTTCGAGGCGGCTTGATAGCCTTTCACATCGAAATGAAAGGGATTTTTTTTTTGGGATCTGGAAAGCTACCGTTAATTATCATCAAAAGTTCTTCTGACAGTGGCCCAAAAAAGGGGCATCAAAACATGGTAAGCTTCACAAAAGTTGTGGACTGAATTAACCAAGAAAATAAAAGAATATTTGGACGATGGGCCTTGGCTACTTAATCAGTGACTTGATTAGCCAATCAATTGTAACGTATGAGGGATCGATGAATAAATTTGAATGTGAAATTATACTACGAATATTTATATTTTCATTTTTTTTTTGCTGAACCCGATTGACTGGATTGAAGAAAACAAAATAGAGTATCATTCCATGAGTAATTCTAAGCACGACAAGACCATTTGATTAGAAGTTATCATCATCTCTCCCTCTATAAAGGTTATATATTCCGAAGATAAACCTATCAACGCTAGAGCATGAAAAGTTTAGGCGGAGCACTCAACGTCTCCCTCACCTCAGCTAATACGCTTCTTTGTCGAAGGGGCATTTCCGTAAATCCACCCTTCGACATTATTCAGCTCCCCTCTCCTTACGTAAGCCCCCAAGACACTGTACAATCCAACCCAAAACCTAGAGCTTTCTCTCTCTCTCTCTCTCTCTCCTCAAAGTCTTTGCCAATGCCGGCGACAAGGACGACCTGAAGGAGTAGGAGGAAGCATGGCGAAGTTCTTTGAGGACGCGGCGTCGGTGCTGATGAAGGTGCTGATGAGGAAGAGCATCAGCCTGTACGCCGAGTTCTCTTGCCTCTTCACCGACCTCGCCTCCCTCGTCGTGTCGGCTCTCCGGTTCTCCACCGTCATGGCCAGGCAACCTTCTTCTTTCCCTCCTCATGCTTCTCCATCTTCCACTTCTCCTGCTGCTGCTGCTTCCACCTCCGCTTCTTCAGCCAGAAGGTACTCGCCGATCCTGATGTCCATGGCCATCCGACACCGTGTGTCCTGAGCTCGATCGATGCGGTTGACATTGTGCTGCTGGATCTTCCTTTTCTTGCCCTCTTTGTCTTCTGGGGTTGGCTTACGTGGGGTGTTCGGAACTTGCCCATGATTCGTTCGTATGGCGATGAGGGGAATCTACGTACGTCTCTGGTTTCCCAGGCGCAAAATGTTCTTTCTTCTTGATGATGGTGTGGTTCTTGCTGGGGCTGCTATTTGGTACGCCAGTTTGTGTTTATGATTATTGCTCGCGCTTGCGGATCTAACGGAGGGACTCGACCGGTCCCGGATCGTGATTTCAAGCCGCTGGACGGGTTTGAGATTTCATTATGTACGGTTCCTGTAGGCTTGCGACCAATCTGCGATCTGTCTCGCAGATGATTAGGAAACTCGAATTCAACGAGTCGTTTTACTCGATTGTGTATTGAGTCGCTTCATGTATCAGAACATGTAATAATCGATAATTACTAATTTACTCCTTTTCCTTTTGACAATGTGAACAATGGTTTTTCCAATCATCGTGATTGTCTGAATTTAGGAAATTAAGGTGGTGTTATTAGATCACGTTGTTGACACCCAAAAATGGCAAAGTGTTGTGGAATAGCCGACGAGCAGGGTTTGGTCGAGAAGAACAAGATTTGGTCTAAGAATTAAGGCAGTCGAGAAGATCGGCAAGTCGATGTCCAGCATGATTGACGAGATTCTTCATTGAGAATTTAAGAATTGATCGATAACAACAGACTCTCTTAGATTTCGACCAAGTATAAGAGGACAATCGATGAACGGAGTGAAAAAAATGATTGCTTTGCCGATTAAAAGGCAAGGGTGGCAAATTGACGCGATACTGTAACTGTCAGATAGTGGAGTCGATAATTTAGGTATTTGTAACTTCTTACAGATAAGTGTTGTTGATCGATGAAACCATGCGTGAATTCGTGACTGTTCAATAACTGTGTATATGTAAATGTCAATGGTGGATTATAAACACTTTCAGTGTATACATTGTAAAGGTATTGTAAAGGTTCACTCAATCAGTCTTAGAACATCCAATGTTCTTTATTTTCTGTAATCCTTTAATTTGTAGCTTTATTTACATTGCTGGCAACTATGGTTCTTGGTATTCTTACCATTAAGTTTCCAGCCATTTACTTTCCTGTCTAAAATCAATAAAAATGCCTTCACGGCCGTCTATCAATTCATTCAAATCCATCGTACTTAAGGATTTTTCACTTTTCTGGCAAAACAGATGAAAGTGCAGAACCTATCTTTTACGATTTAGCTACTAGTCAACTGAGTCTTTAACCTTTTAAAAAATGTTCAATCAAGTGATAAACTTGTCGCCGATAGATTTATAATGTTGGAAACTTGATGTGGCTCTCAAGCTCATTTGTTTCCAAGTGGTATTAATGAAAGCTCAAGTCGGAGAGATGTAAGATATCTAGTGTCGAAACCCCATTGATAGTGAGTCGAGGATATGATTATACATAACATTAAGTACTTATTCTCACTTATTCCCTTGAAGCAAATGGATTCCGTGATAAACCTTGCATCCGAGCCTTTGCTTGCCGAGAGAAAGGAAGTCCAGTGCACTTGCCAAATAAATAGGTTGGAGGAAGGCTACTCTGATGACGACTCGTTTCACTGAGGTCCATATTATCGTAATTCGTATATAGTGTCTCGTAACATACAATAATAACTCAGAAAGTTAACGATTGTGAGTGAGCGTTGGTTCTTATATGATGCAATATCTACCAATTCCCCGAGAACTTTAAGGACAACTCGAGATGGGATACAAGCTCTCCCCCAAATAATTCGGTTTCTTGAAGTAAACCCTAACCAAACTTCTTTTGACGAAACAGCAGAAGAAAAGGCCACCAAACAGATGCAATGTGAAATGAAAACGGTTGCTTCCTATACAAAGTCAACATTATGTGCGTGCCCAACTGCATACATTTGATTCAAAACCCTCGTCTCCAGTCTCCGATTTCATTCGGTCTGATGGGTAGTTGGATTTGATACCGTACCGCTTTCCGACACTTTAGTAAGCAAGCTATTTCCTTCTTCTAGTTCACTCTAATTACAGAGAACCTGTCGCCCCCTCCTCCTCTCTCCCTCCCTCTCTCCCACTTTTAAGTTTTGGCCTTTTTTCGTCCTTTTAACTTTTGGAGGAGAGGATTTGACCTAAATCTCTCCCTCCCCTCTCTATTGCTTTTCCTTTTATTTTCTCTTATTTTTTTCCTTACTCTCCCAATCTAGATTTAAGTTTGAGATTTTGATCTCCCAATCTTAGGTTTGAGAGATTTTCTCTCTAATCTAATTTTAGATTTAAGAGTATTAATGAATGAGTACTTCACCTCCGGTATCAATGGTGTTCATAGTAGTTTCGGTGTTAAATTTGTGCTCGTTCAACTTTGGATGGCTCACTTTCACAGGTCTTAGATCTAAGCTTGTACATGTTCATATTATTTTCGTATAGTAATGTTGTTGGAGATGCCGAACCTCGGTGTTCATCGTCGAAAGATACAATTGTAACTATTGATAGAGATTCCAATGTGTGCTCATTACTAATGATAATGTATGATTCGGTGATCGGCTGTTGATTCTTTCATACATATTCATGTTGTCTCCCCCTCCCTCCATCTCTGTGTGCGCATGTGCTTCGATCGAAGACGGCAGTGACCGTGCTATGGTCGGCTAGAGGCCGGCAGGCATTTGGTAGCCCTAGCCGGTGCTTGGGCGGAGTTGCCACAGTCGCTTCCCTCCCTACTTCTCTATTCGTCTAATTTTTAGCAATCTTGTAGGTTGAATTGACTCTCATGACGTACTTACAATAAATCCTGCCTGTTGTAAATCAATCCTCTGCTGCTCAAAGCAAATCATCTCAATTACTTCTTATGTCACATTTTCTTAGATCAGTTGTCCAATCCCTTCCAAGAAAATGCGGAATTCACATCGACGCACTCGAAGATATCTTGACAGCATTTCGATTTTTTTTCCTAAGTTGTCTTGGAGTAGGTTTGTTATTTAAAATAACGTGACGAATTTCCAAAAGATACTTGAATAGGCGAGACAAGACGGGAGTTTGTCTTGCAGGATCATTTAGTGAAATTTTTGTACCATGCGTTCCATAGGATATCTTTCAGTAGAAAAGGGGGAAAAGAATTTCACGGTAAGTGATTTTGTTTCTCTCTTAGATTGATTTTAATAAGCTTGATGGTCCTTGTCACTCAAATAAGGTGTAAAGCACCTAAAAACTTAGTGTTAATTTTGGTGGGGTTGTATAAGTGGATACCATAGTTGGTGGTCAAGACAAAATGTGAGATTGAGATAGGATATTGAAAAGATAATAAAGGTGGAGGAATTCGTCACGTCAATTTATCTTGTTCAATGGGTAACTTGGATAAAAATACAAAAAATAAAATAAAATCAAATAAATAACTTTTAAAGTAGAAAACCCTTTCTCCGTTGAGGTCAAAGATCGACGGGACGACGACCTCCACATCAGGGTTGCCCGACCATTATGATCATCGTAGGGGGTGGTGTCTCTTTCGACCGTTGTGAGACAAAATAAGATTGACTCATGGGTGAACTGGGAACCACAAATCCCACAGGCGATTGGCAATTGTGGGCGTTACCATCGTGTTATGAGGTGCGACCATTGCTCCGTGGTCCACTTAGTGGTCGTTGAAGCAAGACAGATCAACGCAGTGTCGAGATCCACCCAGGTTTGGCCCCTACGCATTTGATAGAGGCCAAACCCTTTAGGCGGCCACTCGACGTCGGTCGCTCGAGAGTTGTGAATGCTACGCGATGGTCGCCTGAGGTCCGCCCCCGTGATGCGGTAGTCGACAGTGGCGCCATGGGTCTATGTCGAGCAGTAATTAGGTAGACGTGGAACCTTTTTATTTTTTATTTAATTTTTTTTTGCCTTCTATTTTATATTTAAGAATGCGCAAAGTTAGAAAAGAGAGGGCCGGTTAATATCATGAAAAATCACAATCTAATTTTTTAACGATAAAAAATACAAAACTAACACACTTTTGATAAATTTACCATAAATTGGTATCTCTATTAGTTTCCGTTAAATTTTATTATCAAATTATTGAGTTAAAAAACACATGATAGTTGACTTGTGTACCGGTTTGAGATTTTATATCAATCTTGTGGTTTTTTGTGATATTAATCCAATTTAATGGATGGTAAATTTGTCACAAGTGTATCGATTTATAATTTTTTGTGTTTATTTTGAGTAAATTTGTCACAAATATATTTGTTTAGGCTGCGTTTGGTCGACTGTATAAAAACTAGGATATATGATATGTTTTATCCTATCTCGCGTTTGGTAGATGTCCCGCTATAGGATAAGGTCAGACATAAAAAAATCCAAGGGAGAGGGTGGGATAAGGTTGGATAGAATTTCTTTTATCTGAAACATAAAACCCTACGCTTTTTTTCTTTCTCCGCCGTTCACCCACAGACGATTCCAACTCCTCTGTTTCCAAAGTATCGACGTCAAAGCCTTCTCCTTGATAGCTCTCCAATTCACATCGAAATTTTACGAAAGCGACGAATTTGCGAAGGTAAATAATCACGCTCTCTCTATAGCCATAAGGTTGGAAGGTTGGTTGTGGATTGTTTTCCTATTTCATATATGTTTCGACTTACGTAGGTCAAAATTGTAGTTCTATTGGCTTTTTTGCTAGTTGATTGGAGATCGTGTTCTTGGAAGTGAAATTTTAATGGTCCATCTATTTTAGCATTTGGTGTGTTGCGATAGGGCGAGCGATCGAACAATAATATAGATGAAAAAGAAAAATAAATCGGACACGAGATTTACGTGGTTCAGTCGTAAAGACCTACGTCCACGGGGAGAGCAGCAGCGAATTTC
This sequence comes from Eucalyptus pauciflora, assembly GCA_007663325.1. Classification (NCBI taxonomy): domain Eukaryota; kingdom Viridiplantae; phylum Streptophyta; class Magnoliopsida; order Myrtales; family Myrtaceae; genus Eucalyptus; species Eucalyptus pauciflora. The sequence continues at coordinate 2,311,381 of VMYD01000349.1, read as the reverse complement.
ACTATAGATCAAGCGATACAAGGAGATTACACACTCAAGTCACTCAAACACTCTCTCGGTGTTTCCAAAAAACAATTTAACCCCAAACCCAACTCACAGCACAAAATTATCACACAAGCTCAAAAACAAACGCTGAAAAAGAAACCTTTTTCTTGATCGCGCTTCAGCTTGAAGACATGCGGCTCCTCCTTTTCTCTCGTACGGGTGCAATAGCAACACCCCGAAAAGAAGACCTCTTTTGTGGCTCCCTTCTGCGACTTCTACGTAGGGTTTATTTCAACAAGACTTCAGCCTGTACGTGTAGTAGCCGCGGAGCAAAGTGCCCTACGTCCGTCCGCACTTATATATATATAATAAGTATGCCCAAGGTCAAAGTTTGACCTTGGGCCCCACCAAATTCAATCTTCACGGAGGGTCTTCACGCCAAAGGAGGGAAACATATATTATTATAATATGTGTGCCCATATTTCCTTTTTCAAAGGAATTCGAAACTGCAGGTTCCTTCTTCTTTATTTTATATTTCTTCAATTGTAAATTTTCAATAATCTAACGAATCTCAAAGTCGAGTCATAAATTTAACAATCTCCACCTTGGCTCGACGTTTGAGCCAAATTACAATCGCTTCGTAAAAATTCAAACTCTGCTGCTACTTTCCCATAGCCCCCAATGGGCTCAACCGCCACAGATATTATCCAAGTCCAAGCCTCGCTTGAACTTCACCATAACCGAGGACCTCATCAGAATACCAACTCCACATGCACCTTTAATTGCTCCACAAGGATTTTCCGACGCAACCTCCTTAACCACAGATAAAGCAAAACTATTGTTGCATCCATATCTGTCAGGAGATCGAATACGTACCTTGTTAATTTCAGCAGTTACAGCAACCATTGGCTCTATAGGCTCCACCTCGCTATGAGCACCATCTGTGTTGATTACTTTGCTAGTACCTGTATACGCTACCTCAGGAGTTTCTGGTCGCAACTCCACCTCAAGCTGAACACCGTTCAGATCTGTCTGAACACTGCTATAATCACTCCTAGCCAAAAGTACTAGAGACTCATCAAGGGTAACTTCTCTGCTGTCAACAAGTGAATTTATATCTGGGCACCACAACTGATTGCCCCGCTCACCTTGTGCATAGCCATGGAATATGCACCTTGCCCTCCAATCAAGCTTACCATCACTCACTCGAAAATAACACGGGCAACCAAACATTCTAAGAATAGAATAATCAGCAACGTTACCTGACCATACTTCTTTAGGAGTCCACCATTCAATAGCAGTTGATGGAGATCTATTCACTAGATAGCTTACTGTACTAAGCACATCAGCTAGGATTCTCCTAGCAATACCAGCACTAGAGATAATTTTACGGGCCATCTCTAGTAATGTTCTTCTCGTCAATTCTGCAAATTGTTGTGATTTATTGGCACTAGTGCGGTGTTTCACTATGCTCTCTTTCATGCAGAATTTATTTGCCAGCTCCGAGCAGAACTTCATGCTATTGTCAGTCCGCACATGCTTGATCGACTTACCAGTCTCCATCTCGATCAAAGCTCTTGACTGCGTGATCCTGACATCAGCATCAAACTTGTGCTTTGGCACAAACACCCAGGTCTTCCTCGAGCAGTCAAAAGACTCTCGAACAGATGCATCCGACGTCTCCGCAGCGAAATTTTTCACTGTCTCACCTTGAAGTTTATACAAGCCTCCATGCTTGATTCCTTTCATTATTACCAAGGCACCTCGAACAACCTTTAGAACTCCACCTTTTGAAGAATACCTGCAACCAGCTGAATCTAGGGCACCCAAGGAAATTAAGTTCTTTTTTAACTCTGGAACATGCCTTACTCCCGTCAATGTCCTCACAATACCATCATGCATTCTGATTTTAACATCACCAACACCCACAACATCGCACTCAGCGTTGTTCCCTAATTGGACTTTATCACTACCCGTGCACTGATAAGTGATAAACCAATTTTTATTTGGTGTTACATGAAAAGAACAACCAGAATCCAAAATCCATCCATCAAACGATGAATAATCAGTGATAGACAAGACATAATCGGCATTATCTGCTACAGCTGCAACATTATCTGCAGAATCAACCATAACTCCTTTACCCTTCTCATTCTTCAGCTTAATGCAATCCCTTCTAAGATGCCCCCTCTTGCCACAACTCCAACAGACAACATTAGCAGTCCTAGACTGACTACGCCTGTTTATATTAGTACTACTATTACCTACACGTGTTATAGATCTTCCTCTATTTTCACCTACTAAAGCAGCAGGTACAGGTTCGCCAGATTCTCTTCTACGAATGTCCTTGCTCAGAATTAAATCTCGAACCCCATCGAACGTCAAACTTGTTGACCCAGAGGAATTACTAACAGCAGTAACAGTAGTATTCCAACTATTAGGCAATGAGGATAACAGAATCAAAGCACATACCTCATCTTCAAAATCAATCTCAACTGAACTCAATTGACTAACAATCACATTAAATTCATTGATATGATTTGCAACTGATGCACCTTCACTCATCTTCAAATTAAACAAACGTCGCATCAAATAGACCTTGTTGATCGCAGAGGGCTTCTCGTACATATCCGACAGGGCTTGCATCAGGTCAACAGTGGTCTTCTCCTTCAGGATGTTAAACGCAATGTTACGAGCCAACGTCAGTCGAATAACACCCATAGCTCGTCTATCTAGCAAATCCCAATCAGCTTGCTTCATCGTCTCTGGTCTCTCCCCAGATAAGGGCAAGTGTAATTTCATCTGGTAAAGATAATCTTCAATCTGCATCTTCCAGAAACTAAAATCCTTCCCATCAAATCTGTCGATTCTCACTTTTACTTCTTCTGTTGCCATCGATTCGCTTCAACTTAGCCAAGCCTGGCTCTAATACCAATTGTTGCGATAGGGCGAGCGATCGAACAATAATATAGACGAAAAAGAAAAATAAATCGGACACGAGATTTACGTGGTTCAGTCGTAAAGACCTACGTCCACGGGGAGAGCAGCAGCGAATTTCACTATAGATCAAGCGATACAAGGAGATTACACACTCAAGTCACTCAAACACTCTCTCGGTGTTTCCAAAAAACAATTTAACCCCAAACCCAACTCACGGCACAAAATTATCACACAAGCTCAAAAACAAACGCTGAAAAAGAAACCTTTTTCTTGATCGCGCTTCAGCTTGAAGACATGCGGCTCCTCCTTTTCTCTCGTACGGGTGCAATAGCAACACCCCGAAAAGAAGACCTCTTTTGTGGCTCCCTTCTGCGACTTCTACGTAGGGTTTATTTCAACAAGACTTCAGCCTGTACGTGTAGTAGCCGCGGAGCAAAGTGCCCTACGTCCGTCCGCACTTATATATATATAATAAGTATGCCCAAGGTCAAAGTTTGACCTTGGCCCCCACCAAATTCAATCTTCACGGAGGGTCTTCACGCCAAACGAGGGAAACATATATTATTATAATATGTGTGCCCATATTTCCTTTTTCAAAGGAATTCGAAACTGCAGGTTCCTTCTTCTTTATTTTATATTTCCTCAATCGTAAATTTTCAATAATCCAACGAATCTCAAAGTCGAGTCATAAATTTAACATGGCGTGGCACAAGGTGGGCACGTCGATAGAGCGGGGCGGGGATGGTCTTTAGTTGGAGCTTTGATCAACAATACGACTTGCCCTTGCATAAATTTTTTACATTATTTCCATGCAAAGGCCTTCTTTTCCAGAATTGTTATTATGCGTTTGTGGCAAAGAACTATGGTGGAGAGATTTTTTATTATATCCCTGCTCTGCGATGAGAAAGAGAGATTTTTTTATAATGTTCAAAGCTGCATATAGGCCCCAATTTACTATTGTGATATATTGGTGCGGACATGCCCTAGCTATAGATGGGTGCTTCTTCCTTGGTGTTTTGAGATTGAATTTGCATTCGACTTCTGTTAGTCCAGCGTTCGAATTTTGTTTTATTTATAAGCACATGATGGCATTCATTGAGACAAAGCTATTATGTAGTCTACTGCAGTGAAGTATAGATGTAAACATGCCTAGCTATTGATTGTGTCTCACCCCTGGCTTTTTAAAGTTTAAACCTGTATATAGGTCCTGTTTAGTGAGTCCAGCACCATCGAATATTTTATAGGCATGTGCTCATAATGAAAGGGTGTTACGGTATTTGATGTGGCTCCTCATTCGCTCAGAAAACTTGATTGTTTGCTTGCTTGATTTTGGTTGTCACAAATTTGGTTGAATAATACCTTCTGGTTCTTTGATGAATGGCCAAAAACTGCTCTCTTCTCAATAGTTTTGAATTTGTAGATTTATAAAGGCCTTTCCATTTTTGTGCAAAATATTCGATATCTTCGATGCCCCTAAAAATTATATGTCCTTTCTAAACTTTTGAAAAACAGTTGAAGCAAATCCACGAGATCAAGTCCTTACTGCAAGGAGGAAGGAGAACCTCCTTGAAATTCGCTGACTTGAAAAACGATATTATTTTATATATTTTTCTATTATCTAACCTATTGATTTGTACTTGTCTAATGTTATTTTTTTTTCTCATTAGAAATGGATCACAATGATAGAGACGAAATTTTCACCATTCTTATATTAGAGGAGATGAGCCTCCAAATGTTGCTTTTGTGTATGATGCATATGCTAGTAGTGTCCACTGTTGCTAAAAGGCACTACCGCAAGCATATATTGAAGGATCAGACATTTATTAGCATCCAAGCTTGTTTTGATCACCTTGACTGCCTCATTAAGAGCAATGACTTGAATTGTGTGGAACAACTTAGGATGGATAGACGTACATTTACTCTACTATGCAAGTTGGCACGTACAATTGGTGGGTTAAAAGAAGATGAACTTGTGACTATAGAAGAACAAATGGCCATGTTTCTACATATACTTGCCCATCACATGAAAAATCGAGTCATCAAGTTCAGATTTATGAGGTTTGGGGAGACAATAAGTAGGTATTTTAACTTAGTTTTAAATGCGGTGATAAGAATGCATAGTGTGCTTGTCTCACTTGAACCAATCCCAGAGGAATGTGCCGACGAGAGATGGAAGTGGTTTAAGGTATGTTTGTTATGCTATTTTATGGACTAATTTAATACTTTAAAATGTTATTTTATTAATTTTATGTTTCTAGGGTTGCTTAGGAGCATTAGATGGCACATATATAAGAGTACGTGTTCCAAAGGTTGATAAACTGAGGTACTGAAACAAAAAGGGTGAGGTTGCGTCCAATGTATTAGGAGTTTGCTCACATGAGATGAGATTCATTTATGTTTTACCTAGATGGGAAGGCTCAACAGCGGATTCTAGAGTGCTTCGAGATGCTTTAGTTAAACCCAATGGTCTGAAGATCCCTATTGGTAAGATAAGCCTTTATCAATATATTGCATTCTATGTATTGTAGGTTTTAAAGGTTCTAAGACAATTAATAATATTATCATTTGTTATTAGGTAATTATTATCTTGTAGATGCTAGATACACAAATGGGGATGGCTTTCTTGCTCCTTATAGAGGTACTCTATACCATCCGTCTGAGTGGATAGAAGGTCGTATACCAAATTCACCCGAGTACTTCAACATGAAGCATTCTCAAGCTAGAAATGTCATAGAAAGATGCTTTGGTCTACTTAAGTTACGGGGGCTATTCTTAGGAGTCCATCTTTTTATCCAATTAGAATGCAAGGTCGAATAATCATAGCTTGTTGCCTTCTACACAACTTGATAAGAAGAGAAATGGCTACTGATCCAATCGAGGAACAATTAGATGAAGTTGCTACCACTATTGAAGATGTGGAATCAATTGATGTTGTCGAGCCGTTGGATCACTGGACAACATGGAGGCAAAATTTGGCAGTACAAATGTTTAATGTGTGGAATGCAAGTCGAGGACATGGAGGAGTTGTATGATTTTATATTATTTAAAAAATCATTTGTTTTCCATTGTTGCAAGACTTGCGTTATAAGATGTTTTTTTTTTTTTTATTTTTTCCATTTCTATTAGACATGTGTAATATGGTGCTGGTTTGTCATTATTGAGACATATATTTCCTATATAATGTTTGAATTATGACTTCATCATTTTAAATTTGAAGTACTATGCTGTCTTTATCATTAAATTTTCTCTACCATGTTATCTTCCATCATTAAATTTTCTGAAATTGCAATGAGATGTTTAGGAATGGAAGGTAGCGATTTTAGTTAAACTCAAGGAAGGGGAACAAAGAGAGATCGACGTGCATGGACAATAGATGAAGAAGATGCACTTCTAGACGGTCTTGAAGAATTAGTTGTGCGAGGAATGAAAGCCGATAACGGCTTCAAAAGTGGTTACATGATTATGTTAGAGAAGTGGTTTGAAGAAAAGTTCCCTTGTTCTGGCATCAAGGGTAATCCTCACATAGAGTCGAAAATGAAAAACTTGAAAAAGTTGTATAATAGATATATGACTTGAGGAATCAAAGTGGCTTTGGGTGGGATCATAAAAAGCATTGTGTTGATATTCATTCTGAGGATAGTTGGCAAAAATATTGCAAGATTTGTGTCACTTCTTCTCATTTTTCTTCTTTATTAATTGTTTCATTTTTAACAAAATAATATATTTTCTTCGTAGACCTATCCAGGAGTTGCTTCTTTGAGAGGGAAGTCCTTCCCTCAATATGATCGACTAGTAGCCGTATTTGGAAAATAGCGTGCCAAGGGAAATCTTAGTGAAGACCCTTCAGAAGCTCATGTGGCTCTAGATCATGAGGAAGGTGAAAATCATGATAATGTGGCAATCAATGGTCTAAGTCAAAACTTACCGCCACTATCATTTTCTTAGACACAAAATGTTTTTGATTCTTCAAGAAGAAAAAGGGGCTAAAGCAAGTGACAAATGGGCTGCTGGCTTAGTTGAGATAGTAGGAACTTTTGGCTCATTCTTGGAAAAAGCTAATGAGAGAATGGAGATGATCGCTAGCCACATCGGACATGCTAAGGATTTGGATAATGACAAACGAAAAATCAATGAGGAGCTTCTTCAAATGTCTTTAGGTACTATGGATAGAATAAAATTATATAGAAAAATTGTGAGGGATCTTGAGAATATTAATCTATTTTTGAGATTTCAAGGAGACGACAAGAAAACATTTGTGGAATTACTTCTCCAAGAGATGAGAGAAGAGAATGAGTGATGATTGGGAGTGATGGATCGCAGTGAATGAAGACATATCGGATTAGCACTTTAAGTTTTGTTCCAAATTGGACACCTGTCTTAGAGTCTTATATTTGATGTTTATGATTTTAGTTATATTGATTTGTTTATGAGTTTGTAGGATATATGTTTTATCTCCCTACTTTTTCTTTTTTCTTTTTTTTAAAGGTTTTTTGAAGCTAGATATAAGCTTTAATGTTATCTTTTTGGACCTTTCATTTGTTGCCATGACCTGAAAAGAGGTGGATATGGCTCAAAACTTTATCTCTATGTTGATTGCCAAGAAAACCATTATCTATAATCTTCTTTGCCTTTGCCTTTTATTTTCCTAGATAGTTTCTCTGTTTCTTTGGCAGAAAAACTAGCCACGAACTTAAAAGGAGCCTTAAGTCAAGACAGTTCGCATCTACTGCTTTATATGGACATTAACATGAGTTTACTTTGATCAAAATGCATTTGGCCGATACTCAACAAATGTAATGTACTTTATAAATGCGAATTGTTCAGAGATCGTTCGTTAACGTGATTAACTGTCATTGCATCCTCGTGAAATCTGGAAAAAAAAAACGAATGAACTTCGGACTTTATGCTTTGTTCTAATTGGGCATTTGTTTGATTTGGTATTGGACTTGTAACAAAATGGAAACAATGAAAAACTTGTAAGAGAGAAAAAGAATTCTTGTTTCAAAGTGAATATATTGAAATTGAGGTTATTCTAAAAACATTTGATGTTGAAGGGGATAACCAAAAGATTATTTTAAAGGAATGGAAAAAATTATTACAATGCGTAATCATGAAATTCGATGAAAATCTGTCAATTTGAAAAAGATATATTGTTTTGGATGATTTTGTGAATATTAAACCTACAAATTTGTACTTGCCTAATCTTATTGTTTTTAAAATATCCGACTTTAAATCCATAGTTCACCCAACGATAGATTTGATAAAATATGAGGATATCCAATTTTAAATCCGTAGTTTACCAAATGGTAGATTGGATAGGATATGAGGATATCCGACTTTAAATCCATAGTTCACCAAACAGGGGATATGAAGAAATCCATGAATTTCTTATCTTATTCAATCCAATCCTATCATGTTTAGAAATCTGGACGACCAAATGCAGCCTTAGGGTTTTTGTTGGTTATTTGGAGTAAATTTGCCACAAACATATTAATTTGGGGTTTTTGATGATTAAAATTTTTAATTTGAGGTAAATTTGTCATACGTATATCAGTTTGGGGTTTTTTGTGATAATAATTATGGATGAGCATAATCCAAATAGGCGGTTCTCACCTTGGAATTGGAACTAGCCATTAAGGCCTAGTTTTGAAAAATGGAAATCGAGGTCCACCCATTGATTTCATGGATTCACTTGGGAATTAGACCGCTGGTTTGGTCCCCATTCCTAAGTGGGTCCATGAAACTGATCCTCAATCTCTACAAAACTTGTTCAGTCTTATAAGACAAAACGAATAGATAATACTTGCTATCTAAAAACTTGATTTCTTCAAAGATCATGGTGTGGTCCTCTTAATGTTTCTCGGCACCAAAAACATGTGGAAAATTAAACTCCATGTTAAAAATCCCGACTTCCAAAGAAGTTAAAACATTTAATAACTTGATTCATATTTTTCAACGTCAACTTAATTTAATCATGGAAATGGTTAAGGGGAGATTTAACTATACTCTTAAAACAAGCCATTGGCTCTTATGAACATCTCCAATTGGTTCTCTCCTTACTCTATATTTTTGATTTTGATTTTGATTGATAAAGCAAGTTAATAGATTGTTAGAATAATAAATAAAAAAAGTAAGGGGTTAATCCTATTATACACCCAAGAGACAAAATATAGTCAATAATGTTCAATTGGTTGAAAAACTACAAAATAATTAAATAAAAAAGATGGAATTTCTTTTATATATATATTTATATTTATATATATACCGGTTTGGTTCGAATGGATGAACAGACGGTCCTACATATATAATTGATAACATGACCATAACTCATCAGTTGCACTAAGTTTGAATTGGAAACTGGATTGACCTCCCATGAGAAATGCCAATTTTGGTTTGATTCGGTCCAGTTTTGGGTGGTCTCCAGTTTTTTTTTTTTTTTTTTGGCATACCTCTAATATTAACCCGAATAGAAAAGGCACTCAAAATTATATTAGGGAAAAAAAAGAAATTTTTTTTTTTTATTGGGGGCACCCCATGAATCAAATACGACCATCGATAGTGAAACCCAGCATTTCTCACCCATCGCGCGTCTTCCCTACTCTCTCTTGGACGACCGTGCACCGCCGCCGGGGCAAGTTCCGCCGCCGCAGTGCCGCTTGCTCCGGTAACTCTCTCTCTCTCTCTCTCTCTCTCTCTCTCTCTCTCTGTCGCCTGCTTTTCTCGCTCTACGCCGTCGCCTCGGTTGCTGATCTGGTTTCGGATTCGCAGTGCTGCAAGAAGCGAGAATTTTCCCTTCGCAGCCGGCGATGGCGATGGTTCTGCGGCGAGTCCTTCTCAGCGGGAAGGCAATTTCGTCGACCGGTGCCTCGCCGATTGCGCAATCGGATTTGTTCGCTCCTGCATTCTCCAGATTCTTCTCCAAGCCCGCTCCATATGCGGGTAGGTTAAATTTCGGTTTTTACTGGCTGCCTAATTCTAGTAGTAGACAGTGCTGCTGAACGAAGCGTTTGGAGAGCAAAAGGTTTGTTTTTTCTTTGGGCCAGCTAGCTGAATCAGGCAGAAAAATATGTGCTTTGAGATGGGTTATTGAATTGTAGCGTGTTTGGAGCTAAGTAACTTATGATGGGTCTGTTTGCGATAATGGGTAGATGAGCTTAATCACTGTGACAAGAGAAATGTGTTTTGGGCAATGGGCAGGGGTGGTTGTGCTGTCTAATTGTGGCCGTGCTGTTTATAGTCTAGGTTAGCTAAAGAGGCTGCGAATAGCGCAATGAGTTGATTCTGATGCACTTAGTTTATAGTCTTCGCGATGTGATGTTCTGCCACTGGTATTGTTTGAAGGAGGATTGGTATTGAAGGAGGATTGGTATTGTTTTCACTTTATGCTGGAGTACATGACAAGTGGTGCTCTAGAAACCTTCATTTGGTTGAAGCAAAAGTTTGTAATCGTGCTGATTTGACTGCGAGTTGGAGGCCTAACGACATGTCTTTTTTTTTGCATTGTTTGTGCAGTGAAGGTTGGGATTCCGGAGTTTTTGCAGGGTATTGGCCGAGGGGTTGAAGCCCATGTTGCCAAGCTCGAGTCTGAGATTGGTGACTTCAACAGGTTACTTGTTTCCCGCACGCTTAAGCTCAAGAAGCTAGGCATCCCTTGCAAACATGTAAATTGTCTTTCCCCTGGGTCATTGCTCATTTGTCTTTCTAACACCACCCTCTCTCTTTTATATGCAAAAGTTTGGACATGGCACTTCTCAATTTTTGCCCTTTATATGACCTCGAGTTGTTTTGCCGGTAGAAGATGATCTTCTGGCATGTTTTATGCACTAATGATCTGGAGTCATTGAGTAGATGAAGTATTGAATTGGTTCATAGTCTTGCTCTAAAGTCCCACGATATATAGTTCCTTCATCTGCAAGACTGGAACTAATTAGTTTTGTATATTTTGCTTTGACTGGCTACTCTTTTTGATCTAGGGATATCGAAGGAAAAAAATTTCTACAGTGACTATGATCTATCGAATAGGCTAAATATGTTTGTGTTATTTTCATAATGGTGAGGAGCCAAACATCTATTGTATTTGTGAGGCATACTTTGAACATATATTGATAGATGAAATTAAACTTTTCAACACCATTGAAAACTGGCGCATCTAAAACTTATCCTTTTACCTTTTGTAGTTGATCGAAAATTGTCTGAGCTCATTGTCAAGTGTGCATGCAGTAGTAACCTTATTGGCATAAATTTTTTATCTAAGATTAATAAGGGGAATAGCTGTTCCATCCACCGAGGTCTGTCGTTGGGCTGATCTCAAATGACCACTTTCTTTTCACTTTCTTTTTGAAGAGGTCCTAAGTTCTTGTTCGGTTTTGCAGAGGAAGCTGATATTGAAGTACACCCACAAATATAGGGTCGGACTATGGAGACCTAGAGCTGCACCCGTGAAAGCTTAAGAGCGGTTCTGCCCAAAAATTGCTGTAGTTGGCAACCGCCGAAGAGCTCTCCTGTTAGAAATGATGAGTTAACTTCTATTTTTATGGACAGCTTCTTTGTAGTTCAGTTCAGATTAAATTGTATTTTGTTTACTGCCTTCTAGTTCAGGAAACAATCAGTTTAAGACTGTTCAAGCAACATTCATCTTCCAAGTTTTACTGTGGTGTAGATTATGGAATCAGTCGAGGAAATTGATGTTTTGCCGGGGGAAAGAAATAGTCGCCTTTGTTGTGTTCCATGTCCTGGTGCGATTAAGAATCATTTATCCTATATGGCTGCATATTGCCTTATTTGGAATGAAAATCATTTAGGGCAAAATCAACAAACAAGAAAGAGATTCAAACAGGTGCATGTCAAAGCATATAGGCAACATCATCTAGCTCCATGAACTAAACCCAATGAAGATCAAAGATTGAATCTTGAAGCAAAAAGAAAAAAAGACAAGCTTAAGAGTAATTAGTTAAAGCACAATGATAGTTGTCACAATATCTTATACACAACCGCCGAGAAGTCTTCCTAAACATTGTTCAAAGTAATATGATAGGATTAATAACTTCTCTATCCTTTGATCTTCAAGTAAGGTCAGAGTATATATGACGACAGTTGGGCAAAAAAATGCACATCAAGTCCTCCTCACAAGTTGAGTGCAAGCTCATCCGTGTTGCTCCTCCAAGCTGCTATAGTCTATTGTTTTTACCTGATAAGCCAGAAAGACGACATTGTGAGTTCAGACGTTCCAAGCAAGGAGGATGAAAATTAGTAGAGATTTGCATACTTTCAAAATGGCCAGAGCTAATCATCTTGAACCTCGGTTGCCAAGGTTATCGTGATCCTTATATTTGGTAAAGGTCTTCGCAGCAAAAGCAATTCGTTTTATTCTCCCTTTTTGTCTGCACCAGCGGAGGGGGGAACCTCTTTTGCAGACTCACATTTTAAGTACCTGGTAGTCCTGGTGCGCATGATTATAGATCAACTATTTCAAAAAGGTAAGGAGAAAAGAGATTAACTAGAGAACTCAATCAGGAAGAGAGAAGATTAATTGGAAACCAGAAAGATGATTGAAGAACATATTGTCATCTGCGTCACAGCGTGGACAACACAAAGACTGATTAGAAACTCAATGTACTATGTAATGAATAACTGAAGAGCTACAGAATGCAACAACAGAACCCGACACAGAACCACATGCCAAAAGATTGCCCATGCTAATTGACTTCACTAGTCACCATGCCTATGAGATCACTTAGAGATTGATTAAATACAATCTTGCTGAAGCAAAGTCTCATGAACCCAAGAAAAACTTCATGTTCAAAGGAACCTATACTTCATCCAGAAAACCGTTAAACTAATCACTATCTACTCTCTAGATAGAAACAACAAATTTGAAATATAACTTCCTTTTTGACTGTTCTTCTGGATGTAATATCATGCATTTTTAATCTCCAGTGTATTTAACTTCAACGTCTCCCAATCAGAGCAACAATTTATGCCTTCGCAAATTAAAGGTCACAAACAATGGGTTCACCAGATTCCATAGTCAAATTAAAAAAGAACATTACTAAAAATTATCTCCAATCAATCTTTAAAGTTAAAACTGTGGACGAACTCACAGACCTGGACTTTCCCCATGGCAGGTGCAGTCAAACAATCCACATATTTCTGGGTCACATCAAAATCACTCAAACAAGCCTCGTAAACCTGAGCTGGAATTTTATCCTTGTTGGGCTCAATTCTCTTAGGAAACCTTGCTGCAGCAAGTGAATAGAAAATGACGATAGGATACACATCTCAACAGAAAAAGGGGGGAAAAGGACAGCATTCTCCTCATCCATTTCTATGTTATCTTTCTTCAAGTTACTGGAGAGAACTTGTGAGCAGTTGATTCAAACACATTTGTGATGTCTATGACTTATGGAACTCTCCATAAGAAGCACATTCTAAGCTAGCCACAGAGTATTCACAAAGGGGTCTCTTGAATGACCTTTTCTCTATTTCAAAGCGAGTGTAATAAGAAAGTACTCCAACCCCATTAACTGTATCAATCACAATAACACAAAATGCACTGACATGGGATAGTCTCTGCTTACCAGTAAAATCTCCACGAGCAAATTTGATATCCTGAAGTAAATGCAAAAACAACCATCTTAACTTATTGGAGGGGATGATTTTGAACCTCCAGTGCATTAGCCATGCCAAGACAACAGTTCTGCGAATTCTTGCTCTCCCATGGTTCATCTAACTACTTCCTTGGCACAATAGCTTGTGAAGTCCCACCAGACACAGGCAATATGAAACAAAAATGGCTGTCTCCTTCAAGTATTGTGATTGGTCAGCCTGACACATTATACATGTGCCCATCTATATCTGGTACAAAGCCCTTATCTAACATCTCCTCTCTAATTATATCATAGGTAGTTCGATTTGGCACCATGCCTCTCTCCAACATTTCATTAAGCAGGCTATTTGCATTTTCTAGTTTTCCCTGCTTGCAGAAACCCTTAATCAACACGTTAAATGTAGCAATATTCGCTCGCAACCCTTCTTTCTGCATTAGTTCCCTAACCTTCACTGCTGCTCTGAGATTCCCTTCTGTGCAATATCCATCCATTAGAGTATCATAAGTCACATGATTGGGACTCAAACCAATTTTAACCATATGATCCAAGAGCCTATGCGCCTTTCTAGACTCTCTCTTCTTGCACAATGAACCAATTAATATGTTATATGTGACCACATTGGGCTTTAAGCTCTTATCCTTCATCTCCCCAAATAGTTTCTCAGCCTCGTCCATTTTCCCTTCTCTGCATAGACCAGTAATCAAACTATTATATGTTAAAATATCAGGGAGAACACCCTTGCTCACCATTGAAGCATGGATCAAGAACACTTCTTCAATTTTTCCACTGTTACAGCAAGCATCAATTAGAATGTTGAATGTGACCACATTGGGAACCAACCCTTCTTTCTCAATGACATCAAGCATCTCTTTAGCTTCCTTAAACATACCATTCTTCCCAAACCCATGTATGAGCACATTATAGGTGATAATGTTCAGTTTCAAACCAGAACTCAACATTTGATCTCGCAAGCTAACAGCCTTACTAATCTCCCCACTATTACAGTGCCCATTGATCAAAGAATTATATGTGACAAGATTAGGTTTCAATCCTTGCCTCTGCATTTCCTCGAATACCTTGACCGCAGCTGCCATATTTTCGTCCTTGCAATATCCATCAATGAGAATATTGTATGTAATCTCATTAGGGCGGATCTTGCTCTCGATCATCTCCTTTAGAATTGCATCCGCCTTATACATTCTGGTCAATCCCCCGCTTTTACAGTGTCCATCAATGAGGGCATTGTAAGTGACCACGTTCGGGGATACCCCACAAGCCTTCATGTCTTCGACCACGTCGCGAGCCTTGTTCAATTTCCGAGCTTTACACAAGCCCGATATCAACGTATTGAAACTCACCACATTGAGCTTAATCCTCCTCCTGATCATCTCTTTATAAACCCACTCCAAATCCCCAACCGCCCCCTCGTTCGCCAAATTACTCATCAATGGGTTACAAGAAACAACCGACAGCTTATACCCATAATCACCAGCCCGCTTAAATGCCTCAAAACCCAACTGGGTCTTCCCATTCTTCGCATATGCCCACACCAACATGTCAACGATGATCGACCCATTGCAGAACCCGCCGCCGCAATTCGATATGGAGTGAAATATCGAAGAGACCGTGTCCCCATCGCTCACCCTCACGAATTCATCCAAGAAAGACCTCACCTTCGGGTACTTCTTGGCATCCGCCAGCGAGTGCGCGAGCCTGAAAGTGAGCTCAAGCGGGTGGGAGTGCCCGAGCTCGTCCCGGGACCATCTGAAGTACCTGAGAGCGTGATCCGGGTCGGACCCGGAATCGAGAAATTGTCGGAGGACCGCGGCGGGGTCGGAGCCCGAGCCCCGGAGGCGTGCCTTGAGCTCCGAGTAGTGCTGCTTCGACACCAGCTCCGTCAGGGTCGGCACGTCGATGGGCGAGCGCGAGGAGCAGAGCGAACGGAGGGCAAGCTTGTCTCCCGGGAAAACCGGGAGGGGGAGTGTCGTCGTCGTCGAGGGGAGAGAGAGGAAGGAGCCGATGCGGACGACCTTTCCCGGAGGGAAGCGCATGAGCCTGGCGAGCGAGTTGAGGGTGATGGAGTTCATGAAACTGGATAGAGAGAGAGAGAGAGTTTCCCGGCAATGGAATGGCCTTCAGCCGGGTTTCGTATGGTCTAATTTCCAAATCAATATATTCTAGTCACAAATTTTTATTTACCATCAAGCAACAAATTTTTCTAATGTTAGTTTTCGTTAAATTAGATTAACATTACGAAAAATCACAAACTGGACAAATTGAAGGTAAAATCTCAAACTGATACGTCCCTGACTGAACTATATAAATTCGGCGTTCAATTTATTTCATTGTTTTGTTTATTTTATTACGTTCCATTGTTATTTTTCGTAACAAATTTTTTTCTCATGTCCACACACGAAATCAAATTGCGAACCTCATAAAAAATTAGGCTTCTTGATTGAGAAAGATTACTTAGCAATAATGGTAGTATTTAACTATCATGTGATAACGATGATAGATCAATGCACGTACCTCATCATCAAAATCAATCTCCATTAGACTCAACGAACGATTATATTGACAGCTGAGCGACTTATGCACCTATGCCCATTTTTAAGTGAAATAAACTAAAATCAAATAGATCTTATGAATCACAGATAGTTTCTCGTACTAAGTTCAACAAAAAAGTTCTTGTCTTTCATGATATTAAACACGTGATTGCACGACAACTTCAGCTAAATGCTTCTTTATCCACCAAATATTAGTAAGCTTGCTACTTTCGTTTCTCCTTGGATAAGGATAAGTGTAATTTCTTTTAGTATAGATAATTTTCAATTTGCATTTTGCAGAAACTAAAACTTTTCCCATCAGGTTTGTTTATTTTCACTTTCTTTCTTCCGTCGCCATCTATTTATTGTAAGTCTATCGAGCCTGACTTTGATACTAAAAGTTACGACAAGTAAGAGATCGAACAAGATAATAAAGATAATAAGAAAGTAAATTGGGCATTTGATTTACATGATTTGATCGGTGTAACCCACTCCATGGGTAGAGCAGTATAGGATTCCACCATAAATTAATTGATAAAACGGAGATCGCAATTACACTTGAATAACTTAAATATTCTCAATATTTTCCATATCCTAATTACACTAAACAATTTCATAGTTTTGAGCCTCACATAATTTCTTACAAGGTCATTGATTCGAAAACACTCATCAAGGTACCATTTGAGTGTTGTAGATTGTTTTGAACTATTTTATGCTAAGATGAGATCATCAACGTATACTATTATCGCTAGAAAAGTACCATAATGAGAATATATGAACAATGAGTAATATGCTGCTGATTGATCATAACTACACTCCACAATGCATTAGAGGATTTTGAAGATAACTTTTAAGATGCTAGTTGAAGACTAAATGAGGACTTTTTTAGTTAGTAAAACTTGGTGGAAGCTTCATATAAACTTCCTCATCCAAGTCGCCGTCGCCGTGTAGAAATGCACTGTTGATGTATTGATGCGACTTTCAATTACGGGCCAATGCAACTACAAAAAGACACCGTACAATGACTAATTTAGCCACTAGTTTGAAGGTTTCATTGAATTCCATGCCTCAGATCTATCACCAATATTGAATTTAAACCAACCAAGTTCCAAAATCGCCTGGATCTTCGACTCTTCTTAAGTTGGGGACAATAGAATGAGGGCGAAAGAACTATACTACGTTAACTGTAAAAGATGGATTCTTGGTTCCGCCTTCTTGTCGATAAAATCGAAGTGGGAAGGGACAAGTCTCACACCAATCCAAAGGCTTAATAACGACTCTTGATCCACATTCAAAACAAGAAGATAAGGGTTAGGGTCATAGAGCGACAAATGTAAAGATGATCACGAGGCCACATTGTCTCATAGAGGGATATAACAAGAAAACGGTGCAACAAGAACAACACTATGGTCACAATGCTTCATCGCACAAGGCCATGATCTCTTGTATATAAGTCGCTCACGACCTCTCTTGTTGAGCACAAGAGTGTGAAGCAATACAGAATCTTACAAAGATTAAAGCCAAGAAGATGTCTAGAGAGGAGGTGGTGCTTTTGGGTTGTTGGGTGAGCCCATTTTGCATGAGAGTGAAGATTGCGTTGAACGAGAAGGGCATTGAGTATGAGGACAGAGAGGAGGATTTGTTCGGAGGCAAGAGCGAGTTGTTGCTCAACTCGAATCCGATCCATAAGAAAGTGCCGGTGCTCTTGCACTATGGGAAGCCCTTGTCTGAGTCCACCATCATAGTTGGGTACATTGATGAGACATGGGCTTCACCACCTTTGCTCCCGAGTTGTGCGTATGGGCGTGCCAAGGCCAGGTTTTGGGCGGATTTCGTTGATAAAAAGGTTAGGGTTTGATTCCGGCATAGCCTTCTTTCTTTAATTGAGAGAGAGAATCGAAGTAACAAAACTTTGGATCACAAAATACTCACAATACAGAAAGGTAGTTAAAGCAAAGTTACCCTTCTTTCGCATTCCCACAAGCACTCCACCATATCATACTAATTAGTAGGATCCATATTTGATCTCCTAACTATACATCCTTTCGGACATCTTTTATGTCTGTCCGTTATGTAGTATTCTTTTCAGTAACCTGTTTTAGTAGAACTTCTATAACGTGGGTAGTACTTCTGATTGCTTTGGAGCAGCTGCATGATGCGGGGGCCCAGGTATGGAGGACAAACGGAGAGGAGAGGGAGGTGGGAACGAGGGACTTCATAGAGATATTGAAGCAACTAGAGGAAGCCCTTGGGGAGAGAAACTACTTTGGGGGAGAGGGAGATGCATTCGGGTTCGTGGACATCATCGCCATTGGAATGGCCTCGTGGTTCCCTGCGTACGAGAAGTTCGGGGGCTTCAAGGTCGAGGATCACTGTCCCAAGCTGTCGGGCTGGATCAAGAGGTGCAAGCAGAGGGAGAGCGTGCGCAAGGTCCTTCCCGACCCTGAAAAGGTCTACGAGTTCCTGGTCATGTTCAGGAAGATGCAAGGTCTCGACTAGAAATGCCCTTCTGGACTTCGTGTGTTCCGGTCCTCTGTCCGTGCGGACAATCAGTGAATAAATTCGGACGACGACGCAAATAATCATCTCTTCCTCCTCTCGTTTGCTTCTTCTATGTACTACTTCGACGGTTTCATGATTCGCTAGGGGTATGTGTAGAATACCGCTGTACCATGCATTGAAATATAGAAGATTATGCATCTACTGGTCTACAAAGGCAATCGATCGATAACCTATCATGGAAAAGGTCGTTTGGTCGTACAAATCTGGCTCTACTGAGGACTTACTTTCTTAGCAAGACGGCAAATTAGGATTGCCTCTGGGCCCGAGCCGGTCCAGGCCTGCACATGATTAGGTAGCCTACATTACCCATGTCACAAGTGGGCTAGTGCGCTAAGTTTAATATTTAGGGACGTGCAAGGAACCGCCCGGATGATGCCGTTTCGGTTACCAGTTTTAGGGTGGGCACCAATCCGCCTGAACCCGACCGATATCAAAAGTTCCCTATGAGGTCAATGCCCAGATGAGCCCAGAAAAATAATAGCTCACTCGAAAGAGAAAAAAATTGAGCCTAGAGAAAGTAAGCCCATGTCACTATTTAAAAAAAAAAATCAGCTCTCTCTCTCCATTTATTATTTTTATTATTGTGTTTTATTTTTTCACATATATACATTTTGACATATTATTTATTGAAAATTTTAAAATTGACATTAATATTAGAATCATGTGTTAGAAACTCATATATTGAAATTTCAACTCGAGTGTCGAAAAAGTTGACTAGGTGTCGGATTTTTCAACAAGCGTTGACCCAGTGTCAAAGAGTGTTTGAGAGTGTTGAAGAGTGTCGGACACGTGTCGAAGTGTCCGACACGACACGAAAATTCTTGGAGAGTGTTGGTGCTTCATAAATCAAAGCACTCGAAGATAATGCCATAATAGAATTTAGTCTCTCTCTAGTTTCTCTCTTCATGTATAAGTGTTTGTTTCGTTCAGTTGAACAATGAATTTTGGAGAGCATATACACCCTATGCAAAAAAAAGTCCTCTCTCTCCGCTTGTTCCATTGGGCCATTTGGTTTGGTCCGATTCTAAGACTAGATGGTCTGATTCTCAGTTTTATAAATTAGAAATCAGTCCTACTAGTTCGACCCGATTTCTAGGTAGGAGTGGACCGGACTATGAACTAATCAACTCCATGGAAAATGCTATAAAGTGTTTCTAAAAGAGAATATATCGACTCGTGAAGTGCACTTAGTGGGACAAAATTCTAGATTCAATGGGCGGCATACAATAAAGATATCACCTAGACTTTCAAAAAGCATCGATCCTCCAATCGGGACAACAACCAGAGACGGTAGACGACCTCCATCCGACCGAAACACGTCACGCCGACGTCCGAGCCGCGTCACGCACTATGCGCGACTCTTATCTTTACCAGCAAGGCACGCCCCGGAATAATATAATAGCACGTCCTTTTCAAAAGGGTCACAGGAGGAGTGGCGAGCACTGCTTCGCTTTCACCATCATATGCTCCAAAGAAAAGAACACACCTGCGCAGCGCACTCATTCCGCTCGACCCACGGTCGAATGAATCGCGGGGGGGCCTACCGGAAACCCTCGGAGGGTTCTTGCCACTTTCGTAAAAGGTGGTCGCGCGGTCTAGTTGGCGGCACATACGCGAAATTCCTCTTAAACAATAATGTCACATGGAACAGCCTGGACTCCAACTACTGCTTTGGTCTTAAGAGTACACAAGGAAGTCATGGCGACCTTTTCCGTGTATGAGGACGAGCGTAGTTAATGCTGCTCGGCCATAATGCCATGATCACCCCACTCTTATTAGGGAAAGAGGAGCAAATGCTGTGTACTCGTACCGGACCAGAGGGTAGTTTATCAATCAGTATGTTTGGCTATTAACTTGCACTTAGCCTTGGGGAAAAGGGAAAGGGTTTCTCTTGTTCGATTAGAAGAGACTCTCAGCTAGTTTTGCGTTAGATTTTTTAAGGACCCTCGTCTCTTTAAAGTGGTCAGAGATAAGGCGATCACTGTTAGGAATGTTGAAGATAACTTCAGATTTATAAGGTTGCAGCTAAGATGGGGCATTGACTCGATCATCTTTTCTGAGGAGCGTTAATTACCCCATCGTTTTTTTAGCTGGTGCGGCTGTGCAGGTGCAATTGATGCAGCAATTCTCACTGAATTCAAAAGACGGTTCATTCCCTACCTGTAGGCATTTTGTTTCTGTTTGCCGGTTGTTCATGCCGTGCTTTCTTTTCTTAGTTGATAGTGGGTTGCCACGTTTGTGGCTTTTCCGGTATTCCTCCACTCATTATAATCCGTTATTTTAAGTGTAGGTTCTGATGCCGTGTTCTTTTTATTTTTCCTTTCGTTTGTTCATTCGTTCATATTCAATATATTAATTACTTTCCACCCAAAAAAAAAAAAAAACACCCTTCGAGCCCGACCAGATGCGAAGGGATTAGGTGGGATTGGTGTATTAACAAGGAGATTTTTTCCACTCTAATGTTACGCACAATAAGGGATACTAAGGTCGTAATGCGTGCTTTTTTGGATCTATTCTCTCATTAACAGCTAATCAGCATTACTACTCGATCCCTTCCCTTACACTTTTTCTTTTTCTTTTTGCTTATGGTACACCTACATAAAACGTTCAATTAATCTTAATCCGAACAAGCTTAATTACATTCCACGTAAGGAATCTGGTGAAGAAAGTACTCACCTAAAAAATCGCTATTTAAAAAAAATGGCCGAAATACTCCGAAGTTATATGAATGACCTCTCGAGCAGATTCACCTCAGATGGTCAGGTGAATTTTTTTTTTTTTGTCGGAATATGCTGAATAACATTACTAGCCCGTAAAATGGGCACCATCAACCGGTAAATCCAAACATAATAATGAAAATAAAGGTTGAGGAGGGAAATAAACCCAATTACGAGGAAGGGATTTCAGATCTGTGAAATACTCTTACGAATCTTAGAGATCTGGGGGGAAAAAACCCTAGTTAAAAAACGAAATGAATAATGGAGAAAAATAATCGTTTCTCCATTCTCCACTTTAAGAGCTAAAAAAGAAGAGAGAGAAAACATGCAGAACATAAATTAAGTTCAAAGGTGGGAAAAGACCAAGCCCTTTTGGGAAGAGAGAGAAAGAGTGTTAGGAGGGGGACAATGCATGGTTCTCGCACTCATGCCCCCCTTCCTCCTCTCTCACTCTCTCTCTATTCTCGCCGGAAAATACTCAAAGGAGCAGCACTAAAACCTTCGACATGAAACCCACAACCTCCCAAACCAACCCATGATTAATCACCGCCGCCACCGCCGCCACCACCTCGTGTTCCTCGCCGCCATCTTGCTCTCCCTCGGGCCGTCGGAATCCGACATCCGGACCGGCTACCAGGTCACCATCGCGATCCCCCCGGCGTACAACCCCGGCTTCGTCGGCCGGGCCTACCTGATGGAGGCGGACGGCGCCGCGCCGCCCAGTTTCAAGGTCGCGCTGAGCGTGGAGGCGAGCGGCGGCGGGAGGAACTACTCGTGCTCGCTGGAGGTCTTCCTTGGGGACGTCAAGGTGTGGAACTCGGGTCACTCCTCGCGGTTCTATGCGGCGGACCGGTGCGCGCTTGAGCTCACCGCGGACGGCGACCTGCGGTTGAAGGGTCCCGACGACAGGGTTGGGTGGCGGAGCGGGACCTCCGGTCAGGCGGTCGAGGTAATGTGCCGTTCCGAAAAGATTGGATGGAATGATGCGTGATCAGGAATGATGCGATTTTCCATAGCATTGATTTCTCAATTAATGCGGTCAATCCTTCTGAAACGCAGTCATTACTAGAGAGCCTTTGTCAGCTCACGTTCCAAACATCATAAATTTCTGATCAGAAAAATGCTAAATATATCAAGAAATTTTGTTTACAACCATTGATTCGCTTCAAATCATTCGAAAATGTAATCGATTGAATTCGAAAATCCATCTATGGCGCCCTGTAGCACCATGTCCTCCGTGTCATGATCCTCCGGTCGCATTAGATTGGATCGAGTTCGTCGGAATTTAATTCAGCACAAAACGCGGTAAATTCCGACGGGGGATTCACATTGCCATCTGAAATGCAATGCAGAGGTTGCAGATACAGAGCACGGGCAATCTGGCTTTGGTGGACGCGTCGGACCGCATCAAGTGGCAGAGCTTCAATTTCCCGACCGACGTGATGCTTTGGGGCCAACGGCTCAGCGGGGCAACCCGGCTGACGTCGTACCCGGCGAACTCGACGTCATTCTACTCCTTCGAGATCGAACACGACAGGGTCGCTCTGTACTTGAACCACGGCAGTTCCAAGTACTCCTACTGGGATTTCGCCCCTTCCCTGAGCCGGAACATAACGTTCGTCAAGTTGGGCACCAAGGGCCTGGAGCTGTTCAACTACAAGTACAAAAAGATCGCGCGCATCACCGCTCCGCGATCCGAGCCGCCCCGGTTCCTGGCGCTCGACAACCGGACCGGCAACATGGGGCTCTACTATTACTCCCCTGTAGAGGCCAAGTTCGCGGCGTCGTTCCTGGCGCTCAATGCAACGTGCGACCTCCCAATGTCCTGCCCGCCGTATGGCATTTGCACCCTCTCGAGCGCCTGCTCGTGCATCCGCCTGACGAGGAAGCTGGATGGGACCGGCCTGGACTGCGGTGGGGCGATCTCCGGCGGGTTCTGTGGGGCGGGCCGGCCGGTGATGGAGATGATCGAGCTGGATGGGGTGGACAGCGTGATCAAGGATGGCCCGAGACGGGCCAACATCAGCAAGGAGGAGTGCACGAGCCTGTGCTCGGGGGACTGCGACTGCGCGGCCGCACTGTACTCGTCGGACCTGCGGGAATGCTACGTCTACGGGATCGTGATCGGGATCAAGCAGGTGGAGCGGGGGAGCGGGCTGAGTTACCTGGTGAAGGTGCCGAAAGGGAGCCGCGGGAGGCGCGGCCGGTCGGGTTTGAAGAGATGGGCTTTGGTTTTGGTGGGCGTGGTGGATGGATTGGTCCTGGCAGGGGTCGTCGGCGGGCTCATGTATTATTTGATTCGGAAGAGGAGGAAGAGGGCGGCAGGAGCTCGGAACGGCTCTTGATCGACTGCCGGTGATTTTTTCCTCTGTTTTTTTTTTTTTACTCACAAATCAGAAGGCATATAGGAAAATGTTTGTTCATTGAAAAAGGGCATTTTTTTTTCTTTTTTTTTTGGTTATTTGGTTCTTTGGTTTTCATTTTGTGTCGACATTGTGTAGAGAGGCCTTACATTTGACAAGATTCTTTTGATGGGCATGGTGATTGTTTTTTGGATACTGCTGAAGCTTAATAGACAAGAGAAAATGTGATCTCTTGGTACCAAATTTCAAAGGCAATTGTTGATGATCTCGTCGTCGCGGAGTTTTTTCTTTGAACTATCAAGCTTTAAGCTGCACCTGTTTGTGGAGAATCCGAGGAGGGTGTGTCGTCGTTACAGTGCTCTTGATTGGACTGAATCGGCTGGTCGGATACGATCTTTCTAACTCCATCGTCATGCCGCACGCCGCCCTTTAATTGGTCCATCTTTCATGTTGTCTTTTGGGCCAAAAGTAGAAGTCTGGGGAGCTAGGTTAGACATTGGGCTGTTTTCCATGGCCCCAGTTTTGGGTCATGCTGGATATTGACTCCCGAGCTGTATTTCACATTTTAGCTCGGCAATCTTTGTCGAATTTGGTCAGGAGCTGCTGGAAATCGTGAATCCAATTAGACCTTAATGTCTACGAATGATCCTAACCAAGTGATGTAAACACACATTGCAAAACAAGCAACTTGAATCTTAGATGGTAAATGGGAAGGAGACTTGGCCTATTCTGGGGCGCACATGGGCCATGTTATAAGTAACTGATGATGATTGATTCTCCGGATAATTTGATTAACCAAAATAAAATTTCCTTCATGTCTAGTATTCTAGTTCTATATTTTTTGGGATAATAGCACAAATAATATTTAAAATTTGGTTTAATGTGCAATATCATCCATAAACTTTTAAGTTGTGCAATGTGATTCCAAAATTTTGGCATATGCAATGTGATCCCTAATTTTTGACTTAATGTGTAATGTTGTCCCCTAAACTTTTAGTTTGTTCAATGTGGTCCATTAATTATTGGTTTATGTTTAGTGTAATCCCTAAATTATGTGAAAAGGTTTACGAATTTGTGGACGGCATTGAATAAATTAAAAGCTAATGGATGACATTATACATTCGACCAAAGTTCAAAAATCATGTCGAACAAATTAAAAACTCAAAGATGATATTGCATATTGAATCAAAATTTATGGACCGCTCGTGTCATTTCCCTTTTTTTTTTTCGGTAATAAGTCTATTTCATTGTTTTTTTTAAGGAAAAACATAAGAACACCTCAAAAAAGTTTCAAAACACAATAAGTCCTAGAGGGCTTGTGGAGATAGAAGTCCCAATTTTGGGGTTGGCCTTCTTTGGGCCTTTGCAACCCAATTAGCTATTTTGCCGGTTCTATCGGGCCCATTGGAGTTTTCCCAGTTTTCTCACGGCACGACGAATTGCTTCCCCAAGAAAAACCATCGTATGGAAGGCCATGGACTTGAACTCAAAACCGGTGAATGGTAAATTTATAGCAATAGTTTCATCAATGTAATATTACATTTTTATGGACATAAGTAAGAAATTTCTTTTCTCCTTACAAAGCAGTATATATGGATTAAAAAAATGAGCAAAAAGATAGTATAAGAGGATCATGAATGTCTCATATAAAGAACGTACTTCCCATCCTACAATAGTTCAAATGCCATGACTCTTTAATGAGAACAGTCCCCAGATGATTCCCATTACTTTATGATAATAATGAAGGTAAAAAACTTAAATAGCATGACCGCACTAGAAGTCTCTCCTGATTATTAATTTAGGCAGACATAAACATGTCAAAGAAAAGACACGACTCCCGTTAAAAAAAGAGACTCCGATATAGGGATAGAAATTTTATTTGGGTTTATCAATATTACCAAGGTAAAAAGAAGCATTTTAAAGTTCTGTTCGTGGCAAAGCTTAATAGATCAACCTATCGGGTCAAACAATAAATAAAATTTTAAGTTGGAAAAAAGCAAAAATAAAAGCGCCAAGTGATGCTAAACCATATACAATGTGTTCCAAACGCAAATAGCCTACAACAAGCAAAAATGTGACGTGAAGGAAAATATGCTTCGAAAAGGTTTCAAAGGATAATATTTAATAATAAAGTACCATTCACATTGTCTTAAGTACCTATTTAAGGGGAGGTCGCTCTTTAGGAAACAATCCAATAGTTAAAATAAAATAATAGAGTTAAGGAAAAAATATTAATAAAAGGGAAAAGTCTTCAAAAAACATTCCAAAATCCACAAAACATGTCCGAAATTTTTGCAGCATGGAAATCAAGGAAAATGCGTGAATTTGGAAATCAAGCATTGCCCAAATTAGCGTTGCCTGTTTGTAGTTTTGAAGATCTTGCGATCCTTCTTGATTTGATATGCTTTATAACTCCTCCCAGATCAAAAGTTACGATCATTTGAAGTTGACCCATCATTTATGGTGTGGGTGAGATTGCCTGCTCATATGTGTCGCGACCTAATTTTTTCGGGTTCACCGCCTAAAACTAGGTTAATGGATTGCTAAGTTTTTTTTAAACTTAGCTCGGGCTCTCCCAAGCCCATACCAAATCGCGACTTGAGTCTAAACTTTTTAAACATGCAAAATACTATCTAGGAGTCGCCACTAATATGTTTTTGGTAGATCGATTAGACACCTAAGCAAGATAATGGGAGAATTATTTTACTCCTACGAACCAGAGACTAAGGGTACGGGGACTTGGTTACACTAGACTATCCTAGTGCCATTTCGGTACCATTTCTTTTTAATTTTTAAAAAATGTTTTACAGGCATCTTGATTTGATTTTAATTCATTTTCCTAACGTGTGAGGCGATCATGCGAGTGCACAAACCGCCAATTTAACACCCGAGAAAGCGAATAAAATAATGCATGACTTACCTCAAAGCAACGAAAGCAACTGCATTGTTAGGTCAGAATTCATATCAATAATCTTAGATATGATTTCTAATTAATAAGCAATCACTCAATTTTTGTTTTCACTTTATTTAATGAAAGTCGTGCAATGCATGCTACTAATTTAACATGAAATGATATGACGTGGCAATATGACCTAAACTATATAACATGAATAAGCATGCAATTCATCCTAAAGCATGAAATGAATTTATTCTAAATTTTTTGTATTTTCCATGAAATTCGAAATTAAAGAAATGCAACAATTAAATATGCAATTTAATCAAATGACCTAGTTCTAATGACGAGCAATGAACTTAGCAACAATCACTAGATGACAAAAATTTCATAAACCTAATCCTACATGTCTGATTTACTAAACCTATATGCTCAGGCAGAATTTTGATTTTTTTTAAATAATTAATTATTAAATAAATATTAAATCTAAACTATCAACAAAATAAAGCAAGAAAGGATTAAAATAATCGAAAAAATAACCTATTGTCTCACATGTCAAATTAACGGTTATTCTAACCCTAATTATCACAACAAGGAGATCAAAACAATTACAAATCTGGTCCAAAGTCCTACGGACCAAATTAAATAATTATTGTGATTTAACAATTAAAATTTCACCAAAAAGCCCAAAAATTAATATAATAAAAAAATGATCCGATGTCTCTCGGATCAAATTAATAATTACATTAATTTCGGACAAAATCCCTACGGATAATGCATACAAAATGCACAAATATTAACATTGACAAACCATATTCTAACTTAAACAATAATAACAAAATTTAAAACACAATAATATAACATAAAATAAGCAAAAGAAAGAAATAAAAATAAAACTAAAGGAGGGGAATTGCAGCAGCGTTGGTGGGCATATGGCTAGTTCTTGATTTGATCATTTGCTAGTCTCCTCCGAGAACTTTTTGAGTGGACGCCCCCCTTCTCTTGTCGTCTCTCTCTTGTCAATTATGGTGGAATATGGAATTGTGTGGCCTTTTGTTCGGCATTGAATTGCCTGTGACCACAACATCATAACAAAGTAAATTAGGTGAAAATATGGGGTGAACGACTTTAATAGGGAGAGAAACAACCCGGTTTTATCACAGTGAAATCACTGGATGGCAATCAGCGCTTAGGTACGTTGGCCACTTCGATGTCTCGCTGCTGGAATTATTGTCGGAGGTGTAGGAGTTTAATCTAGGAAAGAAAAAATAAAATCACCTTAGTGCGAATAGCAAATTGGAATTGCACACAATCAAACTTAAAAAAAGGAAGCTCGACTTAGCTTTATGCTTGTCGTCAATATCCATGAAGCATGATGAACATGGGGCATCGTCAAGAAGACTACACCATCGTCCGAGATCCCTAAGGGTGTGTGCCTCTCCTCCAAAGAAAATTGAACTAAAAAAAAACCAAGGAGAAAACCTTCCTCACTTTTGCTCTGAATTTTTTTGAAAATCGCCTCCTCTCTGAGAGATTGTCTATCGAACCTCTCTACGTTTTCTCACCATTTTTCCCCTTGTGAGCTCCACTCTCCTCTTCCTGTCATGAAAAGTGAGCCTCTCTTTTATAGTGATTCGAAACGGTCTCTTTACATGGCATTTCCCGAGTTGCCATTTCTTGTTGCATTAAATCAAGCCTGCAAATCGGAACGTGATTTCGCAATCAGCTCGATTTTACTTGATTCCTTCCATTTTACAAAAATTCTTGCCCCTTATTCAATTGCTTCCGCATTTAACAAAATCCGAATACCCATCGGAATTTCAAATTTCCATGCATAATCAATCAAATCAATTGCCCCAATTTTCTTTCATTTTTTCCTTTTATTTGTTCAAAATGCAATTTTATTTTTATAAAATTAGGTGTCAACAGCTGCCCCTCTTTGAAGGTGAGCTCGTAGAGGTTGCCGACAAAGATAAATTGAAACCTAATTTTAATTATGCACGTGCACTAAATGACTTTTTGTTGGAAAATGAATTTCTTTTTTTGAATGCAATATGTATGATGCATGGAAATGCTAATGCAAATGATAAATGAATTTACCTGGAATAACTTACCTTCAAGGAGGGTAGAGTAACTCAAGATAAATTGGTGTTACACGTCCAGGACCCATACCATTCTATGGTCGCCCAGAATAGTAACATGACTTTGTAAAGAAAATTGCTTTCCTAGGACCCGTACCATTCTACGGTCGCCTAGTATGACAGAGCTGGTTGTGTCTAGGACTCGTACCATTCTACAGTCGCCTAAACGGAGATTTAACTTCCAGGACTCGTACCATTCTACGGTCGCCCGAAAAGGGAAATAAGTTTTGTCTAGGACCCGTACCATTCTACGGTCGCCTGAATAGGGAAATAAGTTTTGTCTAGGACTCGTGCCATTCTACGGTCGCCTGAATAGGGAAATAATTTTTTGTCTAGGACCTGTACCATTCTACGGTCGCCTAAACGAGGTTTCGCCTTCCAGGACCCGCACCATTCTATAGTCGCCTGAATAGGGAAATAATTTTTTTGTCTAGGACCCGTACCATTCTACGGTCGCCTAAACGAGGTTTTGCTTGGCTAGGACCCGAACCATTCTTTGGTCGCCCGGTGTCGCAATCTGGGGAAAAATCTTTAGGGACAACTCCATCGAGTGTCAAATTACTCAAAAGTGAAAATACCTGTACAACAACAAGTATTTAAGGTATAGATAGAGATATACTTACCTGGTGACATCTCTGCTCATTAGGGATATGTCTCCTGTAAAACATGATTGTAGGAGATGCAACATGTATTTGTGATTACAAATAAACATGTATTATTTCAAGCAAGGTTTACGCATAATGATTTCTATCAACCATGCATCACCTAATTCCAATGGAAAGGATTTCAAGAAAAGATTCCAATCCGAACACATAAGTGTCATGGATGTGTCAAATGAGGGATCATTTAGTCTGAAAGGACTTTCCACTCATCCTCATTAAAATGGGTTGTTTTATCCTAACCTTTGATGCAGGATTTTGACAATCACTTTATCTCACTGTCATCACGCCAAACAAGAATCTGGGCAATCTCGCAAGTGGTACTTCTTTGAAGGGAAGCTCGTAGAGGTTTCCTTTAAAGATATATGACACCTAAATTTAAACCATGCAAAATGAAATATGAAATGCATACGCAAATGTTAATGACTTGACTTTTTTTTTTTTTTAAGAATAAAGGATGCAATGTAAATGCAATGAACTGGTTAGGAACATAGATCTCCATGTGTCTATGACCAATGAAATGCAAATGCAAAGAAGAGCACGTACCTGTCATACCTGTTTTGAGGATTTAGGTGTGAAATGATTCCGATGAGACCTGTCAATCATCTGGAACTCCCTTCAGATAATTGAAAGGCTCAAAGTCTTTAGGGATCTGGAATTCTCATCAGATTCTAAGCACCTGGAAATTGCATCAAGTACTTGAAACTTCAAAAATCTGATTCTTATGTCAGATATTTGAAAACTTCTACTAAACGTCTGGAAATCACATCAGATGTTTGGAAAGACAAACACTTGGAAATCACATCAAGCGTTTAAAAGTTCAAATATCTAGAATTCACACTAGATAATTGGAAACATTTTATAAATAGGTACTTGGAATTCTCATCAAGTACAAAGATGACTGAACAAATTTAGGGTTTCAAAGACAATTCTTTTTGGTCTTTGAGGAAAAATTCAATGAAGGCCCATGCATGATGGCTTTATCAAGCTTCTACCGGAAAAATTATCAATAGGACAATTTTCAATTATAGCGTGAATCACTTGAACATGCTAAATGAGACACTTTTGGTGTGAAAAGGCTTTTTCACTTGCTCTCATTTAAGAAGGGTTATTTGTCCCGACCATTGATGCGGGAATATATCACTCGATCTTATCATCATCTTGTCAACAAGAGTTCGAATTTTCTTGCAATCAGTACGACCTTACCAATCTGAGAGGTCTTTGTCAATGACTGTAATGCAGGTTTGGTCAATGGCTTAACAAAGGGACTCTTCGAGTTAAAGCAAATTGAACGAATGATTCTGTAATCATCTCCGGGTTTACAAGTCAAGAATCCTGCAAAATGATAAAGAAATAATCTTGCTCGCACTTCTTCGAGCAATGCTTAAAACATGTGAATTCCTATGTTAATTCAAGTGCCCTAATCTGAAGAGACTTTGTAAGGGACGTAACATAGGCTGGGTTCATGGGTTGAGAAACGAAAGGATCGTTAGGCTCAAAGATGTGTATAGGGGTCAAAGTTGGTGATCATCTTGACATTACCACCAGTTTTTCTTCACCACGGATTGTCTTCTTGACAGATTTCATTATTGGCTCAAAAGTTTATCACCTGATGCCAATGATTATTCAACTGGAGATCTTTTCTCAACATTTTTTCTTTGATGATGGGCATTGATCAAGCACACTTTTTTTTTTTATGCCCCCCAATTCATCAGTCATTTCTCTCTTCTTTTCACGGGCATTGGCCTTGCTTTTACCAGGCACACTGCTTTTTCATGCCCTTTAGTTCTATTTTGATTTCAGTTTTTGCGCACAATGCACGTGTCAAGTCTACTTTAAATGACACTCGAACTTTCAAGGGTCTTCATCTGTCTCTTGCCTTGCCCCAGTGTGGGCGATGATCATCAACTTGGGTTTTAAAAGAAATGAAATAGCAGGCTCAAGTTGGCTATTCAAAGGATATAAGTGTGTAGGATAGTGAAAGAAATGCTCTTCGTCATCCTAAGGCACTTAAATTACTATATGAATTCAATGTAATAGCACGACTTGAAGATTGATGCAAGTGAGAGCAAGAAAATTTCAATTCATTTTCCTCACTTCATGATGTCATTTTTATCTCCTAGTTGCCCCGATGTGGGGTGATTCTTGATAGGGGTAATTTGAAAAGAACATCCATAAGTGTATGGGCTCAAAAATGGTTAAGCAATGGAAGACCTGTAGTGTTTGGGATAGAGAAATGAACTGCCTCTCGTCATTTCAGCTGTCGTACTTTTCGCAAGAAAATTCTTCACCTTGAAATACAAAATGTTTCCATACTCACCTCACAGTGTATAGACATGGGACGGTGTATGGGATTAGGCTTGCCTTTCACACCTCATTTATCATGCTCAAGTAACTCAACATCTTTCACTGAATTATCCATTTTGATAAATTTCAAGTGGAATTGATGGATAAAACATGTAAGAGTCATCATGCAAAAATCCCTTTTTTAAAAAAACCTAACAGCTTTAAGCATGTCAACTTCAAACAGTTTTCTATACTGCAAAATGGTTTTAACCATTCATTCAATGATCCCTCTACAATGGGAATTGCCTCAGCAGTTGATGTCTTTGGATTGTCGTTATCATTCAAGGCTGAAAATCCACTTTTGCCACAAAATTTGTCATGGCTACAATCTTGTCATATCAATTCCTTGGAAATGTATCCTTGATAGTTGGGCCAATTGCAACCTGGTGTACTTTTTCAAATGCCTTCTCATCAGACCGAAAAAGTAACGCTCTGAAACATGAAGTAAATGAGTCAGAAAATTAAACAGCTAACATAATGCATGCTTTTGGAAATGGCTTCAAAAATGATTTTTATTTTTATTTTTATGAGGAAGCATGAAAGAGCCCAGTCCTCAGAATTCTCCTTGGATGACATTTTCTTTTCATTGTTGGATATCGTCACCGGCCTGGTTTGGCATACCCCATCATGTCTTCAAAACAAAAATTGTAATTTTATCGATATTCATCAATCAAATTACATTTATTGGAATGAAACATGTGATATTCAAGCATTAGAAGAAATTTAAACCAATACTTGAAAAGCAATAAGAATTCCCACGCAATGAAAGGTGCAACTGAACATGCCCCTACTTAGGACCATGAATCATGTGTGCTTGAGTTCTTCACCCTTCTTGATCTTGTGATGTGAACCCTCCGGTCGGAGATTCTTCCTTCTAGATATGTCACTAGTCTTTTCATGGTGGCATCAAATTCAGCTATGTCATCACAACCCTTTTGCTTGACGAGAAAAGCCACAGTAATAGACAATTCATCGACTTGACTTTGGAGGTGTGCAATTCGCTTGTTTATATTGTCAATGATACGATCCAACACCTTGTTTTGATCCGCCATTTTAACTCTTGACCGTGTAAGGATGGGTGAGCGAGATCGCTCCATAATCACCTAATTCAAATAAATGGGAATATGTAAGCATGAGGTGTAAATGGGAACATGTAAGCTAGTCCATGACAACAATCTAATTGATTTTTTTTATTCATGAAAAAGTCTTTGCAAGAAGGGAATTACCTAAAAATAACTAGAAAAATAAAAATAAGACACCCTAACAAGAACCAAATTTCCTAAACACGAATTAGGAATTATCAAAATTTAAAACTCCCTAAGGAGAACAATAAAGACATGAATTGAAAACAAATTCTCTAAAGTTTTTGTTATTTTCCAAATGATTCATTATATGGCAATTTCCTCATTTCATTTCTAACTGACAAAGAATTAAATTCAATGATTGACCTATATTGTCATGAACCGACCCAAAAATACAACAAAATAAATCGCTTGGTATAGGGATAGAAGACTTACTTTACCAAGGAAAATCAATGGCAATCACATAGACACATCGCATGAGACGTGAGGCGCGATTTCTATCTAAAAGGCTTAACAAAGTGGAGCTAAGAGGGTGATCTGACCGTTGCAGTCTCGCATTAACGTCAGGTCCCCTTAACTCCGGGCTCAGTCGAATGGAATGTCCAATAGTCACGCAATCTCGCGGATATGGACAAAACACATTTCGACACCATGAAAAACTTTCGGGGAAGAGAATGTCAACCTTTACATAGTAGTCTCGCTTTGGAGGAAGTATACTTCTCAACACCATCCTAGAAATCCTATCGCAGCCCAGGTCGGACCGCAGGTTGTGTGTGCAAATAGTGTAGTGCTAAAATAATAAAGCATGCACAACAGTTTAAATGCAAAAAGCACTTCTAATTGGAAAAATAGATCATTCATCCCATACTCCAACCTGCAAGACAAATGTTAGCAAAGACTACTCCCCTTATACCTCCCATCTGCAAGAACATTTAACACCTTAGAAATGTTAGGACATACCTGGGATCCTCGCTGCCAAACAAAAACATTTTTCAAGTGAAAGGAAAAACTAGCCTAAGTCCACGAAGTGTTTTAACACAAGTCCCCAGTGGAGTCGCCAAGCTGTCGCGACCTAATTTTTTCGGGTTCACCGCCTAAAACTAGGTTAATGGATTGCTAAGTTTTTTTTAAACTTAGCTCGGGCTCTCCCAAGCCCATACCAAATCGCGACTTGAGTCTAAACTTTTTAAACATGCAAAATACTATCTAGGAGTCGCCACTAATATGTTTTTGGTAGGTCAATTAGACACCTAAGCAAAATAATGGGAGAATTATTTTACTCCTACGAACCAGAGACTAAGGGTACGGGGACTTGGTTACACTAGACTATCCTAGTGCCCTTTCGGTACCATTTCTTTTTAATTTTTAAAAAATGTTTTACAGGCAGCTTGATTTGATTTTAATTCATTTTCCTAACGTGTGAGGCGATCATGCGAGTGCACAAACCGCCAATTTAACACCCGAGAAAGCGAATAAAATAATGCATGACTTACCTCAAAGCAACGAAAGCAATTGCATTGTTAGGTCAGAATTCATATCAATAATCTTAGATATGATTTCTAATTAATAAGCAATCACTCAATTTTTGTTTTCACTTTATTTAATGAAAGTCGTGCAATGCATGCTACTGATTTAACATGAAATGATATGACGTGGCAATATGACCTAAACTATATAACATGAATAAGCATGCAATTCATCCTAAAGCATGAAATGAATTTATTCTAATTTTTTTGTATTTTCCATGAAATTCGAAATTAAAGAAATGCAACAATTAAATATGCAATTTAATCAAATGACCTAGTTCTAATGACGAGCAATGAACTTAGCAACAATCACTAGATGACAAAAATTTCATAAACCTAATCCTACATGTCTGATTTACTAAACCTATATGCTCAGGCAGAATTTTGATTTTTTTTAAATAATTAATTATTAAATAAATATTAAATCTAAACTATCAACAAAATAAAGCAAGAAAGGATTAAAATAATCGAAAAAATAACCTATTGTCTCACATGTCAAATTAACGGTTATTCTAACCCTAATTATCACAACAAGGAGATCAAAACAATTACAAATCTGGTCCAAAGTCCTACGGACCAAATTAAATAATTATTGTGATTTAACAATTAAAATTTCACCAAAAAAGCCCAAAAATTAATATAATAAAAAAATGATCCGATGTCTCTCGGATCAAATTAATAGTTACATTAATTTCGGAAAAAATCCCTACGGATAATGCATACAAAAATGCACAAATATTAACATTGACAAACCATATTCTAACTTAAACAATAATAACAAAATTTAAAACGCAATAATATAACATAAAATAAGCAAAAGAAAGAAATAAAAATAAAACTAAAGGAGGGGAATTGCAGCAGCGTTGGTGGGCATATGGCTAGTTCTTGATTTGATCATTTGCTAGTCTCCTCCGAGAACTTTTTGAGTGGACGCCCCCCTTCTCTTGTCGTCTCTCTCTTGTCAATTATGGTGGAATATGGAATTGTGTGGCCTTTTGTTCGGCATTGAATTGCCTGTGACCACAACATCATAACAAAGTAAATTAGGTGAAAATATGGGGTGAACGACTTTAATAGGGAGAGAAACAACCCGGTTTTATCACAGTGAAATCACTGGATGGCAATCAGCGCTTAGGTACGTTGGCCACTTCGATGTCTCGCTGCTGGAATTATTGTCGGAGGTGTAGGAGTTTAATCTAGGCAAGAAAAAATAAAATCACCTTAGTGCGAATAGCAAATTGGAATTGCACACAATCAAACTTAAAAAAAGGAAGCTCGACTTAGCTTTATGCTTGTCGTCAATATCCATGAAGCATGATGAACATGGGGCATCGTCAAGAAGACTACACCATCGTCCGAGATCCCTGAGGGTGTGTGCCTCTCCTCCAAAGAAAATTGAACTCAAAAGAAACCAAGGAGAAAACCTTCCTCACTTTTGCTCTGATTTTTTTTGAAAAGCGCCTCCTCTTTGAGAGATTGTCTATCGAACCTCTCTACGTTTTCTCACCTTTTTTTCCCCTTGTGAGCTCCACTCTCCTCTTCCTGTCATGAAAAGTGAGCCTCTCTTTTATAGTGATTCGAAACGGTCTCTTTACATGGCATTTCCCGAGTTGCCATTTCTTGTTGCATTAAATCAAGCCTGCAAATCGGAACGTGATTTCGCAATCAGCTCGATTTTACTTGATTCCTTCCATTTTACAAAAATTCTTGCCCCTTATTCAATTGCTTCCGCATTTAACAAAATCCGAATACCCATCATAATTTCAAATTTCCATGCATAATCAATCAAATCAATTGCCCCCATTTTCTTTCATTTTTTCCTTTTATTTGTTCAAAATGCAATTTTATTTTTATAAAATTAGGTGTCAACAATATGATGCTTGAAGGTTTCCATATAAGCATTTGTTAGCTGTTTTATATCATTCTCATCCACTTTAGAAGAACTTGACCCCTAGTTATTGTCAAAATAAAGGGGAGTACCTAGAGAATGATACTTAAAGGAGTCCGTCACATTGAATGTTAGGGAAATGTTGAGGTCACGCCGAAGATCGACAACATAGGCATTGTTATTGATCTCCTTCACAATTCGGCAGGGGCCAATTTTGTTGTGTTTTAGCTTGTTATATGTACCGAAGAGGAAAGCATTCCTTACGGAAGTAGACCATCACTTCGTCACCCATAACAAATACTTTAAGGTGGCGGTGTTTATTTGCAATAGCTTTGTAGGCAGCGGTAGAATCTTCTAGTTGTTACTTCACTCTTTTATATCTTCTACAATTTTGTTGCTAAGTTCTTAGCTACAATAGTATATCTTGGGACTTTGGGCAAGAGCATGAGTTCCAATGTATATTGTGGAGTTCGCCTGTCGATAACCTCAAATGGAGACTTGCCTATGAAGCGAATGATGGTGTGTTGCGACTCGACCTCGGTGCCCATGAATTGGTGAGCAAATGGGCATAAAGGTAGGGTTCAGAAATAGTTAACCATAAGAGTTCCCTCATGGCATTTAACTCCAAGGATTTCATCCTTTGGAATTGATGCCAGGAGGTCACTTGGTTATGGTCGTGATCTTTCCAAAGCTCGCACCTCATGTGATAGCGGAATTTGTCAAGATTCTACCTTGATGTTACGGCATGTCTTGCTTGATAGTTTTAAGGTCGAAAGGAAATTGGAGGTAAATGTGAGTTTAAGGGTATTTCGATCATGAGAGCCCTCTCATTGTACCCTACTTCAAAAGATGTCATTACTTCATCTTTTGGGATTAACCACATGAGTATGCTAAATCATGATCACGAACCTTTTCTAAAGGTTCATACCCCCCCCCCCCCATGACGGGTTCCTTTATTATCTAGGTGCCACGCCCCGATCTTCGGCCGCGTGCCCATCCCTCACATGGTTGATTAATAGCGACGTCCCATGACGCATCGCCTTTTTTCACAATAGACCTTTTTATAAACACATAGGTTTATACACTGAAGCCAACAAAAAGGAATCGACTTTCATCAAAATAGAATTGTCCTATGACTCTAGTCAATTCTTCGGGCTTCACCTTCTAACTACGGGGCTCCTGGTCCTTCACCAACACCACCTAAGAACCTGAAATGATTATACAATAACTAGTGAGACAACGTCTCAGCGAATTCTATCCCCTAAGACCCGATTAGGAAACCAATATGCCATAAGGGCTACCTATGCTCATCACAGATCAGAGGACTTACCTTGGTCTCAGATTTCACCTGCAATTTAGCACATTATGAATATGCACCCAATCAACCAACACAGATCGAAATATTGATCAATCTACCTAGTCGATTACATGTCAATCAGACCATTTCCTGATCATTCAATTCAATACTGTCCAATCTCCCAGATAACCTATCGAGTTACTGAGCCACTATAATATACTATTCATTCTCCAAGATAACCTATCGAGTTACCGAGCTAGTATATTATCCTATCTCCAGATGACATATAGAGCCATCGAGCGGGTATGCATAACGTTTTATCTCCGAGACAACATATAGAGTCATCGAGCCATTATAACATACCTGTGCATAACGTTCTATCTCCAAGACAACACATAAGGTCATCGAGCTGTTATAACACACCGTTGGGTCATACCGTCCTATTTCCAAGATGACATATAGAGTCACCGAGCCGGTATACAAATAATTCTTTCTCAAGATGACATGAGAGTCATCAAGCTATAATAGTATAACGTCAATTCTCCAGATGACATACGAATCATCAAGCCGTTATAGTATTTTTGTTTTGAAAACACAATCAATTTACCCTTGTTATCATGCTTGATAAAAATACACGTGTGTGGGTACACGGTTGGTCTTAGCCAAAATACAATATTTTACTTTCCACAAGTCCCACCATTTTCTGCTACTGTCAACCGACGCCCGGTTATTTTTCCATTAATTATCAAAATTAATTAATTTAGGAATAAATCCTAAAATCACAAATAAATCGATTTAACACGATTTAGCACTCAAATAAATAAACATATTGCACCACGATAATCAATATAAAATTTCGGTCGTTAGCTATCCCAGCCTAATTTCCGAAAAATAATTAATTAATTAAATAATTATGGAAAATATTAAATAATTGCAATAAATCCAATTTAAGCCTGTAATGCCTAATTGGAAGCCGAGACGGACCCGGAAAATTCCCGAGACTCGTTCAATAAATAATAACACGAGTCTACTTGCTAATATCACTAACCATTTGCCTAACATGCATTGCTAAGGCACTAATTTAAATTACTCTACTCTAATCTATCCACCTAATTGCGCTTAATTAAATCTAATCAACTCCTAAGCATCATTAGTCTACTAAGTAGGAATTAGTGAGTAAAACTCACTTGTTTGATGCGAAGACCGGAATACTGCGACGGCAGCGTGACGGCGGCCGAAATCCGAATTTTCGGTGACGTCGACGAAGACTCGGGTTAGGCTTACAAGCCTCGCAAGCCTGCAAAAATTTCTAGGCTTGGACTTTGGCTTGGGCCTATTGAAAGTTGGGCCGAAATGCTAACTTCAAGACTGGGCCTAACTGAAGATGGGCTTCCAAAATTCATGCGGACTGAACCCATGGGTTGAACTGACGTTGGGCTGAAGCTTGAAGTTGAGCCGGGAATTGATGCTGATAGGTGGGCTGACTTCGTGGCTTGGGCTGCTAAAAATGGACTAGCTTCAAGACTGAAAATGGGCTGAACTTGATGGAGATGCTGGGCCGAAATGTGGATTGGAAATGGGCTTCTGTTGAACTCCAAAGCCAAAGATGGACTGCGGGCTTTGTTGGGCTGATCCACGAAGATGTTGGACTTTGTTGGAGATGGGCTTTGCATGGGGTAGCTACAGGCGTGAATCTAATTGAGGATGGGCGGAAGAAATTGAACAGCAGCTTCGGTCTTCACTGCTGGAAAAGATGAAGGATGTGCGGTGTGGCCGACCAAGGAGAAATGAAGGAGCTGGCACGTGAAGAGAGATGGAGGTCTTCGAGCAGCGTTAAAGACAAGCGAAGGTGGGCTTCGCTGGTGTCAATTGCTAGTGGCGTCAGTGGAAGAATAGGGTCAACGTTGGCTTAGCTGAAGGAGAAGGGTTGACTGGAGAGGGACAGATGGTTGACGTGTGGTAGCTGGGGAAGAATTCGGTGGATAGATGGAGCAGTTGAGTCGGTGTTGGACGGTGCACGAAGAAAGGAGAAGGAATGCAGCTTCGAAGGAAAAACAGAAATGAAAGAAAGGCAGAAGCTGAGAGAGAGAGAGAGGGGGTTCAGTGGCTTCGCATGCGAGAAGGAGACCGAAGGATAGAGGAAACCGGTGAGGCGTGCGTAGCAAGGAGAAAAGGGAAAGGATAAGTGACAGAGAGGGGCCAAAAGTCAATGTTGACACTTAAATTTTGGCGATCCGGTCATTTATTTATTGCATAGGAAATTAGAGGTTAATTTTATTAATTGCATAGCATATAGATTTAGATGCATTTATTTTGTTATTTGCATTTTATTGGACCGGTGGCGGATGGGTTCAAATTAGATGGGCCAGGCCCACGAAGCGAGCAAGTTGGCCCAAACCCATGTTTCTTTTTAATGATCGAAAGATTATCTCGTGAAAAATTAGAAATTCGAATTGTTCGAGATATGATGAATTGTTTTCGGATAGGGCAAGTGATATTGCGTTCGACAAAACGAATATTGCGAATATCAATTCGAAAAAAAACCTAATCGGTAGCCTATAAATAGGTGAGGAACGCGTAGGGTTCGGGGGGCCACACATTGAATATATGGCCACACATTGAATATAGGGCATAACAGAGTGATACACGTAAGGGGAGAGAAGAGAAAGAGAGGAGTCTCTCGTCCAAGCCTTGGCCAAGACCTTCATCGTGCCATTGTGCGAAACTACTATTGCGTTGCTGCCACTACGCCACGCCGTCGCATCCTCACTGCCAGTTACACGATCCCGTGCTACCTCTCCCTCTCGCTGCATCGACGCCACTGATCCTCGCATTGTCATAAAAAATTGTTGCAGCTATTTATGTTTTTGGTGGATATCTTGAAGCATCCTGCCAGCAGCGAAGATCCAAGCGCTGCCGCTCCTTGCTACATCTATCTCGTCCATCATCCACCCAAGCATCATCGTGCATAGTCGTCAAAGGCCACGCAAGGAAGGTCCAACTCCACGTTGTAGCCATCGCCGTGCCAGTCTCTGTGTCCTGCGGCATTCTCGACATTCCAGGAGCACCCTCGAAGCTTTCCGTTGGTCTGGTTCATGGGTGATCATCTCATATTGGCCGCCTCTCCGCAACTTGCAGAATTTCTATGTTTTTTCGGAGGTTATCTGAAGCTCTCGCTGACCGCATCGTGAGCATCATCGAGCGCCGGAAGCACCACGGCTGGGTCACCGTTTAGCTGTGAGTCTCGACGAGGTCTCGCTGCCTATCCGTGAACCATCACCGCTCGCCACCGATAATCTCCAGGACTTACAATACAACGACGATCCATAGAGAGCAAAAGAGAAGAGAAATCATGAGCGTGGCAGCCATAAAAGGAGACAATCAGGCAATCTCCCGGACGTGCTCATATTAATAAATTGAAGTATTGTTGGGAGAAGGCCTGTCTTGGAATTTGAAATCTTCTTTCCACGGCTTTAGGTGTGGAATTTCGATGAGTGGGTTTCTCTGGGTCCAAGAAAATCGTGAATTAGGGGAAGAGTAACAGCCACCTGCCGCTTCACACCTTGCTAGATTGAAGGAAACACTACACTAGTCGTCCACGCTTGTGTAGTGTTGTCCTCTTACGACCACGACGAGCTATAATTGCAGCCAGATCTACTTGCTTCGCAACCGAGACCCCACTGACTACGTTCAGCAAAGATATCACCACGAGCGAGCTGTGCACCATCATCCGAGAACTCAAGTCCCGTGATGATTCGCCCGCGAACCGTGAGCTACTCTTGGGCTCCTCATCACGCGGTTCGTGACCTGCGACGACCAGCTGCGAGTTACCCACCGTCTACAGCGAATCGCCACCGCGAGCCACCGAGCTTAGCACCACCACGTCGAGTCGTGAGGATCCGAATTTTGAAGGCCGATATCGAACTAGGTGAAAACTTTATCTGTTTTGATTTTCGAATATTACGTTTCCTTATTTGAATTATCGTTGATGCACATTATTTAAATTCTCGATATGCTATCGTATCCGTAATCTCGAGTAGCCTTTTTAAATTAGGGATTAATCCCTAATTTCATAATGTGCATACGATTGATAGTCCGATTTCATGCCTGAAATATGACTCGCAATCGCACGAAAAATTGCCAATCCGATCTCATGCTCGAGATTCGATTCGCGGTTTATTTGAAATTGACCAATCTGATCCCATGCGCGGGATATGATTCGTCAATTTATGGATATTGATCTTATCTTGTTGGATGTGTTGTCGTGTCGTTTGAGTCGATTTTGTTTTCGTAAAAAAAATTGAGTTAGATTAGGTTTATCGTTTTAGGGTTATCTTGCATATCTAGAATAGGAGATTTATTTATTTTGAATTTTTGAAAAAAATGAAAAATCCAAAAGAAATGCATTCATTTAGGATGTTAGTTTTTTTAAATTACACGTTTAAATACGTGTCAATTTTAATTTCGAATTTCATAAAGAAAAAGAAAAAATCAGAATTAGAACATTCTTTGCTTGTCATTGCATATTAGATAGAATTGTATGTTTAATTTTAAGTCTAGATAGATTTTTAGATGGATTGCATGATAGGTTAGTTTTTTTTTTTTAAATGCATGTTTAGAAGGCATTTAGTTTAGATAGCGTTTTACTTTAGTTTTCACTTTAGCTAGACTTTTATTTTCTTTAGTGATTTTAATTATGAATTTTCGTTAAAAAAAAATAGAAATAAAAATCATTTGCACGTCATGTAGAATTAGGTTTATGAATTGCACGTCATTTAGTGATTGTTATTAGGTTCATTTAATTAGAAATTGCCCGTCATTAGAATTAGGTCATTTTGGTTAATTTAGATTGCATGTTTAATTTTATTTTCTACTTAGTTATAGTTAGAGATAATTTTCTTTAGGATAGACTGCATGCTTATATTTTATTTATGTCATATAGCTTAGGTCATATTGCTATGTCATATTATTGCATTGTTAGATTAGTAGCATGCATTGCATAAAGCATGATTCTCATTAAACAAGAGAAAATCCTGAAAAAAAAAAATTGCGTGTTAATTAGAAATCATATCTAGGACTGTTGATGTGAATTTTGATTTAACATTGCAGATGCTTTAATTGCTTTGAGGTAAGTTTTGCACTTTATTTATTGCTTTATGTGGGTGTTTAATTGGTGGTTTGTGCACCCGCATGAACACCTCACATGTTAGGAAAATAAATTGAAATCAATTCAAGCTGCTTGCCAAACATTTTTCAAAAACAAAAGAGAAAGGTACCGAAAGGGCGTTAGAGAAATCTAACGTAATCAAGTTCCCGTATCCAAAATCTTTGGTTTGTAGAAGTAAAATGATTCTCCCGTTATTTTACTTAGGTGTCTAATCGACCTACCATAAACTGATTAGTGGCGACTCATTTTTGCATGCTAGATATTTGAATTTAAATCGCGAGTTGGATGTGTTTGGGAGAGCCCGAGCTAAGTCTAGGCTTAGTAATCCAACAGCCTAATTTTAGGAGGTTCACCCGAAATTTTGGTCGTGACAGTCAATATAAAATATCTTAAGTCTTAAATGCTTGGTCCCCCTGAGCTTCATATATATCTCTAATGTTTCCCCAAAATTCTTTCTTGCTCAATTAATCACAATTAACCCACTTTTGATGCCAAAAATGCAGCCTCCTTTCATAGCTCCGAATTTCACCAATTTTATTTCAATTTTTTTCACTCAATTTCCCCAATTGAGGTCCAATTTTGATGAAGAAAAATTTCATATAATTTTCTGTAAGTCCTCAACACTTAAAGGCTCGGCT
The DNA here is from genome assembly GCA_007663325.1 of Eucalyptus pauciflora. Lineage (NCBI taxonomy): Eukaryota > Viridiplantae > Streptophyta > Magnoliopsida > Myrtales > Myrtaceae > Eucalyptus > Eucalyptus pauciflora. The sequence continues at coordinate 2,268,024 of VMYD01000349.1, read as the reverse complement.
TGGAAGTCCAAATTTCCTTCAATTGAGCCCATCTGAATTTCCGCTATTTTTCCGAATTGTCCAAAGTGACTTTCCGTAAAAATCTCGGACTCGACGAAATTTCTCCGAAAGAGGAGACAACATCCTATAAATGAACTGTGACATGCTTGAACGTCCGATTCTCGAAACCGAATTCAATTTCGTGGTTAAAATTGACTGAACACGATTTTAGTCCAATCCGACCTATCGGGTAGCTTTTAGGGATTTTACTGTGGTTATATCCCTTAATGGTTTCACCTAATAGATTGGTTAACTCATGAGTGATCAGCTCAGAGAAAAAGGACCATAGGCGCGCCGACGAGATACCCATTTCATATATTCGGGACGGGTCGAAAATTCAGGATGTCACACTAGGAGTTGTTTAAGACAACCTAGATGACATTTAGAAATCGCCACTAGCCTCGTTTTTGGGAGCCGACTATAGTGCCCAATTGTGGATTGGGAGTAATCCCTTGATACCTATGCAATCAGTTATCTAAGGTTCGAGAACTTGGATTATGCTAATATTATTATTAGCGCCCTTTAGTGCCTTTTCGACACCTAACAGTCAATATGTTATATAACGTGATCATACATCTCTTTTTACTTTTTTGTGCAAGTTTGAGAGGTAAAAGTCATCATGAATGGATGGTTCGATCGTGCCATTCTACTCGATTTAAATTGGAACAAGTACAAAATAAACAATTAATGAAAAAATAGTGTGTAAAAGTAAACAATCAAGTTAGTTTAGGGAAAGCGATTAAAGTCTATTCATACTATTCTAAGTGCAAAAAGTTAAACTCATAACTCGTTGGGCATTTATACAATGTACAGGAAACTCGAGACATATGTTGGGGAACACATATTACAAATTAGAGGTTGAATTGGACATCGATTATTCGTCGTCTTCAAGTCTTCAGGATCGCCATCTCCAAGGGCTTATCCTAACTTTAGACTATGGCTAAAACTAATATACCAACAATGCAAATAAAGGGAATACAAAAGTACCAAATAGGTAGGAACAATCGCAATTAAAGAACCAAATCAAAGTATTAGCTAATAAAACATGGCCTTCAGGTCAGCCTTTGAAGTTCATGTAATGACCCACATAGGACGCCTACCCAATTCATTTTAATATGACTTATAGCTATTAGCCATCATTTGTGTCCACGCATTGTGGTTAACGCTAAAAATCCTCAACACGGGTTCTAGTGTCATCTCAAAGTGACCCCATGTGATTATGCATCTCACCTAAATCATACATCTAAAAATCACATGCAAAGCGTATAAGAAAGACATGCACGTAGGCCATTTGACCTTATTTCTCAATCAATCATTTAATTGAGTGAGCCAATAATGTATTACTTATTCAGTCATCTTGTGCCAAACACAACCACATACATTTTATGGCAAGAAAGACAATCGATATGTGATTTATGTGATAATTGGCAAGAGAAGACGTTGTTTCAAAAGGATTTGATGAAAAAAGGACATAACCTCATCAATGCTATGGAACACATTTAGCCTGGCTTGGGTGCATTAAGGGCATAACTAATCACGCGTTGCAGACATTTTAAATATGATCCAAATTTTGATAAGTTTTATGTTAAATCATGATTTCTAAAGAAAGTATTGAATAGGGACATGATTTTATCGAATCAAGAATCATGTCTAGTTATTAATGTGAGTTTGGTTGTATCGAGGGCACAATTGATCAAGAATCACAAACATCCTAAACATGAATCAAGAGTTTAATAAGGTCATGTCAAATCATAATTTGAAAAATGCCAAAAGAATTTTCCTATGGGCATCACATCGGCTATCAAAACTTCGGATGGTTTCAAAATCATGTTGGGAAATCAGAATTTCAAAACATTTGAGACTTTCGAATGGATGGTAAAAGTACCAAACCACATTTTTATTTTGTGCAAATTTATAGCAACAAAGTACAGCATTTTACAATCAATTTTTGAGTTGACATCAAGACCTAATTCATCACATAAGATATTCCAAAAATTCAAAAATGAGAACATGTCAATTAGAAATGAAACAGGGTAGCAGCAAAGCACAAGTTCTATGGCCAATGTATACCAAACAACATGCAAAAACTCTCAAATTTTGACATGTGATAGACCAAAGTGTTATGCACAAACTTCATTGAGGACTCTCCTTCAAAATAAATCCATAGAAGTTCACACAAAATTATCAAACAAATCGGATCATAGAAATAGGACAGCACGTTCAGCCTAATCGTTAAATTTATACTCGATTTAGCAAAAATAGTAAATATCGCAAACGGGGAGCTATTGAGGCATGCTATATGTCATTTTGAAGCTTGAAACGTCCTTTACAATTATTTGAAACACATCGAAGGTAATTGAGCATGTTAACACTCATGATTAAATACATTTCTATTAAAAGGTCTAATTTGCAATAATCACATCAGCAACGTCCTGAACAAATCATGCATTATCTTCTTCAAAAGACAGGAGAAAAATACATTGTGCTATTAGGTCAAGATGCCAGGTTTAAGTTTCATAAAGACACCTTAGCCTAATTTGATTCACAAAAAAATCATATAAAATTGGCAAAAAAGGTCAAATAATCATATCGTACAAAATTGTAGAACTGAATCTATCTTCAATCATGCAATTAACCAAGTAAAACGATGGCCAATCGGCACAATCTATACACTGCTGGAAATCTTATGAGACGCACTACAAATATCGTGAAGGACTTGAGACTAATTGAATACGTTTACTAGTTTGTTTTAAGATAAATATTAATCAGGTTACAAATAGGGCAAAGCACCCTAAGGACGATTTATTAGAGAATTTTTTAACCAAATCAACTTCAAAAAATCTGGAAAAAATATATGTTGTAGCCAAGGACATTTTGAATAACTGTCATGAAGACACCAACCTCTGAATCTAAGCATAAAATTCAGAAAAAAATCAGCTAACATGCAAAATGCTAAAAAATCTAGATCATCATACAATTCAACTCAATTTCCAGAATATATCAATGAACTTTCAAAGTGGATTTCAGGTATCAAATGACATTCGTTTGGAGCCCATAATATATCAAAACAAAGTTTGTTAAACGTAGATCGAAAGTCTAGAACATCTCAAATCGAGATTTTGATGTATTTGTTATAACATAAATTCAATATGACAAACATAAGAATTTTCAGCAAAAGCACATGAACACAATCAACATGTATATTAGCCATAATCAATTGCGGCATTCATAATCCATGATTTCAAGCATGTAAAGGCTCATAAACTTTAAAATCCTAACCTCAGTTGACTATCTTGACCTTGCTCCATGGGATTCGAGCGTTAGATAGTTACCGTTTTGATATCTTTGAATTGAGCTCGATCAAGCCTCGATCAAGGACTGGCGGACTTTGAGGATCATTGTCGTAAGTCGTTGGAGGGGAAGAACAACCACCAGACACCACAAGAGGCTGAGGACCATCGGAGAACCACCGGATCTCAATCGGGACTTGTTGAGACAAAGACTGGCATGTGTTGTGATGTCCTGACAACGTCATATACTAAGTGTAAGCGGAAACTATATAGATTAGTATCATGATAGGATCTGTTTAAGTTAATTATCGAACTAAAATATTCCAACCTAATTAGTTAGCATCCGTATTACATGATTTGATACTGTTCTAAAATATGATCATCCTGTATTGATCTTGTCTCTTAGCATTAGTCAATCCAACTAAGAACACATACAAAGATCATGAAGGACTTCATTATCTTTCTTGTTGAAATATTTCGAACTTACATGCATCGACCTGAAATAATTACAAAAATACATTGAAAGGGGTAAAAGGGATTCCTAACTTCACTACCCCCTAAACTAGCCCAACTCTATAAAAAAAAAAAACAAAAGAAGTTTTCTTCGGCTTCATCACGAACTTGGTGCCTAAGCACCACCTGCTGTAGCTCCAAGTCCTCTAGTATCAAACTAAAGAGGACCAAACAGCTCCCCTTCATGGTTTATAAACCATGCCATAAATTTCATCAGAATCCAATCTACCCTTCTGTTATCTATCTAGAGTGTAGCTTCATAATGTGTGTAAGTCAGCTTGATATTGGGGCTATACATGTCATGGAAGGAAACGTTTATGTAGGTTATCATCCTGTATCATGCGATCGGTGGTATGTCCATACTAATGATTTGAGAATTAGAAAGGAATGAACAATGCAGAGTAAAGAAATAATAAGGTCCTAAACTAAACAATCCACAGTCGCCAAAGAATGCAAGAGACATAACTAAATAGCTCATAGATGCTAAGACATAATCATCATAAGTATGACTAAATAGACACTATGATGTTGCGTAATTGACCATTTCATACTAAACACGCTAAATGTGCATACATGCTTTATGTTACTAACCAAACTAAGATGAGATGCAACAATAACAGGTGAACTCATATGTCAAGTGGAATTATTTTATAGTGTGTATATTAAATCGACCCTTGATCAGTTTACCCACCGAATCACAAGTCGGCTCCATCGAGTCATTCCAGAATCCCACATTCGAACTTTCACAATATCACTATTATGGGCATCTCACTCCGAGGTATCCTAGTATCACAAATTGAGGCATCCCATGATCACACAATATGGGCATCTCACTCCAAGGCATCTCAATATCTCATTCAATCGAGATATCCAAGATCACACAGCATGGGCATCCCACTCCTCGGGGCATCACTAGTATCTCAAGACTGATGGAAATCTTTTAACTCATTTTATTCACACATTTCACGCATCACACCTTTGAATTACATCATCTCAATAGCATGCATATCTATTCAAGTGCACACAGCCACTTCAAAGAAGAATTCAATGCTCACACACAACATCTCAACATGCCCCACTCATTGCACTCATGGAACACAAATTACAATCATTCAAACGGTCACACTTCAAATATAGAAGAGACATGTTTATGCACCGACTAACCAAGATTGAGAGACCATTAGCTCCCAAAAGCCACAAAAATATAAACAAGAGGGTTACCATCTAGTGCACAATCTCGTACCAAGACAGAATATGGACTGTTCCGAGCTGTTTCAAACATAGAAGCGAAAAGTGCATCAAATCTTGTCAAAAAATTATGAAATATTTTCTATCAAGGAACTTAACCCTATTTCTCACCATATAGAGAGTATTAAGTTGCTGTACTAACCCCTGAATTTTGTAGCAATTTTCCAAATTAAGCACCTACTAAAGAAAAAGATTGTTTCACTATCAAAATCTCGATTGTTTGTTCTCAAATTTTGATGTTGTCCCTAAGAACATGCTCTATGACTTTCGTGAAGGGTATAAGTTCCAACTAAGTCCTGAAAAGTGCAGAAAATTCTTGAGTCGTCCCTAGGTACTTCGGTTTCTCACTGGTCAACTTGTTGTTCTATGGGAAACACGTACAAACTAGCTAGTTTACACAAGAAAAAACTCTTAAATGATATGTCGAAACCTAAATTATTTAGCGCACACTTAGGAAAGCTAGTTTGTTACTATGACAACTCATTTTAACCCAACAACACCTAAACCAGCTTTCATCGTGTCTTTCTCTTCCGAACTGGCCATCTACTTGTTCTAGATTCTATCTACTATCACCATTAGCCTTTTATTTGATCTACATTTTCCTTTAGGACTTTGACACTGTACCTACAGAACCCAAAACAATCCCGTGTACCCACAAAATTCGTGTAACAAACCTATTGTCTAAACTCAAACCCAAACTTGCCTCACGACCACCCAAGATCAACATGTAGCACACATCTACCCATAAGCAGTCTCCTACTCAACCATCTCGACACCCATAGCTTCCTCGCACTCGATTGTTCACCCATTTGACCTCGATCCTCACATGCAAGGTCTCAGGACTTCATTTGAACTCCCATCTAGCATGTTTAAGCCTAAAACATAAGCATTGAATCCCATCTTGCCACTATCCAGTGGGCTTCGCGAATTCTGTCGACAAATGGCGGATAAATTGGAGTTTAGCACCTCATCATTTCCTTACCTGGTGGTCTGGCATCGCCTGTGGTTCAATCGTCTCCAAGAATCCACTCTCAAGCTTACGCTCGAAGAAGAAAAGGTCGCTGAAGGCGAGAGACTCTAGTTTTGCTCAAGCCACGGAAGAGGAAGAGAGGGAGAGGAAATAGAGAGAGATGGGTTGGTTTTAGGGGAGGGAGAAGGCATGACTATTGAGGAGATCAAGATATGTGTGCAAATATTTGTTTTAAATCCCAAGAAAAGAAATCCTTAGGAAAAATAATGATGATGTCTCCTATGTAGGTTTCAGATTGAGAGAAATCGTTAGGAAATGGGTCATTGTAGTTCCTTGCATGCATTCCCTTCTTGGTTGACATTTGGTACTTGAGGAGGGGTTAGAATTAAGTCTTAATCCTTGTCGTAATTAGTCCACTTGTTTCTAATGTCTTTCGCTTAATTTCATTCCGAACCTGTAGATTTTCGATCTTTTCATAACTACAAAGGTCTGTGAAGACGCATGAGTCAAATCAATGTGTTAATGTCTCGATGTTAATCTATGATCGCAAATGACGAATAATCACGAGGAAAAAATATTAAAGTTGGTGTTCCATTAGAAAATTCTAGTTGCTTATAAATTTTAACAAGATTCCGATTAAATCTTGCGTTCGACTAATTTATAATCTTAATAAAAAATTAAAGTTCTTGAGCCCAAATACATGTCTCTGGCCCATTGGGCTCATCCCAACGTGTGGACCCCTGGAGTGCCTTAACTTTGCACAAAGAGACACTTAAGTGCCATAACTTACGAAATGTACACTTAAATGCCAAAATCGGAGTAAAATTGATCACTTGAGTGCCAATTTGGCCAAAGTCCGGCCAAAACGCCGACGTGGCATTTTTCCGGAGAAGCAAGCCCAAAACGACGCCGTTTTGCTCGCTAATGTGACCAAATAATGCAAAAACGGCGTCGTTTTGGGCTGATGTGGTAAAAAATAAAAATAAAAATTAAATTAAATTAAATTAAAAATTAAATTTAGTTAAAATATTTAAAAATAATAATTTTAAAATTAAATTTAGTTAAAATATTAAAAAATAATTATTTTAAAATTAAATTTAGTTAAAATATTAAACAATAATTATTTTAAAATTAGAAAAATTTAAAAAAATTTAAAAAAAAGGGGGGAGGCAGCTGAGGGATTAGCCCTCAGCCGCTGTTGCCGCCGCCCCGCCACCGCCGGGATGGGCCAGCGACGGCGGGGTGAGGGTCGGCCGGTGTGCGACCCACTGGCCAGGTCCGATTAGAAGTCGCCGACTTACTGACTGGGAGCTTCGGCCCGACGACCCTCCCCGCCGTCATGGGCTTCAACTGTGACGGCGGCAGCAGATCCCTCAGCCGCCTCCCCCCCCCCCTTTTTAAATAATTATTTTTAAATATTTTAACGAAATTTAATTTTTAAATAATTAATTTTTAATATTTTAACTAAATTTAATTTTTAAATAATTATTTTTTAATATTTTAACTAAATTTAATTTTAAAATTATTATTTTGAAATATTTTAACTAAATTTAATTTTTAATTTAATTAAATTAATTTTTCATTAATTTTTTTTTTACCATGTCAGCCCAAAACGACGCCGTTTTTGCATTATTTGGCCATGTGAACAAGCAAAACGACGTCGTTTTGGGCTTGCCTCGTCGGAAAAATGCCACATCGGCGTTTTGGCCGGACTTTGGCCGGAGTGGCGCTTAAGTGATCCGTTTTTCTTCGAATGTGGCACTTAAGTGTACCTTTCGTAAGTTATGGCACTTAAGTGTCAATTTGTGCCAAGTTATGGCACTTGAAGCGTTCTTATCCTGCTTAATTTATAACCTTAAGGAAACCCAACTCTTGGCCCATTCTAGGTTAGGCCCAAGTCCATAGCCCATCTTTTGGCCAATCAAGCTCGTGCTCATTATCTTAACATAACTTGTTAACTTCTTAAGCCCACAGTTTCCTTACGGCCCATTGGGCTTATTCTTAGGCCCGCTTTCAATAGTCTAAGCTCATAACGGTCCGATTATACTTATAGGGTCAGAAATTCAGGATGTCACATGTGTGTCGGTCTTTAACACCGAAGAGAAACAGCTCTGATTGAAGCTTGTCAGCGCCAGAGGAGATGATTGGCAATTGCGAGGGGTGAGAGGGAAGGCTGGTGGTGCATCGTCGGTGTGGCGTTGACGAAGGGCGGCGAGCGATGAAGGCTGAAGAGTGCTCGCATGTGTGCATGCGAGAGAGAGAGAGAGAGAGAGAGAGAGAGAGAGAGAGAGAGATATGGCCTCCTCCTACAATTTGGAGGGAAAATTAATTATATAGACTAGGGTAAGATGTGATTCAAGCCCTTAGATCGAGATCAATCTCCCTAGTCTAACAACCTTGATTAACTCTTTAATTACACACATGTTAACTTGAATGGTCATGATGAATCTTCAATGAATAGTGACGATCAATTTTTGGGCTAAAATTGAAATTACCGCCTAATCAGGGGCATTTTCATAATCCTGCAAATTCAAAGACAATTGTGTAATTTTGAAAAGTGAGGACGCGGGCATGTTGGCCATGAGACGAACTGCCTTGTGGCAGTCGTCGGCGATTGAGAGCTAATTGAAGAAGGGCCAAATTAGCCACTTTTCATTAGCGGCTGGTTGGATTGGTTGGGCTGGTTCGAATCAACTTGACCGGTTCAATCGATTCTTCAAATTTGTTGTTGTTGTTGTTGTTGTTCTTCTTCTTCTTCTTATTCGCATGATTGCTTACCTTGAAACACAAGTTGGACAAAATTGAACTCAATTGGTACAACGAGACATCGATTAATTCAATTACCCATGTGTCACGGGCCGAGAGTTTCCTTGGCCTTGGAACGACCCGTGAGGCGCCTGGCGAGCGGAATATGCCAGGCCAGCCTTCCTTCTATAATTATCCCATCGATCAGTACGGTGAATACTCCTTCGTACGAGATCTAACCACGCCCAGCTTCACTCGGGCGTCTAGTCCATCGAGTAAGACAACAGATCCATTTAGGTACGACAACTGGTTTCGGCCTGCCATGGCCTCGTCAGGAGAGCGGCATCAGCTCCCGACCAGTTTGTGCACGGGAGGCCTACCCCGTCTTCAGAGCTCCTAAGTGATATAATCCTTCTATCCTAGAACTCCTAGCACCAACCGTCCTGACGCCACTCCCACGGACCAGTTGTGTTCTACCCTTCTGCCTCACACTCTTCACTCGATAACCCCGAGCTCCACCCACAAGGTCACGAGTACGGGAAGATTCACGGACCGTGACATTCTCCCCCACTCATTTCCGCAACGCCCTCGTTGTAGGCTGTTCCGTCGCTTCGCCCAACAGAACAGACTCACCCCTCCGTTGCTTGCTTCCCCCGATCAAAGCTGTTCACGAAACTCCAGTCACTTGTGCTTCCCGACAAGTGTGGCCCCGGCCAACTGCACTCCTATGGCAGCACCTTCTTCCGCCTACAAAGCTCCTCCTGATCTCAGCATGCCAACAGAGGTCTCCTTGGTGGAAACGTGATCGCAGACCTCTTCTTAAGATTCACCCACTGATCCAGGAACGTATCCCCATTCAGTGAGCAATTCGGTTTCGTCCTATGCCCCCATTGCCATCCCAGAAGCTAGATGAGAGCCGCACGTTGTCCGAGCCCCCTGGCCCCGGCGATCACTCTCCACCCTCGTAGGACCGGGAAGACCACAGGCTTTTCCCCGAATCACCCACCTACTGAAGGGATCACTGCTCTGATACCACTTGTCACGGGCCGAGAGTTTCCTTGGCCTTGGAACGACCCGTGAGGCGCCTGGCGAGCGGAATACGCCAGGCCAGCCTTCCTTCTATAATTATCCCATCGATCAGTACGGTGAATACTCCTTCGTACAAGATCTAACCACGCCCAGCTTCACTCGGGCGTCTAGTCCATCGAGTAAGACAGCAGATCCATTTAGGTACGACAACTGGTTTCGGCCTGCCATGGCCTCGTCAGGAGAGCGGCATCAGCTCCCGACCAGTTTGTGCACGGGAGGCCTACCCCGTCTTCAGAGCTCCTAAGTGATATAATCCTTCTATCCTAGAACTCCTAGCACCAACCGTCCTGACACCACTCCCACGGACCAGTTGTGTTCTACCCTTCTGCCTCACACTCTTCACTCGATAACCCCGAGCTCCACCCACAAGGTCACGAGTACGGGAAGATTCACGGACCGTGACACATGTCTACGAGACCGATCGCATTCAAATTGACATTAGAACAAGGGTGTGACCTTCACGTTAAAAAAAAATCGAGGACCAATGTCGAAATTGGACTTCAACCTATCAAATTAAACTTTATCTTAGAATGGGTCAACTTTTTTTTTGGTCGGAAAAGGAAATATATATAATCAAGGTAAAGAAACAGAGAAGCCCGTTGCATGGGCTTCAGCATACAGAAGGTTTAGAAGCGAAGCGAGAGGGGATGTAGCCCAGTTCGGTGGTAAGGTGCCATTACAATGGGCCTTTGCGGCCCAATCAGCCACAAAATTGGCCTCTCTTCTACAGTGTCGCACACTTAGGTTATGGAAAGAAGAAAGCTTGGCCGTCGCTTCTGCAAGGAGAGCTCTTGCCTCTCATGGCATCGCGTGCGGATCATGGATGGCTTCCACCAACACCATAAAGTTGGATTCGATGACAAGGTGGTTATGATCCTGACCTTGTTGCAGCAGATGATCGAGGGTGATGAGGAACGCTTGGATCTCACTCTACAGAGCTGAAGCCGTTGGGAAATCACAGGTAAAGCCGTATATAAGAGTGCTTGAGTGATCTCTGTGTATGCTTGCCATCGCGCCTGTTGTACTATTAGGATGATAGGCCCCATTGATATTAATTTTCACTACTCCAGGTTCTGGTGGCCGCCATAGCAGATCGGATTGAAGAGGAGATCGGCCTGTTCGCATCAGTGGCTGGGCGGATAGGTTTGCGGTGCGTACCTGGGCAAATGCCACATCCATGACCTGAAGATGATCGGGGCGTTGCTGGCTGAAGATAAACCTGTTGCGCGCGATCGGCCTGTTCGCATTAGTGGTTAGGCGGATAGGTTTGCGGTGCGTACCTGGGCAAATGCCACATCCATGACCTGAAGATGATCGGGGCGTTGCTGGCTGAAGATAAACCTGTTGCGCGCCTTCCATATCTGCCACAAAAGAGACGTAATCATTTCCAGACCAGGATATGTACGTCGTTGTTCGATCTGAGTTACTAACCACACATCCATCCTTGTTACCGACTGTTGAGTGATGTGGATATTTATTTGTGGATGCGACCATATACGACGCATCCATGGACATAAAAGAAAGAGGTTCTGTAGTTTCTGGTGTGGGGTGAGAGCAGAGAGGGCATGTTGGATCGGTGGTGATCCATCGTTGGAATAGGTTGGCTTTCGTGGCTAAGGCATTATGGCATAATGACCAGAGGAAAGGTCGAATTTTGGGGGCAAGTTTCACCGCCCAAATGGTTTTCCATAGTAACTTGGGTGGCTGATAGGATGATGAGGGTGTGTGCAACTGACTGTTGGGAATGTCTTGTCTAAATATGTGATAAGCCATTTTTCACATAATATTTACCATTAATAGTCCCAGTCCACATAAGTTGATCACAAATGTATTGAGGTCTGACCTGAATTGTAAGAATATCTTGGATTGTAGAGGCATCAAATTGTTGGTTGAGAAGAGGAATGTTCCAATTGTTGCTATCCGGGTCCAACAACTCAGCTACAAATATTGGGGCATCTCGAGTAGCAAGGCCCCCTATGACTCCTCTAGGGAGCCATCGGTCTTCCCGAACTTTAATTGTTTGTCCATTGCCAATAGACCATTGTAGGTGAGGTAATATGGATTCCCGCCTAAAGAGAATACTCCGCCATCCCCAGGAAGGTCTTGCTCCCCTATCGGCATGCATAAAATCATGTGAGTGGAAATAGAGCCCTTTGAAAAGGGTGCTCCATAACGCTGTTGGGTTTTGGAATAACCGCCATGCTTGTTTTCCGAGCATGGCTTTATTAAAGTCTTGAAGATCCCGAAAGCCGAGACCCCCACTATCCTTTCTTCGTTTAAGAACAGCCCAATTTTTCTAGTGGATGCCCGCTTTAATACAATCTCTCTGCCACCAAAACCGAGCAACTTTATGTTCAATGGATTTGCAAATAGACGTAGGAATTTTGAAGATGGACATGGCATACTGAGGTATTGCTTGTACGACAGTCTTAAGCAAAATTTCCTTTCCACCCTTAGAGAGTAGACTTTCTTTCCATCCCTCCAGTTTTGCATTCACCCTTCCCAAAATCCAAGTAAACATGTCCCGTTTAGATCTGTCCCAATCTGACGGTATACCTAGATATTTGCCAGTCCTATCAATCACTGGTATTCGAAGTACTCCTACTAAGTTTGCTTGTAGACTAAGAGGACAGGCTTTGCTAAAGAATATTCCGGATTTATTCCTATTAACAGCCTGACTAGTAGCGAAGCAATATTGATTGACAAATGTTGGCTAAATTTTGACATTCAATTAATGTGCCATCTAAAAAGAAAATAGCATCATCAGCAAAGAATAGATGAGGAAGAGTGGGACACCACCTGTTTAGCTTGATGCCTTTGAGATGACCCATGGTAATTGCTTGGTGTATAAGATGTGAGAGTATATTCGCCAGAAGGATGAAAAGGTAGGGGGATAGAGGATCGCTCTGTCTGATACCTCGGGTAGGTTGGAAGTATGGTGAAAGTTCACCATTGAATTTAACACTAAAAGACACTGTCGTTATACATTGCATGATCCATTGTACCCATGTAGCATGAAAGCCTAGAGTGAGGAGATAGTCTTGGAGGAAATCCCACTCTACCCGGTCATATGCCTTTTACATATCCATTTTGAGGACGGCTCGAAATTGGCGCCTGCATTTTCTAACCTTAATTTGATGAAGCACCTCTTGTACTATTAAAATATTATCTTGAATTTGTCATTCACTTACAAAAGCGCTTTGCTCCCTAGAAATAAGCTCAGGCAGGTAGGGCTTAAGGCGGTTGGCGATCACCTTAAAAATGATTTTATATGCATAATTACAAAGGTTGATGGGACGGTATTGGTCTAGTCTTTTAGGATGTGGTACCTTGGGGATTAGGGAGATGATGGTTTTATTGAGGTCTGGTGGCATGACTCCAGAAAGGAAGAAGTGTTGCACTAAGGAGAATAGGTCGTCTTGGAGAATATCCCAATGATTTTGATAGAATAGTCCATTCAAATCGTCTGGGCCCGGGGCTTTAGTAACCCCCAATTGGAAAGTAGCCTGTTGAACCTCCTCCTTGGTGACAGGAACTGTTAAGGACATGTTCATCTCGTTAGTAATAACCCGAGGACATTGTTGCAGAATAGGCCAATAATCACGATGTCCCACTGTCTGATATAAATTTGAAAAGTAATCCGTTGTCATCTTCTTTAAAAGTCGAGGATCACGCACCCAACCTTGGTTATCGTCCTGCAGTATACTAATTTTATTGCGTTGTTGTCTTTGAATGGTCGTTGCATGGAAAAATTTAGTGTTTTTATCCCCCCATCTCAGCTAGTTGATCCTAGAGCACATCGCCCAAAACTATTCTTCTTGTTGCCATAATTTCTGGATTTGTTCTTTCAGGTGAGTAACCAACAATGCGTCATAGTGATGAAGGGTTTGATTAGTGTGACTTTGAAGTTGCTGGTGCAAAGCTGCAAGTTGATGATGTCCCCTGGAAAATTTCGATTTACTCCACTAAGCCAGAGCGACGGAGACCGCCTTTAGTTTGGATGGTAGGGCGGAAATAGGTGATTGTGTAGAGTTCCATGATCGAGCAACGATGTCACGGCAGTCAGGGTCTTGGATCCAAAAAGCTTCAAAGATGAAGGGCCGATGATGTTGACAAGGTAAGGCTTCAGTGGTTAAGAGCAAGGGGCTGTGATCTGACCCCACTGCAGGTAAATCAAACACTTCAGCCTCAGGTAAAGTGAGACGCCAATCCAGAGTACATAGAGCCCTATCCAATCTTTCCTTGACAAAGTCATCACCAGCCCTATGATTCATCCAGGTAAAAGTACAGCCCTTGCTTTCTATGTCTATGAGTGAACAATCATGTAATACATCTCTAAAAGATTGCATTCTATGAGAATCGGCGAAGCGCTTACCTATTTTTTCCCAGTGATAGAGTATTTCATTGAAGTCACTGATACAAATCCATGGAAGGGTGTTAGAGGCGCTGATAAGCCACAGGGTTGCCCATAGTAGATGGCGTTGCTGGATAGTAGATGGGGCATGAAGGTAGGTGAGTCTCATCTGATTACCTCCCATTAGATCAGTGCAAATGACATCAAAAAACTCTGGAGCAGAATGTTCCAACGTTAGATTAAAATGGTCATTCCAAAAAAGAGCCATCCCCCCAGCTAAACCAATGGGGTTCAGCAAAAAAGAGTTAGGATATTTGAGTCTCTTTTGCAGCCGTCGAACTACAACTTCTTGATTCTTAGTTTCCATAAAAAAAAATAACGTCGGGCCTCTCTTTAGTCATTAAGGCCTTGAGGAATTTAACTGTCAGGGAGTTGCTCAGCCCCGAGCAGTTCCAGCTCAAAAGTTTCATTTGTCACTTGGTGGCTTTTTTGGGCAAGCCACCATAACCCAGTGGCCGACTTCTTCGGCTTCCAAGATCGGAGTATCCATAAGTTGTTTGTCATCAAGGTCGTCATGCTGATTTAGTCATGGAACATACGGAGTATACTGTTTCAATTTTTTGCTTGTGCCTGCTTTGGTGTTGATTCTAGTTTGCTTTGTCTTCTTTGGGTTAGAGGAGCCCACTACCAGGTCTTGAGGAGATTTCATCTTGGCATAGATAAGATCCATAGCTACTGTTGTTGGAGTTTTTGACGACTAGCCTGCTGGAGTTACTGATGGTTGGCTTGTTGGAACAAGACATTAGGCAGATATGTTGGTGCTCTTAAGGGGAGACAGAGCTGGCGATTGAAGAATTCCCCTGTTACTGTTATTGATGGGAGGCTGAGCCGCGACTAGCTGATGTGATGGTGGGGGAGTTTCTGGGATGACCTCTTCTGACGGTTCAGGTATGTCTTGCGGTTCGTAGAAGGCTTTCTAGTAGGGGCTATGTTCCTGAACTTCCGCCCTTAACCATTGACCGTATGCCATTTTTTTTATTTTCCCTCCATCTTAGCTTCATTAAAAGGATAATCCTTATAGGACATGGCATAGTGTCCGAGCTTACCGTAGGAATAGCAAAAATGTGATAGGCATTCATACCGAAAGTCTAGCCATAATGTTTTCCCATTGAGTTTGATTAACTGTCCTATCTTCAAAGGTTCCTGCACATTGAGATCAACCCTTGCTTTCCCAGTTCGGAGTGAAGTACCCTCCTTATTTTCTATGCGAATTTCCAGTACCGTGCCTATGTGCCTGACAGCCCTTTCTATCATATTTTCAGAGCACCATTCTAACGGAAGACCAAAGACTTGCACCCAAAATGCACAAGTGGAAAAGTCATAACAATGCAGCGGCGTATTGGGGATCCAAGGCTTAAAAATAACTAAGTGGCTAGAAAAAAGCCAAGGGCCCCCGTCCAAAACACGCTGTTTTTCTACCTCAGATTTGAACTTAGCTACATACAAGCCTACTTCCCGAATAGAAATGTCGACTTGGTCTATTCTCCAAGCATGCCTTAAAGTACTTTGAAAATCTTGTATGTTTATGGATGGATTGGATAGAATTTGACCTACCAATATCAATTTACATTCTTCAATTTTCTCTACAGGTTGCGCATCATTCCAGACCTCAATCCCCTGTTCCGGCCAGAGTCGGCCCATTCGGGAGCAGAGGGCAGCAAGACGAGAGGCTCCTTCCTCGTCATGTTCGTCCATGAGTTCAGGGGTTCAGAAGGAAGCATCGACCAAAGAGCCAATTGGAAAGAGGAACGCACATGCAGATGTTCGGGGTTCAGCAGTAAGCAGCAATCGACGATATGGAAGTTTCAAGGAAGCGAGTGAAGAGGTACCATTCAAGAGAGTTGGGTTGAGATGATTGAACTCTGAAGCCAACGACCATCAACGCGGATGAATAGAGTTGAGGCAGAAGTCGAAGATGGGTGAAAATCTGGAGGGGAAGGTGATGGAATCAGGTGGGAACAAAACCGGATTAGAATTTCGGATAGATGAGAACATCAATGGTTGACAAAGGATGAGAGGAATCACCGGGTTGATAAACAGGGAGGGATATGAAGATGAGGGTAGAAAATGACTCTACATTTCGAGAGAGTTCTGAGTGGTGTAGTTTTGTTTACATGGTGTTATAATTTATCCTCGTGGCACGTAGTTCAAGAAATGGTTGGCTAGAATGGGTCAACTTGAATTGCACTAATTGGAGCTCATTAGCTTGGATTTCTTAAGTTCTAGTAAGCTAAATCTATCAAATTGATAAGTTCTCTAGTGAATTTACCAAAATTGACCTTGGATTTGGAGTTAATTCAAGAAATGAGTAGAATGGAGGTGTTGGTACACAAGTCATGAAAAATTGACTTAAACCCCTGATTAGGGCTAAAATAACAATTTGTAATCCTACATGTCAAATCTCAAAATTAGCTACACGAGTAAATGGGTAATGACCTCTAGATCAAATGTCGTAAATGAAAATAAGTTCAAATATGAATCGAACAAAAGTAATTTTATTTTCAGTCAATTTTAAGCCTAAATCCAAAAAATTCAAAAAATGAGGTTTGTAATTTATTTTAAGTCAATTTTTTGTTAAATGTTTGATCAAAGTTCAACCTTTAAATTGACCTTTTTTTTTTAAAAGGTTGATTTTATGATCAAATCTTTGATTTTTTTTTTTTGAAATTAATGTGGCAAAAGTGATATTAAGGCTAAAAGGAATCTTTTTATGTAAAAAGTCAATTTTTGACTTGGGGTTGATTTTTGGTTAAAAGGATTGAAAAAATGTCAACACGAAAATCAACCGTTTGACTTTTTTTTTTTTTTTTTTCGAATTTTTGGTGCAAATAAATAAGAAATTACTTAAAAATGATAGGCCAAAAGAAAAAAGAAGAAGAAAAACAACACTTTTTGTTCGAGAAACAGGCTCTGTCATGATTGGAAATCCTAAATTGGAATTTCTTACCTTTATCGATTCATCAACTAAAAAAATTAAGTGTCAACATGGTGTTACTGAAGACCCATTATTTTGACATGTCATTACAGAGGCACCAAATGATATCTGCCATAGTAAGGTTGACGACTTTAGTTTGATTGTTAGTCTAGGGATGAAATGAGCTACTATACTGTAGATCTGTCCCAAATAAGCGCCATAGGGTCCTCCCAAAATGATTAAGGAATTTGGTGTCATGATTGGAGGTGATGGTTTTGGGCACACCATGCAACAGACTACTTCCCGAAAAAAAATAAGTTAGCCAATTAGAATTCTTTTTGCAAGGAATGAAGTGTGCCATTTGTGTAAACTTGTCCACCACCATAAAAAGAAAATCTATAGCTTGTTAGGTTTGGGGAAGGCCCAACACAAAATCCATTGAAATTTCTACCCAAGGTTTAGAAGGAATAAGTAGAGGTGTGTAAAGAGTAGTGTTATGAAAGTGGCCTATGGTAGTCTGACAAATGTAAAACTTTTTAACAAATCGTCCAATGTCTCGTTTTAGTTGAGGCTAATAATACCAGTCTTCAATCGAGGTAATGGTTTTGTCTCACCCTAGATGTCCTCTGAGGGTGCCACCATGGAGTTCTTGAATAAGTTGCTCCTGCAAAGAGTTGCAAGGGATGTGCAACCTATTGCCAAAGAACAATAATTTGTCTTGAATGATCATGTCGCCATGAGAGCCTACTAGAGAACATTTCTCCCAAATGCCTTGAAAGTCATCATCCTTGACATAAGGGCATAGAGGTGTTTAAAGCCCAAAGCGTTGGTGTGCATGGTGATAAATGTTGCAATACGATAACTAAATGCATTAGTGACTTTGTTCAAGTGGCCTGCCTTGTATCGAAGCACGAAGTTGAATTGCTCCAAAAGGGAGACTCAATGTCCATGCATTCGATTAAGATGATTCTGACTCTAGATATACTTTAGCGCCTGGTGGTTAGCGCTAAGGACAAACTCATGTTGATAAAGATAAAATTACCGATGCTTGATGGCTTGTACTATATCAAAGTTCTTTTGCTCATAGGTAGACCATTGCCTACAAAATTCATTAAGTTTATCGCTAAAATATGCAATAGACTTACCTTCATAGGAGAGAATAGAGCCAATGCCTACGCTAAAGGCATCACAGACCAGTTCAAGTGACTTTTCAAAATCTAGGAGCATCAATATTGGTGCAATGTAAAGTTTTTCTTTGATGAGAGTAAAGCTAGCTTCTGCTTCGTCACCCTAATGAAATTCACCCTTCTTCAAGCACTTATTGATTAGGGCCATAATGGTACTAAAATTTCAGATAAAGAGTTGGTAGAATGTCATGATCCCACGAAAGTTGTGCAGCTACCCAATGGTTGGGAGAGTTGGCTAGTCGCGAATGGCAGCTACTTTCTCTACATCAACTTGAAGGCCTTCTGCTCCAACAATGTACTCCAAGAAGAGGAGTTGGTCTGTCATGAAACTACATTTGTTCAGATTAATGTACAATTGATTTGTCTACAAGGTCGACAAAACTATGCTTTATATGATTAGGGTCATTTGGATTGTATATGAGGATGTCATCGAAGTAGACAACCACAAACTTGCCAATGAAAGGTTTAAGGACTCGAGCTATGAAATGCATAAATGTGCTAGGTGCGTTGGTGAGGCCAAACGACATGACAAGCCATTCGCACAAACCTTTACTTGTTTCAAAGACTGTCTTCCATTCTTTGTCATGATGGATGCAAACTTGGTGGTATTAGCTACGTATATCAATCTTTGTAAAGACCTTTAATCCAACAAGCTAGTTGTGCATGTCATTCGGGCGAGAGATTGAGAATTGGTACTTGACGGTATTTCAATTAATTGCCTAGCTATAAATGTACATACATAAGCTCCTGTCTTTCTTTGGAGTGAGAAGTGTGGGGGCTACACAAGGGCTCATGCTCTCGTGCAAGAAGCCTTTTTGAAGGAGTTCTCACATTTGGTCTTGTAAGATTTGGTTCTCCTTCATATTCATTTGGTAGTGCGGCAAATTAGGTAGATTCGCTCTTGGAAGAAAGTCAATCTCATGTTGAATATCCCTCAAGGGAGGCAATCCAATAGGTAGATCCTTTGAAATGACATCGTCGAATCCTTTTAAAAAGGATTTAAGAGATTTAGGATTGGGAATAATGGCTTGTTGGTCACCTTTCTCCACAATCATGTACATCCCTTCACGTTTACGGTTGTTTAACATAACGCCCGTACTTTGCTTCTTTGGGGCTTAAGGAGTGTTACTCTTTAGTTTCAAAGTAATCTTTGTCTTTTCCCACACAAAGGAGTATGTGTTCTCTTGGGCCCGATGGATGATGTCAATGTTGTATGGTCATGGTTGTCCAAGTAGGACATGGCATGCATCCATCTCCAACACATCACAAATAATGGTGCCCCTATAGTACTTTCCAATTGAAAGAGGTAAACAATATAACTATGTTATCTTGAGTTCAGATACTTTACAAATCCACTTGATTATATAGGGGAGGGATGTGACTTTGTCTTTAGCTGTAAATGATCCACAAGGCCTAGGATACTATGTTTTCACAACTACCACTATTGATGATGACATCTGCGTACTTTGCCATTGACGGTATAATGGGCACGAAAAAGACTATTTTGCTAGATGTCCTCTCTTTGTCGAGCAATCAACAATCGCCTAATGCGACGTAGTTGACATGCTCACCCTCTTCGTCCTCCACTTCTTCATCCGCCTAATCATCTTCGTATACGTTAGCATCGTACTTGATAGCATTGGTCATCTTCCACCATGGGCAATTGCTTGAATGATGGCTCTGTTCGTTACAATTGTAGCATTTAATTGGTTGTGACTTACCGTATGGGTTTTAGGCATTCTAATTGATATTACAGTTGTTTGTAGTGGCTGGTTTCTTATGTGCCTTAGCAGTACTCTCCAAAGTTCAATTCATAATGTTGGTTTGCTAGTTGGAGGATTTTGGAAGATCTGGTTGTCTCCTCCTTCCAAAAGATCCTTGAGCAGAATAACTGTTAGCTTGATTAGTGAGGCTAGTTTTCTCCAATTGCATCTCGAACTTTTGGGCCTTTTCTTGGGCATCCTCAATAAAAAACAAACGGTATAATGAAACATGATCTTAAATGTTAAGTCACAAGCCATTAATGTACCTGGTGGTCCATTGTTCCATTGACTCAAGCGGACAAACGAACGGTGTAGTGCAACACAATCTTGAATGTTGAGAGAGTAGGCTTAGACTGATCAGTTTAGCTGAGTACAATTCTAGATTGTTGAAACAATAATTGTTCATAATCAGCTGGAAGGAACCCGATTTTCCACATTTGCTTCATCCGATTTCACGTTCGGATGAGAGCTTTTCTTAGTAGATGTTGGGTTAGTTGTGTCTGCTCCCATTAGGCTGAAGTGTCGCCCTTCATCTTGTTTGGCACCAATTTTACTTGGTGGTCCTCTTTGATCTCCACAGCATTGGAGAATTTTTCAACTTTCCAGAGCCATTTTTAAAAGTTTTCAATATTCGAGTTGGCATTGAAGGTTGGGAGGTTAACCTTTAGTTGATATTGCTTGAGGTCTCGTTGATTTCCCCTATTGTGGTGGTGTCCACGAATAGGCCGTTTAGGAGCTCTTCTTCTTCTTCTTATTTTTCAGATTCCTCGAATTGGTTTGTGGCATTTGTTGGGGATTTTCCTCATGTTCCATAGCTACATCCAAGACTTAAGTGGCCTAAGCACATTCAGCCAAAAGATTACCAAGTATGGGGTTGGTGGACAGACGTTGGATAGCGACAAGCAAGTCTTAAAATGCCTATTAAGTTTGCTCCACAAAGTGATTGAACTTAGCCTATGTAATAGACTCATTTTCACGACCCTTAGCTACAGGGAGATTTTCATTGGCGTTATTATTCATTGTCACAAGAGAGACCTACTTTGTTACCAAATGATGTAGAGGAAGATATGATTAGAAAAGGATTTTAAAGGATAATGCTTATTTCGAATAAAGAAGTATCGTTTACATTGTCTCAAGTGCCTATTTATAGTGGGGTTGCCTTTTAGGAAACGATCAAATAATTAAAAATTGAATAACAAAGTTAAAGAAAAAAATATTGATAGAGCGGAAAGTCTTCATGTGACATCCTGATTTTTAGGTTCTGATTTCGATTGAATAAGTCGGGCTTTCGTCAACTCGCCTATAGTGCTTTTTTCTGAGATGATCACTCATGAGATAACTGACCTATCAAGTGAAGCCATTAAGGGATTTTAATGTAATAGACTTGAGAATTCGATCGTGAATCGACTGCTTGACTGTGCTAGTTTGCAAGGGTCATTACGGCACAATTAAAAATTGATTAGGGACCAGAGATAGGTCGATTCAACTGAGATGTGTGATCAAAGTGTGGGTAATTTCACCTAATTGCAAAACTCTCATTGATCAGCATTAGATTGATTTTCTATCGTTTTGGGTACCCTATGCCCGTATTTGAAATCTCGAGATTTTCACGATCATTGAAAGTTGCCAATGTGTCGAATAGGTATGTTGTGGCTCGAAGAAAATTGACCACAGGTCAATTGCACCAATAATTCCTAAAAGCTACTCGGTAGGTTAGGTCACGTTAAAATCGTGTCAAATTGAAATTAATCGCGAATTTGAATTCGATTTCAGAAATTGAAAGTTCTGTCATGTCATGAGTTATTTTAGGAATGTTGACTCACTTTTCGAGGAATTTTCGGCGAGTTTGAGATTTTTACGAAAAATCGATTCAGACGATTCGGAAAACGAACGAAAATTCGGATTGGCCAATTTGAAGGGATTTTGGCATCCGGTATGACCTACTTGGCGAGAGGAAATTCCGTGGGCTTTTTCCGCATCAAATCGAACCTCAATTGGAGAAGGTTGTTAAGAAATCGGATTCTGAGAAAAAAGAAATATAATTCGGAATTGAGGAAAATTCATAGGTTGGAGGGACTGTCTTATTTTGGTCTTCAATTGGACTTTGAATGGTGCAGGTTGATGTTAAAATTGGCCCTAGGATGACCAATCGATAAAGTTGTTTGAAGTTGAGCTGAAATTAAGGATTAATAAAACTTTGTCTAAGATATTTTGACTTCAAAAGCACCCCTTCCTTCGACCGATAGTCCCTCCTTCTGCGGTCTTCATTGCGCTTTTGGTCTCGGTCAACCAGTTGGCATCTTCTCTTAGTCGCACGTTTCTCTCTCTCTCTCTCTCTCTCTCTCTCTCTCATGGTTCTTCCCCCTCATAGCTGACATCCTTTGCATTCCTATATTTTAATTTCTTTTTCTTGTTCCTTCTTTGGTCTTCTCTCTGACCCCGCTGGCTTCAACGACCCCCCTGTCTCTTTCGGTTTTTCCTTTCATTTCGTTCACCTGCACATGCGCTGCCCCCACTGAGTCTTCTGCCGTTGTCTTCATTTTTATTCCTTTTTGTCATGTTGATTTGTGACCGTCCCCACCTTCTTCGAGTTTTGTAGCCCCGCGTTTACCCCACCGAAATTCCTTGCTGTGCCACACGTGTTCTGCCGCCCATCTTCCTTCATTTGTTCCTTCTTCGGCCATGAAGTCAAGCCGCTCGAACCTGCTTCGTCAATTCGCCCATGTTAGCCCATCCTTGCGACCCAGTTGCATCATCACATGTCCATCTTTACCGAAGCAACGGGCCCATTAGTTTGTGAGCTTTAGCCTTCAAGCCGAGCCCGCACCCCCAATTGCGGCTGTTGAGTCTAGCCTCAAATTGTGCCCGAACCAGCCACTATTGCAACTCCTCGGGCCCAGTTTTGAAGCTAAAATCAGCAAGGGTTTGTGGGCATCAAGGCCTGTTTTTGAGCCCATCCCGGCCCACTTGGTGGTCCCACTTTGAAGTTTATCGAGCCCCTCCGCATCCCCGTCGTTTTGATCCGAGTGGATCATTAAACAAGTGAGTTTAACTCACTAATCCTCGCTTAGTAAGTTAATAACGCTTAACGGTTGATTAGTTTAAGTTAAGCTTGGATTATGTGGATAGTTAGAATAGATTAGTGAATTAGTTAATTATTGATGCATGTTAGGTGGTTAGTTTAATGCAATTTGAGCCTAGACAAGCTTTAGTATTTATCTAGAGTGGTTTGGAAATTTTATGGGCTTGTCTCGGCTTTTAATTAGGCTTTACAGGGCTAAGTTCTATTTATTCGCATTTATTAATTATTTTCCGTAATTATTTAATTATTTAATTATTTTCCGGAAATTAGACCGGGATAGCCGGTGACCGGAATTTTATGCTGATTGCAGTGATGTGATATATTTATTTAATTGACTGTTATTTTGTGCTGATTGGATGTGAATTGTGATTTTAGGAAATTATTCCAAAAACAATTAATTTTAATAATTAATTGGAAAATTACCGGGCGTCGGTTTATAGCGCCAAAAATGGATTTGTGGACTGTTGAAAATAGTGGAATTTTCAAAGGTGAAAATATTATATTTTGGGCGAAGGCCGACCTTGTACCCACACATGATTATTTTTATTAAGAATGATAAAAATGATGATTTGATCAGATGATTAGAATCGATAATTGCGGTAGCTTTTGGTGAGCTATAGTATACTATATAGATATTTGCGGTAGCTTCTGGCGAGCATATTTAATACACTTTTGCGGCAGCTTCTAGTGAGCTATAGTATACTATATTG
Source organism: Eucalyptus pauciflora (assembly GCA_007663325.1). NCBI lineage: Eukaryota > Viridiplantae > Streptophyta > Magnoliopsida > Myrtales > Myrtaceae > Eucalyptus > Eucalyptus pauciflora. The sequence goes on along the minus strand of VMYD01000349.1, from coordinate 2,244,060 downwards.
GTATTTGTGGCAGCTTCTAGTGAGCATAAATAATATATTATATTGATATTTGAGGCAGCTTTTGGCGAGCATATTCATTATACTATAATGTATTGAGGCAGCTTTTGGCGAGCTATACTATCTATTATCGACTTATAGTAAGCAGTCCTGGGTATGATCGGACTTATAGATAGTATTGATTGAGATGACTGGAGAATGGTCTCGATGACATGGAATCGACTAAGTTGATTGATCGATGATTCGATCTGATGTGATGAATTGATTCGTTGATGTGATTCGATGAATTATAAATTGTATCGACTTGCAGGAAGGAACTGATGCTAAGGTAAGTCCTTTGATTTGTGTTTATGCTTAGGCAACCCTCAGGGCATATTTTCTTCCTAGTCGGGTCTTAGGGGGTTGAACTTGCTGAGATGTCGTCTCACCCCATTGTGGGATAACATTTTCAGGTTCGTAAATGTCGATTCCCCCTGGGCATCATGGTCGTCCCATGAGGGTTACTGAGCGATTCTCTGCTTTCCCCGATCCCATAAGTGTTTGGATTTATGAGCTGGTAGTAACCACAGTCTGGGTTGAAGAGGTTCCACATCATGAGATACCTGACCGGTTCAGAGCTTGGTTTCGTATCGCTCCTTATGGTGTTAGGCTAGGTCCCCTTAGGAGTTTTGATATCCTTGCTGCGGTGATTGATGCTGCTTTGGATGAGGATCTAGCTGACCCTCATGATGGTGTAGTGGAAGAACCAATGTCTCGCTCGGATCCCATGGACACTGAAGAATTGGCAAACGAGTCGGATTAGCTGGTCATAGGACAACTAGTTTTGGGAATCAATCTTTTTGTAGACCTTGTAAATGTCAGTTAGTAATGTATATATATATTTTTTTTGTTGGTCCTACTCTACGCCTATTCTAACGTTCACTCTCAGACTTTTGCCCTGCTTCCTTGCAGGGCGTGGGAGTCGAAACCCACTCCGGAAATGAATTTGTCCCCATCCCAACCCCCCCTGAGAAGGTGAGGATTCAAACTCTCCACCTCCTCCTTTCATGTTGGAAGGGTGGCCACTGGGGTAAACCCCAGTGGTTAATGTATATAAATTAATCTAATGTGTATAAAGGTACGTTGTGGTTTTAAAAATGGTGGTCATACTTTTCTATCCCATTGAATTGTTGTTTGGAGATTATTTATCTGCTTTTGCATGTGCATTAAAAGGAATGGGTTGGCGATGCGTCCTAGGATGTCGCTATTTAATCGACCAAGCCAGGGTGGGCACACGCTCGGAGGATCGGGGCGTGACATTTCAAAATGCTTTCGAAAATTTACAAAACACATCCCAAATCTTTGATAGCTTGGAAATCAAGGAAAATGCGTAAATTTGGAGGTCAAACATTGGCCAAACTAGAAGTAAGTATACTAGAAGTGCCAAAAGTTATGTACAACGCTCACTTTGATGTCAAAAGTTTCTGTCAGTTCACATGAGTGCAACATCCGAGAAAAAATGATCATTTATGTGCCTCTAGCGATAAATTTCGGCTAAAATATTATGTGGCTTTTATAATAAAATGTATAATCTGACAGTGTATTGTTATTTAAAAAACAAGTCCAACATGGATGATGATGTGGCTATACTCTTCATAAATGATGCCATATGAGAAAGAATCGTTTAATGTGCTCTTCCATTTTCCAAGAAAATTTGTAGAGAGAAGGAAAAAGAGAGGTAAAGACGAAAGGAGGGAGATTGAAGAAGATAAAATGAAAATGCGTAACCGAATTGAAGCCGAGAAGAGAGAAAGAGAGAGATTAGCTTGAGGAAGCCGCAAAAGATCTCGGATTCTCAGTGATGCTCGACCTTGACAGCTTTGACTAATATCCCAACTTGCATGCTTGAGCAATCTGATCTCGTCAATCAATGGGCTTTGCATAAGTGTTATTGGCGAAGTGAGCAATTCGATGAAACGGCACGAGCCCATCGAAATTAATGCTTCAAGGGTCAAACCCATCAGCACCAACCTTACGAACACGTTCCAATTGAATCGAATAAGAGCTATTATCACTTGAGTCGTGTGCTCTCCTATGGTTCTTGAACAAATGTTGTTGCAAAGTATCAATTCAAGAAACTAAAACACCTTGGCCTTCAGATCAATTCTTGGTAATCTCTGTCGAAGCCTCGGGATAGTCTTTCGTCGAGCTCGGTCAAGACCTTCACTTTATTTTCTTCGTCCTCGCATTGGTTTAGCGTACAAACACCTAAAAATTGTCTTTGTCGAGGGAAGCTCAATTTGGCGTGCGAGTTGGGACATCTTGTTCTTAATGGCTTGAGGTTCTAGATTTGAGCATTTTCAGGGTAGAGGCAAGCGAGACCACTCAGTTACAATGGTTGTAGCGATAGAGCATCTCTTCCCCCACGACGAGGATAGCGGCAACGGAGCATGGTCACGACTAAAGCAACCACCTTCATCATCTTCATCCCTCATCTTCTTCTACTTTCCTTCTTCAATCTTTTGCAAATTGAAAAGAAGAAAACCTAATTTTTTTTGGACAAAAACCCTAAATTGCAAATAAAATTATGGTTTATAATTGGGGCAAACATATAAATGACGTTGTTTTGGACAATTAATTCTGATTGTACTTTTTGGCGAGTCACATTAACTTCAAAAATTAATTAAAAAGTGCCATGTTGGATTTTCAGCCAATCAGATCAGCGTTGGCATTGAAATGATTGTTTTTTTTTTTTTTTCACTTAAGTTATCCAAAATAAACTTTTTGTATTAAGTGAGTGCCGTACGAAACTTTAAGCACTGATAACTCTATAAAAATAGAGTTATTTGACCTATTTTAGGCAACAATCAATGCAATATTTATGAGAAAATATTTGGATTTCCTTCTGATTATTTGAATTTTCCTTATTTATGCAGAATAATGATATATGGAGAAGATAATGAAAAAGATGGCAAAACTAAGGAATTTAAATCAAGTAGCAGTGGGGATAGATATCAAATCAAAACTCCTTTAATTTACTCCCTGATTTTGTGTGCAATTGTTGAGAGATAAGGATCTTGGATATATCCTATGAAGATGAGAAAAGAGAGAGAGAGAGAGAGAGTAGCTAGGTTTTAGCTAGTTTTTCTGCTAGATTATTTTTCATTGTCCTGAGAGTTTTTCAAGTATTTTGAAGAGAAGACAAAAGTGGTGACATAATTCTTGTTCTTTGATTCAAGATGCTGAGTTTAATTTATATTTCATTTTTTCATCTACTATGTTCTAATTTTCTTTTGTTAGAGCTACGATGTAGCCTAACCATGCTGATGTGAATTTCATGATTTTTATGTTTGCAATTGATTTCATTCATGTGAGTCATATATTATTGTGCATAATGATTTTAAGTGACTGGCTACCACTTGAATGATCTGATGTGCATGTTTGAGATTGAGAATTGATAATATGCAATTGCTCATTATAATATATAACCATGAATTAAACGTGGATAGAGATATACCGTGTTATTTGTGTAGCTTTCGGTGATAAGGTAATCCAAAAGACTCATTGTAAGTCGGGAATATTCATAATTTTTATTGCACTCATGTTTATTTTAATTCACATAGAGATATAATGGATTAATAAACTTAGTAGGTTTACTATACCTATAGATATGATAGTAAATAGGTTAGGAAATTCTGCTATCACATGTTTGATATCGTTCTTGTACTTACAACAATCTGAAATTCATATATAATGGTTATGGTGAAATAAGATGCTCTAACATATTTATCTGATCGATTTACTGCATTTAGTCTACAAATTTTGTTTTAAATTTATTCTCAATTAGATTTTGATCTGTTAGATACATTTTAGAATTAATCTATTTTAGTAGTTAATTAGTTTATTAATCATCGATCTCTGTGGGACGATACTCTTTCTCATCATTATATTACTTGTTCGACACGTTCGCTTATGTTTAGAATTTTACGAACAAGCACTTCTAGTGTACTTTTTCTGGCCAAATCAGCATAACCCGTTTGCAGTTTCAAGGATCTCGCAATCCTCTTTGATTTAATATGCATCATAACTCCTCCCGGATAAAAAAATTGTGATCGTTTGAAGTTGACCCGTCATTCATGGTGTGGTTGGGGCCACTCGTTATTATGATGCTCGAAGGTTTCTGCATAAACATTTACCAGCTATCCTACATCAAAATGTAATTCTATCTTGACGCGTCCTCCATCTGACATAATAGAAAGAAACGAAAATCGTGTACGGAAAAAGCATCTCGTCCTAGCGAGGTCTAGTCCCTCGTAATCCATCACATTAATAAACAAAGATGTCATTTTTCAATGGACATGTACGCGCATAATGACGAACATACCTCAGATGCTAAAACGATACTACCTCGAATTCTACTCAGGCCTATGCGTTCACTGTCACACGCCTACAATCGAAGGACCCTCTTATTTCCAATCATGTGGGGGGAAATCGAACGTGCAAGGAGCTCGAGGCAATAAACTTTTAGCTCTCCAGCGGGTCCCAAAGCACTGCTCCATGTCGTGTAGCAGATTTTGTTTACTAGCGACGTGCCTTGGATAACTCCATCGTTGTATCCCTCGCTGGACTTTTGCTGCTATCCAACATGTGAGGAAACCGGACAAGGACACCTGACTCTGCGTTCTCCTCGATGAGGGTTCTCGTTTTTTTGCAATGATCTTGTTTGTCTCTTGCTGCATGATGTCTACGGATTTCGGATGACACGTTGTTTGTTTCGCTACTTGAACTCTGCCCGTGATCCTTGATGTCGCCCGATGCAAAGTTTGGGTGGCAAGGGTGTCTCTTGATTATCAACGTCAGTTCTCATCAGTTCTCATGGACATGAGCTTGCAAAATGTGACCCCACGATGACAGCAACTCCTAACCATTTTTTGGTCACTTATAACGTGCCAAAAGGGTCATGATTACATTCATAGTATGAATGTTTGGTCTCTTAGGACACGTAATTTTTTAGTTTGGTGATTGGTAGGTAATGAAAAACATCACTCAAATCCATCGATTCACTGCCGGAAAACGTTGGGGCACAATGATTCAAAAAGCTCGAATACTTTGGCTAGTCTTGTTTCGATGTAAATAGGGTAAAACTGCAGTTCTTATTTGTGATATCGTTATTTGTGTAATTTGGTTCTCTATTTTTTATTTTTATTTTTTTTATTGCTCAATTGAGTCCTTTATGTTTCTCGATTTCTTAAATCAAGTCCGCTTTCCCGTCATCTACGATTTCTAGCAACATTAAATTGAGAGCCTTGTTAGGATAACCACACCGTTACTTTTTATGGGTAAATGGTGCAACCGTGGCCACACGTTTCATTTCCCGGAAGGTAAGCCACCGGTTGGAGAGGTAGCTGCAATGTACATGTACAATGGCTCAAGCAAAAATGACAAATTCATTGGAAAGTGGGTAAAGAAGTTTCCAAATTTTCAGCATAAAATAAGAGGTAAATGAGGTTCCGTCACTCTTGTGAGACTAACGGAGCCGTCATCTACTCTTTTCTCTTAAATTAATAACATCGCCACCGTGTCGACAAATCAAAGAAAGAGAGAAGATTATTTTGGGAAAAAAAAATGGGAGAGAGGGGAGGGGTGGTTTACCACCCTCACCACCCTCAAGTCCATTGATAGGTTCCTTAAGAGATCCCTGCTTTGACGTGGGTTCCGACATCCCATCCACTATAAACAGTGAGTGTTGCGACCCTTGCTGAGGCGTTGCTTACCAATGGCAAGGTCGCTTGACCCTATAGAGCTTCGGCATGGGATGTACCATACTTGTTCTGTTAGGCTTAGACCAACGATGTATGGAATACTCCAATTCAAGCGGTGTTCTCGTGTTGGACATGACACTGCTTTAATCGTCTTACAAATGAAGCCTTACACAATAAACATGTATCAGAATCGGGCAATTCGAAAATTGAAAATACTCCTATTACAACACGTAGGGAAAAAAAAAAGAAAGATGCTTGCAATATGTGTACTCAAGCCGCCTCTCGAAATACACGTGAATTGTTAGGCACTTGACATATTGAAAATGACCCTTCGGTCTCGATTACCATTCGGCCTCGGACACTTGCAATCTTGCAAAATTCCAAGATCAACACATCACACGTGCACCTGTCTGCAATATTAAGTATTTGATGATGGCTGCATTCGCGTGTCCAGGAGAAGGAAGAATAGCGGACGCGGTTTAGGTTGTCACGAGATCAGTTTCCAGACAAGCGCTTGCATGCTTCAAGCACCAAAATCGTTGGGATTCTACCATTAATTACATTCTTGCTTTTCGTGTTATATGGTGATCGTCAATTGTCCATCTTTGGGACACGACAGGAAAGGAGGAAGTAATGTCAACAAGTGATGCAGCGCGTGCGTTTGATTTTGCCCATGTGGGGACAAGCAGGGATTTTGGCACTGGATGTTCACTGGCTTAGCGAGAAAAAGATGCGAAATAAGTTAGGGGAAAAATCCGCCGGCTCCGATACCGAGTAAGAAAGTCCAACGCAAAAACCTAAGTTGTTGCACCCTCTCTCTAGTCGTCCTTTAGATAATTGCCCCTCCGTCTCCTCAGCACCATGGCCACCTTTCTCTATCCATGTGATGTGTAAGGATGAATTCAAAGGTCAAAGTAAATGTTGTTCATCCTCGCATAAAAATCCCTTGTGAATTAGAGGTCTCCTGATTTTAGGAGACTTTTGATCTGGATCGCTTGAGGTTGACAACCTTCAATTTGACTCACAACCGTAGATCGGAGTGGCGGCCTCCACTGTGGCTGGGGCGAGAGGGGAGGGGGGAATTAGCCTAATTGTGGTAATTAGGACATGGAAATTGCATATTGATAATGTGGGCTATGAAGTCCTACTTGCGGTGCCGGTTTCAATCTCTATTTCGAAATTCGCCCCTAGGTTTAAGAGACCTCAATTATGTAGGACATCAATCGTTAAATTTCTCACAATTGCACGATTTTCATGAATATACAATAATACAAGCACCATTATTGGTCCCTACTGTAGTGTTGCATCGTGTTCTTTGGATGTGAAATTTCCAAAACGGAGGTGTTGGACGTGGATGGCGAAGGTGGCAAAATACAAGTTGGAATGTGAAATGGAAAAGAAGACATTCTTTTCCAAGAGGACGCGTATTCTGGGTGGAGGAAGCTGTCGTGAGATAGGACATGGAAGAGGGGCATTGCTAAGGAAGCGTCAAACTTGTTTAGCTGTCAATCCCTCCAAAAACCTCTCACGGGCTCATCTCTCTCTCTCTCTCTCTCTCTCTCTCTCACATATGTTAGCCATGCAAAATATCACTTATTTTTGTTTTCTCTGTTGTTTTGGCCGAATGCAAAATGTCACTTCACAAACTTAACATTCCCCACACGTCTAAAATTGGAGTTTCTCGTCCCTCCTATTTAATTTCCTTGTTGTTGTAATAGTATCCAGTGAAAATTTCCCCTTATTTAGTGACCTACAATTTCGTATGTCCATCCAAGAGGGTTGGCATGAGGTCAGGACGTTAAGGCATTTCCAACTTAAAAGAATGGAGGTCACACGGTTTAAAATCAATTAATTGAATCCCTATTGCTCTGGACAGGGCTTCCTGCACAAGCCAGACGTTTGAGCTTACCTGGTTTATGAGATTTGTAACATGTTTTGCGAACCTCAAGGTGACCAAGTTTCCACACCCATGTTCTCTGGATTACGAAAAATCAAACTTCCAATTAAATGAATATTTGCCAGCCTTTTAGGTGGACCGGTAGAGGAGGAAGCGCGAGATCAGTTGGCAATCCTCTCGAGATGGAATGGCCAAAGTAAAACTACTTCTATCCTCCATTGACGACGGAGGATAGCTAGATATACCTTCCAAACGCTCACAATAGGCAATTTTATATTTCATTCCGTGTTAAGGAAGGCAGAGTCGGTCCACCTTACCTGCATTTAATTTCTCCCTAATCTGAGTCGATAGACCTTACACTAGATAACGACTTTAGGGTTTGTTTTTTCAAAAAGCTTTTCGACACTCACGTTAACTCCACCTGATGGATGCATAGCCCAACTAGCAACATGCCAACCCAAACAAAGTCCGTAGTGCATTTGTGGTCCTTACTGCCAAGGGCAACGAATTAGGATGAGCAAGAATCACAATAACTTAACGTATGTTTGCTAGCTGTGGCTGTATTGTAACGCCGTCGCATTGTGACCGTTTATGGAAGCATTCCAAACTTGTGCGCTTGATAATACATGTTTTCGAATTTTAGTATCACAAAGTTGGGCTAGGCGGTTTCCTAAAAAATGGCTGTATTAGTTGCTGCTGCCATCAGGAGTTTACTGAAAACCTTATAAAAGCTGCGACACCCTTTTTTCTGGCTGTAACTGTTGCTGCAGGCCGTACCAACCGGGCCAAGTCTATGATATTTACTACAAGAGTTGCTTTCTCCGAAAGCCGAACTTACAGCCAAGCTGAGGTTTAGTTTTATATAGAATCTTACTATTTATTTAAACCCCAGTTTGATATAGGGATGAGGAATATGGCAAGGTCTATTTCGAAGTTGTTAATTAAGTAGCTCATGTGAGCATCTAGTGGAGAGAGAATGGTCGAATCACCTTCTCAGTGGCCCTTCATCATCGAATCTCATTACCTAAACAATCCTACTACGTTTACCTAATCACAATTACTTAGAAATTTTTTTAATGGGAATGATGCATAATGGTCCACAATGGACAAGCGGGAAATCTACATGTGATTTGTAGCCCGACGGTCGGGAGGTTGTTTCCACATGTGAATAAGAAACCATGTTGTGTAATTATCAAAGAGACAAATTGGGTTCTATTGGGATCGATGCAGGATGAGCCATCGTTCGAGATTGCCAGTGGAATTTTAGTTTGTGCAACCATCCCAATTGGCAAGATGCTCTACATGCTTAAGTTTCCTAGGTAATTGACTGCGAAATTTTAGCATGGGACGTATTAAAATTGGTTAGGTTACTCGTTGATTCCACTTGCCATTTATATAATTCAAAGCCATTCTATTTCCAAATCACTACACTTGTGCCTGGGTAATTATGGGAGGATTACCACAACCGATGCAAATTAGTCGGGTGCGCTGGAGATGGCGATGGGATAGATCTTCTTTCGTTTGAGGGAAATGGCAAGGGGACTAAATAGTAACCATTTTTTTCCATTTTAGTAAGGTGACTTGATTTCTAGATTTATACTCTCTTTATGGTTAGTACATAATTTGCTCATACTATCAGATTATGACTAGATTTATAATTAAATACCACCAAATTAAGAAGGTAATTCTAATTTTTTTGTTCTTTATAATTAATTCCTCTCCCTCTCTGTGTCTTACACCGGCGGGCCGCTCTCATCTTCCCTTCATTATTCAGGAAACAAAGAAAGAAATAAAAATAGAGTTCCCCACATAACCTATCTGGATGGAATGTGGGGCAACAAGTAATTTCACTCTGATAGATATGCAAGGATCTCATTGGGTGTCAATGTGGCGTATTAGATTATAAAGAAACGGAGGCCCTCGTGCAAAAAACAAACAAATGATGAGATAGGTTAGGTTATTCGTGAGCTCACACACGCTATTTAAAATGGCTCATCTCTTGATGCTCCTCCCTTCGATTGGAAACAGCACCGAAAGAGAAAAAACCCCTGTAGCCGAGACCAGTTTTGGAGCTTCCAAGCCATGTCTTCTCGCGAGCAAAGGAGAGCGGCTCTCTATGAGAAGTTGCAGCAACTGCGCGCCGTCACCAACTCCAGTGCGGTAAGGAGTTGAATTTGTCATCCATATTTCCTGTAAAGCACTGCACAAGTGAAAGAATCCTCCAGAAAGAAAATAATTATCAGATGCAGAAAGTTCTATAAGTTCTTTGCTTTATATACGAGAAGCGCCTTCCCATGGAAATTTGCCCATCTGTTCGATGTTTTTCTTTGGGGAAATTGATCGCGTAGATGATACTCGTTATTTGCATGTCTATTCGTTGACTAAAGAACAGCGGACTCATTTGGCAGGTGAATAAAACTTCAATCATTGTGGATGCAGCCAAGTACATAGAGGAGTTGAAGGAAAAGATAGACAAGCTAAACGAAGAGCTCGGAACTTCCACAGATCAAGATCTACCCATGGTATGCGTTTGTATGTATAGTCGATAACATGCTCGAAATAATGCAAAACACATATTGCAATAGTAGCGGACCTTTATTAGGTTTACTTACACGGAGAGAACCTTTTAGGCAAGCCCTTAATGGTCTTGTGACACCATAGAAGACTCGATTACTGTAGCGACCTTAATTGCTAAATCCATGTCATACATTTCTACTGTGCTAATTGGAAAGTTTTTTCCTCTGCTATAAATGGATCTAAAATACTATCGGTTTCTTAAGAATCTTACATACTAATGGTTGAAATTGTAATATATGTGGATTGGGTTGTGAGCTTTTCAGGAGGTTAATGTGGAAAGCCTAGAGAGGGGGTTCCGAATAAACGTGTATTCGGAAAAGAACTGTCCAGGTTTGCTCGTTTCCATACTTGAAGCCTTTGAGGAGCTGGGGCTCAACGTTTTGGATGCTAGGGTTTCTTGTGCTGACAATTTCCATTTAGAAGCAGTTGGAGGAGAAGTAAGAAATAGACTACTTCCAAATCTTAGTGTCTTTATTAATTCTTGTCCAAATTTTAGTGTCTTCATTTATTCGTGACTTAATGTTCAATCACTCCATATACGAAAACTTGCACTGAAATTGACTTCTCCATAGCATACAATGGTGGTGGAAAAATTTGTCTGCAAAAGTGCTTGATCTCATGAAAAATGCATTTGCTATAAGATGGATAGTCACTTATATAAACTTAATAATGCACACGTGGAGTTGACTCCTCGTGAAAAATGCCTTACCCTGGAGGTGTTCTCTATAATAATCATTGAGATATATAGACATGTCTATTGATCAAATTGACTTCACGTCTTATTTCCCCCTTGCGACCACACTCCTTTTCTAGTTCACATGCAATGCGGTTTAGTGCGTCCCAGTGTCAACCGAAAAAAATTAATACTGAATTAGTTGCTTAAGATGCACACATCGAAATTCATTTTGTTTACTTGCAAGAGTATATTTTTATCTTTCTTTGTGAATGTTAAGTGCAAATTACCGGGTACTTTTGCAGGAAGATGGGCATGACAACATTGACGCTCAAGTGGTGAAGCAGGCAGTGTTGCAAGCTATCAAGAAATGGAGTGACGAACAAGAAGATTAATTACGCTTGAACAATCTGTGATGTTCTCTCTCTCTCTTTTGCTTCCTTTTTGCTCTGATATGAAGCCGAGAGCTGCAGAAAAGAAGAGGCAGGGATGCAACAATTGTAATTAAAATGTTCGAGGATAGAATGAGTTGTAGTAGCCAAGAAAGGGTTTAGCGTATAATCAGGACAAAATTTGTTCAGTGATGATTCTTGGCAATTTTTACTGCTGCTAGAATGCAACAAACAAAGACGCAAGCTAAGTCACGCTTGTCATGATAGTTCATGTACTGAGTGCTCAACAGCTGTTCAAGATTGGAATTGTCTGGGTCGTATCATTATCTGCCAAAATGAAAGACATATTGGCAGGAAACATTTTGAAGAAAATAGACAATTTTCGTTGGGGGTCTTTTCTGTCGGAGGCCATTTTAAAAAAAATGGGGAAAGCAGAGCTGCCCCCACATCAACTAATTGAGACAAAAATGTGATCTTAAAATTTTTAGAATGATAGTCTAAGATGTTATTTGATGATGTATTTTCCTTACTATCAGGCAATTATTTTACTTAGCACTGCTGTTCCTTAAACTATATATCGCGAGTTAACTTCTACGATCAATAATTAATTGATGGTAGATGTTAAAGCATCTCATGTTGCTAGTTTATGGGGTTTGTCTGGGCTTTATAAAGATATAGTCCCTCTCTCCGATGACTATTTAAGCTTTTGGATTAGACTAATTTTTACCTATGGCAGTCTCGAATTGGGCTTGTATACACGATACACAACGAATTTATTTGTACATAAGTCACCTTTAGCACCGTTAATTTTGGACAGTTAGATGATTTCTAGAACCTTAATTATCCATTTTAATAGCAATGGAGGTGACGTGTGCAAGAAAAATTTATCTTGTATTATCCATTTTTTTCCACAAAAGTCTCCCATAACCCTCAAATCTCCAATGTCAGGTCAGTTCCTAGCTATACTCGCTATTTTATAAAAACCTTTCCAGTTGGCAATGACTGAAAAACCACGTAAAATCGTATCACAATCTATTCATACTTGGCTATTTAAACCTCGATGAATATTATTTAATAGTAGTTCAATTACTAGTAGTGTGCTTTGGGTTGATTTATGGGAATTTTAGGAACAAGGTTATTTTGATTATCATATCTAAATGTGCGCTAAGATCACTTTTAAGTATAACCATCTTAATTTCGAAAGGGGATGCAGGGTTCTGCAAGTACCACTCCGGTTGATGGCTAACAAGCTTAGGCCAAACCTTCATGGAAATAGTATTCCATGTATTGTGTACACTGCTTGGTGAGAAACCGAGCATAAAAATCAGACATCGGCGGGACAATACTTGCATTTCATTGAAAAATAAAAACGGATTTTTCCACGCTGGTGTTAGAGAGGTCAAAACTGTTAATAGACTGGCGGCTGAAAAAAATTACCATTAAAAAAATACGAAAAAAATATCATCGGTTACTTGATTTTCCGACATTTGTTGGTAACTTAACGCAACATTTATGAAATAACTAACTCTTTAACAGGTTACTTACTATCATCTTAAATTTAACAACTCCTATGAATTTATTAAATTTTATTACCAACGTTTTTCCAAATTAAATTAGTAATCAGTTGGGTTATTAACTCTTACATGAATTTATCAATATATATTTGCGCAACTTATTATTCTTTCCCCATTAGATTACCAACTAATTTTAGTTTCCCAAGTCTCTTTGAGTTGCTTATCAAAATCTATTAGGATTCTTCAAGCTTTACCAACTTTTTGTTGATTTACCCACTATTATTTGTATTGCTTACCAACCAGCTAAAATTACCAACTCTTTTTAGAAGTTACCAACCTAAATTGAAGTATTACCAAATTTAACCCGTTAGGTTACCAACAAGTTTTGCATTACAAACTCTTACTATTAGACATAATTATCAACAATTATCTATTTTTTCTAAATAATTATTTCTCTTATTTTTAATAAATAAAAAACTTCACTTATCATTGACAAACTTTTTTTTCTTACATTTTCACTGGCACCCAAAATGTTTTGACCATTATATGAAATTACCAACCTTTATTTGAGTTACTTAGCACTTTTCTTTTATTAAGTATAGAAATAGTTTTGGGTTACTCTTTTGAGTTACTTATTACCATTTCTTTTTCTAATTTAAAAACTTTTCTATAGAGTTACCACTTTTATTTGCCTTTCTTTCCAACTTTTTAAAGTTACAAACTCTTTTGAAAAATTATCAAACTCAATTAAAGTAATTACTAGCTATTCACAATTAAATTATCAACTAATTTAGCATTTTGAACTCCTATTTGAGTTACTTACGGCTATTTATTTTGTTTTTTTTAAAGATATTAAATTCATTTATAATTTACCAAATTTTATTTACATTTCTTGCAACGGCTTATGTTTGCTAACTAATAAATAAATTATCAATCTTTATTTGTTATGACTTATATAAGTTTTTCCAACTAAATCACCAATTAATTTTGACTTACCAACTCATTTCAGTTGCTTACTAGCATTTACTTTATAAAATTTACTATTTTCTTATCAAGTTGCCATTTTTATAGGCCTTAGTTATTAGCTTTTCATATATAGACTCTCTTTAGTCATTAACAATCTCAATAGAGTAATTATCAACTTTTCGCTAAACAGTTACCAAACTCTTATTATAGTTATTTATCAAAGCCTATTTGGTTTTCTAACTTTAGATTACCAACTTCTCTTACTTTAGCAACAACAGAAAAACAGTTCTCTTTGTATCGACTTTTATTTACCTTTTATAGCAATGTTTTAAGTTTACCCATTAAATTGAATTACCAACCTTTCCGTGGGACTTATCAATTCTCTCTTAATAAGCTACCATTTAGCTTTTAGTTATTAAACTCATTTGAGTTGCTTACCAATATTTATTTAGTTTTTTTAATTTACCAAATTATCATTTGAGTTATCACTTTTGTATTAGACTGAAAACATGCACACAGACATGTTCCAAACAAGATATCGGGTTTAGATGCTATCAAGTATAGTAACGATCCAATCATACTTCTATATAGCTTGGAGTTAATAGATATATCATTTTCATCCTTATCAAGCTTGATAGTAGAGGACATTGGTGTTTCAACCTTTTTGCTATATTCCAATCCGAATTTCTTTTCTAATTCTTTGACATACTTTTCTTGGTGAATGAAAGTGTCACCCTTTGTTTGCTTGATTTGTAAACCGACAAGATGAGTTTTCCAATTAAGTTCATTTGAATTTGCTTTTCATGATGCTTGCAAAGTCCTTGCACAAAAATTCATTAGTGGATCCAAATATCTTGTCATCATCAACATAAATTTAAATAAGTAGTAGATCCGTACTCTTTTATTTTTTATAAGAGTTATATATAACTTATCTTTCTCGAAATCATGTTTGACCATAAATATGTTTATCCTATTATACTAGGCTTTTGGTGCTTGTTTGAGTCCCTTGAGTGCCTTCTTCAATTGATGAACACCTTCAGGTTTATTTGGGTCTTCAAAACCTAAGAGTTGCTCAACAAAAATGTTTTCCTTGATATATCCATCTAAAAATGCACTCTTCACATAAATTCGAGGAGCTATACAAGTTAATAGGCTACCGAGACTTTAGCCCTATTTTAGAGCAGTGTCCAAATGTTGTTGGAGGGGACATGAATGAATAGTTGGTAGCAAAAGTCACCCTCCAAGAAATTGAGGATGTTGTCTTTCAATTGGGTGCGTCAAAAGCCCTCAAACTAGGTGGGATTAATGGACTTTTTAATTAGCATCACTAGGTAGATAACCAATTAGATTTGTTATAGCTTGTTAAAAACTTCATGAGTTACTAGTGCCTTACTTCCCGAATTGAACAAGACCCTCATCACCCTTGTTCCTAAGGTCCCAAACCCAAAGAACCTTTCCCAATACCATCTTATTAGTGTTTGAATCTTTGTGTACAAGACTATCTCGAAAGTTCTAGCCAATTGCTTGAAACCTTGGTTTCTCCAACTGATTAAGGAGGAGCAAAGTGCTTCTATTGCTGGGAGGCAAATTCAAGACTACATATTGGTGGTACAAGAAGTGTTACAACAGCTTCATATCAAGAAGAGAAAGAAAAAATTCCAAGCCATTTTGAAGCTTGACACGCAGAAGTCCTATGACTGAGAGTTTGAGACAAAACATGGCCCGAGACTTGCATGTCTTGGAAATAGACAAAAGAAAGAAGTATCTTGGCATTTCGTGGGATTGGGGTGTTTTAAAGCAAGAACTGTTTGCATGGATCCTAACTAGAGTGGATAAGAAGTTACAAGGGTGGAGATAAAATTTGTTATCAAAGGTAGGAAAATAAATCCTTATACAAGCTATGGTCCAAGCTACATATGTCAATTTTCAAAATCCCATTTTCCATATGCTGAGCTATAGAAGAGAAAATTGCTGATTTTTAGTGGAAAAATGGGGACTCAAAGGCAGGTATTCATTGGAGAAGTTAGGATTTGCTCAAGACTAGAAAGGACATAGGGGAACTAGGTTTTAGGGACTTAATCACAATCAATAAAGCTATGCTAAGTAAGCAAGCTTGGCGAGTTTTTCAACTCTTACAGCTCTTTGGAGTAAGACATTGAAAGAAATTTATTTTCCTCATTTTGACTTTTGGCATGCATGGAGAGGAAATAGACCATCTTGAGGGTAGCAAAGTTTACTCACCTAAAGGGAAGCTATTTCAAAGTCAACTTTATGGTTAGTTAGCAATGGGGAATCGAGAACAATCATAGAAGATAAAATGGATTGCATCAGGAGTGATAGGATGCCCTTAAAATATTGATGAGCCAAGATTTGTCATAGATGTCACAAATAAACAAGGCTCATCATAGGATGAACAATTAATTTGTCACTGGTTCGATGATAGTATGATGAAGGAGATACTTTCCATCCCTTTACCAATTGTTATTGAGCCAAATAAATTAATTTGGACAAGGACGAAGTCAGGCGTTTATATGGTGAAAAATAGCTACAACGTCCTACGAGCAGCCTCAACCACAACAAACACACAACAACCATCCTCCTCTTATCAAACCCCAACTAAACTCTAAAAAACATTTGGCAACTAAATATCCCCCCCCCCCCCCAAAAAAAAAAAACTAAGAATATGCTCCAGAATTTACTATCCACAAAAGATAGTTTACTCAAAAGAAAGATCATACCTGATCCTATATGTCCTCTATGCCTGCAAAATCGTGAAACAACTAAACATTTGTTCCTCCTTTGCCCTTGGACAAATGAAGTTTCATTTTACCTGCAAGTTAACATCAAAATGTCAGGCTACGAACTGAGTAGAATTCAACAGTGGATCTTAAACTATAGAAACTCACAATTAGCGCATCTAGATCTAGAGTTTGTCACTGTGCTCCTATGGCAAATATGGAAAGCACGAAACGATTTCATCTTTGGGGGAGGAAACCAAATCCAAGATGGGTGATCTTCGAAGCCCTTGCCATGAATGACAACATATCTCATTTGGGCTCGAAATCATCTAGTAAAGAAAAGAGAGGAAAGACCTTACTGGGATCATGGACTCCACTAAGCATTAGTACCCATAAAATCAACTAAGATGGCTCATTCATGAAGGGTGAAACAATTGGCGCCATCTCATGGGTGTGCCAAGGCTCCACCGGGAGGCTCACCAACTGCCATGCTAGCTTTGTCTGGGCTCGCTTAGTTCTTCATGCCGAAACCCTCGCACTACTCTTAGCGGTGAAATGGGTGTCCTCCCATGGGTTTGCTGGAGTGATAGTGGAGTTTGACTATTTAGCTCTTGTAAATACACTTCAAGTAGCCGATCAATTACCCTAGGATGTCCATTTTTTATCAAGGAGTGCCACCAACTTCTTATCAGTATTCAAGGTCTTCAGGAGGCCTATTGCTCGCGGACCCAAAATAAAGTTGCGGATTGGGTCCCAAATCCAAAGTATCCTCCCTTCTAATTAGGTCTCCAACTCACCTCAAGCCCCTTGGAATTTATTATGCTTTGATGCCCAGTCGATGCATCTATCAACTTTTAATTATGAATGATGAATGAAGCTTGTTTTTTTTGACCAAAAAAGAAACATCCATTCAATAAAGTTTGAAGTCATAGAAATTGGCATAAGTTAGTAAAAGTCGTATTGCTTCTAGTCTAGCAATAGGAGCATATGTTTTGTCGAAGTCAATACCTTCCTCCTGTATGTAGCCTGTCGCCACTAATCTTGCTTTGTTGCAAATTACATCACCTTTGTCATCAAGTTTATTTTTGAACACCCATTTTGTATCAATGATAGGTTGATATGAGAGTCTTAGTGCTAATTCCCATACTTAATTGACTTCGAATGATACAATTTTTCTTGCATAGCTCCAATCAAATTTCATAAAATACATCTTCTTCAATTCTTTTATATTCTAGTTGAGAGATTAGAGCTAGGGAGTTCATAAAATTTTTTAGTGATGATTTGGTCTTGATCCATTCATCTAGTTTCCCAATGATTTATTCCTTCGGATGCTCTGTCTTGAATCTCTAGCCTTGGGGAATTTATTTTATTGAGAAAAATTAGCAATTTGTTGTTGTTATGGTTGTTTATTGCCAATTGGTGCAAATATTTGTATGATTTCTTAGCAATCATCCAGTTAAATTACTTTATGATTATTCTTGAATTTCACATTTATGGACTCTTCTATTACCTATGAATCTTTATCGAACGCTCGATAAATTTTATTGATAGTTGAGTATTTAAGGAAAATACTTTTTCTTGCCCTTGCGTCAAATTTATCCAATGTTATCATTTGCTTGTTGAGAATGAAATATTTGCATCCAAAAACAAGGAAGTATAATATATTGGGCTTCTTTTCTTTGAAGATCTCATAAAGAATTTTTTCCATCAGTGGTCTTAACAATACTCTGTTTAGTGTATGACACTCGATAGCAAGAACTTCTATCCAGAAGTAGGTGGGAACAATACTTTGAACCATTATGGTTCTTGCCATTTTCTATAGTGAACGATTTCTTCTTTTAGCGATGCCATTTTATTGTGGAGTGTAGGCTGTGGAAAAGTTATGTTGTAGTCTATTTTCATCAAAAAAATTTATGAAGCTTTGATTTACGAATTTTTCAAGGTCAGTTCTCATTGTTGTGATGTTGTATCCTTTTTCATTCTGGATCTTTTGAGCGAATTATGTTTGTGAGCTAGAAACACCGTTCTTATAAATCGTGAATCATCATCAACAATCACCATCTAATATCTTCTTCCTCCTGAACACATGGTTTTTGTTGATCCCAATAGGTCTATGTGTAATAGCTGCAAAGATCTATTAATAGCACTGGCATTTACTAACCTAATTGAAGATTTAACCTGCTTTCCAAAAATGCATGCATTGTAAGAGTCACATTTGTTGTTGTTGATCTTTGGTGGACCACGGACTAGGTCTTTTGAAGACATTGGAAATTCGCTTTGCACTGATGTGACCTAATAACTTGTGCAAGAGATCACATTCATCTTTATAGACATAAGACATTTGGTCCTCATCAAGATTTACATTGAGTAAATAAATGTTGTCATACCTTTTATCTATAAAAGATTGTGACTTTTCTTGACTCATGCCAACGTACTTACCTTCCTCAAAATTGATATCCCTTGATACACAATTAACCGATACTTACATAACATCGTGATTCAAGTCTTTAACAAGTGAAACATCTTCAATGATCAGATTCCTTAACTTGATGTTTCCTTTGCCAATCACCCTTCCTTTTTCCTTTCCTCCGAAGGTGACAGTGTCTCCATCTACAATAATGAAATTTACAAACTTGGTGCTATCTCTAGTTATGTATCTTGAATAGCCACTATCTTGATACCATGTAATTTTCTTCAAGATCATTTGTAATCAAGAAAATTCTCATGTTTTTCTTTGGTATCCACATAAATTTGGGTCCTTTCTTCTTAGGCTTTGATTCAGTATTAAATCTATTGTGGATCTTTTTGGGCTTCCATTGCTCTTTTGGACAATCTTGCTAGAAATTACCATTTTCATTGCAGTTTGAGCATTCAAGAAATTGCATGCCAATAGATTTTGTGAAGTGTATTGCATAATGACACTTATAGAAATGTACAAGAGGTTTTTGTTTTGATCTTTCTTTGATTTTTGGAAATGGATTCTTCTTAGTGTCACTTTCCTCATTTCCCAAATCTCATTTTTGTATTGAAAAATTTGAATTGAGAAAATGTGATTTAAAGCCTTTGAACTGATAGAAAACTTTGTGCTAATTTTTGAAATCTTTTCCTTAAGACTGCCCATTTTCAACTTTAGAGGCTTCAAGATCTCTTGTTTGGAGATCATGTTTCTATTTCAAGTTGACAAGAGCAATTTCTAAGCAAGATTTTCTATAGTGAGATCAATAACATTTTTCTTAATTCTTTTTAAAGCCCTTTTGTGTTCCTTAAACATTCCCTTTAAAATATCCCGCAACTCTTCATAAGTAATTCCGAAATTGTTTACCTCATTTTCTTCTTCATGGTTAGAATCGGCCATTAGGTGAAGATTTGCTTCCTCCTCATCACAAGAGATTTGCATTTAGTGTCATTCCATGATTTCCCGCTTTCATAATATATGATATCCATACCTTTGGATTCTTCTTTGCTTTTGTATGGCTTTCTATCATTTGAGTAGTTCATTTGGTGTTTGCCTCTGAAGTTTCCTCCTTTCTTTATGAAGCACTTGAATCTTCTAGTCAATAGTGCTATATTTTGATCATTCTTTTTTTCCATCTAATGATATTTGTTCTCCTATATCATTATGGTCAGCTTTGAATGCTATGCCTTTCTTATCTTTTGGATTGCTTTCCTCATTCAAGTATTAGACTGCATAAAATATGAATGTTCCAATCAGCTCATCCATTATGATTGGCTAGATCCCCATTGTTTCTTATACTAGAGTCTTCATCTTGCTTCATTCCTTTGGCAATGCTCAACAACTTGTTTACCTTTTTGACATCAGTGTATATGTTTCCTTGATTTGCTAGGCCATTTACTATCTTGGTGAATCTAGTGAACATTCGTGTCACTATTTCATCCAATTTCATCATGAACAATTCATATTATCTGAGGAGAATGTTCATCTTTATCTCCTTTACTATATTGGTTCCTTCAAATATCAGTTGGAGTCAATTCCAAATATCCATGGTTGTGACACAATAAGAAATTTTGTTAAGTTTAGATAGAGACAAAGCGCAACATAGCAGATGACATTGCGAGTAGCTTTTCTTCGAGCTTCTTTTGTAGTGTTAGTAGCATTAGCTTGAACTTTCCGTCATTTTTGTTGAGCTGGAGCTTGAGCATGTACAACTATGCTATTTGTGATGACATCCCCAATGTCAACGTTAGTTGACTTAAGACAGGACTGCATTCTTAGCTTTCAATAATGGTAGATGCTTCCATCAAAGTGAGGCGGCTTGTTGGTGCTTGAACATCATTGGTAAAGAAACTACCAAAGTTAGCCATAAGAGAATATCTTTGTACTCTGAAGAAATACACTTCAATAATGAGTAACAAGTCCCTGATACCAATTGTCGAAGCTAACAATGCAACTTAGAGGGGGATAAGTAGGTTGTTTTGAAATTTTGATGATCTTTTGCGAAATTAGTAGCTTTGCAAAGATCAAATCAAGCAGATCTTTTAGTCAGCATGAAATAGGTTGTCTACTAATGCAAGTAAGAACAAGAGAAACAATTACACATAACAATATATAGTGGTTTGGTTTATCCCTAAGCCTATGTCCACTCTTATAATTAATAGCCACAAGTCAAGTTGGATTGCACTAGTAATCTACTCAGCAAGTAACAAACGGCAAGTATTGATCCTATTCTGATGATAGATTACACTATTAGGAGTCAGCTACTACACTTAATTTTGTATACTTGATCTTTTACACAATTATAAAGCAACAAGAATACATCACAAAATTAATAGATGAATAAAAGCTTTTAGCTTCGAAGGTAGCTTTTTGCATATCTCAGAGTTTTGTAATGCACATGTCTCTGACATTTTAGCTTCAAAGATCTTCTTTTATATAACAATTTTCAATCTTCCCATTGGAGATGTCTTAGAGAAGCAAAGAGCCGCTAGATAACCATTGGTACTTTGCCCACACAATTCTTTTATAGAACATTTGCAGGCTACTCGAAATAGCTACTACTACTATCCTATCATTGTACTCTAATAGGTTTGTTAGACAACTTGTTTTAGTATTCTATGTTTGACTTCTGGTTATTTTGTTGTGCATGTCCACCTTACAACTATTATATTTAAGAGTTAACAAATATCGTCAATTGATTGATGTTGTAACATCATCAATGATATGATATTTTCGGGATAAGTACACTAGAAGTGCCAAAAGTTGTGTACGGTGCTCACTTTAGTGCCAAAGTTTTTGTTGGCTCACTTAAGTGCTAAATCGGAAGAAAAACGATCACTTTAGTACTAACGGCAAGAAATTTCGCCCAAATTGATTACGTGTCATTTATAATTAAAATTATAATATGACTTGGCAAATTTTTTTAAAAATCTAGTTCTCGTGGCATTTCCACGTGGCGTGCTTGGCACTGAAGTGATCGTTTTTTAATGACGACTAGATTGAAGTGATCACTTTAAATGAAATTTGACACTTAAATGATCACTTTTAATAAATTTTGACACTTAAATGACCATTATTTACAACTTTTAGACAACGTCATTTAGGGGTTATATACTGACTAGCCACGTCGACAAGTCATGTAGGACTGAGAAATTAATAAAATAGCCACGTCGGATTTCTGACAATCCAAACCGTTAAATGATCTTTTAAAAAAAAAATAGCGCTTAAGTGATCCAAAAAACAACTTTTGGCACTAAAATGAGCGCCGTACACAACTTTTGACACTTCTAATGTACTTATTCCTGATATCTTTAGTACATACACAAGCGTTGTCTTCAACTGATCTTCAAATCTGTTGGTGTTGCTTTACGAATAGAACATAATTGAGATTTTTCTATTTTACCGATATCATCTTTGTTCTTTGCACATTGTCATATACCTCTGCACTATAGTAACTATTGTACTAAGGATAGTTTGGAAATTATGAAAATCACTTAAAAATATTTCTCCAACTACACAAATATAATCACCATCATATTTGCTCTTACAATAGTCAAGTTGCACCTTAAACAAATCAAATCTTTTATACCACTATTTAGGCGATTGCTTCAAGTAATATGTGGATTTTTTCAATTGACAAACATAATCTTCCTTACCTTCAAAATGAAAACCCTCTAGTTGGCACATATAGATTTTACCATCAAGTTCACCTTGCAAGATAGCTGATAGTCCTAATCCCAATTGCTTTGCATTTAGCGTTATTTCCAATTAGAATAACTCACCATTATATCCCTTATATATGGAGAACCAATCACAATTAGGACACGTGATATGAATAGCCTGAATCCAACAATCACTAAATTTGTCTTTATCATCTGCAACCATTAATCAATCTTCATTTTCTTCCCCAGCAACACTAGCTTAAGCGAGATTTTCATTTCCTTGATTTTGCTTGTTTTGGTACTTGTGATTATTCTGCCTTGCATTTCCTTGGTTTTGCCAATTCATATTATTTTCTATTTCATGCTTTACCTTCAATTTCAAACAATTTATCCTTATATGCCTCTTAAACTTATAATAGTTTCAAGTCAGATCCTTATGCTTTGATTTTGACCTACTCCTATTGCCATTGTTTTTTCTCAACAAACTTTCCTTTAGCAAGCTAAACCAACCCCATGATCATTATTGCCTTTAAAATTCAACTATGTATGTAGTTTTTGCTTATTTAGAAGACTAGTCTTGACATCTTCAAGATCCATAGTTTCTTTACTAACAATAAGGGGGAGCAAACCTAACACTGAATTCATAAGTGGGGAGAGAATTGCTAGGATGCAAGTGTGAATTGTATTAGAGAAATCCCACACTAGTGAATTTGTGTGGTGTAGAGCAGTTAATCTTAGTTGATCATTAACTCATTGGCTTAAGCTTTCAAAAGAATATGAGTTCAACTGAATATTTTAATAGGCTTGGACTTAAGCTCACTCTTGGTGCTCTCCCCAATTGAAAGGTATCGGATTTCTATTGCGTGTTTCTAACAGCCTAATTCCCATCTCATGTCTTCCTAACTAGAATTCCTACCAACTACATGCTTTGCCACCCCATGATGGACGTGAACCCTTTCTATAATACCAAACTAGGCAATTTAAATATTCAAATAAACAAGCGGATGAGGAAATTACCTAGACGGGCTTCTCGGCTTACACGGTGATCAGGTGGTGTGGCAACCGTGAAAAAGAATTGAGGCTTGTCGTTGAGGCGGCAACAGCATTGATGAATAAATCAGCAAGAGCCGTGAACAAACCAACAGGAACTTCAACAGCGGAGACTAACACTGCAAGGATTGATTTTGGACGACCGGACAACCTGCAAAAGTACACCAAGGGTCAGCAAAGGCTGGTTAGCGGCTGCTAGAAACGCTGCAGCAAACCAGACACGTTGGGGGAAGCGTCGGAACAAACCTTGGAACTCGCCCGATTGGCGCCAAGAACTGCTGGAAGCTTGCTGGCTTGGTGCCAGGGACTGCTGGATCGCAGCAGCAGCTCCGGACAGGGTGCCAGGGCAATAGGCAGTGACGATAGTGCACGACTGTGGGTTGGCAGATGTCCGGGCCAGACTAGCGTCCCTGGAACCAATTGGATGTGTCAAGAATCGAACAGGGAAGTGGCTGGTTGATCGGGCTGCAGCATAGATTCAACAAGACCGCAGGGACGTCGTCTGGATCTTCTCAATTTCCACTTGGCTATGAACTTTATCCACTTTGACGCCCGGAACAAGAGTTCAAATATCACCGCTTCAAATTTCAATTTTCTCAACAATCCCAAGTTTTCCTTGGAAGATTAAGTTCATCTGATTTTTCAAATATAAGTTCAAAGTAAATCGACAGTGGATATTACGAATTGATAACGACAGATAACTGTCCAACCGAGTAACCGCGGGATCAAATCTCGTCATTAAAGAAGTCTGAGTGTAGAATTTAAACCCCTCCTTGGACATGGCCAGCTGAAGCTCCTCATTGCGCTCGTGATGGTCCATTTCAACATCATGCATGGGCCATCTAAGTAGCATGTGATGCATGATTTAAATAAAATGTAAATATGAACTATACAATTGGTGTTTTTGTTTAGGTGTTGGAAAGATGAAATGGAGTATCCAAAAATTTAGGTGCAGCAAATAATTACCTAATTTAAATTAGGAAATAAGTTATATTAAATTCTATTCTAAATTAGGAAATTCCCTAAATTACTACCTTTCTCCTAGATATAAAATTCTAAACTAGCAAAGTAATCTATCCTAACATGTAACACGATTTTATTTTGTTGTTGTCTTTTTCTTGATAATAAAGTTTACTAAATTAAAAAAAAAAACCAATAAATAAATCCATTTTAACAAATATTCAATTTAAACATGGAAATTTCCTATTCAGAATAATGCCTAAAAAGCTCATACGAATCAAATTGAAATCGAATTAATCCAACTTTAGGTAACTGATTGTTCAAATCGAGTAAAGTTTTAGAAGATTACCTAAATAAGACACTAATGCGACTGGCGTGTGGATTCGCGGCAACGAAAGTTGGCAGTGGCCGGAAAATTTGTTGATGTGCCGAAGGTGTCGCTGGGAGTGACCTTTGAGGGACCACCGCGGCTGCAGGTCGTGATGGGAACTCACCGGAAAACCTGCAGGAAACTCAGCAAAAGGCGTTGTTGGCTGTAGGAGGCGCTGCGGGATGTGGCCGAGACCTGGCTTTCCTCGGTGAGGCCACTGGACCGCCACCAGAGTACCTGTAAATAAAGATCACGTCGCTGGTGCTACTAGGTTCACTGCCGTTAATAGGAAATTGCTGGTGCTGCCGGGCCATCACCGGAAACTGCCAGCGCACGTCGGGAACTGCAGGGGAATGGCTGGGGTCGCGGCCGAGAGAGCCGTTGGACTGAGGCCGGAGTCGGTTTTTGATGCCACCGAAGGAACTACTTTTTTTCGCTTTTCGCTTTTCGCTTTTGACTCTTTGTGCACTCTTTTGACCCTTGTTCTCTCGTCTGTGCAAAGACGTGCCCTTGTGCCCTTTATTCTCACTTTTTGCTTGGGTCACTTCCTCTTTATACGTGAAGAAATTGGCCCTCTCTTTTGTCTATTTGTCTATTTGTCTCTACTCCAAATTCCTCAAATTTTCTCTCCTTCCGACGTTTGTGTTCGTGCCCTTTCACATGGGAAAGAAGTGGTCCCCTGGGGCCTGGAGGAAAGGACAGAACTCCTTTTCCCCTTTCACGTGATCGTGCAAATAAAGTACCCCAGCCAATCTCTTCAATTTCTCCGACTTTCCTGTTTCGCCTCCTTTCTCAAATTTGGAATCAATAAAAACCAAAATTTCCAAACTTGGCGGCCCCCGTCTTTGATTTTCGGTCGCTGCGTGATTAATGGGCTTTGGCCGAATCTTCAATTCACGGGCTCACTTCAATTAGTTAGGATAAAGCTCAGAATCTCCCTGCACCACCCCGTTCACACTAGTGCGATCATATGGGCTTAATGCCATTGGAAAATGCTCTTGATATCTGAACGAAATTTAACTAATATTTTGTTTAGGGGTTATTGATCGATCCCTAAATCTTGCATATAATATTTTTAGTTTATTTAAAATGTTATTAAGCTATGCAATAAAAGTGTAAGTTTGTGCAACAAATTGCTGATCTGCAAATTATAGAAAAGTCGGTCACTTTACAATAGTGTTCATAAGTTGCCATCAGAAAAAAAAAAAAAAAGTCATTAGTCATTTTTTTTACCAACACTTATAGACATTTACTTAAGCACGGGACAAATATTATTATTATTATTATTATTATTATTATTATTATTATTATTATTATTATTATTATTATTATTATTATTATTATTATTATTATTCATACAGAACAATAGAATGCCACGGCATGGCGCATCCTAAATTGTTTGGTTTCCCATATAGCACTTTGTTTTAAAAGAATAACATCATGTAATAAAATAAAAATTGGTACAAACCATGGCTGCCCTCGTTTGGGAGTCTTTTGTAGTCGTCGTCATGAATCTTAGAAATTTGTCCTTTATTAAAACTGGTGAGTAGCAATGATTGAACGATCGATAACACCAATTTTATACGAATACACATTCCTCACATGCGGTTAATTCAAAGGAGTATGAGAAATCATTGTGGTTGGGAGTGAGCATGAAGTGGTGTTTTAGGTTCACTAATTAAATAAAGAACAACGCATGAAGCTGTACTGTACGTAACAGTGACATGTTTATCTATCATAGGATTAATGGGGACCTCGAACCACCTTGAACATTTTTATAATTAGATTATGGTGGGGGGATGTATGAGCAAATAGGTGTTTGCACTTGTCTTCTTGCCTTGGTAGTTTAGCACAAGCCTTCCCTCCCTGTCATGATGGTGGATGAAATTCTCTCAGTTGAGTTGATAGGAACATACATTGGCTAGATGTTAAGACAACTTTCTTTTGGTTATAATTTAGGGTTTATAGATTTTGAGGAAAATCCCCCACTCTTATATTTGCCTCAGGAAGAGTGAAGTTCTACTATGGCTGAGCCTATCGGGACACAAGACGTGCAGGTGGACTAAGTCGAGAAGGTACAATGTGATTATTGTGCCATAGGGCTCTTAAGTGGATCAGTTTTATTCATGGCTTGTGTGCTAATGTAATACAATGAGTTTGATTTAAATGGGCATTCGTGACAGTTTAATCACACGTAAACAAAGCAGAAACCAAACAAATACGAATAAAACAAACGTTCAACCACATCATGTGAACTTAAGGAAGTTGAATCATCAATGCAAGGACTTTGAATGGAAAAATTAAAATGGCTTCAAACCTCTGGATGGTTATGGTTAACTTTTCCCCAGTGGAGTCACTAGTCAATAGTGCAATTTTGATTTTTCTTTTAGAGCAACGAGAAGCAAAGTCCTACACCACTTTACGTCCCCACATGACTTCATGCGCCATGTGTGTTTTTGTGTTTTTAGAATAAGTATGATGACATGGTAAATATGTATGAGTTCTAATTGCTAAGTGCATATATGTGCCGTTTGATTACGTCACATCTTACTTGATAACGTGTGAACAATTTTGAAATAACAAAGCCATGTTATCATTTGGCCTATTAGGCAAATGTAAATTCATCCTTTCAGCCATATATATATTGGGTTTTAGAGAGTTAAAAAAAAAAAAACAGAGAGAGCCTTACCAAAAAAAATTAAAAAACAGAGAGAGGAAAATATCTATAAATTTGGAGACATCTTTTTTAGAATACATGACATGCACGAAGCCTCTGTTCACGATCAGCCAGCGATTACCACATTGGCATAGGTGTACTTGGACCATTTTCCTGGGTAATTCGACTTATGGGTTGTCTTCCGTGCAGGGTTTCTCTAATGCTAGTATTAAAGGAGACTTAACTATGATTTTGAAATTTCCTAAATTTGACCTGGCAGAATAACGACCGCATTTTTGGATTTCCACCAATTTTATGAGAAGAATGACATCCTACTTCCGGAATATTCTAGTTTTGGACCAGTAAGGTAATTACTACATCTATTACAAATCTCAATGTTAATTTTAGCACTATAATTGTCATGACCCTAATCGAGGTGGATCTAGGGACAATTTAATGGATTGCTAAGTAAACACAAATAGCTCTATTGCGAGATGACGCTTACGCTTTACACGAACTCTCATGAGGCCTACCAATCGCAATTTGATTTCTTGCATATGAAAATAGAGCAACGACTAACTTATTTTAGGCTAGTTAGAAATCAAGTTAAATGAAGAAGTCCATGTTGTTTCATCTAATTTTTTTTCAATTTTTTATTCTTAAACACGCAAATCTAAACGGCTAAAAATCAATAAAATGAATGAATATAATAATAGATAGGAGTAAGTGGTTCCAAGTTCCTTATAGGTTTTGCTTGGAACATGGAACCTACCATTGGGTACAGATTCCTTATTTTTTGGAACATAGAATCTATCCATTGGAATCTGGAACTTAGAACCTACCCTGTCACAGGTTCTAGGGCCGGTTCTAGGTAAGGGTGTCAGGAACCGAACTGAAAACCGAATCGAACTGAACCAAACCGAAAAATTCGATTTTTCCGATTTGGTTCGGTTTTCGGTTCGGTTCTCATTAAAAACTATTTTTTTTTATTGGTTTGGTTTTTATTGGTTAACCGAACCGAACCGAACCACAAACCGATAAAATCAAACCATTAAAAATTTGGTTTTCTTCTCTCCCGACTCTCATCTCCTCTAGCTCGATTTCACGCGCCTCCCTCCATGGTGGCCTAGCTCGAGAGTTCCCAACCCCCGCCCTAGCAACAGCCACCGCTGCTGCAACAGCGGCAGTGCGAGCGGGACAGTGATGGTTCCCCACTCGACGATCGCGTGGGGAAGACGAAGTCATTGATGTGCACCCTCGGCTTCATCTCCCACAACCTCCCCCTGCCCCCCGACCTGTTGAACGCCGTCTCCTCCATTTGCGACAACGTGGCGACGGGCGGTCGCGACGAGGACGGGGACGGGGAGGATGGCACGGGCGACGAATCTGAGGAGATTCCGGTGGCGATCGAGAAGGGTCCGGTGAGGTTTTTTTTTCTCTCGATTGTTGATCTTTTTGGGGGTTTGATGATGCGAAGCGGTTCGCGATGGGGATTCTGCGGCGTTGTGGTGGAGTGGGGACCAAGCACCACTGCCGGTTATGAATCCCACGACGGAGCCTCCCCCTCCGCCACTGCCCCTACCCCTGCCCTAGTTCCAGTTGCCGCAGCCCCACCGCCGTGCCTACAACCGCCACCCAGATGAGCACTTCATCGGCTTCTACCCCTCATGCCTCTGCGAGCGCCTCGCCGTCTTGGAACCCTCCTCCTCCTCCTCCGCCGCCGCCGGTGCCGCCGCCTCAGCCCTTAAGGCCCTCTTCAAGCCCTCCTCCTCCTCCTCCTCCTCCTCCTCCAAGCCCCCGCCCCCGACGTTCGCCTCGGCCTTCCTGCCGGAGCTTCGGCACACCAAGTCATTCTTGGCGTCCAAGAACGAGGGTTTCTTCTTTGGCATTTTCGAGCCGCAGAGGAAGCCCCGCGACGTCAAGGCCCGGAGCACGCTCTGCACGCTCTTCAGCCTCAATGACGACCGAAACCCGTCGAAGTGGGACTCAACCCGGAGCAGCAACTCGGAGGGCGTCCAGGCCAAGAACTTGGGCCCGGCCAGCATTTAGGGTTCGATCCTCGAGTCCAAAGAAGAAGAGGACGTGGGAGCAGGAAGTGATTACCAGCAGAGCAAGGAGTACATCGTGTAGAAAGACGAAGAGGAAGAGGAAGACGACGAGATTAGGGCTTGGGAAGAGCCTATTGTAGCACCCGTTGTTGTCGAAAACAGAGTGCAAGAGATCGTGGAATGCCCCCGTTGTGGATTTCGGCAACTAGGCTGGGGGACTTTTGTGAATTTTCAAAAAAAAAAAAAAAACACAAAAAAAAACAAAAACCGAAAACCGAAAAATCGAACCGGGTCTTATTTGGTTCTGTTCAGAAGTTTTTTTCTAACGGTTCGGTTTGGTTGACACCCCTAGTTCCAAAGTCTAACAGATTCTTTTTTATATTTGTTCATTTTTAGAACGCAATAATAATAAACAAGCTTGTCATTTATCAAAGAGAATACAAAATGAACAAAACTATTAATGAGGGAAAAGGAATCCTTGGCAAGTAATTCAACTAGATAAAAGAAGGATGAGTGATTTCAAGTTCGGTACAAATTCAACCTGGAACTTGGAACTTAGAACCTATAGGTTTCCACCGTTCGGTTCTCAAGTTCCAAGTTCTTCTTTGGCACCATGCTCACCCTTAGTAATAACAATAATAAATAAAGCAAGGTAAATGTTAATAAAGAGTAAAGCGGGTTGTATTTAAAAAGCAAAATTAACACATAATCTTGTCAATGGATCCCTGTGAGCTATGTGTAAAAAGTAAACATGCAAAAAATGTTAAAAAAATCTCCCATCTTTTTTTTGTTTTTTGTTTTTGTGTAAATATGTGAATATCATTAATCAATTGAGGTACAAAAGTTTAGGGGAATCTCCTAGCATTTTAAAGAGATGCAAGAAGATGGATGAAGTAAGCGTCCATACAATAGCCAATAAAACATTTCCCTAGGAAAACTTAGGCTGTTGATAGAGTGACGTCCATCCTCTAACAATCTTTCGAATCTTAGCTAACAGAATATGATACTCAATTGACTTGTTTTGACATCTGAATTTTTGTCAGTAATTTAAGTATCCATTCATTTTACAAAAAATATATATAAAAGGGAAATTAAAAAAATAAAAAGCGTAAAAAATATGTATGAAAAGATATATATATTTTAATAAGTTTCGGACTTGTTAAGCCCACGTGGCCAGCCCATTTCTTTTATCTCTCCCGGCCCATGCATCTAACTCACTTTCCTTGGCCCATTTCTATGTTTCTTTTTTTAGCCAATCTATTTTTAACCCATCTCCCTTTTGTCTTTTGTGGCCCATCTTTCCTTATTCCTTTAAGCCTACGATTTGGGGCCACGTCGAAACCAAACAAAAGAAGGCCCAGCTCATCACCCATTTCCTCTCCTCTACGCACGCGCGCGCGCGCCTAGCGGAGGGGGAGGAGGACGTGCGAGTGACGCCACCCGCACAACGCAAGCAGAAGGAATAATCCAACTGTCGTCAGAGGAGGGACTGACCGAGAACTCGATCGCCGGAGCTTGTCGTCGGCTTTCAAGGACCCGGTCAAGGGCCATTTCGTCAGCCCACCTTTGCTCATTCGGAGGTCTTTCCGCAGCCGAGGAAGAAGCCCAGCTTGTCGTGCTCTACCATCGCCAATCGAGACCTCGACTCGCCCGACAAACCAGGTATGATCCTCCTTCCCGAACATCCTGTTTGGCCCCTGTTTTTTTTTTTGGTCGGGAAGGAACTCGCCTTGGTGGATGAATTTTTTTTTTTATTTGATGAAATCTTGTTAAACCAAAGTAAGTTCACGTCGATTCATAATGTTTTGAAAGTTAATGCATCATGTTTAGGCTGAGGAGCTGAGGAATGCTTTGGGTTTGAACCCAGAACTCGAGTTCATGAATGTATACCGATCGTTTGATGTTTTGCTGGAATGAAGCATGAAACACTTAAAGAGCACCGAACTTAAGTGCGAGATTTCGAACGGATCGTGACCAACTGAGACGGATTTGGCACAAAATATGTTGATTCAGACTTTCATACATCATCTTTGATTCGAAAATCGCATTGAATCTCGCTTGGGAACGCATCCTTTAAACTGCATATCACATGTTCGATAAAATGCTTGAGAGAGAGCCGAATCACATTTGTTATTGAATCTGGAGATTGGCTTACATTTGCTTCGGTATTGGTCGAATATCTTATGATCTTCCTGCTTCTTGTATTTTTCACGCTATTTTGTGGACAAAATCCTGGCTCGAGTTGGTCACATACGCACCCCTCCATGCCGAAAACCCCTTCGTCGGAAAACCCTCCGACTGGCGAGCCAGTGGTTTAAGGCCACTCCAGTCATTTTATTTACTTGCATCTTAATACGCTTGTGATTATGTTCCTATTAGAGATGTTAGGATTGAATAGATTTGTTTTGATGAATGTTGGTTGTTGATTTTTGTGGTCAGCGGAAGGAGACACTGGAGATATTGGATGCCGATCGGAATAGCGACTGGTGGTATGTGGTGGTTCAGCGGCGGCATAGGTATCAGTGACGATGTGTGTGAAAAATGATGTAGTCCACAGTTCGGTGAGATAAAGCTGCAGAAAAAAAGCTTCGATGAACAAGACGAGAAGAAGAAACTTGTAGCAGAAAGGGAGAAAAAAACAGAAAAAAAGACAAAAACAGAAAAACAGAAAAGAATAAAAAAAATTGACAACTAGAAAAAAGGGAAAAGGGGCAGGGATTTTGCATAGTACCTCTCAATTGGAGGTATAAGGTCGACAAGTCGGTTGAGAGATACTATGCAAAACATAGGTCAACCTTGCAATGAGTGTTTCACCCACCTCTCTACCTTCATCGGCGTTGGCGGCTACTATATCAGCCTACCAATCCCGCAAACACTCCTTACAAGGTGCGGTAGAGTTTACCCTCTCCACCTAAAATGGCCCTTAATTCTGAAGTGTAATTTTTTCTTCCCAACCCAAGAGGAAATATCCTCCATGTTTTACATCCCAGAGTTCAAGCGAAACAGTTTTAAGACATACTTGGGTCTAGGCTTCGGTTTGAGAGCTAATCGAATAAAGATAGGAGTTCATGAATGGGTTGAGGAAGAGAGGAGCTTTGGACTTGTTTGTTGTGGCCTATGTTCTTTTTGAGTTTGGGCCCAAAAAACAAAAAGTTAATAGGCTTATTAATTAATTCCGACCGGGCCTTAAGGTCACCTTGTTTTTAGGCTAACCCGATCTGATAGGGTTCGGGTTAGCTTAGTTGGGGCAGGTCTCTTTACCCGATATGAATTTCTCATATTTTAACAAAAATAATATTAAAAAAATTTTAAAATTTTAAATTTGGAAAAATATTTTTTTAAAAAAATAAAAATTCAGAAATGAAAAGAAATTAGAAAAACCATTAAAAAATTCTAAAATTCTAAAATATCAGAAAATTAGAAAATTTGGAAAGCCCTTTAAAAATATTAAAACCCAAAAGTTGGATAAGTTTTTAGGGCTCTACAATAGGGTTCTTTGTTTTGAATTGTCTTTTTTTTTTTGTTAGGGACAATGTTAGGATGCTTGTGTGCTAAGGGTGATCAGTTCCCGGTCTGAGTTCTGTCCGGTTCCACCTACGAACTAGGAACCGGAGTGGGAGGACTGGTTCCCAAATTTTGGGATTGGGAACCAAACCTAACCAACAAGTTCGGTCTAGTTCCATGGAATCAATCACTTAGCAAGAAAAAATTAATTATAAAAAATACTAGAGTTGTTACTATTTTTAGGGTTTATTGCTATTTTTAAGAAATTAAAAAATATATATATATTTTTAAAAGAAGAGTTGATCTGGTCCATCGGTCTGGTTCCCCCCCGGATCGAGAATCGGACCAATAATCACCAATTCCATTTTTATGGAACCGGGAACTGGACTGATCCCTCCAAGAATCAGACCAAACCAGCTGGTTCAATTCGGTATGGGTGATTTTTGATTTGGGAGGTTCGGCATGCTCACCCCTATTGTGTGCTTTCCTATACGATTATACTTGGTTGCACTTTTCAATATCTAGGATGTTATTTTCTGATCTATAATGGTTAGGACGATACCTATAATTCTTTGATAGGCTGCTACGACATTAGTTAGCATGATTAAAATGGCATTAGCCTTAGGTTAACGTATCTAAGTCCCCGGGTTTAGAATCTCTGGTTGTGTAAATAGTAAAATATGCTTTTGTATCTTACTGGGTTCCTAACTGTCCTAAAAAAGGATAGTGGCGACTCCTTAGTCAAAATTTACATAAGCTTAAATCGATTAAAATTTTGAACGCTCGATATCATGAGAGATATAGGCTTGGGAGAGCCCAAGTCAATGGAAGGCCGTTGGCCCAAGGTTGACAATATTACTAAACCTAATAGTCTCCCCCTAGTCGAATTTTCAAAAAATTGTGGTATGCTTTTTAGAAAAAAAAAAGTGTTGCGGTCAAATGGATGATTATTGTACAAATTTATAGCATTTTCTACATACAAAATCCAATCAATGTGATTCTCGTGACGTGAGAAAGCCATTCACTTGATTTTTAACATGGAATGAATTGATTGAGTCAAATCATAAATTTCTCAACACCTCAAGATCAAATGACCATAGTTAAGGCTCCGTTCGTTTCGCGGAAAATAATTTCTTGGAAAATGTTTTTCGGATTTTCCGGCATTCGTTTCACGGAAAATGAATTCATTGGGGAAAATGTTTTCTATGAAAGGAAAAAAGCCTTCTAAATTAGTGGAAAACATTTTCCCCACTTAATCTCTCTTATCTCACACCTCTACAAATCCTCACTTCCTCCTCCCTTTTCTTCTTCTTCTTTTCTTTCTTTATTCGAATTATTTTTTAATATTCTTTTTCTTTTTTAATTTGAGTTATTTTTAATTTCCTTTTTCTTTTCTATTTCTTTTTTTTTCTTTTTTTTCTTTGTTTCCCATCTTCTTCTTTCTTGGCTAGTCGTCGGCCGTTGCTAGGCAAACCTCGAGCTTGTCAATCTCAAGCTCATGCTTTGCACTCTTGCTTATCCTTTTCTTTATTTACTCTATTCTGCAGTTGTACATTGCTCAAGCAAAGGGCTCCACATGCTTTGCTTCTTTTTTCTTTTGTTTATTAGAACATACAAGACGCAGGGGAAAACATGCCACTCATTAGTGTTGTACATGCTTTGCTTCTTTTTAAAATCCATACGAACATTTCTTAGAGTAGATGATCGTTTGGCGACAATGAAGGAACAAAGATATGAAGCAAGTTTGTTCGGATTTAAAGGCAAGTTCGCTCAGATTTAGAGGCAAGTTCATATTTGATAGATTTATAGGTCGGTAAGTGATGAATGCCTAAGTTGTGAAGTTTTAGAAAAAAATTTACTTACTGAACACCATAAAATATTTTCCAAAACATTTTCAGGTTTTAGCCGAACACCAGAAAATATTGTTATTTTCTTGAAAAATGACTTCTAGGAAAATAGTTTTTGGAAATGGCCCATTTTCCGCGAAACGAACAGACCCTAAGAGTTGCTATATTTTTTAAACCCACGGTCTTAGTATGGTTGGAAAGCTCTTGAAGATTGCAACCTAATTTTATCCTTCAATCGAAATCTTTTATGAAGTTTTGTTTTCGATCAAAGTGTCTCGACCATCTCTCTCGACATGTAGAGCTCACCTCTACCGTTAATGGTAGTTTACACCATCAACCCTCATTTTGTTGGTTGGCCCACCCTTTCATCCTTTTCATAGGATTGGTACTTCCACTGCTCGTGTAATTCTCAGTTTAACTTTTCTCATCAAGCTTCGTCCGCCATCCTCAATTGCGACTTGCCATTTGAATCCCTGAAATTCGCTATTCCAATGTTGGGTTTGTTCATCGAAATCTCTGCAATTAGCTGAACATCACCTTCCCCTTCGGTAATTTTACCAGTCTTTGCTTTGACCGACCCTTTGGCAACTGTTATCCCATCTTCTGCCTAAACCTTGCATGTCCAATTTCCTTGAACCCTGAACCATCAGCGACCTGATTTGAGGCGACTCTCATGGACACCCACGATCTGGAAGAGGAGTCACGCCTTGCCGCCCTCTGCAACAGAATGGGCAGACTCTGGTCTGATCAAGAAATCGATGTTTGGGATGACTCTCCTCCGCTGGAAAGGATTGAAGAGTGCAAGAAGATATTAGTTGGTAAAATCCTCTCGAACCCATCTATCAAATTTCAAGCATTTCAAAGTACAATGAAGCGCGCTTGGCGCACGGACCAAGTAGAGATTTCCCTTAGAGAAGCTAGACATTATGTGGCTCATATTAAATCAAAAAGTGAAAAACAGAGAGTGCTCGAAGGGGGTCCGTGGCAGTTCTCTAAGCATTTGGTTATTTTCAAGCCCTGGATACCCAACACACCATTACATTGCTATGATTTTAGTAGATGTGCATTTTGGGTACATGTTTTTGGCCTCCCCCTGGAGTGGTGCTCAGAACAAATGCTCTGCAAAGCAGTCAAACGTGTAGGGAAAGTATTGGAGGTGAAACTTGATACAAAGGAGGGTACTAACCTACGAGCGGGTCGAGTCCGAGTCGAATTGAATTTAAACGAACCGCTGAAAATAGGACAGCTAATTCGCATAGAGGGGAAAGCGATATGGCTTGATTTTCGTTATGAGAGGCTATCTCACTTTTGCTATTCCTGTGGTCGACTAGGCCATTACGCCATGTATTACCAGGAAATACCTTTTAACGAAGCGAAAATGGAAGGCAAGGAAAAGATGTCCTTTGGCCAATGGTTAAGGGCAAAAGTTAAAGAATTTAGTCCCTATTGATTGACCTTTTATGGGAAACAGGCTAACTCTGACACTACAGAAGTAGTGATTCCTGAGACTCCTCCCTTCATGATCACCAAGGTCTCTACGCTACCCCCTGTCGAAGGCACATTTGCAAGACCACATTCTGCATCAGTTATACCCCATCCCCCACCTAATGAGCAACAACAACAATACTAAATGCTTGATCCTAGAGAAATACAGTTTGGAAACTCCTCCAACATCAAGATAAACTCCATCTCATCCAAGATAAAGGGCAAACAGACAGAATCTACCACTAGTCCCAAATTGGATACAAGTGGATCACATCAAAACACAATACCTGTCATTGAAGTTGCGGCAGCACCTCTACGGCATCACCTTCCTGCATGTGCTCCTTTGTTGCCCTCTCCGAGTACAACATTAGTAACTCGTCAAGCTTTGGATAAAGGAGGCTTTAAGCCAAAATCAACATCATCCGTTGAACTTGATGCAGCACCGCTTCAGCAACTCCTCTCTGCAGACGCTCCTTCGATGCTTTCTCCAAATGTCACAATGTTTCCTTTACCTATTAAGCAGACATCAATAATAAATCCGACAGGGGAAGCTTCCACTGTTAAGAAACAGAAGCATCCACGACTTTCAACAAAAGCAGGTATAGCCAAGAAGCTTAAGAGCTATACTCCATATGAGTCACACCCTTTTTCATGTGAAGGCCTAGATGAAACTTCCCTGTTGGAAACCCCTGTTTTCTCGGCTGATGAAGCCAGCAAATGGATCGAGGTGGCTTACCCTAAAAAGCCACTGGTAGCACAATGAAACTCCTAAGTTGGAACTGTCAGGGAATGGGCTCGACCCTGACAGTTTAAGCACTTAAGGCCCTAGTGGCCAAAGAACAGCCCGATCTGATCTTTTTTATGGAGACGAAGAACAAAGAGGAATTGCTGACTCGACTTCAGCGTCGCCTTAAGTTCCCAAACTCTAAGGTGCTCAATCCTGTAGGCTTAGTGGGAGGACTTGCAATGTTTTGGAAGTCTCATATCTCTTTACATGTCGAACAACCTACATTTGACTACTTCGACACTATATGCATGGATTCTAGAATGGACCTACTAATGAAGCTAACATGTCTACATGCGCCGGCAGAATTTCAATCTCAACAACTTTTATGGACGGCTCTTAGGCACATGGCTTCCTCCAACTCCCTACCTTGGGTTTGTGTTGGAGACTTTAATGACATTCTCTACCATTGGGAGAAAGTGGGCAGACGACCAGCAAATTCACTTCGAATGCAATCTTTCAACGACTTACTACATGACTGTTCATTTATGGATTTACACAGCAAAGGTTGCGCCTTTACCTGGATGAACAATTGCCAGGGTAATGACTTGGTGAAGGAAAGGCTGGATAGGGTGCTGTGTAACATGAACTGGAGGCTTGCTTTTCTTGAGGTTGAGGTTTATGCTTTACTTGCAGTGGATTCAGATCATGGTCATTTACTATTGACTACAGAAGCTAAGAGGGTAGACGACGCAAACCTTTTATCTTCGAAGCATACTGGTTGTAGGACGAGGATTGTCGGAACATCACATCGAATGCTTGGACCTCAGCAAAGCAAGTTGATCAAGACTTGCCATTCAAATTAAGAAGGGTTAGCTCGACTCTAGATAAGTGGAGTAAACACAAGTTTTCTAAGGCCCATTCACGGATCTCATATCTACAACAGCAACTACAATTTCTTACAAATCAGACTCATGGTCACTATGATAACATGTTAGCCACTAAATTAAAGGAAGAACTACAAAAGGCCTGGCAACAAGAGGAGCAATACTAGGCAATGCGATCTCAGATAAATTTGCTCAAGTGGGGAGATAAAAATATCAAATTCTTTCACGTAACTACCATTCAGTGTCGACAACGAAACAAAATCAGTATGTTACAAGATGAAAACTAGCAGTGGGTGAGAGATGATCAAGCGTTGAAGGAGATGACACAGGCTTCTTTTCAAACCTTTATACCTCGGCAGGTTCACGAGACTACGGCCCTCTCCTAGCTCAATGTTCGAGTATGGTGACACCAGAAATGAATGATTCACTGATAGCAGCAGTCATGCTTGAGGAGGTCCATCACGCCACCTTTTAGTTGGGCAAGACCCAAACCCCCGGCCCCGATGGACTAAATAGCCTTTTTTACCAAACCCACTAGGATATCCTAAAGGAAGAGCTTTTCCTATCGGTCCAGAATTTTTTTCAAACCGGAATGCTACCTACAGCTTTGAATAGAACCATTATCTCTCTGATACCTAAAACTCCTCACCCAGAGCGCCTAGACCAATATAGACCCATCAGTCTTTGCAATTATGCCTACAAAATTATATCAAAGATCCTAGCTAACTGCTTGAAACCCTTCCTTCCTGAGCTGATATCTATGGAACAAAGCGCCTTTGTGGGTGGCCGCCAGATACAAGACAACATTTTGATTGTACAAGAGGTGCTGCATCAAATCAGGACTTGAAAGAGAAAGAAGCACTTTCAAGCAATTTTGAAAATGGATATGCAGAAGGCGTACGACCGAGTGGAGTGGGATTTTATGAAAGATTACCTCATCAGGTTAAGTTTCCATCCCTCTTGGGTGCAATGGGTTATGTAGTGTATCACGACAGTTTCCATAAGCATCAAATTTAATGGAGAACTACTGGATTATTTCTATTCGACGCGAGGCCTCAGACAGGGAGACCCCTTATCCCCTTATCTTTTCATACTAATGGCGAATTTTTTATCAACATTCATACACCAAGCCTTAAATATGGGACACATAAAGGGGGTCCGGTTAAACAGGTGGTGCCCAACCTTTTCTCACTTATTTTTTGCAAATGACGCCATATTTTTCTTAGATGGGACAATATCTGAATGCCAAAATCTATCGAACATTCTGAATCAGTATTGTTTGGCTACGGGTCAAGTTGTCAATAGGAATAAATCCGATCTTTTCTTTAGTAAAGATTGTCCCAGCAGCCTTAAACAAAATATGGTGAATGAATTTCACATCCTTGTGTTAGACAAGACGGGCAAATACCTAGGGATCCCGTCGGATTGGGGACGTTCCACGAGAGATATGTTTGCCTGGATACTGGCAAGAGTGAATAAAAAACTGGAAGGATGGAAAGAAAACCTGATTTCGAAAGGAGGAAAGGAGATTCTCATCAAGGCAGTCGTTCAGGCGATCCCACATTATGCTATGTCTCTCTTTAAAATCCCTCACTCCCTTTGTCAGTCCATTGAAAAAAAGATAGCAAGATTTTGGTGGCAGAACGGTAGTTGAAGGCAAGGCATACATTGGAAAGACTGGAACCTTCTTAAAAACAGGAAGGAGTTAGGAGGTCTCGAGTTTAGAGACCTCATTGCTTTCAATAGAGCAATGCTAGGCAAACAAGCATGGTGCTTGCTCCAACAACTTCATCTCTGTGGACTAAAATCTTCAAAGGTCTATAGTTTCATTCGCAAGATTTTCTATGCACTGCCAGAGGAGCTCGGCCTTCCTGGGGTTGGCAGAGCATTCTATTGGGATGGGACTCCATTTTATCAAAGCTGCAATGGTTAGTTGGTGATGGGACAACGATAAGAATTCATGAGGATCACTGGTTATCGAGGGGAAAACTAGTCGAACCTGTTGCTAGAGACGAACCTAAAATGGTAGCTGAATTGATTGAACCAAAACATAACCAATGGGATGTTTCCTTACTGCATCGTTTTTTTGACATTGAGACAACAAAAGAAATCCAAGAAATTCCAATTTGGCCCCATTATACAGCATATCAGATGGTTTGGATAGAAGATCCACACGGACAATACTTAGTTAAGAGAGGCTATCATGCTATAAGCTGAGCAGCCTTTAACACTAATGAGAATAGAGCCTCGTCGTTCTTTCAACCACCTAACCTACTCTGGAAAAGCATATGGAAGCTTCATCTCCCACCCAAAATTAGGATTTTTCTATGGTCTATCTGCCAAAATGCTCTTCCTACCAGAGATAACCTTTTTCAGAGACATATCAGGCCAGACCTAGTATGTGCATTATGCGCTAACCACATGCTAGAAACGCTGGAACATCTGTGTCTTCTATGCCCGTGGACTTCAAAGGTCTATTCTCACCCACAAATCGGCATTTGCATCATACCAACAAAAATGTCGTATAGACGCTTGGATAGCAGACAGACTCACTCAGAAGCAGAGCTCACCTAGTATGGAATTGTAGGCGCACTCTCGTGGCAAATATGGAAGGTACATAATCGGTTTATCTTTTGTCATCAATGGCCAGATCCAACGTATGCCGTCGAAAAAGGTCTACTCCAGGTTTGTATGGCACATAACTACCTTTGCCATGACGGGTTTAGTGCAAAAAACTGCCAGTTCCGATTCACTTTGGACGCCTCCAGATCCAGACGGTCTACAGATCAACATAGACGGGGCCTTTCAGAGCTGCAACACTTCGGGATCCACGGCTTATATTTGCTGAGATCACAATGGCAACATGATAGAAGGCTTTACCTGTGCTGTAGACGCTTCCTCAGCTCTGCAGGTTGAAATCCAGGCGCTAACCCTAGCTTTGAACCACCTTTTGAAGCGAGGCAAGGCCAATGATAAAGTGATCATTGATTATGACTACAAAACGCCGGTTGAAGCTATCAACAATCCACCCACGACGCCATGGGGGGTTCGGAGTCTACTCCCTGAAGTCGCCGCAATCCTCCCTTGTTTCTCTCAGCTCCAAATTAGGTTTCAAAGGTGCGAAGCTAACTCTGTAGCGGACTGGGCTGCCAAGGCCCATCTCCGCGGGTCTCTGCCTCCGAATTGGGCAGCCAATCCTCCTTCTATTTTGTTGGACCTTATTGTATCGGATGCAATAGCTGCAAGGTGTAATATTACTTTATCTTGAATGAAGTTTCACCTTCGATCAAACAAAAAAAAAGTGTCTCGAATTTTTCAACAATCATAGGCAAAACATTAAGTGTTTATAGATATGTTTTCCACTATCTTTGATTGAAGAATTCCCGATTGACTTTCCTTTTCTCTTTAAACTGATATACCTAGGTAAAATAATATCTCTCCCTCTCCGTGCGATCACGGCGCATAGATTTGACCAATTTAAGGTTGTCCAAGGTCAGTGACTTCGAAGTGACATTAGAGCTATTGCAGCTTGAGGTTGATCGAGATCCGCAACCTTAGCTCGACTCACATTTGAGGTGATGATTCGATTCTTTATTATTTTGTTGCGTTTGTGGTTGTTTAGGTGATATTTTGTGTAAGTGACGTTTATGTTTGTAAACTACAAATTAGAGATCCAATTAGAGAAAGTTTCCCTCAATTACCAATAGACTAGTGGAAGAAAACATTAGGTGGGTGGGTGCGGGGCGTCCATTGCAAGTTATCTGAGTGTTCAGACTTGATAAGGGTCTGAGTCAGCTGGTTTGAAAAATGGACTAAGAAAGGTTGAACAATGCGCCCACCGACCGTCCACTGCAAGTTATCTGAGCGTTCAGACTTGATGAGGGTCTAAGTCAGCTGGACTAAGAAAGGTTGAACAATGCGCCCAACCACCGTCCACTGCAAGTTATCTGAGTGTTCAAACTTGATAAGGGTCTGAGTCAGCTGGTTTGAACAATGGACTAAGAAAGGTTGAACAATGCCCCACCCACCCACCCCCCCAAAAACGTCTTCTCCTCAGTAAACACGACAGCATTCTATAATGAGAAAACTACATTATGTAACGGTATCTTAGGCTGGCCAGTGCCCCCGCTACTGGGGAGAGCTTTGGAAAATGAAACCGTACTTTGGAAAAGAAAAATGGCAAACGAGAAAGATAGTTTAAACTTGTTACATTGGCTCATAACGAACATAGTCAACGACCGGCTGATTGGCAGAAGGATCCTTGTCAGATTTAATCAATAATCATTCCTTTTTTGCATTGTATTTTAGGCTAAGATCGTGAGGTTTCTTCATATGCCAAGTTTCTCTCTACCTTTTATTCCTATACCTATGTTCCTCTCCTCCCCCATGATAAAGAGGGTACCATTGACCCGAGATTTGTCGTCCCAAAATATCTACTTAAAATATGTTGTCTCACTTTATAGAAAGAATCAGTAAATTCATTTTCGCATCTCAAATTTCTCAAATTTTATCTTTTTCTTTGAGAGAACATATATAAACTTGTTGATTGCATGCGCCATTTTAGAGGTAGATTTAATCTTTGGTAATCAGTTGTCAGTCTAATTTTCAAACCTCCATTACAAAAACCAGCTTAAAATCTTTGCATCAATAAAGACAAAGGCATTATACAACAAGAAAACTCTTCTTAAATTTGTTATTTTGCTTAGATAGCAAAATTGTGATCATGAAAATCTCATGCACCAAGTGAGACTAAACGAAGGGGACCATACTTTAGCATGTCACTTTTTCGTTACTCTCCGCCCACCACTCTTAACTAATCATAGCGGCCGAGAGGGCAGGGGCCTCGCTTTTTCGTCCTTTCCGTCCACCACTAGGCACTATCTATGCCTACCAAAGAAACGGGGCCAATAAGATATTTTAAATATTAAATTATATCTTTATCCAACATCCTAAACTTCTAGATTAATTCATAACGATTTCATAAAATTTCACATGATATCAGAATAGAAGATTTTGAGTTCAAATCTTTCCATCGAATAGCTTAATCATTTATAATAGTCAGTAGTGATCTCATAAAATATCATAGAGTCCATCCTTTAGTGTGTCACTAATTTGATAACAACATGGTGCGTAGTTGGAATATAAAGTCTTAGGCAAGGAAAAAACAACAGCACATGCGTGGGTAAATTCCACGTCTGGCCCCGCATAAAATCGATAGTCTAAGTTGACCAACTGACCTGTCTATATACATATAAAATTGTCAGTTGCTCAATCTCTTACAGAGGAAGAAAATTGTAGTTGTAACATAGCCCCGCCATCGCATCCGTTAACCGCCGTGCTTCGTGGCCCTCACCACCATCCCAAATGTCTGATACAAAAATAGTCCTCGTAAACCCAACTATTAACGTGAATATCATCAATATGAACGTGCCGGAGGGTTCCAAAGGCCAAGGGCGGCCCCGTGAGCTACACCCCCACGGCGCAGCCAGGTTGGGTATCCCAGCGGCGCCCCAAATACAAAACCCCCCTGCCAAAAACCAAAAGCCCTCCGGCGCAGCCGTCCCCCAAGCTCGGCCGTCCCAGCCTGCCCCCCAAAAACAAAAACACCCCGCCAGGTCGGGTAGTAACGCCACCCCCCAAAAACAAAAGCAGAAACCCTCCCCAAGTTCGGGAGTCCCGCCGCCCCCCAAGCCGGCCCCCCAAAAAGAAAAACACCCCCAGCCCCGCCGCCATTCCCAGGTCCGGCAGCCCAGCCAACCCACCAACACCGGAGCCCCTCCGCACCTCAAGCGGCCCCCCCATAAACACAAACCCCCGTCCCGATCCTCCTCCTGCTTCTGTCTCTAGCGGCGCTTCGAGGGATCTATGATGGCGACTCATGGTCAACAATCAGCTGGTTCGCAGGAGCCTTGCCGGATTTGATTAGGTGTATGGGTTATTTACATTATTTAGTCTTGTTTGCCTTTTTCTTTTTTCTTTTTTTTGCATATTAGGCTAAGGATTAAGGTGTGGTTTTTTTTTTTTTTTGGTATCCCATGTCTTTCTCTCTACCTTTAATCCTAGTGATTTGGTCTTATTCTCCACAAAATAAGTGGGTACCACTCATTAGAGTTTTGTTTTCCCAAATATCTGCTTAAAATTTGTTGTCTCACTTCATATATCAATTCGGTAAATCGATTTTGCATCTCAAATTTCTCTAATCGATCTTTCAAAAGAATATTTGTGAACGAGTTGATTGCATGCACCATACGACAGGCAAATTCAACCTTAGCTAACGGAAGTAGCCGTTCTATGGAACAAAAACCTAATTACGTAATGGTTTACTTGGGTTTTGGGGAGTATACATTGACAACAACTATATCGACCAAGTTGAAAGGGTGATGTAAAGCAGTGAAAATGGGGATAAACCAACTTATATCGCACTAGATTCGTACAATTGAAGTTGCGCACACATAAACGGGCAAAACATATAAAATTTTCTCTCAATTCATTTAGTTCATCAAAAAGGAAAACTATGACACATGAAA
Organism: Eucalyptus pauciflora; assembly: GCA_007663325.1. NCBI lineage: Eukaryota > Viridiplantae > Streptophyta > Magnoliopsida > Myrtales > Myrtaceae > Eucalyptus > Eucalyptus pauciflora. The sequence goes on along the minus strand of VMYD01000349.1, from coordinate 2,199,390 downwards.
ATGAAGCATATATTTATACGCGTGAGATCCTAAACTAGTCAAAAATTTTATAAAGATAAATAAAATCAAGTTGACATAAAAAATAATATCATGTAAAAATTTTCTGAATATTTAAAAATGATCAGGGAAATAAATTAAATCACGGCCTTAAGTATTATCATGTCTTGCGTCACGGTGTCTAGTGTAGTCGGGCAAAGTTGAAGCAAGCAAATGCCCAAGGAAATTCAAACGATGAATTATAATTTTTGATATATATATATGAGAAAGAAGAGGGAGAGGATGTAGTCATTAATAGTTGGGTTGTCGACCGGTGGGGCCCTAAGGGTGTTCTTGGTCTTGATTCCGGTCGAGTCGTCTATCACCTTTTCTGAGTCTAGTAATCTGGCTCGGGCCTAATTGTAAAAACAATTAAGGCCAACCGAACTGAATGGTTTGTCCGTGCCAGCTTGGCCAAACCCCAAATTTTGAAAGATATAAAAGATATTGTTTATGATTATGAAATTTCAAAATTGCGAAATGAATTACTGAAAGGCTAATATGAATTTTCTTTAAAAAAAAGAAAAAGAGAGAGTATAAATTTACCATGAAGTTAGAGATCCCACGCTTTGGCATGAACAAGGAATAATTTTTTATTCAGATGAAATTCCATAGAGATAAACACAATATATGAAATTCATTCAAAGCTTGTTTAAGACCGTTTTTAGTCCACATCACAATGGTCCGATTAGCGATCGCTGCTATTTTGAGTCAACAATGATGATGCATCTAAGACATCTTTGTCTGTCAATTTGGATCGGCTGCAATAACATTAGAATTTGTTGAAGAGACAATTGAAGAATCTGACTATGGTATTGATTCTAATTGATTCAGTGAATTTGTAATTGATTTAGTAAATAGGAAATTATGATTCTTTGTATATCATTTCCTTTTTTATTTTTCATTCTCACACTATAAGTGGATCGTTGTAATTGTACACAAGACATTAATATACAGAAAATTTATCCCTCTACATAATTTCTTGTCATGGTATCAGAGCAACCTCTCATCTTGATCTAGCTTCCGCAAATTCCAGAATTGCCTTCGTTTTTTTTTTTTTTTTTCTTTCTGAGTTGTTGTTGCAGTTCATCATCTTGCAAAACAATAAGCAAAGTGATTAGGAATTCATTTTCACCATGGCAAAAGATAAGAAGACTGAGAGTTCTTTAACGAAGGAGACTTCTCAAAATCAAACCTCATTACCTTCGGATGTTACTGTCCTACCCGAAGAGGAACGACCATCTGTCCAGGAGCATTTTTCTGCTTCAGGTCAAATTTCTAGGCCTATTCAGTGGCCTCTCACGTTTCAATCGATTCATTGGTATCCCGTCCAAGCCCAGTGGAGCCTAGGATAGGCATGGGTCCAGCATCCATCTGGAATAGCAGGTTATTCAGGTTTCAGAAATCAACCGGTTCCTCCATCGAATGGGACTGACCCAACGGATGACTCGAGTCAACCGAATCCGGGTCACAGACTCGGATCCATGCTGAGTCAAGGGATGAATCCCTACCCAGCCTATCCGCTTGGGTTCATGCCGTACGTCTTCCCCGGCGGCGACCGCCTCGAACCAGGGGATCCTCTCTACACTTCACCAGTTGACGGACCAGAACTTCGCCTCATTAATCTCTAGCTCACCAGACTAGACAACTACACTACCTGGGCTCAGGATCTACGTCGAGCGCTCGTCACCAAAGAGAAGGACGGCTTCCTTGACGGAGCCGTCTCCTTCTCGACCGATGAATGCAACCAGAGACATTGGAGATGATGTAACCAATTAGTGCATACCTGGATCGAGAATTGCCTCGCCCCTGACATCGCAGCTAGGCTTCCACCAACCAGCTAGCCTTAACTAAGCTAAGCTTTTTACCATCACCCAAGCCTTAACCGAGCTGAAGCAAGGGAACCTCTCGGTTACCACTTGTTTCAACCGCCTTTCTGCTCTATGGAATGAACTTGAGGTGGCCGAAGAACGCCTACAAGTACCTGAGAACACGTTGAGGCAATATAAAGAAATCAAAGAACGAGAAAAGGCTACACAATTCTTACTCATTCTAAATGAGTTTTACTCGGCATTTAGATCTCAGATTCTTGCGATGGACCCTCCACCACCGCTCGGTCGCATATATCAGCTAGCTGTGCAAGAAGAAAATCAATGCCTAGCCACAACTAAGCACACTCGTGGAGCAGAAGGGATGAGTCTCGTGGCCCTTTCTTCCGGCGTCAGTTATGAGGTTGGCTCTGGCATTAGCTCCAGCGCGATGGCTAGCGGATCTCTCGAAAGTGTTGGATACCCAAAAATGGGTTATGTGGCTGCGCAAGGAGAAGGAACAAAGTGAACCCCAAGGTTCTTCGTACGGACGGCTGGGATCGACGCCAAGCGATGGATGACCTGGATCAAAAAATGGGAAGGAATGGCCTGGATCGTGCACGCAATACGGCTCAGAATCGTCCATCAGCTTGATTGGATCGGAAGGGCCTTATCAAGCCACGTTAGCCCCTTCTCACAAGGGATCTCATGGCTCACAACAAGCCACGTCATCTGGAAAAATCAATGGGCAAAATGGTAATTTTAAAAATAAATATTGTGAATATTGCAGACGCCCGCACCATACTGTTGAGACATGTTGGAAACTCCATGGTAAGTCTACTGATAAAGGTAAAAAAGAATCTTCAGTTTACCAGGTTTCCACAAAAAGGATCGATGGGGAATAACAGACGATTACCCAGGAGGAATATCAACATATTGTTCAAATTCTGAATCAGCTAAAAATTGACGACAAAAACACAGGATTCTCAGGTACCTTTCCTCACAAGGAGAATTTTTTTTCCAGTTGATGCATGGATAATCAATAGAGGAGCTAGTGACCACATAATTTGTAATGAACATTTATTTTCTCATGTTAATAGAGGATCAAGATCTCCCATATCAGTGTGTCTTCCAAATGGAAATGTCATCAATGTTACCAAAATTGGAACCGTTCATCTTGGATCAAACTTTGCCCTAAAAAACGTCCTATACATTCCTAATTTTGAATTCAACCTACTCTCTATTTCAAAAAACTGTAATAATTCATGTCATGCTATATTCAATTCCAACAATTGTTTCTTTCAAGACCATTTGACTAGCAGAATGATGGGCTTGGGTAGTGTTGCACAAGGACTTTATTTCTAGATTGATTCCTTAGGAGATTTAGAATTATTAAATAAAGGCATCTCTTGTAATGCTATTAGTAGAAATAAAAATATTCTTTTTCATCAGAGATTGGGTCATAGTGCTTGTTTTCCACATCCTAAATGTCCAGTATGTCCTTTAGCTAAACAATCTCAAGCATCATTTCCTACAAGTACTTCTCGAGCTAACAAACCTTTTTTCCTTACTTCATATGGATATTTGGGGCCCTTACCATTAGGGGTGTCAACGGTTCGGTTTCGGTTCGGTTCGGTTTGGTTCGGTCTTTCGGTTTTTCAATTTTCGGTTTTCGTTTTTTTTTTCTGTTAAACTCAGATTTCTCCACTTTTATTTGTCGGTTTAGTTCGGTTCAATTAATTGATAAAAACCGAACCGAAAAAACCGAATCGGTTCAGTTTTCGGTTCGGTTCGGTTACTGACACCCCTACTTACCATACTCCTCATCATGATGGTTCCTGTTTCTTTCTTACGATCATTGATGACTATACACAGGGCACTTGGGTTTATCTTATGCAATCAAAAAGCCAGATTTTTTCCCATCTATCAAATTTCATCTCTTTAGTCAAGAATCAATTTGATCAATCTGTGCAACGAATTCGTACGAATAATGGACGAAAATTCTTTACTTCTGATTGCACTCGATTTCTATCTTCACATGGGATACTTCATGAAAGTTCATGTAATTACACTCCACAACAAAATGGAATTGTTGAGCGTAAATATAGACATCTCTTAGAAGTAGCTTGTGCATTAAAATACCAAGCCTCTATTCCTGAAGCCTTTGGGGGAGATTGTGTGGTCACAACTGCTTATTTGATTAATCGTATGCCAACTAGAATCCTTAATGGTAAAACTCCTTTTGAAATGCTATACAACAAACGACCAAACAATGATCACCTTCGAGTATTTGGCTGTTTATGTTATGCAAGAAATGTGGGTCTTTTGGATAAAATGGGTCCTCGTGCTACTCAATGTATCTCCATGGGATACCCCTTACTTTAGAAAGGATATAGAGTTATGGAGATCTCTACAGGGCACTTCATTATAAGCAGAGATGTCATTTTTCATGAATATATATTTCCATTCAAAGATATGATGTCTCCTACAAACTCATCATCCGAAGGCAGCTACCCCTTTCTATGTGAAGAAGACTTGTCGATGGCATCATAATACTTTTTTGTTACTCTAGAACAATCAATGCCAATCTCACAAGAGTCATCTATCTCTCCAACATTATTTGAAGTTGGGCATCCAACATTATCTCGAGCATCATCTGAGGAAGTTCCTGCAAATACGGCTACACCTGATGATATAGTAGCTGAACATACAATAGCACCTGAACATATAATAGCTAATCAACCTCGGCGTTTTGGTCGACAAACTCGCACACTCACATGGACTAAGGATTACATTTGTTCAGCATTGAGTTCTTCAGGTACAAAATACCATGTCTCCTCATATGTGTCTTTTAATCGACTATCACCAAAACACATGTGTTGCATTAGCCGTCACTCGGAAGAACATGAACCATCTTCCTTTCATGAAGCATCTCGTGATCCTCGATGGCAACGTGCAATGAAGTCGGAACTTAAAGCACTCATGGAGAATCATACTTGGGACATTGTTCCACTGCCTCCACACCATAAACCAATCGGATGTAAATGGGTATATAAAATCAAGTTTAAGGCAGATGGTACCGTTGAACGTTACAAAGCTCGATTGGTGGCCAAGGGATTTACACAAAGAGAAGGTTTTGATTATCATGAAACCTTCTCTCCTGTTGCAAAGGAAGTCACTGTTCGGTCATTCTCGTCCATTGCCACCATTCGTAATTGGCAGCTACACCAAATGGATGTCCACAATGCTTTTCTCCATGGCGATCTAGATGAATAAATATATATGGAGCTTCCATAGGGATTATGCAGACAGAGGGAGTCTTGAGTATGTCGTCTACACAAATCCCTATATGGGTTGAAACAGGCATCTAGACAATGGTATTTCAAGTTCACTGCTACCCTAACTAGTGCAGGTTTTCAGCATTCCAAGCACGACTACACCCTATTTACATGGAATGCAGGTAATTCATCAATTTACTTGTTGATATATGTTGATGATATACTTGTGAAGGGAAACAATGATTTGCATGTTGCTAAGTTCAAAGAATATTTGCATTCTACTTTGCACATCCAGGATTTGGGACCTCCCAAATATTTCCCTGGTATTAAGATTGCTCGTTCTAATAAAGGCATCAACCTTAGCTAGAGGAAATTCATCCTAGAAATCATTTCAGAAGTGGGATTGTCAAGGTGTAAACCAACTGTCATACCAATTGAATAGAATAGCAAGTTGACTACTTATGAGTATGATATAAGTTCCTCTTTGTCTATTGATGATCCTTTGCTCACGAATCCATCAGGATATCAACGACTTGTCGGGAAACTGATATATCTTACTATGACAAGACCCGATATATGTTATGCGGTGCAAATACTCAGCCAATTCATGCATCGCCCGAAACAGTCTCATATGAATGCAGCCTTGAAAGTTGTGAGATATCTAAAGGGGTGTCCACGACTTGGAATATTCTTATCTCATGATTGCAACATGAAGATGATGGCTTTCTATGATACTAATTATGCTTCTTGCCCAATGACCAGAAGATCTGTCACTGGTTTTTGCATCAAATTGAGAGATTCGTTACTTTCGTGGAAAACGAAGAAGCAATCAACTGTATCATTGCCATCAGCTGAATCGGAGTATTGAGCCTTGGCAAAAACTACTTGCGAAATAGTTTGGATACGAGATTACTTTTGGACCTTGGATTACAAGTTAGTGGACCCACATAATTGTTTTGTGATAATGATGTTGCGCTCAAATTAGCGGCAAATCCAGTGTTTCATGAAAGAACAAAACATATAGAAGTTGATTGTCATTTCACTAGAGACAAGATCACAGAGGGAGTATTGATAACAAAGGGAATTGGAACTGTGAATCAGCTAGCGGACATTTTCACCAAGCCACTATGTCAGAGACAACATGCGCATTTGCTAAGCAAGCTAGGTGTCCTTGAGATGTGACATCCAGATTTTTCAACCCTATCTTCTGTTGAATAAATCGGGCATTTCATTGATGCGCCTATAGGGCTATTTTCAAAATTGATCATTCTTGAGATAACTAGACTATCTAGGGAAATTATTAAGGAATTTTAAGGCAATGGACTTGAGAACTCGATTAGGAATCGGCTTCTCGACCGTGTCTATCTTTAGAGGCCATTACGGCATAGTTAAAAATCAATTTGAAATCAGAGATAGACTGGATCGACAGAGATGTGTGGCTAATCGTGGGTGACACCACTAAATTAGAAAATTCTCATCGACTGGCACTAGATTGATTTTCTTATTGTTTTGGTACCTTGTTCCGTATTTGGATTCTCGAGATTTTCACGACAATCAGAGTCGCCATTGAATCAAGTGGGTTCATAGTGGCTCGAAGAAAATCGACCACGGGTCATTTGCACTTAAAAATATATGAAAGTCACGCGGTAATCTAAGTCACGCTAAAAATGTGCCAAGTTGAAATTAACTGTCAATTCGAGTTCGATTTCAGAAATTGAAGTTTCTGTCATGTCACAATAAATTCTAGGAGTATCAACTCATTCTCAAAAGATTTTTCTGACACCTGACACTTTTTGGAAAAAGTCGTCGCCGGGTTGTGTTAGTGTAGAAATTGCCGAAGATGGTTTTTGGTCGCAAAATTGGGATGCAAGATGGGTTATTGGATGAGGAAAAATAGCAATTGAAGCATTGAGACATCAGTTGGTTTTATGGAGGCTAAGTGAGAGTGAATCAAGAGAGAATGGTTGTGCAATTGAAGTCTTTGCTAAGAAATTCTTAACATCCCCACACCCTAGCAAGAATGGACCACTTGGGAGCTTATATGGGACATTTTTGATGGCCTAATGAAGGCCAAGTAATTATGCATGGCCTCAATTGATTTAAGGGAGATATTTGGCAAAATATCAAGCCTTGGTGGAGCCCTCACTCACTCCTCCCTTATCCCCTCTCAAGCTGCCGTCCAAGACTTTCTCTCCATCTTCCCTTTGTGCGACAACCTCAGTCTTCGGCTTCACTTTCAATTTCATTGTTCAGCTTCTGCTTTATTTCTTTCGGTCGAAGTCCAATCCAGCAAAGCCTTCCCCCCGCATGCAGCCTCTGCGATCATTGTCTCTCATCTACCATGCGTCCTTCGGCCCTCAGCTCCACGATTGTTTGCTCCACTACCCATCTTCACGCTGCCTCTCATGCCAGCTCACGGTCAACACCAGCAACAAGCGGAGCCTTCGGTTGACTGTGCAGCCTTCCCTTGCTGCCACTTGGCCGCATCTGCCTCTTCTTCAATCATCAAGCGGACACTGAAGACCACCGAGGAAACCTGTGTCCATCCGCGAGACATTTCCCCCGAATCTAGTCGGCCACCGAGTCAACCGAGTCAGGCCAGCAAAGCAACGTCCGCCGAGCAGCTTCTGTCTTCGTCGTGTCTTCATTTCCACGTGGGCTTCTTCAGCAGCAACGGCCCAGTGAAGCTAGCAAATTTTTGGCCCAACTCTAGCGAAGACAGGCCCAGTTCGGCAGGGCCCATCTTCTGCAATATCAGCCTAGTTTTTTAGGCCCAATTTCCAATAAATTAATTGAAGTCCAACCCACAACTTGAAGCCCAAATTTTAGTCTTCAAGTCCGGCCTGTGAAGAAAGCCCAATCGCAGCAAAGCCCAAGCCCAAGAGCGAGCCCAGTCTAGTGCAAGAACAAATCTCAATTGGGTTGAGATTTGTTGGGCCAAGTTTAAGGCCCGGTCCAAGCCCGCTGGTGTCGTCGAAAGCCCGATTTCAGCTGCCGTCATGTCATCGTCACGGTGATCCGGTCTTCGCTCTTATCAAGTGATTTTTGCTCACTAGTCCCTTATTAATCGGTGAATTATGCTTAGGGGTTGATTAGATTTAATTAAGTGCAATTAGGTGGATATATTAGATTATAGTAATTAAATTAGAGACTTATTGATGCATGTTAGGCAAATGGATCGTGTAGTTAGCAAGGAAATAGGTCATGGTATTTATTGACCAAGTCTCGGTAATTTTCCGGGCTCGTATCGGCTTCCAATTAGGCTATAACGGGCCTAAGTTGGATTTATTGCATTTATTTAATATTTTCCGTAATTAATTAATTATTTATTTATTTTCCGGAAATTAGGCTGGGATAGCCGACAATCGAAATTTTGTGTTGATTCCAATGGTGCTTTCTGTTTATTTATTCGAGTATCATATTGTGAAATTTGGGTGAAATTGGTGATTATGGGAATTTATCTAAAAATTGGAAAATGTCGGTACTTGAAGGGAAAGTAACGGTGTGAGGTTGTAAGTTGAGAAAATTGCCAGGTGGGGCCGTGATGCCACCAAGTCTAGAAAATTTGCCAGGTGGGGCCGTGATTCTACTAAGTCTAAATTTGCCAAGTGGGGCCATGATTCCACTAAAAATAAATTATGCCTGTAGGGCCGTGATTCAGAGTGAAGAATGAATAGTCAGGATGACTGTGTGATGGTCTTGATGACATGTAATCGACTGAGTCGATTGATCGTTAAGTCGATCTGATTGATTGGATGTTATGATTGTCAGTATTTATTATTTGAATTGACTTACAGGAAGGAAATCGAGGCCAAGGTAAGCCCTATGACCCATGATGTACTTAAGCAGCCCTCAGGGCGTATTTTCTTACTAATCGAGTCTTAGGGGGTAGAACTTGCTGAGACGTTGTCTCACTGGTTATTAAATAACCATTTAAAGGTCCTTAGACGATGTTTGTGGAGAACTTGAAGTCTTGAAGTTTGGGGGAGTGAATGAAACAGAATCGGCAAACCTGTCTAACTCGCTAATCATAGGACAATACCTTTTTGTTTAAGCCGATAATTTTGTAAGCGACTTTATGATGTAAATAAACCCATGTGTTTATAAAAAGTTGGTTTTGGTTTGAAAAACTTATGGCCCTACTTTCCTATCCCATTGTATTATTGTCTGGGGATTATTTATATGCTTCTGCATGTGTATATTAATAGAATGGGTTGGCGATGCGTCCTGAGACATCGCTATCATATCAACCAAGCAGGGATGGGTACGTGCTCGGAGAGTCGGGGCGTGACATGACATATACAAGCCACCAACTTGAGGGGGAGTGTTGAAGAGACAATTGAAGAATATGACTGTGGTATTGATTCTAATTGATTCAATGAATTTGTAATTGATTTAGTAAATAGGAAATTATGATTCTTCGTATATCATTTCCTGTTTTATTTTTCATTCTTACACTATAAATGGATCGTTGTAATTGTACACAAGACATTAATATATAGAAAAGTTCTCCCTCTACATAATTTCTTGTCAGAATTCTCTAGTTAATAGAGTGCTCTTCATTATATCGTTGCCTTTTAAATTAAGGGTTATGGACTTGTTCCATTGCTAGAAATCTTAACTGCCGTGATGAAGATGTATTTAACTTTAAGCAATCTAAAACGAATTAAAAGGATAGTAGCCAAAGCAAAACCTAGAAATGAGGCACAAATTTTACCAGTATGATTGCTCCAAGTTCAATTGATGGTGCATCAACATCATTTATATATCTGAAGCTGTGTTGCAGAGCTTGGTTAATTCTCGGAACGATAGTAAGTGTAAATAGTATAGTAAGGCTTGGATGAAGGTAAGGACTGGAAGAACGAAAGCAGTAGTGGCCCAAATAAGGACCAGGGGCTGCGGAAGTACTCGCGATTAATTTGCATCCATCACACGTTCCACCCATGGCGGTGTTATTCACTTGCTTGAATAACTTGGCAAGTGGCTAGACTTGATATCAAATTAGACACCCTTAACAAGATCGTTGACGAACCTCGTGACCTCCTCCTGCTTTAGGGAGTCGAAAATTGATGCTCAAAACCATTTTCTTCACAAAAATTTTAAAAACTCTAATTTTCGAACTCTCCCCCGTGAACAGTTTTGATGCAAGAAAGAATACCTTTTTTTTTTTTTTAATCTTTTTGGTAAATTTTGAAAAATGAGAAGATGCTTTATGCTTGTGCATAAGGAAGAAAACCCACCTATACCTTGCGTAATCATCGACTATTACCAAGCAGTACCTTTTACCTCCCAAACTTTACGTTCTTGTAGGTCCAAAGATGTCCATATGAAAAAGTTTCAAAGCTTTGTTAGTACTAACGAAGTTGATGGGTTTGAAGGAATTCATTACTTGTTTGCCTAAGGCATAGATTGAGCAAACTTCAAATCTTTCAAATCTAAGATCCGGTAAACCTTATGCCAATTTCTTTGAGGAGATTTTCGCTATTTGCTTGGTGCATTTATGCCCAAGCTTCTTGTGCTAGAGGCTTGATTCATCCTTGACAAAGATCAGACATTGAGTATCATCAACAATTATACCTAATATATAGATATTTTCATGTCTTCTCCCAGTAAACGACTGCTTTAGATCTTTGCTTGTGCCTGAGCACTTGTCTCCTTGAAAGCATATTTTGTATCCAGCATCACATAGCTAGTTGATGCTAATTAGATTATAGTTCATACTTTTGACAAGAGATACATCTTTTATTGTCAGGTTTCCAATCTCAACAATTCCTTTGCCAATAATCTTCCCTTTGTTGTTCCCTCCAAAGGAAACACTTCCACCATTAAATCTTGTGAACTCAACAAATTTGCTTGGATCATCAGTCATATATCTTAAGCAACCACTATTGAGGTACCACTTGTTTCTCTTTTTCTTTGGTACCTACAAAGGTTAATGCAAATTCATATCTTCTTTGGTACCCATATCTATTTGGGTCCTTTCTAGTTAGAAGGATCAGCCATGCTTAGAAAGTTCCTCCGAATCGGCTTCAAACCTTTGGAACAATCATTTTCATAATGATCATGACTACCACAGATTGAACATTTTTAAGAAGGTTTTTATCAACAGGCTTTACAAATTGTTTTCTAAAATGATTTTCATAGAAAACTCTAGGAGGTTTTTGCTTCTTCCTCTCTTTGTGAGTCATAAAATCATTTTCTAAAACTTTTTTCTTTTTTAATCCAAGTTATGACTTGTTATAATATGAGATTTGCATGGACAAAATATGTTCCAAAGTTTTTGAGCCAATTGAAGATCTTTTTGCAACATTTGAAATTTCATTTTTTAAAGAATCATTTTCTTTTAAAATAGAATCATGATTTTCTTTTGTTTGAAGAATATCCTTTTCAAGACACTCAATTTTTTTCTTTTTGGAAAAAATCCTATTGTCTCAATCTTGAGTTTTCCTTCTTCAATTCTAAGAATTTTCTAAGCACAGTCTTATGATCAATTTGTAATTCTTCAATGTAATTAGATATTTCAACCGGAATATCAAAATTACTTACTTCAAATTCTTCTTCAGAGTCAGATTTTGCCATGAGACAAATGTTGGCGTATTCTTTATCAATTTCTTTGCACTCAATGTCACTCCACATTTTAACCTTATGTGTTTTCTTTGTCTTCTCATACTTGCTCTTCTATTTCTTCAGAAGAGGGTAGTTTGGTTTGATAAGTCCTCGCTTCTTGCATTCCAAGCAAACCGCATCTTTGTTTTCCTCCTTGTTGTTGAAACTTCTCTTTTGCTCAGAAGTTTCAAAGGATTTTTTTCCTTTAAACTTCCTTCCTTTTCTAGCCATTTTTTGAAGCCTTTTTACCATAAGAGCAATCTCCTCGTCGTCTTTGTCATTTTCATCTAAATCTGAATCATTAGAGTCAAATTAGATTTTAAAGCTATTGATTTCTTACCTCTTGTGTCTTCTTCATTTAGACGTTCTTCTTCATAGGATTGAAGTGTTCCTATGAGTTCATCCACAGAAAGATGTGATATTCTTTGAATCTCTCAAATTGATGTCTTAATATTGTTCTACTCCTTTGACAACCCTCGAAGAATCTTGTTCACTTTCATTGGATCTGATATAGGTTACCCTTGGTATGCCGATCCATTGACAATGTTAGTAAATCTGCTGAACATGTTAGTTATGGATTTTTCTGGTTTCATTTTGAAGGGTTTGTATTGTTGGAGAAGAATGTTTATTTTCATCTCCTTAACCCAATCAGTTCCTTCATATGTCACTTGCAACCTATCCTAAATTCGCTGATTCACAAGAAGAGATTCGATTATATTCAAATGAAGATAAAGAGCAATACAAAGAGTAAACAGCTTTAGCATCTAGTGCTTCTCTTTTGGTTATGTCCGCTCAGATAAAGCTGAGATCTCTAGTTTTTTGCCGCCTTCTTTCGAAGAAGCTATAGGTCTCATGCCTTTTAGAACCACATCCCACTCCAAGGGATCCTTGGATCTAATGAATGCTTTCATCTTATTCTTCCAAATATTGTAATCTTTCCCATCGAAGTATGGGGGTCTTGTATCACTCTGTCCTTCCATTAGACTTGGCACAATATTGCTAGCCATAGATAGATCGTTAACTCAGAAGTAGTATAACACTTCAATAAAGAGTAACCGTGCTCTGATACCAATTGTTATGACTAAAATATCACCTAGAGGGGGGTGAATAGGTGATTCTACATAAATGAAAGAATTTAAATAAATATTACAACAAGACAATTTCTGATGAAGTGGTGAGATCTTACCAGTACACAATTTTACCATAATAATTAAAAGAGTAAGGGATAGAGAATTGCACACCAAGATTATAGCGGTTCAACTTTTGCAAGCCTACATCAACTTTCCCACACTACAGCCTATAGGCTGAAATCCACTAGTAAGAATTGATTAGAGGTTATAAGTCCTGAGCTACAGAACACAAGTTCGTGTGAACAACTCCTCACACTCTTGGCCTCTAAAAGGTTACATAGTAGCACTCAACAAGATGAATGTATGAGAACACAAAGCACTCTTCAAACTTTGGAATCAAAAGCTTTAATTCTCGTAAATGCAAATTCTTATTCCTTCAACTTCAAAACCTCCTCTTATATTCCTCCTAGTCCAAGCTGACTATTGGACAAGTCTCCAGGAGAATCATCTAGCCAATCTACCCGTTGGCCTTGGATACGATCAAGAAGATTTGATTGCTTCAGGATCGCCAAGGATGAAGCTTCCCATATGTATTTGCCACCCATACAACAAATCGGGTTTTCAAAAGTTAAATGTTTATGTTTGGAAAGAACAATTTGCCTTTAAAGGATTGTTTTTGGAAAGTTGGATTTCCAGAAGATATTAGGGAAACTTTCCTTTTGGAACTCTTCATAAATATGGCAAGGAATCCGGCTAGCTATTGCACGGGTGATTTACTCATTCCTAGTTGTTTGATACAATGTACAAGAATGGAATAATAATCCATGACTCTGATTCTAATTGAGATTTTCTAATTATATTTCATCAATCTTTTCACCTGAAAACTAATTTTGATTAGAAAACAAAGTCTCTACAGTTTTGTCAATCATCGAAACCACTTAGGGAATTTTTTCTCAACGGTGCATAGATGTTCATATATTAAATTATCTGTCTCTCTTTCTCTTGCAAAAAAAAAAAAAAAGGATATTGTCCTTGTAATATAGCACGGCAATCAAACCCCTTAACCGACGTCCTTTGTTCCCCACACTGTCATCCCATATGTTTGATTCAAGAACACAGTTCAGAGGCTTGGCCCACGATGTGGTGCAATTTATCAAAACGTCGGACTCTTATGCCCTTGACTACGGCCCAGCCAACGCCCCTAAAACCCCAACCCCCGCCTTAGTATTGCTCGCTCTCTGCCTATCCTGCTGCTTCTGCCCCCGGATTCAGCCAACCTGCTCTGAAGCATCGCTAGCGGCAACTCATAGAAAACAATCAGCTTGTTTGCAGAAGGATCCTTGCCCGATTCGATCAAATGTGTGTTTGTCTTCAACATTTATCCTTTTTTATATTCCTTGTATTTCAAACTAAGGATTAAGTTTGTGGTTTCTTTGTATTTCGAAGTCTCTCTCTACCTTTTATTTCTGGTCATTTGGTCTTCTCCTCCACAGCATAATTGGGTGCAATCAATTAGAGATTTGTTTGTCCTAAATATCCAATTGAAGTATGTCGTCTCCCTTTATATATCAATTCAGTAAATCCATTTTTACATCTCAAATTACTCTAATCGATATTTTGAGTGAATGTTTGTGAACTAGTTGATTGCATGCGCCATACCAGAAGCAAATTCAACCTTAGATAATGGTAGTGCCGTTCTTCTAAACAAAAATACAATTTAGTAATGATTTACTTAGGTTTTTCGGAACATGTGTTGACAAAAATTAAATTGGCCAAATTGAAAGGGACGATGTAATGTGGTAAAAATGAGGATAAAAAAATTAAATTAGACTAGATCTACACAGCCATAGTTGCACATCAACATGCAAACACAGAGAAACTTGCTCAATTCATTTAATTCATTAACGAGGAAAACTAGGTTACATGAAATAAAGTATACTGATAACTCTATAAAGTTAGAGTTATTTTACCTATTTTAGGTAACAAATAATGCAATATTTATGAGAAAATATTTGGATCTCCTTCTGATTATTCGAATTTTTCTTATTTATGCATAATAATGAGATATGGAGAAGCTAAGGAAAAGAATCGCAAAAATCAGGAATTCAAATAAAAAAGCGGTGGAAGATGGATATCAAATCAAGGAATCCTTGATTTTGTTCCCTAATGTTATCTGCAAGCGTTGAGAGATAGATAACAAATAAAAAAATCATTTGATTTACTCCCTAATTTTATGCGCAATTGCTTAGAGATAAGGATCTTGGATATATCCTATAAATAGGAGAACATTGAGAGCCTGAGACATTAGTTAGATTTTTGTTAGATTGTTTTTCCTTGTTCTAAGAGTTTTTCAAGTATTTTGAAGAGAAGACAAAAGTGATGATAGAATTCTTATTCTTTGATTCAAGATGCTGGGTTTGATTTATATTTTTATTTCTTCTTCTGCTGTGTTCTAATTTTATGTTGTTAGGTCTACAATGTAGCCTAACCATGATGATGTGAATTTCATGATTTTTATGTTTTGCAATTGATTTCATTCATGTGAGTTATATATTATTGTGCATAATGGTTTTGAGTTTGAATGATCTGATATGCATATTTAAGACTGAGAAGTGATAATATGCAATTGCTCATTATAATATATAACCATGAATTAAACGTGGATATATACCACGTTATTTGTGTAGCTTTTGGTGATAAGGTGATCCAAAAGACTCATTGTAAGTAGGGAATATTCATAGTTCTTAATGCACTCATGTTTATTTTAATTTATATAGAGATATAGTAGATTAATAAACCGAGTAGGTTTGCTATATCTAGAGATAGGATAGTAAATAGATTAAGAAATTCCGTTATCACATGTTTGATATCGTTCTTGTATCCAGAGCAATTTGAAATTCATATCTAGTGGTTATGGTAAAATCGGATGCTTAAACATATTTATCTGATTGACTCACTGCATTTAGTCTCCAAAATTTATTTTTAATTTATTCTCAATTATTTTTTATTTGTTAGATAAATTTTAGAATTAATCTATTTTAGTATTTAATTAGTTTATTAATTATCAATCTCCGTGGGACGATAGTATTTCTTATCATTATATTACTTGTTCGACACGTTTACTTGCGTTTAGAATTTTATGAACATATACATATATAAGCGATGCCCTAAACTAGTAAAAAAATTACAAAAAATGGTAAAAAAAAAAAGTCAAGTAATCATACCAAAACAAACATCTAAAATTCTAAAAGAAATATTAAAATTCTTAAATTAATCAAATCATAGTCTAGAAAGTGGAAATTCAAATACATCAAGTGATTGATTTTCTAAATATAAGTAAAGACCTAAACTACTATGCGTAGCCTAACCATGATTCTACTAACTAATTAGTTACTCTAATTAATTCCCTCTTGTTTGGTTTTCCTTTATTTAAAAAAAAACTAATTGTATGAAATTCTACTCTAAATTAACATGCATTGTTCTAATGACATATTACATGCAATTTATATGACATAATTGTAATGAACCAGCTGCAATTTATCAACTATTAAAGTGTCGAGTGCTTTTCACTCAGCTAAGTGCCAAAAACCCGGTCGCCAATGAACTCGAGCCTTGACCGACGACCTCCGCTTCAACGATTAGAACAGAGAGAGAGAGAGAGAACGTCCGAACCCTAAAGAATTGAGGGTCAAGCAAGCGTGTGGGGTCGTGGAGATAAATTTTCCATGCATGGCGCTTCATGTTTTGTGTTTCTGATGGTCAAATTGCGACGATGAAATTTGCTCAAAAAAAAAAAAAAATTTGCGACTATGAAAAACTTCGAGTGTCATGTTTTGATTCTCTTCTTTTCTAGTGGTGCAGAAGGAGAAATTGGAGTCCCCGAGCGAGCATTACGAAAGATATGATTGGACGGTTTGATGTTGCCGTTGACGATTTGATCACTCGTTTCGTTACTTGACTTCCGCTAGGGGTCGATGGTGATACGAATGAATAGTGAGTCGTCACCTACTACTTTGAATCATGAAAGGGAAACCCAACATGCATGATGGTAATGATGAAAAAAATCGGGATTGTGACGGATTCATCTTTAATATGTTTTATCCTTCGATTGTCAAATGCTTAGTATATGTGGGACACTAAATATGTGTATAGTCTCATTGACCATTTCTCCAATTAGCCTAGGTCACATCTAATGGGAGAATTACTAAAAAAAAAAAAATGGACTTATTGCATTTGTGCAAATTCAATTATAAACATTTTGACTATTTGCTAATTGAGCCCCAAACTTTTTGATTATTTGCCAATTGAGTTCTTCCGGCTAATTTTGGCTAAAATTGTTGATGTGGACGTCAACTGTCTTACGTGGCATAACCAACTCTGACGTGGATATTTTTTTTAAAAAAATTCATCTTTTTTCCTCTTTGTTTTTTTTTTTTTTTTCATTGTACTGACAAAGGCTTACGATTGGATTGGCATAAATACAATAAGTTTATGACTTTTTGGATAAATTTCCCCATATGTAATTATGAGCTCTTGAAACTTTTGTTGTCTATTTCCAAATATGAACGAGTGATAATAAAATTTTTGTCTCATCAATACCTCCAAACTTATATCGATGACCCAAATTTACTTTCCACGGGGCTTCTATCCATAATGGCTGTTAAAAATCTGATATGGCAGTATTTGTGGCGATCGCTGGGCATAAGGCTGCCACTTCAGATTTCTAACGACTATGCATGCCACCACGCGGGATTTAAATAGCTATATAGACGGAAGGTATTTTCTAGTAATTGGCACAAGTTTGAGATATTGGTGGAATGAAAATTACTTAGGAATATTGGCACCCAACGAAAAAAAAATTTATAATTTTAGGTGTGATTATCGCTTTCCAATTGTGAGAGTTAACATCGCGTGAGACTAGGGGTGTGCAAAATACCCGGGAACCGCCCGGACCGCCCGGAACCGGACCGGAACCGGCGGTTCTTGAGGGAACCGGTCCGGTTCCCGGTTCCAATTTTTCGCAACCGGTGGATACCGGTCCGGTTCCCGGTTCCATGGGCAAATCCGCCCGCCCGCCCACCCGGACCGGACCGGAACCTTTTTAATATTAAAAAAAAAATTACTAAAAGAAACCAAGATTAGTTCTCATCTAGAAGTAGAGGTACCCTATGAGTCATCTTGAGGGTTTTTTCCCCCACCGCACTTGGTTTTTTTTGTCATTCACGTGTAGCTTACTGTTATTTAATGTTGAGCAATTATCTATTAATTATTGTTTTACTTTTTGGAGATTGGAACTTGGAATTTAGAGCTCAAAACTTGGGAACCGGACCGGCGGTTCGGGAAACCAAAATTGTTTCGCGACCGTTCTATGTTGAAAACCCGACCATAGACCTCCTCCTCATTCCCAACTCATAGACCCGACCGTTCTATGTTGAAAACCAAAATTGTTTCGCGTCAAGATTGGTTCCATGGATCCACCCGGGAACTGGACCGGACCGGCGGTCCAGTTCCCGGGTGGATCCATGCAACAAACGGGTGGATCCTGGTTCCAATTTTTCGGAACCGGTCCTTAGCGGGCGGTTCCCGGTTCTAGGTCGGGAACCGCCCGCCCGGACCATGCACACCCCTACGTGAGACAGCGGCATGTGGCGAACGATAAAGTGTGATCGAGTAGAAAAACTCACACAGTTATTTAATAGTGCCACGAAATTCCTTTGTCTGGAGGATCAGTTTATGTTTTTATAAGCTAATCAAAAGGACTAAAGGAATATCACTCGAATGTTGGCCGGATTAGATTCCTGATGAGAATTTCATCCCCACAGCACACGTTAAGAATGAGGCACACAAAGAAATATCACTGATTAATCCCCAAGGGGATTGACTTATTTATTGAGAAGTTACGTGAACTAGGCACACAAGATGAGTTCGAATCTCTGGACCACTGCGTGTAATTAGCTCAATAGTCGAGCAATCGACCAAAGTTTCGGTTCTTTTGTTAGGATTCGGTGTACAAACACAACAAAATAGAGAGTAAAGGTGAGAAAGAGAAATTGAGACATGCGATTTATTCTGGTCTACCTTTAAATTAGGGCTACATTCGGTGGAGAATTCTGTTATAATTAATACCTTCCAGCTCTCAATTACAAAACAAAGAGATTATATATAGGCAACGGTAGTTATATGGCCCAAACTCAAACTATGAATAAAATACAGAACTAATGTAGTCTTGTGCCTTCCATTGTAGTTCATGAAGTTAGTGGGGTATATAATGGATCTGGGGCTTGTTTATATAAGTCCTTCTTCTTCTTCTTCTTCTTCTTCTTCTTCTTCTTCTTCTTCTTCTTCTTCTTCCAGCTCTCAATTACAAAACTTCTTCCAGCTCTCAATTACAAAACAAAGAGATTATATATAGGCAACGGTAGCTATATGGCCCAAATTTAAACTATCAATAAAATACATAACTAATATAGTCTTGTGCCTTCCGTTGTAGTTCATGAAGTTAGTGGAGTATATAATGGATCTGGGGCTTGTTTATATATCTTCTGTTTACCAGTTCAACAAAGAGAATGGTCGTCTTGAGGGAAGTTCTAAAGCTTACCATGCAAGCAATTTATTAACCCTAACAAGTCTTTATGCATGGGACATACCATAATTAGATGGTAAGGACGCGATGGTTTTCGCTAACAGACAATATTTCTCTGGACAAAGCCTAACTTTGGTTACTTCTGAACTAATTTCTTTATTTTTTGCTGCTTCTGGTGACATGGGCGAGGGTTTTGTTTTGATGAGAAATTTACTGTAGATGGTAGTTGGGAAAAAGGAATGTGTATTGTTGAGTTAAAATTTCACTTCAGGCCCTTGAACTTGTACATTTCTTTCAATTAAATCCTTGGTTGATAAATTTCGTCAAGTCCTTGAACTTGTGTCAATTTTCCAGATAAGATCCTTCGTGCTGCCAATGCAATTAATAGGAGTTGGCGTGCCCGTCGGGGCCGATCAGCCCAATGTGGAAAATTTTTTACACTGTGGACTAATGGGGGAGACTAAGACTTCGAAATTAAGTACCACGCGACCGGCAGAATCATGCAATTTCTTAACATGGGCCCCTGAGCTTTTTACGTCTGACTCTTGCTGGCTTTCGAGGCTGATGGGTTTGATTAGAGAAGCTAGGCAAGTTACAAGACTTTATTCAACAAATTGGCAATATTAGGCGACTTTATTCAACAAATTGGCAATATTAGGCGATCCAAAAGAGCCTGAGTCACCGCACGGTCATGATCCCAATCGATCGGCCCGTGGCACAAGCAGTTCAGTAGACAGATCATTCAATGAATTTGTTTTCTGAAGCCTTAAGCGTCATTTGAACCAAGATCCTTGGACTAAAGTGAACGCAATAAAGCATTAAGGAGGGAGTATGCGATAAAGGATTTTCGTCGGAAGAGACGAGAGAGAGAGAGAGAGAGAGGGGAAGGAAGGCCGGGGCTTTTCGGAATTCGGATGGGCCCTTCCATCTAATGTCGTGGGTTTCCTTTCCTAAGGGGTCTAATTATGCAAATTGGGTTGATGGGTCTAAACTGATATTAATGGGCTGCGCCCATGCATTAACGGTCAATTGAACTGAAGCCTCCTTATTTTTTTAATAGTTATATTATTATTTATGACAAAAAAATGCATATTTGATTTATTGGCAAAAATTCAGGTATTAACAGTGATGATATGGAAAACAAATCAAATTTTGGCCTTGAAATATTGTCACGTCTTGCGACATCGTGTTTGGTGAAGTCAGGCAAAGCTGAAGAAAACAAGTGCCGAAGAAAGTGTGAATGATAAATCTTGATGTGTGATTGGTTTGATGTAGCATAACATAGGCCTAAGTTTTTCAAAATCTAGTTCAATCTGCCTAGCCTGTGCGTGAAATCGGAATCTAGGCAACCCCTTCACTTCATTAATGGTCTAATTAGCGATCACTGCTGCTTTTGAGTATACAATGATCATGCGTTCTAAGAATTCTTAATCTGTCGATTTTGATCAACTGCACTAACACTAAGTTCTCTAGTGAATATAGTGCTCTTTGTCAAATCGTTACTTTCAAGTGATCTAACTGCAGTGATGAAGATGTAATTAAGTTCAAGCCAATTAAAACGAATTTAGAGGACAATAGCAAAAGCAAAACT
The DNA here is from genome assembly GCA_007663325.1 of Eucalyptus pauciflora. Taxonomy (NCBI): domain Eukaryota; kingdom Viridiplantae; phylum Streptophyta; class Magnoliopsida; order Myrtales; family Myrtaceae; genus Eucalyptus; species Eucalyptus pauciflora. Next base: position 2,178,418 of record VMYD01000349.1, on the reverse strand, counting down.
TAGAAATGAAACACAAATTTCACTGGTCTGATTGCTCCAAATTCGATGAATGGTAAATCAACATCATATATCTCTCTGAAGCAGTGTCGCAGAGCTCGGTTAATCCTCGGACGATAGTAAGCGTAAACGGCGTAGAAGGCCTGGATGAAGGTAAGGACTAGGAGAACAAAAGCAGGGGCAGCCTAAATGAATGACCAGGGGTTGCCGAAGTACTCGCTTTTGATTGCCCATCGCACCTTCCACTAGTTCCGGCGGTACCGGTCACTTGCTCGAGTAACTCGGCCAAGTGGCTAGACTCAATATCGAACCGGACATCCTTAATGAGATCGTTGAAGAACCTCATGACCTCCTCGTCGGTTATGGGGCACTGAGACGGGAACGCCACGTCGCTCGCCATCATGAGGATCACCTAAGTGGTGGTGATGTAAATTAACGCGGAACCTAATTGAGATATTGCAAATCGTTAATGCGAAAATCACCGAACAAATAAATGAAGAATAATAAATAAATAAATAAAACAAATTTATGTAGTTCAATCCGAGTCTTTGTATTTATATCTACGAGAAGATTCAGCAACAAATAATTTCACATACATATTTGAAGGTATCGGCCATTTTGTAGAAAGCAAGGGACTGGTTTGAGGATTCGATTATGTATGGGGGAGGGGTTGTTTAGCATCCACGCCCTTTTAGTACTATATTTTCCAATCAAGGTTACGAGGCGCACTCGTCAAACAGTTTTTTGAAACTATAAGTAGGGGTGAGCACATTTTCTGGATAGAACTGGGAACCAAGAACCGAACCGGAGGGTAGGGCTCCAAAAAAGAGCCCCAAATCAATTACCTTCACTTCACTTCACACTTTCATTGTTGTTTGAGTCTCTCCCATTCTGTGTCTCTGCCTGTCACCGACACTGCTCACCCTTGATGCCACCGCCGAACGTTGCTCGCCCTCGATGCCGCCGCCGTCGAACGCCGCTGGACGCCAATCGCCCTACGCTCGCCTCGCCCTTGCCTCCCTCGACACCATCACCCCTCGCTGCTCAGCCGCCGGATGCCGCTAACCCTCGATGCCGCCGTTGAACGCCGCTGGACGCCAATCGCCCTACGCTCGCCTCGCCCTTGCCTCCCTCGACACCATCACCCCTCGCTGCTCAGCCGCTGGATGCCGGTCATCCCGCCGCCGGACGCCAGTCGGCCCACGCTTGCCCCGCCCTTGCCTCCCTCAACGCCATCGAGGGAGAGATGGCTGTGGAGAGCAGATCTCAAAGGAGGATTCAGTCTCTATATCGTCATCTTTCACCACAAGCTTCTAATGAAAGCTCACTTCTTCAACCAGTCAGTACTCTCTCTCTCTCTCTCTCTCTCTCTTCCCGTGCGTGTCGCTTTTGTTTCGTTTGCTGAAAATGTTCGATGTAGTTGGGGCTCAGTTGATATCGTGAATTTTTTTTTTCTGTTTCTAGTTTTGATGATGAAGACTGTAGTGAGAGCAGAGCAATTAAGCCTTCGAGATGGTAGATAAGCTGTGGTAATCGTTGGTATGGTGTTGGACATTCATGCCCTACCTTTTTCTCCTCTTGCTCCCGGAACCACATACCCTGGCAAAGTAAATTTATTTTTCTTCGCTTATCTATTTGTTCAGTCATTCTTATTCTATTTTAAATAGTCTTTTATGGGATGTTTACCTTGCTTGTAATGCGAGTTTAAGAATGAAATTTGTCAATGCTGGCTGCAAAAAATTACCAGATTGAGCATTAATTTTTTGTGCTCTTAGTCTGGATTTCAGTTGAAAGAGAGGTGGGAGTACTCTAATTTGGTCCATTTGGGGAAATTAGTTGCTGGAGTAATCTAACATGTGCTAGTCTCTGTAATATGGATTGATGCTCGTCTCTGTCGATGACATGGAGAACCTAGCCGAAAATGATAGGAGAGCATCATATAAAGATAATGTAGGAATGGAGGATAGACCTGACTAGTCATATAGAATGAGAAAGGTTGAATTGTAGAAACATTAGGATTGTGAAGATAGACGCACAGTCTTGTGTCAACTTTTACCCATTTAAAGATAGGTTTGTAGAAGGGAGAAACTGGTTTAGAAGCAGGTGGTTTTGTCTTTGGAGGAGTGGGTTTCTGCTTGGATGATGGTGGTGGAGAAGGTTTTGGAGATGTGTAATGGGTAGTTGCAGAGCAAAAAACTGGATGCGGGCACTTACCATTATATTCTCCAAGGGGTCCAATGGTTGTGTCTCTGTCTCTTCCTCTTTGAAAAATTTCATGCTCGGATGAGCTGCACTTCTTTCATTTACACATTTTTTCTGCTAACTTGGGGTATTGCAATGCAGCAATATGCCAAAGAGCACAGAGATGCTGCCCTCATGCAGGAAGTTACGAAGCTTTTGAAGAAGAATAACTTGCCATTGCAACCCAGCACGGCCGATATTGTCTTTAGGTCACTTCCGTGCTATTTATCCTGTTTTCATGCTGTTTATCCTGAGAATGAGTTATCATGTAGTAAGCCATTATTGCACTTAATTGTGTGAAATGTACTACATGGTTATCAGGCAATTTATCCAATTTATTAGTGTCTTTTATATATAATATAATCAACTTGTTTTTATATTAATCATTGTCTGCATTGCTACTCTCAATCTAATAGTTTACTCATGTTATTTGATATCCTTTTTTTCATGGAAAAATTTTGCAGCATTTGTAACAATACAGACCATTGGGGGTTGCTCACAAAGTAATCGAAGAGATTTGTCGAGGGTGGCATGAAATTGCATAAAGCTGCATTTGACATATGGATGGAGTTTGCTGCAAAAGTAGGTGAGAAACACTCACTTTGTCTCCCTTTGCTCTCAAGCCCTTGTCCCTCAGCAATTTTTGTTTTCCATTTCTTCTCACAAGTAGTTTTCTCATCCAAGTCCCACCACTTACTACAAAAGATGGGACGTGCTTGAATATATTCTTCTTTGGCCATTTTTTTCTTTTTTGGAGATTTATGTGATGCTGGACAAGTATGAGATCTTCTATGAAAGGTAATCTAGCATCCTGAAGTTGAGTCTATAACATCCTTTTATTTCAGCTTATTGAAGGTATCCTTCTTCGTTATAGTTCAAATTTGAAAATGAAAAAAAAAAACTGTTGGAACTTGGAACTGACTGTGGAACCTATGACAGGGTAGGTTCCAAGTTCTTGGTTCTGATGGGTAGGTTCCAGGTTTCAAAAAAGGAAGAACCTGTACTCAAGGGTAGGTTCCAAGTTCTAAACGGAACTTGTAAGGAACCGGGAACTGCTCACCCCTAACTATAAGTGCAATTTCAATTTTCCGTTTAGAGCAACGATAAGGAAACTTCCACAACACTTTATGCATTGGCATGACTCATGTGCTGTGTGTTTGTGTGCTCTTTAGAATATGCATAACGACATGGTAGATATGTATGAGTTCTAATTGTTGAGTGTATACACGTTCAATTTGACTAAGAGAGAGTTTGTTTCGCGAAAAATATTTTCCGAAAAAATATCTTCCTTATTTTGCAGTGTTTGGTTCACTTAGAAGGATACCTTCAATTACATTTGCTACAGTATTGCCACAAATATGGAACAGTAATTTTATTTATCTTAGAGGAAAACTACTGGTGTATTTATACGCATGAGACCCTAAACTAGTAAAAAGTTTCGAAAAAATAAATAAGACCAATTACATAAAAGAACAAATAAAATCAAGGGTTTTTTCTATTTGATTCCTGTCGAATGGGTCGGCCCTCACTTTTCGGAGTCTAAGGGGTATACTCGGCCCTAACAAAAAGTTCAGCCCCGACCGAATGGCTTGTCCGTGCAAGGACGTGAATTACTGAACGGGTAAAATCAGTCATTTTTAACAAAAAATGTATATACGAATTATATCTTGAACTTAGAGATCCACATGGACCAGGAACAACTTTTTACTCAGATGAAATTCCAAAACAGTAAACATAATTAAGGAAATTCATTCTCATTTAAAGATCGTTCTCTGCTTTGAAAAAAAACCCACCTTTCAGCTAGTTTGAGTCCATCTTCCCAATTCGATCCCTAATACTTCGCTGTTTCTATGGTCCATTAGCGGTTATTTCTTCTTTTGAGCCGACAATGATCATGCGTCTGAGAAATCTTTGTCTGTCAACTTGGATCAGTTTCACTAATAGTAAATTATCTAGTTAGTGCGGTGCTCTTCATCAAATTTGCTAATCTTTTTGCAGTGATGAAGATGTAATTAAGTTTAAGCAATCTAAAATGAATTAGGAGTACAGCAGCCAAAGCAAAACCCGGATATGAAGCACAAATTTTACTGGTCTTATTTCTCCAAACTACATGGATGGTACATCAACATCATATATCTCTCTGAAGCTGTGTCGCAGAGCCTGGTCACTTCTTCGAAAGATAATAAAAGTAAATGGTGAAGAAGGCCTGGATAACTGTAAGAACTAGGAGAATGAAAGCAGCGGCAGCCGAAATGATAGACCAGGGGCTGCCGAAGTACGCGCGCTTGGTTCCCGCCCACCACCTGCGCCACTTGTTCCGACGGTATTGGGTGACTTTCCCGAATATCTCGGCCAAGTGGCTCTCCTGGAAATCGAACTGGACGTCCTTGGCGAGATCACAGAAGAACCGCGCGACCTCCTTTTCGGTCCCTAGAAGGTTCGTGAGTATGCAGCACTGAGACAGGAACGCTGCATCCGCTGCGTTGCCCATGAGACCACTCATGAGGACCACGTAACTGCTGATGTGCTTGGTGCAGTGACGGTAGCTCTGCTCATAAGCCACGCAGTTGAGGAAGAAGGCAGTGGTGAGAAGGTCGAGATTCAAAGGAGGGATCCGGAACACTCCGTGATCAAACATGACGCCTATTAGGTTCTCGCTCTTCCTTGGTTCAAACTTTATCCCCACCTGAAGCAGATGAGTCACGGAGGGCATCAGTTGCAGCGACTCTTGATCAACCGGTGGGGATCTGTTGGGAATAGGTTGGCCGACCAAGCACAGTCGGAACAAGTCGAGCAAGTGATTGATATTGGAGGATCCGAAGTGCCTCTTGAAATGGTCATCCGGCAATTGGAGCGCGGGGTTGAAGAACAAAAAGGCAATCTCCTGGATGGACTTATTTTTATCAGCAGGAGAACTGGATAATTCATAGGCCTCTTCAAGAACGAAGAATGGGATCTGGTTTTCAATCAGGACGAGGTCAATCATGAGGGCCGATGCAATCCATGGCGTGAAGAACAAGGGGTCGTCACCATGCCGTCCGAGATTGGGGAAGCTGTTGGCGCGGAATAACTCGATGAGGAAACAAGCATCGAGAACCATCATCTCAATCAAATCCGAGGATTCACAATTGAGGGCCTCTGAGTAGCAATCCCGTATGTCAGTCTCCAGCTCGGCGACAGCCAGGAAGTAATTATCCAGGTCCGCGCCACCTCTGATCCGATTGAGCATTGTGGAGAACACTCGAGCTTTGTGCTGCTCCATCATCTTCAACTGCTCTTTCCCGTGGTGGTACGGGCCAATGGACACAATATGGGGCTTGTAAGCGTTGGGGTTGCTCTCCACCTGGCTCTGGGGTGTCCTGAAGATGTAGCAAGATCTGTCGACCCAGGGCCTCAGAAGAGTTGGCTTCTGCTGAAACAGGTCCTCCATGCGAGAAGACCAGCTGTACCCACCCTCTCCGCTCATTCTGGTTTTGGGGGTTGATTCCGGCGAGTCAAGCTTTCAGGAGCCGCATCCCCTGAACATTTTGCCGACTGAAATGTTACGCTGATGCAAAGCATTGTGATGTAATCTGCGTCAATAGACATTACTATTTTGGAAGGTTGGAACATCGTGTCTAGCTCCAGTGGGCACACAAGTTCCTTAAAGAAAGACTTTTTCATGTCATTATCATATTGCGTCAACGAAAAATGAGTCTTACCACTCGGCTGCGCCAAGTATGCTCCAAAATATGTTTTACATGTGTAAAATATTACTACTCACATTTTTGTCCAATCAACCATTAGTAATTCAAACAATGATTTTACCTTGATCAAGTTACGCAATAATAGATTGTTAAGTGCTTTTAGATTGGACAATAAAAGGCCTCCTCAGTTGTTTAGTAACTTAACAAGATAATGATTTTTTCACTCATATTCCACAGTAGATTACAAAGTGTTTAAAATTTTTCAACTGGACCCATCAATTAAACACGCTAAAAGGTTAGCCATGCCATGTTGTCCAACCGACATCCACACCTCAGCAATATATAACCAAAATTAGTAGGAATGATTGAATTTGTGCTAGGTCAAAAGGTTTAGAATTGAATTGGCACCGAGTCAAAATGTTTAAAACTAAATTGACATTTAAATTTTCAGGACTTTTAAAATTTTCTATTTTTAAGTAATTTTTATTCCAAAAATAGGGATTCGGGCCGGGCCCCTGAGCCTGGTCCGAATATGGGCCAAAATTTGGTCTCACGGGTTTGGGCCACAAACAAGATTCGGCTCAAGGCACCCGGAGCCCATTATCAATAGCGATTGAAGTCCAACTGAAAAGCAAATTCGGTCCAACCTAATTTCAACGACGTCCTCTTCAAGAACGAAAGCCCAACTCGTCCATGGCTCCCACCAAACACCCCAGAACATTACAATGCTTGATTAATGAATAGGCCCTTCTGCGACCAAAAAAAAAAAAGAATAGGCCCTTCAACTTTCAAAGTGAGCACAACAGGACATCACCGGGAGCCGCCTCAGTCCACTAACCCCAGGACCGCCTCCATTAAACACGTTTCACAGCTTCATTAAGACATTTCAACAAACTGCTTAAGGGTATGTTTGGTTCAGCATTTTTAAGGGACTTTTAGCCTCCAAGACCCCTTAGGGAAATGTTGGACCATTTGTCAACTATTTTGAAGGAGCTTTTATTTGAAAGTCAGCATTTGAAAGACTGAAAGTTCAATACTAATAAGGACTAGTATTAAGTTTTCAACATTTGGCCAAATGCATTGAAAGGTTTGGATATAGTGATCAGCATTTAGAACAGCAACGAGGTCACCAATCATCAACTATTGACTCGGATTTCTCAGTGATTTTCACAAAAGCATCACAAATACATTTCGGCCTTGAGTCTTACCAAAAAACAGGGCAAAACATGGAAGGTGGTGTTACCTTGCAGAGGAGATATTCTTGGCTACGATCACTAGTCCAGTCAGAGCTTGGGAAATTTGAGAAACGTCACTTGTGGGAAGGCCCCTTCTTCCACTACATGTCACAACCGCTTCACAGCTTCGACGTGTCGTGCACTCGGCCAAGACCAAGAGGAGAAGAGAGAGACGGCCGGGACGCGCTTTGATCCCTAATTTTTAAATGGGTCATGGCCTACTCTGGCTGGATTTTAAAATGTCTAACAACTTATTTATAGCACAACCCCAAATTTAAGAGTCGAAAAAAAATGGGTTTATGTACTATTTTGACGCTGCTAAAGTGTCCGAGTCTCTCTCTCTCACTCTCTCTTTTTCTTTTCTTTTTTTTTCTCCGTTTTGAAGTGAGTGTTGTAAAATGATTGCACATAACCTAAAATAAATTTATAAGTGGAAAAAAAAACGGCTGAAATGAGACAAAAAGACCAAACTTGACCTTTCGATTGCCCCTTTCCCTGAATTTGGGAAACATGGCTGGAAAAGTTCGCCGTTATTGATTGTTAGCCTAGCAGCACCCTAAAGTTGCTGGCTTTGCCATGAAATTGAGGTTTTGGTCTTATGGGTGTGGATGAAATCGTTCAAACGTCAATTTGGGAAAGGATGTTTGTTGCATTTGCTTAAAATATAAGTGAATTTTGAAGGCGATCGGTGACTTATTTAGTCCTGTACCACGTTGGCAAGACAATTCGGGATAACCTCGTATTTGCTCCAGCTGAGCTTGGAAGAATCGGACAAGAACAGCTGAAACTTAGATGCGCACGCAAAGCAGATAGTAAAAAACATGAACTCACTTTGCAAAGCAGATGCGCCAGTCAAAAAGATGAACTCACTTCGCAAGGCAAATGCACTAGTAAAAAAGATTCTTTGCAGAGCAAACGCGCTAATAATTATACTTATCTTTGTGCTCCCATAATTGTGAGAGAATATTGGGGTCCGGGACCTCCCCGTTAGCGTGATCTTGGACCACTCACGTGGCGCCACGTGGAGTGTGGGCCCCTTGCTTTGTTCTGCAATTTTCACCCCTCTCTCCTCTCCCTAGCCTTCTTCCTAGCCTGCGCACGTCTACTCTCCTCCTCTTCTCTCCCACGTCGTTCCAATTCAAATCAACGCGCGGGCATTCTCTCTCCTCTTTGCTCCTTCTGCTCTCTCCGACGACGGCCTGTCTCTCTACTCGCCGGCCTCTTCGCTCTCCGACGACGGCGCCCTCTCTTCGACGACGGTGACGCTCCCTCCCGACGACGGCCGTGCTCTCTTCGACGACAGCGACGCTCCCTCCTGACGACGGCCTCTCTCTCTACTCCACGGCCTCTTCGCTCTCTGACGACGGCGACTCTCCCTCCCGACTACGGCCCCTCTCTCTACTCGACGTTCTATTTGTTCCCGAATCGCGCTCTCTCCTGACGCTGGGCTTTCTCCGACGAGGGCCGCGTTCTCTCCGCTATGGTCAAAGCCGTCTCTCCCGAGAAGCCCTAGATCTGCGACGACAATCCCCGCTTCACTTCGTACAGGACCAACGAGGTCCTTGGTCGGAACTGGTGAGTTGGTCCCTCTCGTGTCGATTTGATTCCTGGGGCTTTTCCCGGCCACCTCTGTTTTGGTCGGTCTAGCGGGTAGTGGAAATGGAGAGTATTTCTAGGCTCTACTCTTCTTTTGTTTTGCTGTATAGGGGTATTCCTGGGATCTATCTGTCGGATGAAGGAGAGCTTGTTGTTTTGAAGTTTGAGATATGTTGTGAAGGAGCGATTTTTCCGGCTGCCTCTGTTTTGGTCGTTCTAGTGGGTAGTGGAAATGGAGATGATTTATGGGCTCTGATCTTCTTTGTTTTACTGTTTGGGGGTAGTCCTGGGATCTATCTGAAGAATGAAGGAGAGCTTGTTGCTTTGATGTTTTAGATTTGTTGTAAAGGAGTGACTTTTCGTGGAGGGTACGTATTAACTCGTTTGGTATGCGAGAGAATTTGAAGGATAGAAGGAATTACGAGGGAAGAGATGTTGATTGGTGTACCAGAGAGCGTGAAAATAGGGAGGTTTTATTGGTACATCATCAGTAATAATTTCAATTTGGGGTGTGGTCTTGTAATATAGATATAGCCTATTTAATAGGCAGACCAATCAGAATACGGGATTACATTTCGCTTGTAGGACTCAAGGAAAGCTTTTCCGCAGTTACAAGCAAATTCATCATAACTACTCAGCAATCAGCACATATCCTGTCATGTGAATATGTATCTATTTTTAGGGTGAATTGAATCAGCGATGCCCAACTTGTCCTTCTTTTCTCAGTTTTTACATGCAGCATCAAGAGGAAACTTTCTTTATGACGTTTTCTTCATCAGTATTTTGTTCTCTCTGGAGTAGAACATACTTTGATTTGCGATTGCTGTGTGTATATGGTTTTTGTTTTCTCGCGGCAACATTTTCAATTGTTGCCGTGACATGAAAGGAAATTGGAGGAAGAGGATGAAGCGCTTACTAAATCAATAGTATTCCATATCAGTTATTTAATTTCACAGCATTTTGCATCACTAACAGCCAAATTTTCTATTAATTAATAATATTACTTAAGAGTCTTTGTGACAAATGTATTCTAGTTGTAACTTCTGCAGAAAGAGATCTTAGGTTCACATTGCAAAGTCATGGTTTTGTGTTTTATCCCTCAATAACTAACCTAAGCATCTTATAGGGGCTCTATGAATGGCGAGATGTCATTGCTCGTGCTCAGGATGAAAGTACTGGTTATATACTGCCAAATAAAACTCTTCTTGAAGTTGGTACTGTGAATGTGCAAAGTTATACATTGATTTATCTGACCATTAAATCTTGTGCTTATACTGACTCATTGATGATTGTTGTTTTGTGGGAAAAGCCAAGCAGATGCCTGTGACCACTGGCAAGTTGCTGCGGTTGGTCAAATCAAGGCACCCATATGTTGAGCGTAATCTTGCTTCAGTCGTCAGCATCATTAGGACTTCAATACAATATTTTAAGATATAGGAGTAGAAAAATGGATATAGCCTAACTTTATGTTTGATTTCAGATATGTATTCTAGGTAGCTCATCGGTCGAAGAGTCATAGTTTAGGTCTTTTATTTTTGTTCGGTGCACATGACTTTGGCTTTTATGGTTTCTAAGGGCTGGGTTTTGGAGCGCAATTGCCTCGAATCTGAGTAATCAATCTCGTAATGTGCTCAGCAAGAAAGTCATGGTCAATAAGGAGGTATCATGAATCGTATTGTCTTCATCTTCAGACTGTTAAGTATTTGAAGCTACATTATGCGATTGTTCTCTTATTTTGGCAGTTGAATTTGCTTATGTACAGGAATCCTTGGACAATATAACTCTCTTTTCGATTATAACCATGATGTCATTTGTTTTATTATTCCCTGTGACTTTTTTCACGGAAGGTCTCAAGTTCACTCCTGCATCCCCACAAGCCGCAGTGAGTGTTCTTTCAAACTTTAATAATTGCTCAAAAGGGTTATGTATATGGAAGTTTTTCTGATATGCCTTTTTTCTCATCTTAACAACAGGCGCAACAGGGATTAAATGTCCAGCAGGTATTAACCAGGTCCTTCCTTGCAGCATTGTGCTTCCATGCATACCAGCAGGTGAGGCTTTTTGCCCAATGCAATATTTTCATTATTTTTGGGTCAGGGGCCACACATTTCTTTGATGATCTAAATCTTTAGCTATGTTGTGTGCCTCATTTATAATTGCTTTTGGCATTCATTTTCAAATCTATAGCTGTGACCTATTACTTTAAGCACTCAGAACCCCTTGAGTCTTCTCTATAGGACATTGAGTTTAGATAAGCAAATTTACGGGATGGCATAAAATCGAAAGGATCAATTTGTGACATCACTAGTGAAATTTTTTTGGAACTTTTGAGAAACGAAACAGCTGTGTCTCAATCATTGTGACATCAGTTGAAAATCACTGTGGGGCAATAGTGATTTTTAACTCATCTCGCATCGGATCAATTATCCCTTGATATTGTTGATCTTCTTATTGGATCAGCAAACTCTATAATGTTGTCTGTTTACATGTCTATAGAATTGGATAACCGTCTGCTTCGGATTAATCACGATATGCCACAATATCTGCACTAATGTGCATAGTGTTCGTGCCTGCAAGAACAATGAAGTACATGCAGGAGAAGGAATTGATTGTTTTTCAGTCATGCAGGTCTTCAATAGCACTTTTTAATGGGGAAATACCAACCTTAATTGTTGAATTTGTGCAGGTCTCTTACATGATACTACAGTGGGTATCGCCAGTGACCCACTCCGTAGGAAACTGCGTGAAGTGTGTTGTGGTCATTGTCAGCTCAGTTCTCTTCTTCCGAACTCCAGTTTCACCGATAAATTCCCTAGGTGATTTATGCTACCATCTGAACAGCCTTTTTCCAAGTTCGTTATTTTCTTGGCTTTTGTTTCTTCCCCTTCCCTCCCCAAACCTTAGTGAGAAAGCATATAATGGCATTTGCTTCTAGGGAAAATGAGATATGGTATCTGTTTATTGGTTAATCAACTGGTTTAGCTTGGTTCCATAGTACTACTATTGTCATTGCTATTTAGATTATTTTGCTCTCATGGTTATGGTTTTGTTATCTTTCTCATTGTAGTGATGTTATTAGGTACGGGAGTGGCCCTTGCTGGAGTCTTTCTGTACTCACGTGAAGCGCATTAAGCCCAAGCCAAAGACTGCTTGAAGGACCACCAATGATGCTCTGGAAGAACGAAACAGTATCGGTAGTGGCAGGGTCCTATGGATACATTGCGCCTGGTAAGTTGATTATTACTCTCATAATCTTCCATCGAATTGATCAACTATCAGATCTTTCCAGTGTCCCAGTTAATAACCGTATTACCCTTGCAAAATAGCTACTGGTCAATGCCAAAAAGTGATGAAAGTATCACATATGCTCATCACCTTTCCTTAGCTAACAATGCTGCAATTTTTTGATGTTCACCGACAGAGTACAGATACACCATGAAGGTTGACGAAAAGATAGACATATACAGCTTCGGTGTCGTACTGTTGGAGCTCATCGCAGGCAAAAGGCCTCTAGACCTCGAGTTCGGAGAATCCGTCGACATTGTTGAGTGGATACGGAGGAAAATCAGGGACAACAGAGCTCTGGAAGAAGCTCTAGACCCCAATGTAGGAAACTGCGAGCATGTGCAGGAGGAGATGCTTTTGGTGCTCAGAATAGCGCTCCTCTGTACTGCAAAGCTACCAAGAGATGGGCCCTGCATGAGGGATGTCATAACCATGCTTGGAGAGGCGAAGCCTCGGAGGAAGAGCAGTAGCAATGGCGCCGCAATGTATGAAGCTAGCAAAGACAAGCCAGTTTTTAGCACTTCACCTGTATTCTCTAGGGACTGAGTTCTGAGCATTTGAGTTACTTTTGGCTAATAGTTCCTTCAATTTTTCTCTGCATGTAGAATTTCTTAATTAAATGCTTGTAGCTACTGGTTCTGATATCTGTAGAGATCACCGGTATATGATGTAGGTACCTTTTTTTGCAAATAAAACTTCATTTGCTGTATATGTCCGTGTCCAGAATCACTGCAGCACTATGTTTATAGAGCTTCAGTTTTTCTTCTTATGTTGTTTTCTTGGTAACTTTCACCCGAAAAGCAAAGGATATTAAGATGGTCGTTTCTGTTTTAGAGGTTCTGGTTGGTAATGGCAATGGGAATTAACACATTCTCAAATCTGAGGAAGAAACATTGCATGACATATAAATCATGTAGACCAAGTTCATCAGGATAATTGATCTTGTAATGTTCGTCTATATAGTTTATAGAGCATGCAATAATTTCTCTTTTAGATCAATGCATTAAGGAGTTCATGGCATTAAGGGATTCATGGGTTATGAAAGGTATTTTTGGTTTTTTATTTATAACATGAGTTGTTTCAATTAATTTCTCTGTGGTTTTAAATTAGGTGCGTACAAAGTTTGATAGATTAATTTTGAGTACGGGAGCACATGCGAATTTATTTCCAAAAGCTTTAAAGAAAAAAAAAATTAGAAAAGGGTTGTTTGGCAAGAAATAGAAAAAAAAAATGGGGTGGGTTGGGACGCCAATTTTTTTTTGCTCAACAACACAATGAGGTTGTAAACTAGGTGCGTGTAAAATTTGATTGATTAATTTTGAGTATGGTAGCACATGAATTTATTTTCGAAGGCTTTAAAGAAAAAAAAGGTTAGAAAAGGGTTGTTGGGCAAGAAATAGAAAAAAAAAATGGGGTGTCGAGTTTGGACGCCAATTTTTTTTTTTGCTCAAAAACATAATGAGGTTATAAACTAGGTGAGTGCAAAGTTTGATGGATTAATTTTGAGTACGGGAGCACGTACGAATTTATTTCGGAAAGCTTTAAAGAAAAAAAAAGTTGAAAAATGGTTGTTGGGCAAGAAATAGAAAAAAAAAGGGGGTGTCGGGTTCGGACGTCAATTTTTTTTTTTGCTCAAAAACACAATGAGGTTGTAAACTAGGTGCGTGCAAAGTTTCATGGATTAATTTTGAGTACAGGAGGATGTATGAATTTATTTCGGAAAGCTTTAAAGAAAAAAAGAAGTTGGAAAAGGGTTGTTGGGCAAGAAATAGAAAAAAAAATGGGGTGTCGGTTCGGACGCCAATTTCTTTTTCCTCAAAAACACAATGAGGTTGTAAACTAGGTGGGTGCAAAGTTTGATGGATTAATTTTGAGTACGGGAGCACGTACGAATTTATTTCGGAAAGCTTTAAAGAAAAAAAGTTGGAAAATGGTTGTTGGGCAAGAGATAGAAAAAAAAAGGGGTGTCGGGTTCGAACGTCAATTTTTTTTTGCTCAAAAACACAATGAGGTTGTAAACTAGGTGTGTACAAAGTTTCATGGATTAATTTTGAGTACGGGAGCACGTACGAATTTATTTACAAAAGCTTTAAAGAAAAAAAAAGTTGGAAAATGGTTGTTGGGCAAGAAATAGAAAAAAAAATGGGGTGTCGGGTTTGGACGCTAATTTTTTTTTGCTCAAAAACACAATGAGGTTGTAAACTAGGTGCGTGCAAAGTTTGATCGATTAATTTTGAGTATGGAAGTACGTACGAATTTATTTCCATGTGATTGCACATTGGATCAGAAGTGGACTATAGCCTAATAGTCCACTTCTAGATAACATGTAATTAGAAGTTCCTATTGAAGATGAATTATCACTGTTATAGTTTTCAAGACTTCAGAATCATGTGAAACATCATGTTATATATTCAATACTCTATGCATGTACTGTTTTGTTTTTGGATGGACTATAATTTGTTGATATTTTGTCGGCTACATAGAAACACATAGAAACGAATCATATGAAGAGGGTAGAGAGGAATGAGTGGGCCAGCGAATCTACGTAAACTTCCTGCTTCAACCTGGTACTAGAATCGGCTGGAGCAATTTGATATGAAGCGAGGACTAAGATTTCTATTACTTGTATTGGTTCAAACTTGTAGCAATATGATTAAGAATGGTACTTTGGTTATGAAAGATGCGTACGCCGTGCGATGATTTTCATGGAGAACATTCATCGACAACACAAAAAGAGGTAGCCTTTGGTTTTGCGCAACTGAATGAAATTGCTGCCACAAGTCAGGCATTAGGGGTTGATGTATCGATGCTCAAGTTTCCCCGAACAATACGATCGAGCAAGCCAATAGTTGGTTTGTGTTGGATGGCATATCATACGACTGGTGAAGATAAAAGGAAATTGACAGCTACAACTCACTAAACCAAACAAGACAATTGGCAGCTTTAAGCAATCCGGACATCCACATGCTATAAAGGAATTGAAACCTTATATCATTCAAAAATCTGACTATGTACCACTATACTTGAGATTCACGAGTGTCGGTTTCGGAGATGTCATGAATGCATTTACAATGGTGGTTGTTTATTCACAAGGCAAAAAATCAAAGTAGACACTCTTCCTATCTCACCTGATTAATTTCATCTTCCTGCCTCAGCTAATTGAATAATCAAATTCTTAAACCATGATTATTTCATCTTTGTCAGCAAAAATGAGGACCGGTGGGCGGTTTAAATGGTGCACCTCGTTTTCAGGGCTTAGTAATCCTTCATCCATGTGATTGCACATTGGATCGGAATCGGCGAAGAAGTTGTCTACTGCAGCTAGAGATTTTAATTGCTGAGCGAGAGATGAAATAGTCTTCCGACACTCTGCAAACTGGCTAGCAGCGACTGCTAGCTCTTGCTCCTGTTTTACATAACAAAACTAAATGAGAACTTAAGAAGGAAACTAAATTCAGACTAATCATGATCGCCCATTTAGCATGAATAAAACATTGGTAAGCTGATCCTATCAGATAGTCGATGGTGTCAGCAAGCACAATGTTGCTCAAAGCACCACAACCCACAGAAAAAAATAAAATAAAATCGCCTAGCATGAGAATTTTCTGGTTAAGTTAGTTTAGAAGCACCCTATTGCAGCACTGTAAGTGCTTTTTAAGCTCGAAAATTACATTACATCAAAGGTCAAGTGCTTTGAAATTCTATATTAACCTCTGAACGCTTCAATGCTACAGTGAAATTTGAGATTTGTTTAGATTGTGCCCCAATCATACAGTTTGTACTAATAAAGTACAAGATGCTGATGCGGCCCTCCTATTTCGAACATAGCTATATGTCAATATGAAGATCAAAACCATACTGCGTTACTGGAAAATAATCATTTCATCTTCCTTGAGATGGCTATAAATAAATAACTATTCAACTGGGAGATTGAAGTCATATCTCATAAAAAAGCACCCAAATCAGATGTCAAGACACAAGATGTGAATGTACCAAGAGAGGCATCTCTGTTTTCTCATGCAAAGGGAACTCACTCTACATGCAACTGTAACATTGCCACTCAAAATGTAGTAGCGGGTTTGTCGACAAACTTGATAAATTATGTAAAAGGAGCAATACCATCTCAATAATTTACTCATGTTATCATGCTTTCGATTAGATATAGACTAACATCCACAAGCCATAGAGAACTAACCTGCTTTACTTTTAGCTGTTCATCAGAGACAGCCACACGCTGAAGCTCGATCTCATGCTGCAGTTCGGCATCCCTTTTCATATTTAGATTTTCATCCTCCAGCTCTCGACATTTTGCCTCATTTTTAGCAGACAAAGCACGCTCTCTTTCAACCTCTTCTTGTAGTAATTTGTCATTAAGGAGCAAGTTTTTCATCTCCTCTTCAACATCCATCAGTCTTGACTCTGTTACTTCCATCCTCTCATGGGTAATCCTTGCTTCCTCCTCTACAGCTTGCTTCGATTTTTGTGCTGCAGACAACATGTTGTTGAGTTCTGTCAATCTCATCTCAACCTCATTGAGCTGACTCCATGACGTTTCAAGTTGCTTTTGCCATTGACTTAGAGCCATCTCTAGCTTCTCCTTTTCTTCTTCCTTCTCTAATTCCTCCTCCAGTTCTGCCGTTCTATTGATGATGGTTTCAAGCTCAGATTTGAGAGTGACTTCATTAGATCTGTTTTGATCCAGAGCAAGCCCCACTCCATGGCTATAGCTTCCACTTTCTGCGTCTGGTAAAGCTGCAAGCCTTTCCATCTCCAGAAAATCATCCTTTAAATTAAATTATACAAGTTCTCCTGAAGAGACCATGAGATTCTTTCCGAAGGATTTCTCTTTCTTAAAATGGTTGAGTTCAGTTATTAGAGCAGATGCCCATGACTCAGAGTGGAACGGCTCACAATCACTTGGCTCCAAGCAACTCGCTTTCTGCATGTCATTCTCAACTGCTAGCAACCTATCCCCTACATCTGATTGGCTATCAGCGAAGAACTCTACACAAACCGTTGATGCAGAGAAAGACTTAAGATCGTTTGTCGCGCTTGCTTTCCGAGACATGGCTCTGAGTCTGCGGCATTCGGCTTCCAGCCTAGCTACCTTCTTTATGCTCTCTAAATGCCGTTTGCTGGCTATTTCTGCTGCTTGGGTGCTCAAATCACGCTCAATAATCCTAAGTTCTAGCTCCTCCGACATAGAAAGGACTTTGGCTTTGAGGGCCACACTCTCTTTTTCAGCAGCATCAAGCTTAGGGCCGAGATCAGAACATATAACTGAAAAAGCTTCACTCTTGGCTGCTTGAAGCTGGGCATGGACATTGGAAAGCTTAGTCTCAAGCTCGGCCTTTGTTGATTCCCACTCACGAGTTTTCTTGACCATAGCTTCTTGGATCTTCTGCTCTTGCTCTTCCCTCACCTGTCTGAGCTGCCTCACACATTCCTTAAGTGCTCCATCAAGATGACTGATTCGATCTTCTACTGTCGAGTTCCTTTGTGTTGCAGCCTCTAGTTGTTTTTTTAGCACCAAGACTTCATTTTCAGCCTTCTCCCATCCTACCATTGAATATCAGAAGATAAAAACTTATGATGAAGTACATAGGCACAAAAATGCAAATCCGAATGCAATGTCAAATAGATTTAACGCAGGAACGGTTGAAGTAGATGTCATCCTCAAATCTAAAACTCCATGTGATTTCGCTCTTGCTTTGATTGAAAGCTTCCAATCTTGTTACCCAGACATTAGTGCTAGTAAGGCTAGTATCCTCCTTCACTTTCTCCACTTGCTTTATTGACATCTCTCGGCTGCGAGACTGGAGGAGGAGGAAGTAGTTATCGATGATGATGGTGGCGCTTTAGGTTGTTTGGAGCACTTGATGAAGAGGGGCAAGTCCTCATCCACTCGGGACTCTTGCTCCATTACAAAGCCAAGAAACAACTAATTACGAGCCGCCTTTTTTCTAAGAGGATGGCCAGCAAAGCAAGAATCAAGTTGATCAAAGCCCCTCGAGCACGCCCCAGCCGATTGGTCAAACCAAAGCTGCAAACCCACCACAGAGAGAATCCAGTGTGTGAATAAAAACTAACACATAGCATGAACCTTCCAAATATTAACATAACCCAACACCGAAACTTCAATCACAACATCGAATGAACTTGTGATATCACAGATTAATAGCATAATCAGAGCAAGGAAACAACTAAAGTTCATCTTTTGAGCTTCCAAGGCACGACCCAACACTCTATTCGGCACAAGAGACGCACATCCCATTATGAACAACCTCCGCACCATTGTAGCTTAATCTCAATCTCATGAAACGAACCTACCCATGATGCATCATCAAGCTAGAGTACACTTGCTCATCAACATGGAACATAAATAAGAAAGAAGAATCCGTGACACCAGAAAGAGAGAGAGAGAGAGAGAGAGAGAGAGAGGGAGATGGACAATGTCTGCCTGGCCGCGAAGGAGACGAAGATTCGGAGAGAGGTTGCTCGCGGGGTTGGCCAGTAAGGGCGCTCCACAGAGGAAAGAGGGAGAGAGCGGAGCGAAGGTCGCGAGAGGGAGGCGAAGGGGCGTCGGCGTCGGCGTTGGCATCGGGCGTGTAGGCGAAGGCCAAGGTGTGGGCATCGAAGTCAGGGGCGACGGACTCCGATGCCGACGGAGGCAACCGGCGGAGGCGGACGTGGAGGGCCGTCGGTGTTGCGTTTCGCTGGAAGAGAGGCACGACTTCGCGGAGGGGGGAGAGAGAGAGCAGAGCGGACGTCGCGAGAGGGAGGCGGAGGAGCGTCGGCGTCAGTGTCGGCGTCGGCGTCGGCGTGGGGGGCGATGGAAGCAACCAACGGAGGCGGAGGGGCTCAACCTTTCTTCTCCAACAACCTCGCCTCCGAGCCTTTTGGTGTGTGGGGGTCTCACTCGGCGAGCGACGCTCACCGACGTTGAGGGGAGCTCGAAGAGGCTTGCTTCTCCTCCGCTTGCTGCATCTGCGGTGCAGGGAACGCCGGAACGAACGACGGAGCGAAGCAAGTGAGCACCGGAGTAAGGGCGGCCGTAATGTGGTTCGTCAGCGACGGCAGGGAACGGCCGCTTGATGCACAGTGGAGCAGCAACGAGCGCAGGGAGAGAGAAATTTTCAGATTCAAATGTTCGAGAGGAAAGAAATGGAGAGGACAAAGGAACGAATGGGGCTTCTCTTTCCTTCGTTTGAGAAAGAAAACAAAAGCTCAACCCGCAATAAATGCTCTAACAGGAGAGAGAGCATGCAGGCTAGGAGGAGAGAGGGCTTGGCAGGCTAGGAAGTGGAGAGAGAGGGGAAGAAGGGCAGAAGACACCAAGTGGGCCCACCCCTCCACACGGCATCTCTTGAGTAGTTTGGGACCACGCTGACACGGAGGTCTCGGACCACCCAATATTTTCTTCCATAATTGTACTCTTTTGCATTGAGGTCAGCTTGTGGTGCTCTGATAATTTGTCTACTGGTTCATCTTAATGGGGCAACCCAAATATAGATGGGCTTATTTTTGTTTTTTCATATTAATAGGGTGACTCGGTTGGTGGGTTATTTGAAGGAGTAAAAATGAAACGTGATCTAGTGCTTGGGCATTTGTCACGCCCCGGACCCTGAGCACGTGCCCATCCCTCTTTGATCAATAAAATTTGCGACTTCCCAGGACTAGTCGCCGACCCTTTAAATTTTAATGCGCATGCGGAAGCGAAACCATAATCCCCTGACAATAATAATCTCGGAATAGAATAGCAGGACAACAATTTCATAACAAAACACACCTTTGTATATACACTGAGTCATGTACAAAAGTCTATGGCCAAAAGACTACAAAAGTCTAACCCTCCAAAAAGAATCGGTCCTAACTGACCTACACTTTAGATCATCTCCTCTTAGCTCCAGGTCCTCCACTCGACGATCCTGAAAATTGAGCCCCCGACGGGGTGAGATATAAATCTCAGCGAGTTCACGCTCTAAACCCCGATTAGGAGGGAAATACGCCCAGGGGTGTCCTAACCACATAATCACTCAATGAGAACGGGGGACTCACCTTGCCTCAGTTACTTTTTGCATGTCAGCACAGTTCATATCTCAAATGCATATAAATAATGCACACAACAATTGAAACGCCTTATCAATTCAATCAATCACAAGTGTCCCAATTATAAGGCCAAACCGTTATGACATGTCCCATACCATGTCACATAGTTTTGTCTCATAATCAAGGACATCTAACTCAATCACCCATGCGTTCCAATTGTTAATATTTTCCTCGAGGGTACCACCTATTCATAAATTCAGAGTCTACTGGCACAGCCAGGTATCGTCTCACCGCCACTGAGCATGACAACGTCTATATCTTAATAGACGGTTTCCCAGAAGGGGCGTAGGTCCATAATCTATTGCGACCCGAGTACAACCTACTCATAAATTATGTGTCTTCTGGCGTAGCCAAGCATTGTCTCACCACCATTGAGCACGTCGACATCTATATCTTAATAGACGGCTACCCCGAAGGGGCGTAGATCCAGCATCTACTGCGACTCGCGATCCAAAGAATGGATATCCCATATAGGGTAACATTCAGCTTAAAAGTCCGAGACGGTTTCTCATTAACCAACACACAACCAATGAATCTCGGCCCAGGATACCGTGCATTGCACTCAAATATCTCCATTAAAATAGTAATTATAGCCTATTTTCTTCATGTCGCGACCCAATTTTTCGAGGTGTGAACCACCTAGAACTAGGCTAATGGACTACTAAGCCTTTAAGCTTAGCTCGGGCTCTCCCAAGCCCATACCAACTCGCGATTTAAATCCAAATATCTAACATGCAAAAAGGAGTCGCCACTAATCAGTTTACGGTAGGTCGATTAGACACCTAAGTAAAATAATAGGAGAATTATTTCACTTCTACGAACCAGAGATTTTGAATTCGGGGACTTGATTACGTTAGATTTCTCTAACGCCCTTTCGGTACATTTTTCTTTTATTTTGAAAAAATGTTTGGCAAGCAGCTTAAATTGATTTTAATTCACTTTCCTAACATGTGAGGCGATCATGCGGGTGCGCATACCACCAATTTAACACTCAAGAAAGCAAATAAAATAATGCAGGACTTACCTCAAAGCAACGAAAGCATCTGCATTTGTTAGATCAGAATTCACATCAACAATCTTAGATATGATTTCTAATTAACAAGATTTCACTCAATTTTTGCTTTCACTTTTTAACGAGGATATAGTCCATATGCAATGCAATGTTTCTAATTTAATATGAAATGATATGGCATGACAAAATGTCCTAAACTATATGAATGATTAAAAAAAAACTAATGATTTTCTAATGAACATGCAATAATTAAATTTGCAATCTAAATTAATCAAAATGACCTAATTCTAATTACGGGCAATTTCTAATTAAATAAACCTAATATCAATCATTAAATCACGTGCATTTCATGAACCTAATTCTACATGATGTGTAAATGATTTTTATTTCTGTTTTTTTTAACGAAAATTCATAATTAAAATCACTAAAGAAAATAAAAGTCTAGCTAAAGTGAAAACTAAAGTAAAATGCTATCTATTCTAAATGCTTTCTAAACATGCATTTTTAACAAAATAACCTATCATGCAATTCATCTAAAGATCTATCTAGACCTAAAATTGTACATGCAATTTTATCTAATATGCAATGACGTGCAAAGAATGCCCTAATTCTAATTTTTTCTTTTTTTCTTTTTATAATGAAATTCGAAATTAAAATAAAAAATGCAATTCACGTAATAATAGAATAAAAAAAAAAATAACATCCTAAATGAATGCACTTTTTCTTTTTCTTTTTCATGATTCAAAATAAAATCCTGTCGCGACCCGATTTTTTCGATGAAGGGTGAAATCACCTAAAAACTAGGTTAATGGATTACTAAGTCCGAAGACTTGGCGCGGACTCTCCCAAGCCCTACCAATCGCGACTTGATACTAAGAAAAAGACCCATTAAAACATACAATTATATTTCAAATTGGAGCCGCCACTAACCAATTAGGGCTGATTAGAAACCCAGGTAAAGTATGGGAGAATACTTTACCTTTTACGAACCAGAGATTTAATGGATTCGGGGACATGGTTACGCTAGATTAATCTAACGCCCTTTCGGTACCTTAAGAAAAACATTTTTGCAGGCAGTCTTGATTAATTTTAACCTAAGATGCTAACATGCAAATGGTGGTCATGCGGGTGCACAATCAATTAAATAACATTCAATAAATCAAAATGCTAAGAAATTATAAACCACAACTTTATTAAAGTCCACTCTCTAAGAAAACATTTAAAAAAATGATAATTAAAATGCATGCCCTAAACATGATTTTTAAATGACATGACACCTAAAATATTATTATGCAATATTAATATGCATGAATTTTACTTTAATGATATATGAAATGCAATTTATATGGCCTAATTTGGACTATATGTATGCAAACTAATTTATATATGCATGAGTTTCATGATATGGGATGAATGACATATTAATTCTATATGCATATTCTTTTTGTGATTTTTTTTTATGTATGCAACCTACACTAAACAATGATGATATGAAATGAGATTAATTATGAACTAACCTATTAATTAACCAAGTAAATGACTTTTGTGTTTTTTATTTTTTATTAAAAATGTTAATTATATGCAATTAAAAATTACACGATGGGATTACTAAAACATGATAAGTATGATGCAATCCTAATTTATTAATATGCAAACTCTAATTAAATGTGCCTACTACGCAAACTAGCTAAAATGCACCTAGTATTCTTTATTGAAATTAAACAAACTAATTAAGCTATTCAAAATGGAATAATTTCCTAGTTCAATTTCAGGATTAATTTGATTTAAACCCCATTTGTTTTAGAAAATCATTATTTTTTAATTTTTTATTATCTTTTTATATTATGAAAACATGCAAACTTTTCCTAAAAATAATCCTAAAGGTTAATTTAAACCTACGTGTCTTAATAAACCTATGTGACCTATATGCTCATGCAAATTTTTAACTTTTCACTATTTCTTTTTTTTTTTCATTTTTCATTTTTTAAAGCAAGCAATTATTTTTACATATAAGCTAAGATAAGAATTAAAATAATTGAAAAGATAATCCGTTGTCTCACGGATTAAGTTAACAATTATTTTAACTCTACAAATCGCAACGAGGGAATCAAAATAATTACAAATTTGGTCCGAAATCTTACGGACCAAATTAAATAATTATTGTGATTTAACAATCAAAACAAACTCAAAATTAGTATAATTAAAAAAGTGACCCGATGTCTCTCGGATCAAATTAATAACTATAGTAATTTGAGGTAAAATTTACGGATAATGCATATATTAACACCCAATATTTAAATAGCTAAACTAAATATGTTATCAAATAAACAGCAAAAATAACATAAAAGATAAAGAAATAACCTAAACTACCAAATAAAGAAAAGTAAAAATAAAAACTACCTAGGAATCAACAGGGACAGGGGGGGCGGTGTTTCGTAGGCTTAGCAAAAGGAAACTCCGGCGAGGGCAGATCAGTGGCGGTGGCGAGGACGTCGGAGTCGTCGCGGAGGCTCAGAGGCGTTGGCAGCAAGCTCCCGGGTACCGGTGCTCGGGCGGAGGGAGCGGCGGTGCGGCGGGCATCGGAGGACAGTAGCTCGGTCCACCGACGAAGGGCGTCGCGGGCAGAGGACTCCAATGAAGGGGGGAATCTCTGGCGACTAGTTTTGACAGCTACTGTGGGCGAGTGACACAGGGGAGGAAGCAGCAACAGCAGCGTCGGGCTCCGGTGGTGCTCGGCGAACGGCAGAGGCGTGAAGACTGCTGGGTCACAAGTTGCAGAGACCGGCGGAGGGAATCTGCAGAAGTGGATCGCACACGGATTGGGGCTTGCTGTCGTCAGGGGGCGATCTGCTGGCGTCGCGCGGATGGAGCAGGGGCTGCGCGTCGGGTCCGGCGTGGAGGTGACTGGCGGTGACGGACGCGATGGGTCGCGGCCGGAGGCAAGGGCTGCACGTCGGGGCTCCTAGTCGGAGCTTGGGTCGAGCAGCGCGGAGGCGGAGGCGGGCTGAAAGGCTGGCGGACGGAGTAGGGCAATCGGCCGTGGAGGTCGCGGCTGTGGGCGCGGAGTTCTCCACGGGCGTCGGGGATCTTCGCGGATGGAGATGGGCGTCGGATCTCGGCGGCGTTGCGGCGATGGTGCAGCTCGGGGGACTCACGGCCGGCGTCGGGGCGTCGGGCGGTAGAGACCGTCGGAGGGCAGCAGGCGCCGACGAAAGTTCGGAACACCGGGGGGTGAGGCGTGCGCAAAGAAGATGAACAGCCCCTTTTCTTTTTTTCTTTTTTTAATCTTCTCCTTTCCTCTGCTGCACGTCCCTTTCTCTGCTGAGTCTTGTACTTTGCTTCAGCAAAAAAGGACAAACAGTCCTTTGACCGGACCTCTCTCCAGAAAAACCAAAATGAAATCAAAATAAATGAGGGAGAAAAGCCATTCTCGCTTTTGCTGTTTTTGTGTTCTTTTTTTTTTTAACGAAGAGAACACCCCCCCTCCGCTCGGTTCCGAAGCTCACATTTATAGTAAAGAAAAGAAACAATCCCCGAGTTGTTGAAGATTTTGCGATATTCACTCAACCTCTTCAACAACAAAATGGCTCCAAAGATCGCGCGACCGTTTAACTTTCGAATTCAAATTTATTTTTTTATTTTTAAAAAAATTCCTTCTAAAACTAATTTTAAATTAGGTGTTAATAAGTGGAAATAAAAAATAAAAACTGAATTTTTTTATTTTCGAATTTTGAAATGAAAATTTTAAAAACCAAATTTAATTTATTATTATTATTATTTTTTAAATATTAGGTGTCAACAGCTGCCCCTCTTTGAAGGGAAGCTCGTAGAGGTTTCCTTCAAAGATATATGACACCTAAAATTAAACCATGTAAAATGAAATATGAAATGCATATGCAAATGTTAATGACTTGACTCTTTTTTTTTTTTTAAAATAAAAATAAATAAATAAAATAAAGGATGCAATGTAAATGCAATGATCTGGTCAGGAACATAAATCTCTATGTGTCTATGACCAATGAAATGCAAATGCAAAGAAGAACACACACCTATCATACCTGTTTGAGGATTTAGGTGTGAAATTATTCCGATGAGACTTGTCAATCATCTGGAACTCCCTTCTGATAATTGAAAGGCTCAAAGTCTTTAGGGATCTGGAATTCTCATCAGATTCTAAGCACCTGGAAATTGCATCAAGTACTTGAAACTTCAAAAATCTGATTCTTATATCAGACATTTGGAAACATTTACTAAACATCTGGAAATCACATCAGATGTTTGAAAAGACAAACACTTGGAAATCACATCAAGCATTTAAAGGTTCAAATATTTGGAATTCACACCAGACATTTGAAAACAATTTATAGATACTTGGAATTCTCATCAAGTACAAAGATAACTGGATAAACTCAGGGTTTCAAAGACAATATTTTTTGTCTTTGAGGAAAAATTCTGAAAGTCCATGCATGATGGCTTTATCAAGCTTCTACCGGAAAAATTATCACCAGGACAATTTTCAGTTATAGCGTGAATCTCTTGAACATGCTAAATGAGACACTTTTGGTGTGAAAATGCTTTTTCACTCGCTCTCATTTAAGAAGGGTTATTTGTCCCGACCATTGATGCGGGAATATATCACTCAATCTTATCATCATCTTGTCGACAAGAGTTCGAATTTTCTTGCAATCAGTACAACCTTACCAATCTGAGAGGTCTTTGACAAGGACTGTACTGCAGGATTGGTCAATGGCTTAACAAAGGGACTCTTTGAGTCAAAGCAATTGAACAAATGATTATGTAATCATCTCCGGGTTTACAAGTCAAGAACCCTGCAAAATGATAAAGAAATAATCTTGCTCGCACTTCTTCGAGCAATGCTTAAAACATGTGAATTCATATGTTAATTCAAGTGCCCTAATCTGAAGAGACTTTGTAAGGGACGTAACATAGGCTGGGTTCATGGGTTGAGAAACGAAAGGATCGTTAGGCTCAAAGATGTGTATATGGGTCAAAGCTGGTGATCATCTTGACATTGCCACCAGTTTTCTTCGCCACGGATTGTCTTCTTGACAGATTTCTTTATTGGCTCTAAAGTTTATCACCTGATGCCAATGATTATTCAACTGGAGATCTTTTATCAACATTTTTTTTTCAAAGTCATTTTCTTTGATGATAGACATTGGTCAAGCACATTGCTTTTTTTATGCCTCCAATTCATCAGTCATTTCTCTTTTTCACGGGCATTGGCCTTGCTTTTACCAGGCACACTGCTTTTTCATGCCCCTTAGTTCTATTTTAATTTCAGTTCTTGCACACAATGCGTGTGTCAAGTATACTTTAAATGACACTCGAACTTTCAAGGGTCTTCATCTGTCTCTTGCCTTGCCCCAGTGTGGGGGATGATCACCAACTGGGTTTAAAAGAAATGAAATAGCAGGCTCAAGTGGGCTATTCAAAGGATATATGTGTGTAGGATAGTGAAAGAAATGCTCTTCGTCATCCTAAGGCACTTAAATTACCATATGAATTCAATGTAATAGCATAACTTGAAGATTGATGCAAGTGAAAGCAAGAAAATTTCAATTCATTTTCTTCACTTCATGATGTCATTTTTATCTTCTAGTTGCCCCGATGTGGGGTGGTTCTTGACAGGGGTAATTTGAAAAGAACATCCATAAGTGTATGGGCTCAAAAATGGTTAAGCAATGGAACACCTGTAGTGTTTGGGATAGAGAAATTAAATGCCTCTCGTCATTTCAGCTGTCGTACTTTTCGCAAGAAAATTCTTCACCTTGAAATACAAATTCCATACTCACCACACAATATATAGACAGGGGACGGTGTATGGGATTAGGCTTGCCTTTCACACGTCATTTAACATGCTCAAGTAACTCAACATCTTTCACTGAATTATCCATTTTGATAAATTTCAAGTGGAATTGACGAATTACACAATATCATGTGAAAGCATTCTATAATGATAAAGAGGGCATGCTCATAAAGTGAAAACTATTATGTGTCCATGTTTTGCCCTTCCTTTGTAAAGGAGCTCATAGAGATTCCTTACAAAAATAAAACACCGTCGTTCACATCCATTCTTTGCCCCTGCAAAAATAAAATATGAAACATTATACACTAAAGATTTGACCAACTTTGAGCGAGGAAAAGGTTTTTACAAGCCCTTTTATTCATGGATAGTATTTCTTTACAGCATCAGAATTTACAGGATTTGTGAATTCCCGCCCATCCATTTCTGCCAAAATTAAAGCACCTCCAGGAAGTACTTTCTTCACGATGTACGGCCCACTGTAATTCGGAGTGAATTTGCCACGAGGATCAAAGTTGATTGGTAGCATCTTGCGTAGCACCAAATCATGGACCTTGAAATGCCTTGGGCGAACCTTCCGATTAAAGGACTTGGCCACTCGCTGTTGATAACATTGACCATGACATGCGGCCTTCAATCGTTTTTCTTCAATCAAATTGAGTTGGTCATACCTCTGTTGTGCCCATTCAGCTTCTGTTAGCTTAGACTGAGACAATACTCTTAGAGAAGGGATTTCTACTTCAACTGGCAGGACTGCTTCCATGCCGTACACCAGAGAAAAAGGAGTTGCCCCAGTAGAAGTGCGAACTGAAGTCCTATACGCCATCAGAGCGTAAGGAAGCCTCTCATGCCAGTCACGATAATTATCAGCTGTTTTTGCCAGAATCTTCTTGATGTTCTTATTCGCTGCTTCAACCGCACCATTCATCTGAGGGCGATAGGGCGATGAATTCAAATGACGAATTTTGAACTTCTTGAACAAATCATTAACAAGCTTGTTGTTTAGGTTTGTCTCGTTATCTGTGATGATGGCTTCAGGCACGCCATAACGACATTCTTTGCGGTAACAACTGCATAGGATGCTGCCTCTATCCATTTTGTGAAATAATCAATAGCGACCAAGATGAAACGATGGCCATTCGAGGCTTTCGGATTAATTGGGCCAATTACATCGATGCCCCACATTGAAAAAGGCCATGACTCTGATAGTTGATACAGCTCATTTGGAGGAACATTTATTTTGTCCCCATAAATTTGACAACGGTGACAACTTTTGACATGTTGAATGCAATCAGTCTCCAAGGTCAGCCAAAAGTAACCTAGTCTCAAAATCTTCTTTGCTAACATGTGGCCGCTCATGTGAGGACCACACACCCCTTCATGTATTTCTTCCATCAACTGAGTGGCTTCCTTAGCATTGACACATCTAAGTAGGACGGTGTCGAAAGATCGTTTGTATAATGTATCACCACTAATAAAGAATTTGGAGGCAAGTTTCATGAGATGCTTTCGGTCAGCTGGATTGCTACCTTCTGGGAACTCTTGCTTTTGAATATAGGTCATGATGTCATGGTACCATGGTTTTCCATCCGGTTCCTCTATCACCACCATGCAATAAGCTGGCCTCGACAAAACCTCTATTTTCAGAGGTTCGACCTCTAACCCATCAGTGACCTGCAGCATAGAAGACAACGTCGCAAGTGCGTCTGCAAATTGATTGTGAGACCTTGACAAGTATTCAAACGAAACTTCCTCGCACTTTTTTATTAGATCTTCTAAATACTTGTGGTATGGGAGCAATTTGGCCTCCTTGGTCTTCCATTCACCTACGGTCTGCATTATGATTAATGTGGAATCCCCGAATACTTTTAACTTGGCCACACCTATCTCAATTGCAGCCTGAAGCCCGAGGATGCAAGCTTCATACTCAGCCACGTTATTAGTGCATGGGAACACCAATTTTGCAGCCACTGGATGGTGTTGTCCATCTGGAGATATCAGAACTGCCCCAGTACCAGAACCAGACAAGTTTACAGCTCCATCAAAGAACATCTTACATGAGTCTTCATTTATATTCAAGACGCGGTTATCAAGGAAACTGTCATTGTCATTAGAGACTCCTGAATTCTCGGCCAATAGGTCAGCGATCACTCGACCCTTAACCGACTTTTGTGGCATGAATTGTACATCAAATTCTGAAATTAAAATTTGCCATTTGGCCAACTTACCCACCAAAGCTGGTCGCTCAAGTAAGTACTTGATGGGGTCGCTCTCAGTCACGAGGAATGTCTGGTAATGCAGTGTGTATTGTCGCAATCTATGCAATACCCATACCAAAGCCACACAGGTCTTTTCTACCTCAGGATACTTCAGCTCTGATACAGTGAACTTCTTGCTTAAGTAATAAATGGCTCGTTCTTTTCTGTCGACGGGATTTTCTTGAGCCAACATTGCACCTAGTGACTCACTATGAATAGTGAGGTAGAGAATTAAAGGATGACCCGGCGATGGTGGGACAAGCATCGGTGGATTCATCAAGTAAGTCTTCAACTTGTCGAACGCTTCTCGACATTCATCATCCCAATTGACTCGTGCATTCTTCTTTAGGAGCTTGAAGAATGGCTTGGCGGTTTCAGAAAGTTGGGAAATGAATCGAGCAATGTAATTCAACCTCCCCAAAAGGCTCCGGACTTCTTTCACCGTTGACGGAGGTCGCAGCTCACAAATGGCTTTAGCTTTGGCTGGGTCAATTTCAATCCCTTTACTGCTCACAATGAATCCGAGCAATTTACCGGATGTTGCTCCAAACACGCACTTAGCGGGATTTAGTCGAAGCTTGAACTCACGGAGTCTATCAAATAGCTTCTTCAAGGTTTCATTGTGGCTTTTTCCAGGTCGAGTCTTTGCAATCATATCATCAACATAGACCTCAATCTCTTGATGCATCATGTCATGAAACAATGCTATCATGGCTCGCTGGTAAGTTGCCCCTGCATTTTTGAGTCCGAATGGCATAACCTTATAATGAAAGGTTCCCCACGGGGTGATAAATGCAGTCTTCTCCTTGTCTTCCTCCTTCATCCTTATCTGATTGTACCCGGAAAAACCATCCATAAATGAGAATAGTTCAAAACCAGCGGTACTATCCACAAGGACATCTATGTGCGGCAATGGAAAATCATCTTTTGGACTGGCCTTGTTCAGATCCCGATAATCAACACATACTCGAACCCGACCGTCTTTCTTCATTACTGGTACAATGTTTGCCACCCATTCGGGGTACTGTGAGACTTCAATGAATCCCACCTTCAAAAGTTTCATCACTTCCTCCTCTATCTTCTTTGAGAGTTCGGGCTTGGTTCTTCGTAGCCTCTGCTTCTTAGGTGGCACATCCAAATTAGTAGGTAGACAATGCTCCACAATTGACGGGTCTAAACCGGGCATATCAGCATATGTCCATGCAAAGATATCCTGATATTCCTTCAGCAACTGAGTTAGGCGCTCGGCCTCATCTTTGGGAAGATTCGCCCCAATTTTCACTTCTTTGGCTTCTTCAATGTCACTTAAATTAATAGTGACGGTCTGTTCGGACGTGGGAGCCTTAGCCTTTTCATGTTGTTCCCAGCTACGTTGCACTTCACTGGAGTCCTCTTCGGGATCATCATTATTAGCACCTGCCGTATTAAATTGGACCATTCTCTTGTCCTTGCAAGTCTCAATATCGTTCCTGAAACAAGAAGTAGATGAATCAGAAAGACAAACAGGGTAGCCTAGATTTTTTTGAAATTTTCTTTTTTGGCAAAAATCACTTTTTTTTAAAACATTTTAACATGAGGAAGCATGATGAAGCCCAGGCCTCAGAATTCTCCTTGGATTTTTCTTTTCATTTATCGGCTGGATATCATCACCGGGCTAGTTTGGTGTACTTCATCATACCCTCAAAACATGAAAACTTTCATGTATTTTATTGGATGAAAAACAAATTACATTATTGGAATGATAGAAATCCTAGGAATGGAAATGCAAATGCGGAAAGCAATAAAAATTCCTGCGCAGAGGAGTGTGCAAATAAGTAAAATTCTCCTACTCTCGAACTTCATCGATGACCATCACGAAATTCTCTTCAAACAATTCGGCCGTTCCTTCGAGTGCGTCGTCTTTTCCAGCGGATCGAGTGGTGTCTGCAACCGGCTGGTCTACCACTACCCATTCGGCAGGACTTACATCGATGTCAGCAACTGAAGGCTTGGAGTACTGGACACAGGTATTGATTGCACCTTCTTCCTCATGCATCATCCTTGCAGGCCCAGGGAATGTGGACCTAATGTGGGGTCTAATGACACCAGTTCGTCCTTGTCCTCTTCCTCTACCGGATCGTCCACCTCTACCACGATAGCCCAACCCAGTAGTGTATGAATTCCGCCCGGCCTCAATTAGTTGGCAAGTGCCCTGACCATGTCGGCCTAAACCATTACCCGGAACAAAGCCACTCCCGACCATGATCTTGCCTACCATGATCGCTGACTTGGATAACTTTGGAGTTGGTAGGGTAGTACCTTGAGAGACATGAATGGTCGAAACCAATTCAAATGCTTGAAAACTGGATTCTTCTTTACAATCCGGTTCAATGTAAGGGATAGCCGTCTCGTGATAAATCTTGAACTCATCCTCTCCTTGAACTGTAAAAAGCTTCCCCTTCATCACAAACTTCACCTTCTGGTGAAGACTTGAAGAAACTGCTCCGCTCGCATGAAGCCATGGACGACCTAACAAAAAATTGAAGGCTGTAGGTATGTCCAAGACCCGAAAAACCACATTAAATAACACTGGCCCTATCTGCAAGTCTAAATCAACTTCCCCAACTGCTTCTTTCTTGGTTCCGTCAAATGCTCGAACAGAACTTTTAGCTGCATGAATTTTCCCTAAATCATATCCAAGACGTTTTAGAGTCGCGAGGGGGCATATGTTTAAAGCCGATCCATTATCAATGAGGACACTGGATACCAAGGTATTTCGACACTTAGCCGAGATATAAAGGGCTTTGCCATGTCCCCTTCCTTCATCCGGGATTTCATCATTTGAGAAAGTGATCTGGTCGTTTATCAAAGTGACCCCCACGAATTCCCCCAACTTCTCAGGCTCAATGGACTCTGGGACATGTACTTCATTAAGGACTTTCATCAAAGCCTTTTGATGTTTCTCCGATGTCAAAAGCAACTCTAATATGGAGACTTGTGCTGGCAGTTTTCGAAGTTGGTCCACTACACTATACTCACTTGCCTTAATCACAGCTAAAAATTCTTTAGCCTCTTCATCAGTCGCTGGCTTGACAGGTTGTGAGTTGGCCTGAGCGTAAGTGCGTCCCGATCGAGTGACCACATCAATCTCCGGATCATAACACCATGGGACCGCCTTATCATTCGTGTATGCATAGGGTTGTGTAACATCAAGAATCAATTCTTCATCATCTGATGGCGGCACATCATTGATGATTAATCCTTCTTCATCCGAAGCATCCTCCAACGGTGGCATGTCAAAAACTAAGGGATCGCCAGCTCCAATGTTCAAGTCAGTAAATTCATTTTCAAAATCAGAAAGCTCCTCCTCCAGATCAATAATGATTGGAGTGATAGTTGAAACTGTGTCAGCAGGATCTACGCAAACAATCATCCCCTTCTTGGACATTACCTTAACTCTCTGCGCCTTCTGAGACATGGTAGGTTCTTCTACATCTGAGTAGTATCCAGCTCGAACTAAACCATTATAAACATCGTCTAGATGTACCCTCAATCTCTTCTTTCGACCAGCATCAAAACTGAAAATGGCATTCACAGTTTCTGGATGGTCAGGGAGTGGATTATTCTGGATGTTCGGCTGCACTTCGCGGAATGAGACCACTTTAGCATCCAACAGATTTTGGATTTTGTGTCGCAGCGTATAGCAATCATCAACAGAATGCCCTACCTCCCCCATTTGGTAAGAACATGTCTTAGAAGGATCATAATTAGGGAAGCGCTCGGGATTAGGTCGCTTAGGCTCCTTAGCGAGTAATCCTTTATTCTGAAGGGTAGGCAAGATCTTGGACAATGTTTTAGGAAGAGGCGTAAATTGACGCCTGGAAGAGTTCCTCTGCTGGCCAAAGAAAGGACGTGCTCCTCCCTGTTGAGTGTTCGAGACAGGGCGAGGGGGTTGAACATAGGCTGTATTGACTTCCGCTACGGGCTCTTTGTTCTTCTTGGCCGAAAATTTCTGATATGAGCTGGTTTGATCAGACGCCCATCCATCACGCAGGGCTATTTCAATTCGCTCACCAACAGGGACTAACTGATTGAACGACTCGGCAGTCGATCCTAACATCCGATTTCGATATTCGGGCGGGAGTGTCTTCATGAACAAATCCATCAGCTCCTTTTCAGTCGGCTCCGGAGTAATTTGAGCAGCTACAGTCCTCCATCTCGTGACATATGCCTTGAAAGATTCCGTCTTCTTCTTCTCAGTGCGAAGTAAATCCTCTCGAGATGGAGTGACATCAATATTATACTTGTACTGCTTGAAGAAGGCATCAGTCAAATCCTCCCAAGTCTCCAGGAGATTAATCTTCTTCATAATATACCACTGGAGTGCCGGTCCTGTCAGGCTTGCTTGAAATTGCTGAATCATCAGGGGTATGTTATCAACATATGGGGTCATCCTAACCACATAAGTCTGCAAATGGATCTTTGGGCAAGAAGTGACATTATACTTTTCAAAGTCTGGCATTTTGAACTTCTTTGGTATCTTGATCTTTGC
This sequence comes from Eucalyptus pauciflora, assembly GCA_007663325.1. Classification (NCBI taxonomy): domain Eukaryota; kingdom Viridiplantae; phylum Streptophyta; class Magnoliopsida; order Myrtales; family Myrtaceae; genus Eucalyptus; species Eucalyptus pauciflora. Next base: position 2,144,641 of record VMYD01000349.1, on the reverse strand, counting down.
ATAATGGGACAGATCAGTTGGGTCTTGGCTAAATGCACCCTGCAGCTGCTTGAGTTTCTCCTCGATTTTCGCCAAGCGTTTTTCTTGCTCAGTCTTCGATATAGCCGGCTGTATCACTTGTATCTCTTCGTCAACAATGATTTGAGGCGTGTCAGTACTTTTCTCCCTGAAGACATCATTAGAGCTTGATGGGCCACTTGTGAATACATTCTTGCCTTTATCTTTCGGATCAGCCATAGGAGCATGTTGTGGTAACACCACTTCGACTTGCGGAGCTGATGGGACAGTATTTGCTTGGAGATAATCTATTTGTTTAGAGAGCTGCTCAAGGACATTCAGGACTTGCTTCATTTCTGTTTCGAGGGCAATGACACGAGCTTGTTCAGCACCACGCATTTGTTCGGCGTCGTCAGCCATTGTTACTCTAGAACGAGTACGGATTGGTGATCTTGGGTGAGCCGTGTTGTTACCTAGGGAGAAAGAAATAATATAAGAAACAACGACAAGATAGGAAAATGGCCCATGACAATGGTCTAAACATCTCATTTTATTTATTTAAAATGTTTGAACCAAACTCTTTAATAATGAACTAAACTTCCTAACAATGAACTAAGAATTGAAATTCAAATCCCTAAACATTGAACTAAAATTGAAAAGACTGAATTGAAATCAAGATATCTAAACATCGAACATCTCATTTTATATGCTTTCGGGAACCCAACGCCTTGCGAAGCTTCTTATTTTCAGCTTCAATCATTTCCACTTTCCGCTTAAGATGCTCAATTTGTGCTCGTTGGGTGGGCTTCTCGGTCACATCAGGGACCACTGGACGCAAGGCAGCAGGAATCCGGTGTTGCTGGATGTAGAACACCGATGCATGGTGAATTTCCTCCTCTCCTTTCAGTCTCTTGGGCTCCAAAATCTTCTCTAGATGGCATTCATTCCATGCAGCAATGATCATTTGGACCTCGTTGAAGTAATCATAGCTCTTCTGATCAAAACGAACTTGAAATAATTCCATCTTGAGAGGCGGAGGAATTTCTTGAAGAGCTCTGTACTGACGGGCCACCCTGTATGGGTAATAAGAAGTCGCACCGGAAAGGCCCAGCAATGGGACTGGCTCATCATGCTTGTGTGAGAAACGAGCCTCCTCAACTCGGAACCATTTAGTATGCCATAGGAATGCCTTAGGGTCGGGATCTTTCAAAAAATTTATCCAACGAGCGTACTGCTTGTGTGGAGAAAAACGTTCTAGGACCATAAATTTTTGTATGGGGTGCCTAAAATCGTCAATTTTGAATTGTTTCATCAGGTGCCCAAACCCTCTTATGTGAGAGAAAAACCATATTTGCAAAAGCTCAGGTAGGGCACGCATGGTCTTTTCCTCATTTTGCTTGAAACGGGTTAATGACAAAAATGTTTCAGCTAAAACCACATTGACATAATTCAATCCATCACAAACTCGATTGATCACCCACAAAATTGAGGGATTAATGGCATTTTTTCGATAAGGAAAAACGATTAGTCCAAAAAATGCCAATATGAAAATCCTAGCTTTTGAAATCATTGGTTGGTTTGCAAAACACTCTTTCAGAAATGAAAATGGGCATGCATAGCAATTGGCCTTAATGACCTTTCTTACCACTTCGGCCTTGATTTTTAAAAATTGTGATAGTTCAGAAATGAAATCAATACCAATAGGTGGTCTAATAAGCTCTTTCTCCAGAGGCATTCCCATGGCAATACTATACTCCTCTAGTGTTGGAGTTAGCTCGTACTCACCAAACACAAAGGTTGAAGTTTGTGGACACCAGAAATGGGGCAGCGCCTGTATAACACCGGAGTGGATGCTGATATCTAATAATGGAAGAAGTCGAGCGATCCTAGCTTTCACATATCTCTGGCTGTCTTGATCTAACTGGTCCAGCCACATCTTGAGCTCTTTTTTGGGAGTGGAAATGAATTGGACATCGGTTTTCCCCATTGCATATAAGACAAGACTGACGGCGAAACCTATTGTCATGGACCGACAAAATTACAATAAAGTAAGTAAATTGCAAAGGAGGAGTTTAGACAACTTACTTTAACCAGAAAAAGGATGACAATCACATAGACACACGCATGAAATGTGCGGCTCGATTTCTATCTAGATGGCTTAACAAAATGGAGCTAAGGGGATGATCTGACCGTTGCAGTCTCGCATTAACGTGTCAGGTCCCCCTAACTCCGGCTTAGTCGAATGGAATGTCCAATAATCACGCAATCTCGCGGATATAGACAAACACATTTGACACCATGAAAGAAATTTCGGGGAAGAGAAGGTCAACCTCTATATAGCAGTCTCGCTTTAGAGGAAGTATCATTCTCAACACCATCCTAGAAATCCTATCGTAGCCCAGGTCCGGCTACAGGTCGTGTGTGCAATGTGTAGTGCAAAAACAATTTAAAAATCATGCACAACAATTTATAATACAAACGACACTTCAATATAGGGAAAAATTAATCATTCATCTTTACACCCTCCTGCAAGACAAGGATTAGCAAAGACTACTCCCCTTATACCTCCCATATGCAATAACATTTAACACCTTAAAAATATGTTAGTGACATACCTGGTGTCCTTGCTGCCAAACAAAAATATTTTTATAAAAGAAACAGGCCTATGTCCACTATGAGTTTTAACTCTAAGTCCCCAGCGGAGTCGCCAAGCTGTCGCGACCCGATTTTTTCGATGAAGGGTGAAATCACCTAAAAACTAGGTTAATGGATTACTAAGTCCGAAGACTTGGCGCGGACTCTCCCAAGCCCTACCAATCGCGACTTGATACTAAGAAAAAGACCCATTAAAACATGCAATTATATTTCAAATTGGAGCCGCCACTAACCAATTAGGGCTGATTAGAAACCCAGGTAAAGTATGGGAGAATACTTTACCTTTTACGAACCAGAGATTTAATGGATTCGGGGACATGGTTACGCTAGATTAATCTAACGCCCTTTCGGTACCTTAAGAAAAACATTTTTGCAGGCAGTCTTGATTAATTTTAACCTAAGATGCTAACATGCAAATGGTGGTCATGCGGGTGCACAATCAATTAAATAACATTCAATAAATCAAAATGCTAAGAAATTATAAACCACAACTTTATTAAAGTCCACTCTCTAAGAAAACATTTAAAAAAATGATAATTAAAATGCATGCCCTAAACATGATTTTTAAATGACATGACACCTAAAATATTATTATGCAATATTAATATGCATGAATTTTACTTTAATGATATATGAAATGCAATTTATATGGCCTAATTTGGACTATATGTATGCAAACTAATTTATATATGCATGAGTTTCATGATATGGGATGAATGACATATTAATTCTATATGCATATTCTTTTTGTGATTTTTTTTTATGTATGCAACCTACACTAAACAATGATGATATGAAATGAGATTAATTATGAACTAACCTATTAATTAACCAAGTAAATGACTTTTGTGTTTTTTATTTTTTATTAAAAATGTTAATTATATGCAATTAAAAATTACACGATGGGATTACTAAAACATGATAAGTATGATGCAATCCTAATTTATTAATATGCAAACTCTAATTAAATGTGCCTACTACGCAAACTAGCTAAAATGCACCTAGTATTCTTTATTGAAATTAAACAAACTAATTAAGCTATTCAAAATGGAATAATTTCCTAGTTCAATTTCAGGATTAATTTGATTTAAACCCCATTTGTTTTAGAAAATCATTATTTTTTAATTTTTTATTATCTTTTTATATTATGAAAACATGCAAACTTTTCCTAAAAATAATCCTAAAGGTTAATTTAAACCTACGTGTCTTAATAAACCTATGTGACCTATATGCTCATGCAAATTTTTAACTTTTCACTATTTCTTTTTTTTTTTCATTTTTCATTTTTTAAAGCAAGCAATTATTTTTACATATAAGCTAAGATAAGAATTAAAATAATTGAAAAGATAATCCGTTGTCTCACGGATTAAGTTAACAATTATTTTAACTCTACAAATCGCAACGAGGGAATCAAAATAATTACAAATTTGGTCCGAAATCTTACGGACCAAATTAAATAATTATTGTGATTTAACAATCAAAACAAACTCAAAATTAGTATAATTAAAAAAGTGACCCGATGTCTCTCGGATCAAATTAATAACTATAGTAATTTGAGGTAAAATTTACGGATAATGCATATATTAACACCCAATATTTAAATAGCTAAACTAAATATGTTATCAAATAAACAGCAAAAATAACATAAAAGATAAAGAAATAACCTAAACTACCAAATAAAGAAAAGTAAAAATAAAAACTACCTAGGAATCAACAGGGACCGGGGGGCGGTGGTTCGTAGGCTTAGCAAAAGGAAACTCCGGCGAGGGCAGATCAGCGGCGGTGGCGAGGACGTCGGAGTCGTCGCGGAGGCTCAGAGGCGTTGGCAGCAAGCTCCCGGGTACCGGTGCTCGGGCGGAGGGAGCGGCGCTCGGAGCTTGGCGTCGGGAGCGGTGGTGCAGCAGGCGTCGGAGGACAGTAGCTCGGTCCACCGACGAAGGGCGTCGCGGGCAGAGGACTCCAATGAAGGGGGGAGTCTCTGGCGACTAATTTTGACAGCTACTGTGGGCGAGTGACACAGGGGAGGAAGCAGCAACAGCAGCGTCGGGCTCTGGTGGTACTCGGCGAACGGCAGAGGCGTGAAGACTGCTGGGTCACAAGTTGTAGAGACCGGCGGAGGGAATCTGCAGAAGTGGATTGCACACAGATTGGGGCTTGCTGTCGTCAGGGGGCGATCTGCTGGCGTCGCGCGGATGGAGCAGGGGCTGCGCGTCGGGTCTGGCGTGGAGGTGACTGGTGGTGACGGACGCGATGGGTCGCGGCCGGAGGCAAGGGCTGCACGTCGGGGCTCCTAGTCGGAGCTTGGGTCGAGCAGCGCGGAGGCGGAGGCGGGCTGAAAGGCTGGCGGACGGAGCAGGGCAATCGGCCGTGGAGGTCGCGGCTGTGGGCGCGGAGTTCTCCACGGGCGTCGGGGATCTTCGCGGATGGAGATGGGCGTCGGATCTCGGCGGCGTTGCGGCGATGGTGCAGCTCGGGGGACTCACGGCCGGTGTCGGGGCGTCGGGCGGTAGAGACCGTCGGAGGGCAGCGGGCACCGGCGAAAGTTCGGAACACCGGGGGGTGAGGCGTGCGCAAAGAAGATGAACAACCCCTTTTCTTTTTTTCTTTTTTTAATCTTCTCCTTTCCTCTGCTGCACGTCCCTTTCTCTGCTGAGTCTTGTACTTTGCTTCAGCAAAAAAGGACAAACAGTCCTTTGACCGGACCTCTCTCCAGAAAAACCAAAATGAAATCAAAATAAATGAGGGAGAAAAGCCATTCTCGCATTTGCTGTTTTTGTGTTCTTTTTTTTTTTAACGAAGAGAACACCCCCCCTCCGCTCGGTTCCGATGCTCACATTTATAGTAAAGAAAAGAAACAATCCCCGAGTTGTTGAAGATTTTGCGATATTCACTCAACCTCTTCAACAACAAAATGGCTCCAAAGATCGCGCGGCCGTTTAACTTTCGAATTCAAATTTATTTTTTTATTTTTAAAAAAATTCCTTCTAAAACTAATTTTAAATTAGGTGTTAATAAGTGGAAATAAAAAATAAAAACTGATTTTTTTTTTATTTTCGAATTTTGAAATGAAAATTTTAAAAACCAAATTTAATTTATTATTATTATTTTTTAAAAATATTAGGTGTCAACAAATCCCTAATCTAATCATGCAAGATAAAAGAAAACAAACTTAATCCTAATTAAAAAAAAATTAGATTTTTCCTTTTACAAAAATAAAACTGACTCAAACACCATGACATCAAATCAAACAAGATAAGATTGATATCCGAAAATTGGCGAACCATATCTCGCGCATGAGATCGGGTTGTCCAATTTAAAAAATAAATCGCGAATCGAATCTCGAGCATGAGATCGGATTGTCGATTTTTGCAAATGATTGCGAGTCGGATTTCGGGCGCGAAAATCGGACTGTCAATCCCTTCCCTAATTTAAAAGGCTTCTCAAATTATGAATATCAGCCAGGGATTTCAATCGGATACATCAAGGAATACTTCGGATTGGGCAGCAAAACGAATTAATCAAGATCCTTACCTAATTCACAATATTCCAAATTAGAACGCGTTGGATGGTGGCTGAATATGATCGCAAACCACGGGACAATGGCAACTTCAACAGGAACCCGTAACCTTCAGGGAGACCATCGATGGATTCCGACTCCAGAAACTTTGTACTTCTCAATCAAGGCCAAAGAAATCTGCAAGTAGTCCAAATTGGACCCAACGAATTCTCTCAGAGTTGACTGTTGTCTTTATATTGGGGGTGTCTACGTTGGGCACATCGAGAAGATCAGGACGTGTCGCCGGGCAGCAGCTGGGGAGATCGGGACAAGGGCTTTGTCGACGTTGACTCGTGCTGTGGTGAGAATCAGAGCAGAATCCGTGTCGCTTTTAATATGATTCAATGGATCAAGCAACGGTGCGTCTCTTCGCGTCCGCGTGGCAAGGAGTAGCTTAAAGCTCACGGTGCCGGGACTTGCAGTGGTTCGGCTTGGATAGCAGCCGAGATGGTGGACTCATGGTGATGCCTCGATGATTTGAGATAAGCGATGGCTCACGAGGCGGTGAGGAGGTGCACGGCTAACTCCCAACCTTACGGCAGAGACTTCTCGGAATGCCTGCAACACTAGGAAATTGCGAAGACGATTAGGAGCAGGTGTAAACCTTTATTTGTTTTCTTTTTATATATATGCACCAAGATTTATGATGGAGGATGATGACACAGTGGAGATTCCCTTGCTACGTGTACCCTCCTCAAGGTCCAAACGATGGAGAGGTTTTGACTGACTTCGCTCGCCTAAAGTGATGCTCGCCACGATTTGGGATCAGTAACAACGTTGGATTTGCTTCATAAGGTTGACCGAAAGATCACGTGGGTCTACTAGTGCAATTGTTGAACCCTTGGACTCCTTGATAATTGTGAAGTCTGCTAGATCACCAAAGTGGAAGAAAACCGTTAACTCAAATCGATAAGTGCAAGCTCTTCGCAGGTCACACCAATGTGGCTATCCGGGGGTATGTGATGGAATGAACTGCCGCAAGCTTTTCTCGTCGAACCAAACAGCAAAAGGAACGACGTCATGGATGATGAGGGCGTGACTGTGATGGCAGCATCGTGGATGGTCTCACAAAAAACCTGGCATAGAGCTCTCTCAGAATTGTGGCCGTGTATGGAATTGTGTGGCCTCTCCCCCAAAAACCGAACCCTACGTACACCTTTTATAGCCAAAAAAAAATGTGATCCTAACAAAATATTTCAAAAATTCCTTATATCCTCCGAATCACAAAAATCCTTATCTCCTTAATATTTTCAAAAATGTTATCACCTAAAGACTAAAGATAAGACTTTAACCCGATTCTCTTAAATTTGAAAAACCACCGCAATATTAAATCTCGATTTAGGTAATTTTTGTCATTAAAAGAAAACGGGCTCGGGCCAATTTTTGTTTTTTCGTGGGCTTAGTCCATCTAATTTGAAACTCAAAACCATTAATTCAACCCATCCGCCGTCCTAAAAATAAAAAATGCAAAATATGTAAATTAAAAATAAACGCACCTAAAATTAATGCTACGCAAATGAATTATAATATTTTCAAAAAATAAAATTACCCCTAATGACTAAATGGACCGTCAAAATTTAGGTGTCAACACTTCATATTAAAAACACCCGATAAAAATAGTCGTGTGTGGGTACACGGTCAGGTTGAACCTGAAAAATTCATATCCTCCAATTTAAAATTCCACTATTTTATATAGTATATAAAACTATTTTCGGAGTTAAAATCCGACACCTGGGATTTTTTGAATAAATATTAGAATTTCATAAATTCTGAAATCAAATATTCCAATCTCCAATCAACACTCAATTGACATAATTTAACACTCAATTGTAGAAATTAACCACTCCATTGCAATTAGCACGAAATTCCAGTCACTGGCTATCCCGATCTAATTTCCGGAAAAATAATTAATAACTAATTAATTTCGAGAATTAATTAAATAATTCAATTTAAATACTAAAATGCCAACCTAGGCCAAAATTCACTAAATTCAATACCAATACGGACCTGGAAAATTCCCGAACCCTTCTAGATAAATAACACAATTTATCTAGGCCTCACTTAATCTAATCTAACCACTTAACATGCATAATTGCATAATTAAATCACTAAACTAATCTAACTAACCACATAATTCTTAATTAATTAATTAAATCTAAACACCCCTTAGATGTCATTAGCCTACTAAGAAGGGTTTAGTGCATAAACTCACCAGTTTATTGCAGAAACCGGTTCACCGCAACGGCGGTCGAAACTTGAATTTTTGATGGCATTGACGGACACTTGGGCTAGGCCCAAAAGCCTTACAAGCCCACAGCAAATGCTGGGCTTGATTTTGAGCTTGGGCTTGGTTGCGGGCTAGGCCTGCTTCGCAAGCCCAAGAACTAAATTGATGGACTGCTTCTTGGTTGAAATGTGGGCTTTGATTGGGCTTAGGGTGAAATCCCGGGCTTCAAATTGCTGGGCCAAAAAGCAAGTGGCTGAATGGGCTTGGTGACAACTCGCTGGGTTGCTGCTGCTGGAGAATTGGGCTGAATGAAGATCGAAGATGAGCTGCTGAATCGATGGGATGGGCTGCTCGGAAATGGAAGCAAGTTGGTGGAGAAATTAGACTGGCAAGCGGTCAAAGATGGGTTTTGGTATGTGTTGCTGTTGATTGGCATGAAGACTGCTGGAACCGAAGTGGAGGAGTGCTGGTTTCTTCAATGGACACTGCTTGCTTTGACTGATTTGTTGAATGCACGAAGAAGTGAAGATGGTAGGCGCAAGGGTCAATAGATGAGCTTCAATTGAGTGTTGACCGAGTGGGTTGCTTCGGTCTTCTACTGGACGTCGTGGATGAAGAGAAGAAATTGGTGGAGTTCATGGGCTGAAGTGTAGGCAGTTTGATGAGTGGGGAAAATCGTGGGTGTTGAAAATGAAGTGGGGAGGCAGCGGGGAAAAGAAAAATGGAGATGATGGGCTGAACCAAAGAAAAGAAGGAATAAGAGAGAGAAGAATGGTCGACTACAGCTTGAGGGGGAGGATACGAACGCACGCCAGGGGAAAAGAAATGATCGGCATAGAGAGAGGGGGAAAGAAAGAGAAGAAAGTCAAGGGAAAAAATATTTAAATGATGATTATCATGCCCCTAAAGTCTACATGCATATCCCCTTTGTCCCCCATATTACTTTCTAGAGAAGTAATTCCACAAATAATCCATTTTGATGCCCAAAAGTTGCACCCCCATCAAGCTCCGAATTTCCTCAACCTTAGGCTTCAATTTCATCCTCAATTTTCCAAATTGAGGTCCAATTTCGATGGAGAAAAATCCCAAACAATTTTCTATAAGTCCCCGACACTCAAAGGCTTGTCTTGGAAGTCCAAACTTGCTTAAATTCGGCCCGTACGAATTTCCATTAATTTTCCGCGACGTCCGAAACGATTTTCCATAAAAATCTCGGAATCTCCGAAAATTCTTCGGAGGATGAGTCGACGTTCCTGAAATAGACCGTGACATGACAGAACTTTCAATTTCAGAAATTGGGTTCAAATTCACGGTTAATTTCAATCCGATGCGATTTTAGCGTGACCTAGTCTACCGGGTAGTTTTTAAAAAAATTTCGTGCAATTAACCCGTGATCGATTTATCTCGAGTCATATAGTGCATCTTCGACACGTTGGCGACCCTCAGCGGTAGTGAAAATCTCGAGGTTTCAAATACGGACACCGGGTACAGAAATGACAGAAAAATCAGTTTAGTGCCGTTTGACGAGAATTTTCCAATTAAGTGGAATCACCTACACACTAATCACATATCTCAGTCAAATTGACCTATCTCCGGTCTCTGATCGATTTCTGACGGTGCCATAATGACCCTTGCAAATCAACACGGTCGAGCAATCGAGTCTTAATCGAATTCTCAAGTCCATTGCATTTAGATTCCTTAATTGCTTCCCTAGATAGACCAGTTATCTTGTAAGTGATCAGCTCCGAGAATATCATTATCGACGCATCGACGAAAGGCCTGATTTATTTATTTTTTATTTTATTTTTTGATGACCCGAGAACCCCCGTACAGCCGTTAGCCGACGAGGTAAACCCGGGGTGACGCTAGCAGAGGACCCACCACCCTGACGTTACACTTAAGACACCAAGCGCCTCCACTGGGTTTCGAACCCCTCATATTTGGGAAAGGATCAACGGAGCCCTTATCTAGAAGAGCCACCACGGCTTTAATCGAAAATGAAATATGAAAATTCAGGCTGTCACGGCGTTCTTTTGCAATATTGGTTAGGTCAGTTCTTCTCTTTATGCTCGCACGTAATTCTGTCAAGAGCAACAAGAAGAGCATACGTCGTGATGATCAAGTACACTTTAATCCAATTTAATTTTTTCCCTTTCAGTCGGAGGGGCCTATGATCACTTATGAAAATCACTTTAAGTACACTTCTAAAATAATTATTTCCAGTAATCTATTTTACGAGTGTTTTCTCGTGCACAACAAGTCAATATGCTAGTAAAATGTCATCTATTAAGTTCATTTCTTTCTTTTTCCTTACTTTTAGATACAAATATTAATTTCATGGCCAAAAAGGACTATAATTACAGAGGTAATTATAGTTTCTGTTTCAGAAAAAAAAAAAATTAAAGGAAAATTTTCTTTACACACGGAAGATTCCGGTTGCGGTCCACTCTCAAAGCTTCCTTGGATTCGCATAGACTCAGCAATTTAGGGTACAAATGATAACCATTTCGTTTTTTTTTTACACAAATTTTGGCCAAAAATATATATTTTTTGTTTATATTCTCCATATGAGTTTTTAATTAGAAATGTGCTTTTGATAACGATATAAAATTTATGTTCTTAGAATAGAAATTTGTTTAATAATGACACAATATTTCTCACTTCTAGATGTTTGGCAAGTAGTAGGAGGAGGCAACAGAGGAGCAATTGACTAGTAGCAAGGGCAAGAGATGAGAAGAGTTTTTATTTTTCATTTTTGTTAAAAAAAAGAAGAAGAAAATTGTTACTTCTCATTTCTATTTTAAACCTATTTCTTGATTAATTTTTTTTTCTTGAAATAGAAAAAATAAAATTACGTTATCAAATAGATTTCTATTCTAAACTTGTCCAGGAATTGAAAAATTAATATGATCATAAATAAAATGGTTATCATGCGTGCCTTTAACAACGTACCTCATTTCAGGAACAAACACAGTTTGCTTAATAATGCTTCGTTTGGCAATGTTCTTATTTTTCCAAATTTCTGTCTTTTTGTTCATCGAAAAAAATAAAAATAAAAATCCGTTTAGTAATATCAATTAATTCTTTTTATTTTCTGAAATAGAAAAGTAGCCAGAGAATAGATTTGGAGTAAAAATAAGGAGTAGAAAAAAGTTATTTCTTATTTATGGAATAATTTTTGGAATAAGTCATTTTTTATTTTCTTCTTCTTTCTCTTCTAACCACTTGCCACAGTGAATAAAAAAAATAAAGAAATTTTCAAAAATAAAAAATAAAAAATTAGAAAAATTGTTTACATCAAGCTAACTCATCAATTCCTAACAAAAATTGGCTGGAATTACTCAATTCACAATTAAAAAATTGTCAAGAGGTTTAAAGTTAAATTGGCTTAATTGAAAGTTTTAGAATTGAATTGACTCGAACCTAATAGGTTTATGTTTTTTTTTTGATAATATTCCTTATTAGCTAACGGAAGAGAAGTGAAATGATTATCAAGCACAAGAGTTGCTGAGTATGGCTGAAAGGCCCGCTGCCTCTCTTTTCACGACCCCCTGTCGCATGTAATCTAATTTGGTAATAACATAGTGCCAGTGGCTACAAAGAGACATTGGAACATAAAATTCTGCGTAAGAAGAGAAGAAGACAATGGCATCGCGGGCCTGAGCAAGTTCCACGAAACCTCGGATAAATAAATACTTAAAAATGGTTAATTACTTGTCTGAACTATATAAATGCTGGTGGAACTTGGGACGCGCTTGCAGATCCACATTTATGAAATTATCAGTTGCTCTTTCTCTTGCAAAGGAAGAAAACTGTACTTGAGACGTAACATGGCCACCGAATCCATCAACGAACGAAAGCAACGTGCTTCTTTAACCCCACGAGAAGAACCTTCAAGGGTAACGGCACGCTACCCATTCGAACCCCACATTGGCATATCCATGCACAATCTCAACGGCCGAGAGCGGCCCAGCAATCTATACCCAGGCAGCGGAGCGGTGACCCAGCGGCTCTTCTCCCCACAGGGACACCCGTGTCCGGCCAAGCCGCTCCACAAAGGTCTCTAGGACTCGTAGTTATCAACCAGGTGGCCCGCGGAAGGATCTTGCCAGATTTGATCAGATTTCTTTGAGTTTCTTACAACGTTTACTCTCGTTTGTCTATTTTTTCTTTTCTTTTTCATATTTTAGGCTAAGGATTAAGCATGTTTTATTTTTATTTTTTGTATTCCATATCTCTCTCTATCTACCTTTTATTCCTAGTCTGGGCTTCTCTAATCAATCTTAAGAGAGAATATTTGTGAACTGGAGGATGCATGCGTCCCACCAACGGCAGATTCAATCTTAGGTAATGGAAGTGGCCCTTCTGTGGAACAAAACCCAAAATTTCTAACGTTTTACTTATGTTTTAGTAACTATTGCCCGGTTCCTCTCCCACCTCTTTTCTCCCTTTCTCTCACTACCTCTCTGAACTTTTCTTCTTCGTCTCTTCCTCTACTAGTGGGGAAGGATTTGACATAGATATCTCCCTCCCCTTCTAGTTCCTTTAACTTCCATTTCTTTTTATTTCTTTCCTTCCTCTCCCGTTCTAGTTGTAGATCTGAAAGTTTTGCTCTCCCGATCTTATATCCAGAAGTTTTTCTCTCTAATCTAATTCTAGATTTTGAAATTTTTAATGAATAAATACTCCGCATCCAATTTCAATGGTATTTACAGCAATTTTAATGTCAAATTTGTACTCATTCAATGTGTTTTCATTTAGAGTTTTGACACTTCGCATTGACTACAAGACTTGCTCTCACAGGTGTTAGATCTGAGTTTCTTCAACAAATTTACATTGTCTTCATATTGTGATGGTGTTGGGGATGTGTGCCATCGAAAGGTAAACCCGTAATTATAGAAGGAGATCATGATGTGTGCTTATCATTTATAGTGCTGTGTGATTCGATGATTGGCTACCAATCCTTTTGCTTAGATGTAGTTATAGATCTGTTCTTAAAGGATGAGTATGTGAGTATCTCTGCCAACCATGCTATGATGAAACGCCTTGACTTCTGATTTTTTGTTTGTTTTGGAGTTTTATGGGCTTATTTTGTTATTGTGACTTTTGAGATTCCCTTTCTACGCATCATTTGATAAAGGATGGAAATTTCTTTTTGACAAAAAAAATTATGTTTTTGTGAGTATCCATTGACATAAAAAGAAAAATCGACCAAGTTGAAGGGGGCAATGGGACACGGTGGAAATGAAATTAGACTAGATTCGCACAATGGAAGTTGCACATCCATTGGCATGCAAAACGTAGAAATTCGATTCATTTAATTTTTCAAAGAGGAAAACTACGATATGTGAAAATAAATATATTTATACCCACCGGTGGGCAGTTGAGTTGGTTCGGCTTTGGGCACTTCATCGCAAAGGTCGCAGGGTTGAAACTCGCAGCTGCTAATACGTCTTAAGTGGGGGGCCATGGTAGTGGGGTCCTGTGCTAGTTTCCTCCTAGGTATTGACGCTTGGTCTGAAGTGCATCGCGCACTCTACGGGCCGTGGGTTGGTGAGCGTAAGCAAGTCAGGCCCGGCGGATCCTGGGCATATATATATATATATATATATGCTCTAGATTGCAAACTAGTAAAGAATTTTATGAAAATAAATAAAATCAATTAGACATAAAAAAAATCATGTAAAATATTTCAAAATATTATGAAGATGATAATGGAAATAATCAAATCACAGCCTTAAATATTATTACGTCTTGCATTACGGTGTCTAGTGCAATGAGGCAAAGTTAGGGCTCAAGAGAATTTGATAGTTAAATTATAATTCTCGGCATGTGATTGGTTTGATGTTTGAAAGAAGAAAAAAAAAAGAGGAGGGAGAGGATGCAGTCATTAATAGTAACAGTCGGGTCCCAAGGGTAGCCTTGATTCCGGTTGAATAGGTTGACTATCACTTCTACTGAGTCTACTGTTCCGCTGGGCGAGTAAATCTCCATTATATTTTCAATATGTAAAATATGATTGACGACTTCTCTATCGGATCAATCATCAGTAACTCTCCAACGCAATAGCGATTTCACCATTTTCAAATCTAATGCACATTAGCGTAGTTGCAGTTCTAGATTCGACAAGCGGGCCTCTCTTAATTAATAACTTAAAAACAGGATAATGATTTTTACCATGCTCGTATTCCAGACTATATTTCAAAGTGTTCAAAATTTTACATGTGAACCCATCAGTTAATTTGTAAAACCAACAAGATAATAAAATTGATTTAGAGGACGTAAGTATATGTGTGTTTATTCATGCGTATCATGTAATTTTTTTACCATCAACATGCATAATTATAACATGCTTAAGTGGAATGCGATATTTCATTCACAAATGCAATGATGAGCTATTTTATACCAATGAAGAATAGATGACAATTTTTTTTCCATAAACAAGTCGGTTTTATAAAATAAATCATTTTTTTAGATAATTTTTATAATTTCCAAAAATTATAAGCTGTACAGGGCCTACTCCCATTTTTATAATGGTACTCCTGTTCTGCAGAACAAAAACACCATTGAGTAATGGTTTACGAGCATGTGTTGAACAAAATTAAATTGGCCGAATTGAAGGGACAATATAATCTGGTAAAAATGAGAATAAACCAAATTAAATCGGACTAGTTTGCACAACCGTAGTTGCACATCAATATGCAAACATGGAGAAACTTGCTCAATTCATTTAATTCATTAACGAGGAAAACTAGGTTACATAACAATAAGGTATACATTTATACGCGATACCCTAAACTAGTAAAAGAAAAATTAAAAAAAGTAAACAAAGTCAAGTAATCATACCAAAACAAACATCTAAAATTCTAAAAGAAATATTAAAATTCTAAAACTAATCAAATCACAGTCTAGAAAGTGGAAATTCAAATACATCAAGTAATTGATTTTCTAAATATAAGTAAAGACCTAAAATACTATGCATAGCCTAACCACGATTCTACTAACTAATTTGTTACTCTAATTAATTCTCTTTTGTTTTTTTTTTTTTTTTGGTAAAGGTAAGTGGTATATTGATTTTGCAGAAAAGAATACAAGAGGGAGGCCCGGCACCAACAAACACAAACACTCAAGAAGACGAAGGTCTAAGGAGAGTGTAAGGGTGCCGTGGTTCCCAAAAGGAAAAGCAGAAAATACAAGGACCAAAAGACAACAACCCTAGCGAACCTCCATCAGTCAAAGATAGAAGGATGGATATCCCAGCTCCGTTGAAGTCTTCTATTCATGGGCACGTCAGGGACATGATTGAACGCCATAGCTTTATCTCTGATGGCCTTTTGCAGATGCATCTTCATTGCAGGAAGAAAGAGGGTCTGATTCTGAAACAACACATTGTTCCGTTCCTTCCAAATGATATAGCACATAGCTCCAAAACTAAATCGAGCCATGATTTGATAGAAATTCTTACCCTTAAAACGCTTGGAAGCCCAGGCAAGATTATCCATCCACAACTTGTTCTGCCACACAAGATTAAATCTTGCCGCCCAAAAAGAAAAGAGAGTACTCGAGGCACGACAGGCAAAAAATAAATGATCAACAGAATCAGGTCTACACACACATAAGAGGCAGTTGGTAGGAGGAATTCTACCATAAGACATAAGTAGCACCTAAGTTGGCAGCCGATTGCGTGACATAAGCCAAAGATGTGTTTGACATCTAGGAGGCAAGGCTCTGCTCCACATGAACGAGGCCCAAGGAATGGCAACACTCCTCGGCCGAATCAATTCGCATGTAGACGCCGTGGAGAATTGACCCGAGGGGTCCGGGAGCCATCGAAATCGATCCACCTCTTGGTTGAAAACCGGAAGAGGGTTCCACCAGTTAGCCTAATGTTGATAATATACCAGCCCATAGGATAAGCAAACCCATTAGCCACCGTAGCTAAGCGAGAGATGCCAGAGCGGTAGATGTCTTGATTTGAAAAGATCCTGTAAAGAGGACCATTTGGGTGCCACGGATCAAACCAAAAGGAAGTCGACTTTCCATTCCCAATGCTCCATCTAAAATATTGTTGAAATTGCTCCCGAAGATCCAACAACTTTCTCCACGCCCAAGAACAGTGTGTAGGGCACGGAACAACCCAGAAATTTTTCCATCTTAAAAAATTGGAGTGGATCCATTTACACTAAAGGGATTCTTTATCCGAGAAGAGAACCCATATATGTTTGAGCATGAACACTGTGTTGTTTTCTTTTAGAGTGCGGATACACAAGCCTCCTTCAACTTTGGGAAGGCACACATTACGCCAAGAAACTTTTGCGCCACCCGCACCCATCTTGGGTCCTTTCCATAAGAATTGACGGAATATTTGCTCAATTCGGTTTATAACCGAACAAGGCAAAAAGAAAACATTAGCCCAGAAAACTTGCATGGAGTGAAGTACCGACCTTATGAGTTGAAGATGCCCCGCCAAGGAGAGGAATCTATTGGTCCAAGATTGGACCCGCGCCGTAATAGAATTGACCAGTGACACACAGTCCGCCTTTCCCAATCTGGCAGAAATAACCGGAACACCTAAATAACGGAAAGGTAAAGTGCCCAATTGGAAGCCCAACTTGTTGAGGATATTCTCACGAAGAGTTGGGGATCCTCCGGAAAGGAAAACTTCACTCTTGTGTACATTCGGAATAAGCCCACTCCAGCTAGAAAAAATATCAATACCATCCTTGAGAAGATCAATAGACGGTAAATTAGCTTCAACGAACAAAAGCACATCATCAGCAAAGAAGAGGTGCGACAGTCTGGTTGGCTTGCAACACCAAAAGAAATGAAAATCCGGATGCATGGTCCGACTATCGAGAATGCCTGTAAATATTTCCATCACCAAAGTGAAAATATATGGTGACATTGGATCACCTTGCCGAATGCCCCTCCCACTAGAGAAGAACCCATGAAGATCCCCATTAATTGATACCGAGAATTTAGGGGTCCGAATGCAAATCATTATCCGAGCAATAAAATCCATAGGGAAACCGAAAGCTTGGAGACAACGTTCAATAAACTCCCAATCTATTGTATCATAAGCCTTTTTAAAATCAACTTTGATAACACATTTGGGCTTATAAGGATCAATATGGAAACCACAAAAAAGCTCCTGGGCAAGCAATATATTATCACTGATGTGCCTACCTTTAACGAAAGCATTTTGAGGCAAATTGATAATAGAAGGCAGCACCTAAGAGAGTCGATTAGCTATGATCTTCATAATGCACTTGTAAATCATGTTGCAACAAGCAATCGGCCGAAAATCATTTACAGTCGTGGCATTCGGAATTTGGGGATGAGGGCCAAAATAGTTGTGTTAATTTCACGCAGCAACAAGCCCGATTCAAAGAAATCCTTCACTGCCAATAAAACCGAAGGCCCAATCATATCCCAAGAGTGTTTGAAAAATTCCACATTAAAACCATCAGGGCCTGGGGCCTTACCCACCGCAAGAGAGAATAAGGTATCCTTAATTTCATCCTCGGAGATGGGATTAGAGACAAGGCTTACCTGGTCCGCACCCAAAGTGCGCCTTAGCACCGCTCGCAACTCCTCCACAGAAGGCACCGACGCAGTAGGCGAGAAAGCCATCAGCTCCTTAAAATGATTGACAACCAGGTCTTGAATTTCCGAGGGAGTTGAAGTGAAACCATTTCCATTGGAAAGGGATATGATTCTATTTCGCAAGTGTCTCTTATTCACCAAGTGATGAAAGAATTTCGTATTAAGATCCCCTTCTTTCAACCACCTCACCCTAGATTTCTGTCTATAAAATGATTCCTCTTGTAGGCGCAAGTTCGAAAAGGCTTGGAGTTGTTGCTTTTCCAATTCAGCAAGCTGAGGATTGGAATAATCAGCTTGAAGATCCAATCCTCAGCTTGAAGAGCATCTTGAGTGTGGAGCAAAGCCCGCCTTGCATCAGCCGTTCTTGTGGAAAGGTCCGAGAAGGATTCCTTGTTAATATGCTTCAATCTACACTTGAGAAGCCGAAGCCTTGAGCAAAGAGTATACATAGGAGTACCCGCCACAGAAGAATTCCAAACTTGCGACACCACTTCAGAAAACTCCGGATGAGAAAACCAGAAATTAAAAAACTTGAAGGGCTTGCAAGATTTCAAGGTAGGCATAATTTTAATAACCATAGAAGAATGGTCAGAGATACCAGGAGCCAAGAACGAGGCCTCAGAAAAAGAAAATTCAGCAGTCCACCTAGCATTTATAAGAACTCTATCAATCTTCCTCTACTTGCGTCTAGCACCAGTAGAAGTGGACCAAGTAAACCTATTACCGATATATCTTAAATCATCCAGACCAGCTTGGCCAAGGCAGTCATTAAGCTCATCAAAGGCTGGAATCCAACCATTAGAACTACCCAATCTATCCACAGGGACACGAATTGCATTGAAATCACCCGCAAGAAGCCAAGGGGAGCCCAAGAGAAGAGAACTAGTTTGAACAATATCTGCCCATAAAGGCCGCCTAGCCATAAAGCTATGTTCAGCATAGATAACTGAAAGGAAGAAGTTCTTGCCAAAGACTAAGCAAGATAGCTTACCATGAATAACTTGATCCGAGGAAGAGTTAACAACAAAAGAGACATCCCGAGGATTCCAACCAACCCAGATTCTTCCTTTTGGGGAGTGATTATAGTTATTTTCCCACTCCCAGCCCGGTAGTAGCAAAGCCGAGACTGCTCTAAAGGCACCAAGGGAGATTTTTGTTTCGACAATACCAACACAAGATAAGTTATGAGTTCTAACAAAATTTCTAAGCTCAGCTTGGCTAAGATGATTACCAAGACCCCTTATATTCCATACACCAATATGCATATATACATATATATATATATATAACGCCAAAAAGGAAGGGACCACAGATTACCGACGAGATCTCCTACGGCCCGTGCCATGAGGAGGGTCGGGCGGAGCAGCCTTAGCTGGAACAGGAGGGGCATTCAACACAGGCACCGAAGGTGTCTTGGGCGGACTCTTCTTGGCAGTCGCAACCTGAATAGCGGCCAATGGTTCAACACTTATAACAATATCATTAGGGCCTTCGGGATCCTCCTCCGATTTGCTACTAATCGCACTAGCTACATCCTCAGGCTCCTCATCAGACGAACCAGAAACAACAGAAGCAGACTCAGAGAAAGGCACGGCAGGGATTATCGAAAGAGCTCCTGAAGAATTGTGAGTCGCAACACCCTTATTCTTCCGGGCAGATTTACCTTCAACTTTAGAAGACTCAGCTCCATCCACCCACTTTATGGATGAGATAGGATTGGAGGATGCAGCCCCGGATGAATGCTTCTTCTTACGAGTCACTTGCTTCCAACCATCGTGTTGGTCAGCATAGGACACTTTAAGAGGTTGTGCAGGAGGGCACGGAGGAGGTACTGAAGGCACGGCATGCATATGCCCATCCTCAGTGGCAGCATCATGGGATTGATCAACATAGGGTGGAACTTCTTTTTCCACACAATTGTGGCCAAAAACATGACATTGGCTTCCATTCATACAATATAGGGACAACAAAAGACTCCCAATTTAGAAATACCTCAATAGATTCGCATTTCTCAAGCTTGGTAGACACTTCGACACAAGCTCTAGCAAATAACAACCGCTTCATTTTCTCCGTCAAAGGATCCACATATAAGGGTTTTCCAACGGCACTTGCTATATGACTTATTCCGAGGGTAGACCAATAGGCAAACGGAATGTTTTTCATACGAATCCACACGGGCACTAAGGATTGGAGATCCTTCCTTAGCTCAAGGGTAGGGTCTCATTGCTTCAAGATAAGCGGTACTCTATTTACCGTTATCGGGCCTTCCTCAAGAATTTTCCTGCGATACTCCGAATCAGGAATGAAGAAGAAGAAAATCCCCTCATCATCAGCAAGCATTTCAGTAAGGTGGGAACCCCACATATCTTTTAGGACCGATTCGGTCATTTTGAAAGGAACATTCTTGCCTACAAAGTAACCCATTAAGCAATGGTTCCATTTCGGGTCAGCCACGTGCAGAACTTCCTCGGAGAGGTGCACCACTCCCCTCTTTCCCACAGAAGTTGGGGGCACAAAACTAAGCTCATACCCCTTAGCCGACAATCTTGCCACATTAACCCAAGAACGGTTTGGGGGTGTTTTTTGCTCAGTCGATCTCTGCCCAACAGAACGAGTGGCACGAGGGCCACAAGAAGCTGACCTAGGCTGACTCGTACCACGCCTCGAGCCCAATTGAGGCTTATCACGTCTCAACTGATTAGATGGAATCGAGGAGGACGCCATTCGATCCAGCACAGTACCGAAATACCCAGGCAGAAACCCAAGAAGATCACGAGGAGCGAATGGGCCATACCTAGCGAAGGACGAGCTAAAAGGGGAAGTAGGGACACGAAATACCACCAGCAACAAGGCCACCAATGAATCAAAGCCACCCACGAAGTCACCCACAGAATCGGGACAGTTAGGCGCACCAGTAGAAACCATCGAGCCCTTCCATTTTACTCAAACGAAAACCAACCAAGACCAGCTTACTTGGGGTTTGAAGGAGGTCCTCAGATGCTTCAACCCACGAAAAATCAGCTCCAAAGGTCGCCGGAATCAACCAGGAACAGCAAAAGACCAGCTGGAGTGAACAGTGCAGAATTTTGCCCAAGTGGAGAGGATGCGTGAACAGTACTCCGAGAATCCGAAAATGGCAAAATCTGTCTTATTAATTCTCTTTTGTTTGGTTTTCCTTTATTTAAAAAAAACTAATTGTATGAAATTCTACTCTAAATTAGCATGCATTGTTCTAATGACATATGACATGCTATTTATATGACATAATTGTAATGACCTAGCTGCAATTTTTTAACTATTAACGTGTCGAGTGCTTTTCACTCAGCTAAGTGCCAAAAACCCCATCACCAATGAGCTCGAGCCTTGACCGATGACCTCCACTTCAAAAATTAGGAGAGAGAGAGAGAGAGAGAGAGAGAGAGAGAGAGAGAGAGAGAGAAGAATTGAGGGTCAAGCAAGCGTGTAGGGGGAAATAATTTTTCCATGCATGGCGCTTTCATGTTTTGTGTTTCTGTTCGTCAAATTGCGACGATGAGAAACTACGTGTCATATTATGATTCTCTTCTTTTCTAGTGGTGCGGAAGGAGAAATTGGAGTCCCCGAGCCAGCATTACGAAACATATGATTGGACGGTTTGATGTTGCCATTGAGGATTTGATCACTCGTTTCGTTACTTGACTTCCGCTAGGGGTCGATGGTTATACGTATGAATATTGAGTCCTCACCTACTACTCTCGATCATGAAAGGGAAACCCAACATGCATGTTGGTAATGATGATAATAATTGGGACCGTGACGGATTCATCTTTAATATGTTTTATCCTTGAATTGTCAAATGCTTAGTGTGTGTAGGACACTAAATATAGTCTCATTGACCATTTCTCTGGTTAGCCGAGGCCATATCTAATTGGAGAATTACCCAAAAAAATTGGGATTTATTGCATTTGTGCAAACTCAATCATGAACTTTTTGACTATTTGCTAATTGACCCATAAAATTTTTAATTATTTGCCAATTAAATCATTTTGGCTAATTTTGGCTAAAAATTGCTAACATGAACGTCAACCGTCTTACGTCGCATAATTAGCTCTGATGTGGACATTTTTTATAATTTTTCAATTTTTTTCTTTTTTTTGTTTGCTTTTTTTTTTAATTGTGCCCATGAGGGTTTAAGATTAAATTGGCACAAATACGATATATTGAGGACTTTTTCAATAAATTTCCCCACAAATTATGAGCTCTAGAAACTTTTGTTGTCTATTTCCAAATATGAATGAATGATAATTTTTTTTTTCTCATCAATACCTCCAAACTTATATCAATGAACCAAAGTTACCTTCCACGAGGCTTCTATCCATAATGGCTGTTAAAAATCTGATATGGCAGTATTTGTGGAGATCGCCAGGCATAGGGCTGCCACTTCAGATTTCTAACGGCCACCCATGCCACCATGCGGGTTTTTAACAGCTGTATAGGCGGAAGGTATTTTCTAGTAATTAGCACAAGTTTGAGATATTGGTGGAACAAAAATTACTTAGGAATATTGGCATTCAAGGAGAAAAAAATTATAATTTTAGGTGTGATTATCGCTTTCCCATCGTGGGAGTTAACATCGCGTGAGACAGCTGCATGTACTGAATGACAAAGTGTGATCAAATAGAAAAACTCATGCAGTTATTTCATATTGCCACGAAATTCCTTGGCCTAGAGAATTAGTTTATGTTTTTATAAGCTAATCAAAAGGATTAAAGGAATATCACTCGAATGTTGGCCGGATTAGATTCTTGATAAGAATTTCATCCCCACAGCACACGTTTGATAAATGAGGCATGCAAAGAAATATCACCGATTAATCCCCAAGGGATTGACTTATTTATCGAGAAGTTACGTGAATTAGGCACATGAGATGCATTTGAATCTCTGGACCACTATGTGTAATTAGCTCAATGTTCAAACAATTGACCAAAGTTTTGGCTCTTG
The DNA here is from genome assembly GCA_007663325.1 of Eucalyptus pauciflora. Taxonomy (NCBI): domain Eukaryota; kingdom Viridiplantae; phylum Streptophyta; class Magnoliopsida; order Myrtales; family Myrtaceae; genus Eucalyptus; species Eucalyptus pauciflora. Next base: position 2,121,620 of record VMYD01000349.1, on the reverse strand, counting down.
TTGTTAGGATTCAGTATACAAACACAACGAAATAAAGAGTAAAGGTGAGAAAGAGAAATCGAAACACGAGATTTATTTAGGTCTACATTTAAATTAGGACTATATCTAGCAGAGAATTATGTTATAATTAATACCTCCCATCTCTTCTATTACAACTCTCAATTACAAAATAAAGAGATTATATATAAGCAACAATAGTTATTCATGGCCTAAATCCAAATTATTAATAAAATACATAACTAATGTAGTCTCGTGCCTTCCTCTCAATGGAAAGTATGAACCATACCCCAACACTTGCTCGTTTCATGGGCCTAATCCATCTAATTTGAACCCATCCGCCATCGGTTCAACAAAATGCAGACAATGCAAATGATGCAAATAACCAAAAAAAAAATGCAACCTAAATCTATATGCTATGCAATTAATAAAATTAACCCCTAATTTTCTATGCAATAAATAAATAAACTAAATTGCCAAAATTTAGGTGTCAACAGATGCCCTTCTTTGAATGTGAGTTTGTAGAAGTTGCTTTCAAAGACAAATTGAGACCTAAATATTGACCATGCACATGCAGTGAATGATTTGATTTTTGATTTTTGATTTTTTTTTTTGGAAAATGAATCCCATTTTAAAATGCAATTTATATGATGGATGTAAATACCAATGCAAATGCATGATGTGAAAGGAAAGAACGTACCTGCAATTACTTATTAGTCAGTGCAGTAAAGCATTTTGAGGTACCTGATAAATTCCTATTTACTCCACAAGCACCCAACTCTCACTCAGGTTCCTTGAAGAGTCAAACAGGTAATAAATTGAAACATTGAGATTGGGAAGAACATTCACATTCAAAGTGAAATGTTCAACGACAAGAATTAAGACATCCAGATCCAGCTGAGATGTCAAAATTTTGGGATTTGAATTACCTAGATCCAAACTAAGATATAACAAGAAAGATCGAAAAACATTCACATCCAGAGTGAAATGTTCAACGAAAAGAAATTAAGACATCCAGATGCAGACTGAGATGTCAAAGGAACCTACCCGAAATATCTTACCTTCAAGGAGGGTAAAATGACTCAAGATAGATTGGTGTTACAAGTCCAGGACCCATACCATTCTATGGTCGCCCAAAATTGTAACATAGCTTTGTAAAGAAACTGCTTTCCTAGGACTCGTATCATTCTACGGTCACCCAGTATGACAGTGTTTGATTATGTCTAAGACCCGTACCATTCTACGGTCGCCTAAACGAGGATTCCTTTTCCAAGACCCGTACCATTCTATGGTCGGCTGAATAGGGAAATAGGTGATGTCTAGGACCCGTACCATTCTACGGTTGCCCGAATAGGGAAATAAATGTTTTGTTTAGGACCCGTACCAATCTACAGTCGCCTAAACGGGGATTTATCTTCCAGGACCCGTACCATTCTACGGTCGCCTGAATAGGGAAATAAATGTTTTGTCTAGGACCCGTACCATTCTACGGTTGCCTTGACTGGAAAATTGATTTTTTTAGGACCCGTACCATTCTATGGTCGTCTAAACGGAGTTTTTGCTTGGCTAGGACCCAAACCATTCTTCGGTCGCCCAGCATTGCAATCTGGAGGAAAATCTTTGGGGACAACTCAATCGAGTGTCAATGTATTCAAAAAGGGAATACCTATGCAACAACAAATATTTAAGGTATGAATAGAGATACACTTACCTGGTGACATCTCTGCTCCTGGGGGATATGTCTCATGTAAAACTTGGTCATAGGAGATGCAATATGCATTTAAAGTCACAGACATGCATCAATTCAAGTGAGGTTCATGCGTGATGATTTCTACCAATCTTACATCACCTAATTTCCATTGGGGAGGATTTCAAAAGAATATTCAATCTGAACACACGAGTGTCATGGATATGTCAAATGAGAGATCTTTTGGTCTGAAAGGACTTTTCACTCGTCCTCATTAAAAGGGCCATTTCATCCCGACCTTTGATGCAGGATCTTGATAGTCACTCTATCTCACCATCATCATGTCAAACAAAGGTCTGAGCAATCTCACAAGTGGTACGACCTTACCAATCTGAGAGGTCTTTAACAAGGACTGTAATATAGGCTTGGTCAACGGCTTAACAAATGAGACTCCTTGAGTCAAGGCTATTGAAAAAAAATGAGTGATATTCTGCAATCATCTTTGGGTTTACAAGTCAAGAAACATGCGAAATGAGACATAAATCATCTTACTCGCACTTCTTCGAGTGATGCTTTCAAACATACAAACTTCTACGTTAATTCAACTACCCTAATCTGAAGAGACTTTGCAAGGGACGTAACGTAGGCTTGGTTCATGGGTTGAGAAATGAAAGGATGATTAGGCTCAAAAAGTGTTTGGGGGGTCAAAGTTGGTGATCATCTTGACATCTCCAATTTTCTTCTTCACTATTGAGGATTTTCTCCATAATCCAAACTCCATTGAATGTAACATCTTAGCATTTGAGTTTTTCTTTTTCTTTTTCTAGTAATTCCTTGTAGGGATACTACTCACTACATCAAGTGTTTGATTTTTCTTTTCTGGGCATTGGCCTTGCTTTTACCAAGCACACTGCTTTTTCATGCCCCATTTTTTGCACTTACTTTTTTTGGACATGCGCAGCCTCCATCTTTTAATAGCATTGTAAATCATGCTACTCGAGTGATTTGTTTTTCTTGCCTTGCCCCAGTGTGGGGGATGATCACCAACTGGGTTCCATGTGAAATAAATTCATAGGCTCAAATGGGCTATGCAATGGATAAAGTGTATAGGATAGAGAAAGAACTACTCTTCGTCGTCCTAAGGCACTTCAAATTATCGTACAAGTTACACTGCGAAAGCAATACTCGAAGATTGATGCAAGTGTGAGTAAGAAAATTTTCTATCATTCATTTCAAATTTGTCACAATGTGGGATGATCCTTGACAGAGATAATTTAAAGAAGCTCTTCATGTGTGTGGGCTCAAAGGGCTAAACAATGGATATACCTGTAGTATTTTTGGTAGAGAAAGAAATTGCCTCTCGTCACTTCGGTTGACGTACCCTTTGCGAGATCACCTTTTTCCTTACAGGCATAGAATTTTTCCACACAACTCATTGGGGATTAGTGTATGAAAAAGTGTATGGAATAAGGCTTGCCTTTCGTCATTCCAAAGTATCCCATTTGACACATTCAATTTATCTCACACAATTCATCAAGGAAAACATGCAAGATTTGCAACAAATATGAACAATTCAACTCATTGAAGCAATTTATTTATCACAGAAATGTTTGCAGTTCAAAACATGACACAACAAATTCAATCATGGATAATTCTTCTTGATAGCGTTAGGACTAACATGAGTGAAAAACTCACGACCATCCATTTTCGCCTGGATCAAGGCACCTGTAGGAAATACCTTCTTCACCACCTATGGGCCGCTGCAGTTCGGAGTAAACTTGCCCCCAGAATTTGGAATTGGATTGGACCATTTTCACACCTTTGCATGCTATAAGACCATCCCTGGAACAGAATGTATATGAATCAAAAAGATAAACGGGATAAATCATTTTTTTGAAAGAATTTTTTTTGTTTTGACAAATTTTTGAAAATCATTTTTTTTTTGGTTTTTGAAACATTTTGACACGAGAAAGCATGATGAAACCCGGGCCTCAGAATTCTCCTTGGATTTTTCTTTTTGTTTATCAGCTGGATATCATCACCGGGCTAGTTTGGTTTACCTCATCATGCTCTCAAAATAAAACTTGTAATTTTATTGAAATTCACCAATCAATTACAATTTATTGAATGCAAAATGTGATTCAAGCCCTACGAAGAAAGCAAAAAAGAAGAAATCGAAAACAATTCCTAGAAAACAATAAAAATTCCCGTGCAGGGGAATGTGTAAAAGTAATAAGTTACTCTTGCGGGCCAAGACCCATTTCTTCAAGAGGTCCTTCATCAACGGCATTCACCATATCCTCATGCACAGGTAGAGGATTCTACTTGACATTCAATTGAGCGGTACCGAAGGCAAACGCCCTAGTGTCCAATAAGTTTTGGACCTTATGCTTCAAAGTCATGCATTCATCAGTCGAATGTCCTACTTCCCCCATAAGGTACTTGCATTTCTTGGAGGGGTCGTAGCTAAAAGAATTTTCAGCATTGGGTCGCTTTGGCTCGTAAGACAGCAATCCCTTTTTTTGAAGAACCTTTAAGACTTGGGATAGAGAGCCAGGAAAATGAGTGAATTGCCTCTTAACAAACTATTGAAGCGTGATCGGTCGGCCTCTGCCTTGTTGATTCTTAGGGACATGAACAATCGGAGGCTTGCCAGATTGTGCATATGCAACATTGACTTCCGTGCTAGGTTCTTTGTCTTTCTTCATGGGGAACCTTTTGCCTTGATGTGTTGGTTCATTGAACCATCCATCTCTTAGCCCAACTTCGATATGTTCTCCTATCGGGATAAGTTGGTTGAAGTTTTCAACGTACGTGCTAGCCATCCGGTTACAAAACTCAAACGGGAGAGTCTTGACGAACAACTTCATCAGCTCCTTGTCAGCAGGCTTCGGAGTGACTTGAGCGGCCAGATTTCGCCACCTCACAACATACTCCTTGAATGACTTACTCTTCTTCTTCTCCATCCGCTCAAGATCTTCTTGGGAAGGCGCAATATCCATGTTGAACTTATATTGCTTGAGGAATACATCAATCACTTCATTCCAGGTGTCAAGGAGGTTTACATTCTTTATTATGTACCAGTTCAGTGCAGGCCCAATCAAACTCGCATAGAATGATTGAATCAAAGCCCCTTGGGAAAGTTTTTTTTACCAAACGCATATTCAACTCAAAGTCCATTTGTAAAATTTTTTTACCAAACACAATTACATTTTCCCCAAGTAGCTTTAGGCTTTCAGCATTTACATTGGACTCAAAGCCCATTGCAAATGCTGAACCAAACGCAGCCTATGTGCTTGACAAGAGGGCCACGGTAGATGATCCGCCGATGATGCTCAGCCTGCAAACAAATTAAAATCAAAGCGCCACGGCCGAGCTTTGGAGCAAAGTCGGATAACTCGCTGGCATAAGTCCTGCAAGAGAAACACGCGGCGAAATTGTTAATCGACTGTGATGATGGGGCGTGCTGCAAGCGCAAGAAATAGTCCGGATTTGTCGATGGGGCTCGCTGGACTCAACAACAAAAGCCGCTTCGATGTGGGTGCAAGAGAGACCGTCGTGTGCACTCAAGACCGACTCAAGGGCAGCTTAGTGCGATGCTGCTCTGAGGGCTGGAGTCGCGGCGGCACAAGCGCGGCGAACGACACAGGCGCTCGTAGACGGGGTCGGCAATGGGCGGCTTCACGGACGAAGATGAACAGGGGCACCTTTTCTTCTCTTTTTTTTTTTTTAATTTTTTCCTGCTGAAACTCCTCAAGTCTTCTCTCTCACGTCCGTTTCTCTTTGCTTCCGTAGCTTTTGCACTCCTTCAGCAATCTTGACTTTTCCTCCTGACAACTTTCCCTTTTTTTTTTGTATTCTTCTTCTTTAAGGGAACGAAGGAAAAGAAAACCAACAAAAAGAGCTTCTCTCTCCTCTTTTTTTGTGTTGATTTTTCTTTTTAAAACCCAAAAAGAAGCCCCCTACCTTCACGTGCGTACGGCCTTTTATAGAGGGAAGGAGATAGGTTTTCAATTTCCCATTCAAATCTATATCCGTAATATTTTTTCACCAACTTATCAATATTTAAGATTACGATAGAATTATTCTTTAACTTCAAATCTTGCAAAGATAAGCCACAATATTGCTTCACACATCTGCCCTATCCAAAAAAATTCATATCCCGATTCAAAATTTCAAAATTTCTATTTTCCCATAAGATAATTTTTTATCATTAAAAATATGGGCTTGGGCCGACTTGCTCGTTTCATGGGCCTGATCCATCTAATTTGAACCCATCCGCCACCGGTTCAACAAAATGCAGACAATGCAAATAATGCAAATAACAAAAAAAATGCAACCTAAATCTATATGCTATGCAATTAATAAAATTAACCCCTAATTTTCTATGCAATAAATAAATAAACTAAATTGTCAAAATTTAGGTGTCAACAGTGATTAATGGGCTTTGGCCAAATCTTCAATTCACGGGCTCACTTCAATTAGTTAGGATAAAGCTCATAATCTCCCTGCACCACCCCGTTCACACTAGTGCGATCATATGGGCTTAATGCCATTGGAAAATGCTCTCGATATTTGTACGTAATTTAACTAATATTTTGTTTAGGGGTTATTGATCGGTCCCTAAATCTTACATATAAGATTTTTAGTTTATCTAAAATGTTATTAAGCTATGCAATAAAAGTGTAAGTTTGTGCAACAATTTGCTGATTTGCAAATTATAGAAAAGTTGGTCACTTTACAAAAGTATTCATAAGTTGCCACTAGACAAAAAAAAGAAAAAAGTCATTAGTCATTTTTTTTACCATCACTTATAGATATTTACTTAAGCACGGAACAAATTTCAATTTTTTTTTATACAGAACGATAGAATGCCACGGCATGGCGCATCCTAAATTGTTTGGTTCCCCATATAGCATTTTGTTTTAAAAGAAAAACATCATGTAATAAAAAAAAATTTGGTACAAACCGTGGTTGCCCTCGTTTGGGAGTCTTTTGTAGTCGTTGTCATGGGTCTTAGAAATTTGTCCTTTATTAAAACTGGTGAGTAGCGATGATTGAACGATCAATAACACTGATTTTATACGAATATACATTCCTCACACGCGGATAATTCAAAGGAGTATGAGAAATCATTGTGGTTGGGAGTGAGCATAAAGTGGTGTTTTAGGTTCACTAATTAAATAAAGAACAACGCATGAAACTGTACCATGCATAACAGTGACATGTTTATCTATCATAGGATTAATGGGGACCTCGAACCACCTTGAACATTTTTATAATTAGATTGGGGTGGGGGATGTATGAGCAAATAGGTGTTTGCCCTTGTCTTTTTTGTCTTGGTAGTTTAGGACAAGCCTTCTCTCCCTGTCATGATGGTGGATGAAATTCTCTCATTTGAGTTGATAGGAACAGACATTGGCTAGACGTTAAGACAACTTTCTTTTGGTTATAATTCAGGGTTTATAGAATCCGACGAAAATCTGTCACTCTTATATTTGCCTCAAGAAGAGTGAAGTTCAACTGCAGCCAAGGCTATCAGGACACAAGATGTGCAGGTGGACCAAGTCGAGAAGGTACAGTGTGATTATTGTGCCATAGGGCTCCTGGGTGGATCAGTACTATTCATGGTTTGTAATATAATGAGTCTGATTTAAATGGGCATACGTTATATTTTAATTACACATAAACAAAGCAAAAACCAAACAAATACGAATAAAACAAACATTCAACTGCATCATGTGAACTTAAGGAAGTTGAATAATCAACTTTTAGAGCAACGAGAAGCAAAGTCCTACACCACTTTACGTCCCCACATGACTTCAGGTGCCATGTGTGTTTTTGTGTTTTTTAGAATAAGTATGATGACATGATAAATATGTATGAGTTCTAATTGCTAAGTGCATTCATGTGCCGTTTGATTACGTGACATCTTAGTTGATAACGTGTGAACAATTTCGAAATGACAAAGCCATGTTATCATTTGACCTATTAGGCAAATGTAATTTCATCCTTGCAGCTATATATAATATTGGGTTTTAGAGATTATTAAAAAAAAAAAAAAAACAGAGAGAGAGAGCAAAATATCTATAAATTTGGACACATCTTTTTTAGAATACATGACATGCACGAAGCCTCTGTTCACGATCAGCCAGCGATTACCACATTGGCATAGGTGTACTTGGACCATTTTCCTAGGTAATTCGACTTATGGGTTGTCTTCCGTGCAAGGTTTCTCTAATGCTAGTATTAAAGGAGAATTAACTATGATTTAGAAATTTCCTAAATTTGACCTGGCAGAAAAACAACTGCGCTTTTTGGATTTCCACCAATTTATGAGAAGAATGACAACCTACTTATTCCGGAATATTCTAGTTTTAGACCAGTACGGCTACTACAATTTTAGCACTATAATTGTCATGACCCTAATTGAGGCGGACCTAAGGGTCATTTAATGGATTGCTAAGTAATGCAATAGTCCTCTCACTAGATGACCTTACTCTTCACATTAACTTTCCTAAAGCCTATTAATTACAACTTAATTTCTTGTATATGATTTATTAAATGAGACTAGAATTGCTACTGACCTATTTTAGGCTGGTTCGAAGTCCAGTTATATGTAGGAGCCTGTCTTATCTTGCGAACTGGAGATTTCGAGTTAGGGCTTGGTTATGCTTATTTTACTATATGCCAGTTAGTGGCACCTTTTTTCATTAGGAAAAAAAGTTGATTTCCTAATTATGCAAATGTACATTGTCATGCATAACTGCACAATCAACAACAGCAACAATAATAAAGCTAGGTGGATGTGAGAAAAAAGAGAGTAAAGTTAGCTGTATTGGCAAAATTCAAACACGGTCTTGTCACAGGATCCTTGTGAGTTATGTGTAAAAAGTAAATGTGCACAAAAGCTTAAAAAAAAAAAAAATCTTCCATCTTACTTAACAAACTTTAAATTGATACGAAAAGATAGATTAAAATAAGCTAGACTAATCATATCAAAATGCAAGAAACACCTAAATGCAATTGAATGACCTTTTTTTTAAAATTGAAATATATATACTATGAAGGGGCTATGGAGCAGATCATATACACTTGAGACAGATATGCTATCTTACAAACATGGCTACCTTAGCGTTTTAGAAGGGACTAACTTTTTTTCTTCAAGTATTATGAAGTTATTCCATAAACTTTCAAGGTTTAGAAGATTTCTGATCCACAAAATCCACATAGTGATAAGTTGAGAACGTTACTTACACAACCATATCATCATATCAAGCTAACGATATGCTCTTTATGCCAGAAAAGGACCATTTCACGGAGGAGGATGGAGGAAACTTTTAAAAAGACGTGCGCAAAGCACACACGATTTTATTACTACAGGATGGTCTGCCTCAGACATTGCATCATTGTGCCTGACATAGGCATTAGGGGAAGGGACAGTCAAACGGTCACGCAAAAGACAGCAAACCCGTGATACAACACTCCTGGCCGACAATTATTTATGGTAGGCGGTGTGAGCAGTGACTTGAACAGCGACCTGTCTTCCATTTGCTACAGATTTGCTACGTTAGGAGGTATGAACAGTGACTTGAATACGACCTGTCTTGGAGACTCTGAAGATGCAGCAAGAATAGTTGGTGGCCGATCGCTTCAGAAGAGTCGGCGTCCGCCTGAACCACCGCTCCATGCGAGAAGACCAGCCGCGCCCTGCCTCTGCGGCCACCGTAATTGTCCAATGGTTGGTGTCTCTGTTCATTCTAGTTTTGGAGGATGTTTCCGCCGTGTCAAGCTTTCTTGAGTCGTGTCCTCTGAACATATTACGTAGCGGGATTTTATGCTGATGCAAAGCCGAATACACATTTCTTACCTAGAAAAGTCGGAACATTGTGCCACGGCTTATCTACCGAGACTTTTTCAAATCATGCTGCCTCTAAGAAAACGAAGGTCTGAGTAACGTTCCGCTAGTCGAAAGACAGAAATGGGTGCTCGTGAATTTCCAAAATATCGTTCCTATGTTAAACTTGATTGATAACTCTTTTGTCCATTTAAACCAGTGTTAATTTTCCAACGAAACAATGAATCTACTATTCTCAAATCTATTGCACCCTACTAGATTACTGCCAATTACTAAGTGCTTTTAGGGTCCGTTCGTTTCGCGGAAAATTAACCATTTCCGGAAAATATTTTCCCGAAAGTCATTTTCCAGGAAAATGATAATATTTTCCGGTGTTCGTCTAAAACTTGAAAATGTTTCGGAAAACATTTTCCAGTGTTCGGTAAGGAAAATATTTTCCCCTCACCAGATTGGCGAGCGCGAGCGTCAAACTCGAGGCTCGCCAGATCGACAAGTGCGAGTTTGAGATCGACGAGCTTGAGGTTCACTTGATTTGACGACTAGCCAAGAAAGAAGAAAATGGGGAAAAAAAAATGGAAATTAAAAATAATTCAAATTAAAAAAACGAAAATTAAAAAATAATTCGAATGAAAAAAGAAAAGAAGAAAAATAAATAGGAGGAGGAAGTCAGGATTTGTAGAGGTGTGAAATAAGAGAGATCAAGTGAGGAAAATATTTTCCACTTTTCAAAAGTATAAAACATTTTCCCCTACTTTAGAAGACTTTTTTCCTTTGATGGAAAACATTTTCCTCAATGAATTCATTTTCCGTAAAACGAGTTTTGGAAAATCCAGAAAACGTTTTCCTGGAAATTATTTTCCGCGAAACGAAGAGACCCTTAGATTGGATAAGTGGATCTCTTCGGTTAGTTAGTAACTTAGCTGCAAGATAATGATTTTACAGCACTCATTTCCTGCAGTAGATTTCATGTGTTTAAACTTTTACATGTAGGCACGTCAATTAATCAGTAACTTACCATGTGTTTATTTGTGCGTATTATGTCATTTTACCTACAAAGTGCATAAACGTAATATGCGTAATTTTTCTTTTTGGTCGAATAACATTGTAATTTAAATGCAACATCTCATTCACAAGGCAGTGATGAGCTATTTCATACAAAACATTATACATGGCGTTCATTGCACATGAGCATCTCAAAAGTTCAATCAATAACAATTAATGCAAGGAGGCCAATTATGAAAGACGGAGCTAGTTTTATCAAAAAATCATTTCCTCAATAATTCCTACAGATTTTTTGAAACAATACATGCCCGATTCATTGATCGACGGTTCTTGAGGATCTCCACTCCTCCAATCTATCGAGCTAATCCTCTCGATGTATGAACCTAAGGTCGGCTTATTTAATGGGGCTTTCTACAGATGCAAACACTTCAATATATTCTCCTCAGCCGCCATAACTTCAAATTCTAGTTCAGTAGTATAACGAAATTTCAATAATCCAGATAATAGCAACGTTAATTTCAGTAGTACGATGGATTTTTTTTCTAACAAAATATTGATATTTTTAAAATTGATTCGATGGACTAACGACCTATTTTCTATCAATTTTTTTAAACTTCAGCAAAACTATGAAAGGGTTTTATGATTAAAAAATTTTATTCAACCCTATACATATATGTTTTCTAATTTTGGCGAGAGATCGAGGTGTATCTAGACTGGAAGAGTTTTAACGCCAGCAAAATAAGCACCACAGATTGAAAGAACTTCAAGGGCGCGTTTCTTTCTGAAAAAATAAATAATTTTAAAAACATCTTCCTAATATAATAATTTTAGCCAATGAAAATGTTTTTTCATCGATAATAATTTATATTTAAACATTTTCATCTACGATAAATATATTAGTTATTCATTCATTTTTGTAAGCGATATGAGGAAACATTTTTAGAAAGAATATTTGTCAAATAATTTATTTACCGCGAGACGTGTTCTGTCAATACACATCATGCCACGGCTTATCTACTGAGACTTTTTCATACCATGCTTCGTCAAAGAAAACGAAGGACCGAGTCTAGTGTTGCACTAGTCGAAAGACGGAACTGGGCGCTGGTGAATTTCCAAAATATCGTCAGCATGCAAAACTTGATTGATAACTCTTGTCCAATGAAACAACGAGTGTACTATTCTCAAATCTCGTGCACATTACAAGACTCATATATCTTGTAGTAGATTACAAGTGTTAAGAATTTTACATGTGGGCATGTGAATTAATCAGTAAGGATACATATGATAATGTTTCTATTTTTGAAAAAAGTTTATCTTTTTTTTCAGAAACACTTTTTTTTTGTCATCGGGAATAGTTTTTGAACATCTAAAGACATTTGGTAATTGAAAAAAAAAAATTGTTCGCGAAAGAAAAATGCGTTTGGTACGACCCTAAATATTTTTGTTACTTATAATTTCTTTTAATTTATTAATAATTTTATTAATTTTTTCTTTTTTTTCCTTTTCTTTTTTCTTTTTCTTTTCCTTCCTCTAGCCGGTCGCCGGTCTCAAGGGAGCCTCGCCCAGATTTGGTGAGGCCAAGTCTCATCCGGGCATTGGCCAAGCTTGACCTCGCCCCGCCACTGTGAGGTTGGCCTCGTCCGCCTAGGCAACGCTGACCTCACGGTGGTTGGGCGAGGTCGAGCCTCGCCATGGCCGGGTGAGGCTTAGCCTCACCAATGGCCAACGAGGTCATCAAGCTTCGTCCGTCTAGTTGCCGGCCATCGTTGAGGCTAGCAACTGGCTAGGGGAAGAAGGGAGAAAGAGAAAGATGTTGGATAAATTCTCTTAAAGTATTTTGAAGTTGACAAAACATTTTTATTAGTCTAGTCTGAAGACTTATAGACTCTATTGACAAAGTCTGAAGATCAAAGTCTGAAGCTGGCAAGACTCAAGACTTATATTTCAAAGTCTACTCTCATGGACAGTTTCCAGAACGACATTTATTCTGATATTATATGATCTTTATTCTAACGATTAGAGAATATCTTTCTACTGGATTCAGCACTAAAAGATCTTACCTTCATATTCGAATATGTATAGATTCTCTAAAGATTTCGCAACTTATATTTGGAAGGATCTACTTATGGAAACCGAGATCCTGATTGTATGGGCGAGCAGGATTGATGGGCTATCAACACTTACCTTAAAGAGCTCGAGATCTCTCTAATTGATTATGTCCAACGGGTTGATTGGAAGAACTTCTTTGGAAGGTGCCAACGGTATTGAAGGCATGAAGAAGTATATAAAAGAGATGCTCTAGTTGTTGAAGGGTGCTGGATAGAAAAATTCCAAAGTCTGAATCTCCTTTTCTATTTTGCGATATCACTTTTCGAGCGTTATATGTAATCAAAAGAGGGATCATATTGTAGTGAGACCTTGAGGAAGTGTAGTAGAGTTTTCTACACTGTGGACTCAAGAGTGTGAGACTGTAATCACTCTTTTTGATTCTTAGTGAAATCCAGCCAGAAGGGCTATCCGTGCGGGAGAGTGGACGTAGGCTTGGTCTAAGCCGAACCACTATAAATCTGGAGTCTTGATTCTCTATCCCTAATCCTTTTTATCTTTAACTGCTTTCATTTGCTGCAATTGTTGATTTTAAGTTATTTATATCTCATTCGGATTAATTTGTTAAAATTGCTTTAAACACCTATTCACCCCCCTCTAGGTGCTAATTCTAGTCCTAACAATTGGTATCACAGCTTGTGTACTTGCTTATAAGAAGTGTCTTTACTTCTAAGTAAAAGATCTATGGCTACAGGGTTGGTAAAAGGTCAAAGCAATACCAGACCTCCATACTTTGATGGAAAAGACTACATCATATGGAAAAATAAGATGAAGGCATTCCTAAGATCAAAAGATCCTTTGGAATGGGAAGTGGTTGATAAGGGAATCATTCCTACTGCTGCATCAGAATCAGAGAGAGGAAAAGAAACTGCTGTTCCTACTCTTCTGACTCAAGAAGAAATCACCAAGAGACAGACTCTTGACGCTAAAGCTATTTACTCTTTATACTGTGCTTTATCTCCTACTGAGTATAACAAAATATCTTCTTGTGATACAGCAAAAGAAGTCTGGGATAGGCTTCACATCACCTATGAAGGAACTGATCGTGTGAAAGAAACGATGATCAACATTCTTCTGGGACAATATGAAGTCTTTAAGATGAGATCAGGAGAATCAATAACTGACATGTTTAGTCGCTTTACTGAAATTGTGAATGGTCTTGAATATCAGGGACATCCAATCTCAGGACATATGAAGGTCAACAAACTCCTTCGAGGACTCTCAAAAGAATGGAATTATATAAAAACCTCAATAAGAGAGACACAGAGGATAGCTCCACTCTCTGTAGACGAATTGGTTGGGACTCTTCAATCCTATGAAGTAGAACAAACCAACGAAGAGGAAGACTCAAAAGGTAAGAAATCTATTGCCTTAAAGTCTAATGACTATTATGATGTTACAGACTCTGAAGAAGATCTAGATGATGAAGAACTGGCACTCATGATAAAGAGATTCAGAAAGTTGAACAGAAAAGGAAGGAAATTCAATTGGAAGAAACAAAATTCTCAAAGGTTTCAAAACAGGTCAACAGAGGAAGATGATTCTAATAAATAAGTGACTTGCTTTGAATGCAAGAAAAAGGGACACATCAGACCCAACTGTCCTCTGTTAAAGAAGAGAAAATGAAAGATTGAGAAAAACAGGAAAGCACTCAAAGCAGAGACTTGGAGTGATACTGAATGTGAAGAAAGTGACGATGATTATGCCAATATCTGTTTAATGGCAAAATCAGACTCTGACTCAGACCTTGATTCAGACACAGACTCAGACAGTGAACTCGAGGTAGGTAACCTAAAAATTCCTGTTAAGGTTTCTAAATATATTGATGAACTTTGTCTTAGTCTGAAAACCTCTCTTAAGAGGATCTCCGAATTAAAAAGGGAAAACTCTACATTGAAGCAACAGGATAAAATTATGAAAGAAAAGTTTGAAAAACTTGAAAAAGATTTTATTGCTGTGAAAGAAAACTCAGACATTATTTCAAATGAAAATAATCTTTTGAAAAATGATATCACTAACATATCAAAAAGATTTTCAAATGGTTCTGAAAAGCTGGATAAGATTCTTTCGATACAAAGACCTTATTTTGATAAGTTAGGTCTTGGTATGACTTCTGAGACAATTCCACTAATTGATTCCGAAGGTAAAAGAAAGAATTAAACAGAGACCAGCTAGAATTGCTTATAAGAATCATTTCCATAAAGTTTTTGTAAAACCTTTTGGCAGAAATGCTTTGAGATGTTCCAAGTGTAAAAGCTTAGAACATTTTGAGAAAGAATGTCCTTTGGTTTGGAGACCTGTTAAAAGGAGCTGGGCTAAGACTGTCTATTGTTCTAACACTTCTGGACCCAAGATGGTATGGGTTCCAAAAAGAGCTTGAATTCTTGTTAATTGCAGGTTACTATCAAAAAGAAGATTAAATGGTATCTTGATAGTGGCTGCTCAAGACATATGACAGGAGACTCAAGCTGCTTCATAAAACTTATCTAGATAAACGGAGGAAAAGTTTCCTTTGGTGGTAACAACAAAGGAAGGATTACTGGTCGATGAATAGTAAAGATTGGAAGTTTGTCTATCAATAATGTTTCCTTAGTTGAAGGATTAAATTACAACCTGCTTAGCATAAGTCAGTTGTGTGATTCTGGTTTCAAGATCAACTTTCAGGAAGAAACGTGCTCTGGAATCAGTAAAGACTTTACTCAATCTTTTACTGGTCGAAGACATGGAAATATCTATCTTCTGGATGTGAATCAAGAAAGATCACAGTGCTTAATATCAGTACAAGATGAAGCAAATCTATGGCACAAAAAGCTAGGCCATATCAATATGAAGCAAATCAACAAGATCTCTACAAAGAAACTTGTTCGAGGATTGCCTATTCTCAATTATTCAAAGTCTGATCTATGTACACCATGCGTACTGGGTAAACAGGTTAGAAACTCTTACAAATCAATAAATAAAGTTTCCACTAATCATGTATTGCAGCTTCTGCATATGGATTTGTTTGGACCTACCAGAACGAAAAGCATTGGTGGAAAAAGGTTATGTCTGGTAATCGTGGATAATTACTCACGATTTACTTGGGTCTATTTTCTTTCAAGTAAGTCAAAGACCTTCTCTCTCTTTTCAAAGTTTGCTAAAAAAGTGTAGAATGAGAAAGGTCACACTATCTCAAGCATTCGTACAGACCATGGAGGTGAGTTTGAAAATCAAGACTTTACTAAATTTTGTGATGAATTTGGTTTTCAGCACAAATTCTCCTCTCCGTATATACCAGAACAAAATGGGGTTGTGGAAAGGAAGAATAGGTCTTTACAAGAAATGGCAAGAACACTTTTAATTGGAAATCAAATTTCTTCAAGGTTTTGGGCAGAAGCTGTTTCAACTGCTTGCTATATTATAAACCGAGTGTTTGTAAGGTCAATTCTTGAGAAAACTCCTTATGAAATTTTTAAAGGAAATAAACCAATAGTTTCTTATTTTCAAATATTTGGTTGCAAATGTTTTATTCTAAAGAATGCAAATGATCGTGTTGGTAAGTTTGAAGAAAAATCAGATGAATGATTCTTTCTTGGATACTCAACTACAAGCAAAGCTTTTAGAGTATTCAACAAAAAGACTCAGACTGTGGAAGAATAAATGAATGTCAAATTTCAAGACTCTCCACAAGTTCAGCAACTACAGACTGAAGATTCAGAATCTGCTCCAGACACTGCTAGATCTAACTCCACTGAAGCAGTTACTAATTTGAAATCAGTACAACAAGCTACTGATGAAGAATCCACTCAAGAAGAAGATCAACAATCTATCAGACTGACCAGTAACTGGAAGCACAAGTCTAGTCATCCTGAAGAACTAATTATTGGGAACATTAATGAGGGAATTCGAACAAGATCTAAAAGGCGAGAAGAGTCTAGTGTTGTTGCTCTTATTTCTGAAATAGAACCCAAAAATATTGAAGAAGCCTTAGCTGATGAAAGCTGGATTGAAGCAATGCAAGAAGAGCTCAGACAATTCAGTATTAACGACGTATGGGAATTAACTTCCAAACCAAAAGGTAAATCAGTTATTGGAGCTAAATGGGTTTTCAGGAACAAAGTTGACGAAAAAGGCAAAGTAACGAGAAATAAAGCAAGACTTGTGGCTAAAGGATACACGCAAGAAGAAGGGATAGACTATGATGAGACTTACGCTCCAGTAGCAAGGTTAGAAGCAATCAGATTACTACTTGCTTTTGCTTGCTATAAGAATTTCAGGTTGTTTCAAATGGATGTCAAAAGCGCATTCCTTAATGGATTTATTCAAGAAGAAGTCTACGTGGAATAACCTCCTGGATTTGAAGATTCAAAGAAACCAGACTCTGTGTTCAGACTGAAGAAAGTTTTATATGGATTGAAACAAGCTCCTCGAGCTTGGTATGAAAGGCTAAGTAATTTCCTAATTCATAATGGCTTTTCTAAAGAAAAGGTAGACACTACTTTGTTCATTAAAAATGAAGGTAAAAGCTTTCTACTTGTTCAGATTTATGTTGATGACATCATATTCGGATCATCTAATGAGACTTTGTGCAAGAAATTTTCTAAGTCTATGCAGGATGAATTCGAGATGAGCATGATGGGTGAACTATCATTTTTCCTTGGTCTACAAGTCAAACAACTAAAGGAGGGAATATTCATTCATCAAGAGAAATATGCAAAAGAACTTGTTAAAAAGTTCGGTCTGGAAAATTGCAAAAAGACTGACATACCAATGTCAAGTTCCTTGAAGATAGACAAAGATGAAGCAGGGAAGAAAATCGACCAAAAGTTATACAGGAGTATCATTGGTTCACTTCTTTATCTTACTGCATCCAGACCTGACATATTATTTAGTGTTTGCATATGTGCTAGGTTTCAATCTGATCCTAGAGAATCTCACTTAAGTGCTGTTAAACGTATTATTAAATATGTTGCTACTACTGCTAAGATCGGTCTTTGGTATCCCAAAGAAGGAGATTTTACACTTCTTGGCTATTCAGATGCAGATCTTGCAGGTTGTAGAGTTGAAAGAAAAACCACTTCAGGTACTTGTCAATTGCTTGGAAACAGGGCAGTATCTTGGTTTTCAAGGAAACAAAGTACTGTGGCTCTTTCAACGGCTGAAGCAGAATACGTAGCCCTTGGAAGTTGCTGTTCTCAAATACTGTGGATAAAACAACAACTGCAAGACTTTGGCATTGAAGAGTCTTGCACAGAAATAAGATGTGACAACACCAGTGCAATTAATCTTACAAAGAATCCTATCCTACATTCAAGAGCAAAACATATTGAGATTCGACATCACTTTATAAGAGATCATGTTCAGAACAAAGAGGTCTTGATACAATTCATAGACTCAAAGAATCAACTGGCAGACATCTTCACAAAGCCACTTGAGAAAAGCTCAGACTCAATATATTATCTCTTGAAGAATGTTGAAGCTCAGACTCAGAAACTAAAGTCTGGCAGATTATCAGACTCAAAGGTTAAAGACTAAGAATACGAATCGACACGACTGTAAGTTCATTTACTTAAACAAATTATCTATTTATTTTTAAGGCGGTTATATTTAAAGAGAGTGGTTATCGATTTATTAAGTCAGTTATTTTTCAATTTTTTTTTTAAGATTTCCAAAATATACGACGCTTGGATTACCCCTCGTAGCTATTATCTTTTATACACTTCTTCTCATTCGTTTTCACTTTACCCAGAAACCCTAGATCAAAAGCTTTTCACTGCTCTGTATTTTTCTCTCCAAAACTTCTTCGTTTCAAAGTTTTCAACTTTCTTGCGACACAAGTGAGAAAGCTTCTCCAAAGAAAGCACAATGTCGTATCAAAGGAAGTCATCCAGAATAGCAAACAGGGGACCACAGGGATCTGGTGAGGGGCCTACGCACTTTGATCTCACTGAAGAAATCGACTTTCCTACTGAGTAAACTCCTCAACGATCTCAACAGCGGTCTTCCCCAACTAGACCTCAAGGACATCGCCCTCAAGATGCAGAAACGGTTTTTGAAGATATTGAACCAGTAAGAACTCTTAAGCCTGCCTTTGTTTATAGGCTTTACTCTGCATTAAAGGAAGGAGGTTCTGCTATGACCTTCATTGATGAATTCCTGAAAGAGAAGGGTTACAGAAATGAGACTCATTTTCTCACTGTCATGGAAATGTCAGAAATTGTTCCTGAAGGAACGGCTGCAAAAGCCTTTGCAAACTTTCCCAGTGACCCTAGGTTTGGTAGTATGAATCAGCCAGAAGGAAAGGATGATGATGAAAAGATGTTCATCCACTTTAAACCATGGATGGGTGTGGCTGCAAACCTTCGAGGGAAGAAGGATGAACTGTTCCGCTCATACGGACATAGGAAGAAGTATGAAAAGTTGCTGAAGCGTGGGGTGATGAACCCACGGACTGTGGATTTCGATTTTCTGGACTTATTGAGCTATAAATCTGTGAGAGAAGTTTGAAAAACTTCAACTTTATCAGTTTTGTACTGACTGTGATATGGCACATTCTGAATTAACAGCGTACTTCTACTCCAATCTCAGTTTCATTGATGCAAACAGCTTTTCTTTCAGCGTGAGGGATAAAGAGTATGTTGTTGATAAGGACATTCTGGCAGATATACTTGGTGCGGAAAGAGGGGCTTTCCAATCAATCAGTGTGTCCGTAAGCCATGCTACTCTTGAACTTGCAAGAGACAGAATTGCAGAAGGTCAACTTTCCTACTCTAGGATGAATGCAACAAATACTTTGCCGCACAAGATTGTGATCAACTGTCTGAGACCCAAATCAACATCCAAGACAGATGTATCCATCTCAGAGGCCAAGTTGATGTTTGCAATCAAGACTGGTCTTAACTTCTCTTTGCCGCACACCATCATATTTCACATGTACAAATGCATGGCAAAGGACAAAGGAAAACTTCCTTATGCTGCTCTCATTACTCGTCTCTTCAGACATCTGAACATTCAACCTCCTCATATTCTCATCGTGAAGACTATTGATAAAATGGTCATCGGGCTGAGGATGATTACCAAGATGCGTCTGAAAGAGCTTAGCAAGAAGCTGGAGCAATTCAAGGAAAAGACTCCTATCAAGTTCAGACCAGACTCATCAGCGGCCAAAAGAAAAGGGAAAGAACCAGTGGTTAGTTCTACCAAAAAGAGAAGGGCAATCATCTTGGAAGATGAAGATGATGAGGATGCTCTACCCATTTCTGCTCTTATTTCTCAATTTGCTGCATCTGTTCCAGTTGTTCCAGAACATCAATTTGCAGAAAAAGAGAAAGAGAAAGAGAAAGAAAAAGAGAAGAAAGAGGAAGAAAGAGAGGAAGAGGAAGAAGGAAAATCAGAACAAGCAGATGAACCAGAACAAACAGATTCTCCAGCAGAAAAAGAGGATCTACAACAGCCTGTCACTGAGGAAACTCCTCAGAAAGAAGAGTTCTTTTCTCCTCCAAAAGACATGGAAACAGGGGGAGATACAGACAGAGAACACACCCCTCTTCTACTGACTTTTAGAGAAGAAGATGCACAAACAGGTGTTAGTCGATCACCTCCTGATGCTGAAGATGTTGATGCTGCACAGTTTCCTGAAGGAGAGGCATCATCTCCACATACTGAACTTCCTGCTGATATTCATACTGGCTTGACTCCACCATCAGATCTAGCTGAAGCAAGCACTCAAACTGACAATTCTGGAGATTTTCAAAGGCTGCTTGAAATCATCTTGGAACTCAAAGGCCAAATTTATGCCATGGGATATGAATTTCAGACCTTGCAGAATGAAAATCATGCAATGTTCATCACTCTGCATGATCAGCTTAAAGATGTTCAGCGTCAGATTCAGGATACTGCAAAGGGCACTACTCTCACCCAAGTACAGGAAGATTTGAGGAAGCTTGAAGACACTGTCAAGTCTATGGAGGACTTTCAACTTGTTCGCATTCCTCGTGCTCCTTGATTTTTTTTATGCTGACAAAAAGGGGGAGAAGACTTTGCAGATTTTCGATGATTTTCTGTCCTCAAACCAAATCTTATCTTTTATATTTTTTTTGAGTTGTTATTTTGACTTTGACTTGAGTTTTTTGTGTGTGCAGTTTTTGAATGTGTGCTCACTATGGCAATACTTTAAGCTTCTTAAATTAGATAAAGATAGTACTGTCTGTTTATGACTAATGAGGTTTCGGTGAATGCAGATCTGTGTACAGGGAAAGTTTGTGTACAGGATAACTTCTACTATTTTTATTCTAATCTTTTATGATGCTTGCTTAAAAGTTGTATTGCTGGGCGATAATATTCAAATCTGCAGGAAAGTTTTGTCACCATCAAAAAGGGGGAGATTGTTGGATAAATTCTCTTAAAGTATTTTGAAGTTGACAAAACATTTTTATCAGTCTAGTCTGAAGACTTACAGACTCTATTGACAAAGTCTGAAGATCAAAGTCTGAAGCTGGCAAGACTCAAGACTTATATTTCAAAGTCTACTCTCATGGACAGTTTCCAGAACGACATTTATTTTGATCTTATATGATCTTTATTCTAACGATTAGAGAATATCTTTCTACTGGATTCAGCACTAAAAGATCTTACCTTCATATTTGAATATGTATAGATTCTCTAAAGATTTCGCAACTTATATTTGGAAGGATCTACTTATGGAAACCGAGATCCTGATTGTATGGGCGAGCAGGATTGATGGGCTATCAACACTTACCTTAAAGAGCTCGAGATCTCTCTAATTGATCTGTCCAACGGGTTGATTGGAAGAACTTCTTTGGAAGGTGCCAACAGTATTGAAGGCATGAAGAAGTATATAAGAGATATGCTCTAGTTGTTGAAGGGTGCTGGATAGAAAAATTCCAAAATCTGAATCTCATTTTCTATTTTGCGATATCACTTTTCGAGCGTTATATGTAATCAAAAGAGGGATCATATTGTAGTGAGACCTTGAGGAAGTGTAGTAGAGTTTTCTACACTGTGGACTCAAGAGTGTGAGACTGTAATCACTCTTTTTGATTCTTAGTGAAATCCAGCCAAAAGGGCTGTCCGTGCGGGAGAGTGGACGTAGGCTTGGTTTAAGCCGAACCACTATAAATCTGGAGTCTTGATTCTCTATCCTTAATCCTTTTTATCTTTAACTGCTTTCATTTGCTGCACTTGTTGGTTTTAAGTTATTTATATCTCATTCGGATTAATTTATTAAAATTGCTTTAAACACCTATTCACCCCCCTCTAGGTGCTAATTCTAGTCCTAACAAAAGAAAGAAAAGAAAAGTTTGTTTCTCGTTTCTTGTTTCTTGAGTTGTTTCTATGAATAAGAAACAAATTTTATTTTATTTTTGATTTTTTGTTTCTGTTCCAAATCTATTCCCTGGAGCAAAAAAAATTACAAAAACGCAATTCTGTTTTATTTTTGTTCTTGGGAACAAAAGAACAGAAACATGTGTTCTCTAGAGCGTTACCAAACAACATCTAACTTACCATGTATTTATTCATGCGTATTATGTCAGTTTACCTTCAATGTGCATAATTGTAACATGCTTAATTCGAATGCAACATCTCATTTAGAAAGCAGTGATGAGCTATTTTATACAAAACCTTAGACATGACGTTCATTGCACATTAACTTCTCGAAAGTTCAATCAATAACAATCAATGCATGGGTGCCAATTTTGAAAGACGGAGTTAGTGTTATGAAAAAAAATCTTTTGCTCAATAATCCCTACAGATTTTCCTTTTAAAAAACAATCACATGCATGGGGCCTCGGTTCATCGAACGAGGGTCCTCAGGATCTCCACTCCTCTAATTTATCGAACCAATCACCCTTGGTGCATGAACCTAAGGTCAGCTTATTCAACGGGGCTTTCTACATATCCAAAAACTTCAGTATATTCTCCTCAACCCCCATGTCTTCATAATCTACGTTAGTTGTATAACGGCACTTCAGTAGTCCAGATTATAGCAATGCTACTTTCAGCGGCACAACAGCTTATTTTATTAATAAAAAATATTGCTATTTTCTAAATTGATTTGACAGAAAAAAACTACAGATTTTCTATCAAAAATTTATTTCTACTTCAACAGAGTTATGAAAGTGTTTTATGATTCAAAAAATTATTACAACACTATGACGACCTGGACATGTTAATTTTCTAATTTTGGCTAGAGATCGAGGGTGTATTTAGACCAGGAGAATTTTAAGACCGGCAAAATAAGCACCTTAAATGGAAAGAACTTCGTTCTTACCTCGGATTGCTTGAAATGAACCCCCTTATTGAAGCCCAAGTGGAATCTTACACCAAGCTTGAATAGCCTTGGATAAGGTCAAAATGGACGTAGGCCTAGGGTGCCTTGCCCAACTCGTGGCCTACCAAGTGCAATGTGCTGGCCCACTCGTGCATTGCCCAAAGGCTAGCTCAGTGCTGGCAAATGCCACCCCGTGCCATTGATGGCTTTAAAGATTTTATATTTTCTTATCTAAAAATTGACCAAACTTTGACTGAGCATATCTGTTGTTGTTCGGTGTCTAATCGACCCAATTTTTGTCCCCACCAAAAGCTCGCAACCCAATTTTCCAAAAATGTGGTCCGATTTCAAAAAAAGTACCGCGATCACAAATTTTGTAGTATTTGTCCGAATTTATGATTATAGTACAAACTTATAGTATTGTGACATTAAAAAAAATAAAATCTGATTGATGTATTCTTGCTAGAAAGCCAATGACTTGATTTTTTTAAATGAAATGAATTGATAGAGTCAAATTATAAATTTCTCGACACCTTAAGATTGAATGACCCTAGTTTATTATTATTGATTTTGGGTATCGTATAAACCTAGTTAAGAATTAAAATATCTTCAAAACCCATCATCTTAGTATGGTTGGAAAGCTCTTAAAGATTACAACCCAAGTGTATCCTTCAATTGAATTTTATTGAAGTTTTTCTTTCGATCAAAGTTTCTTGAAGTTTTCAACAATCATAAGAAAAAAAAAATAGGTGTTTCTCTCTCTCTCTCTCTCTCTCTCTCTCTGTGCGCTCGCAACGCGGAGATGCGGCCAAGTGGAGGTGAGCAACGATAGCAACGAAGGGACTAGCGGTGGAGAGTCAAGCTTTAGGGACGAGAGTGGATGACGGCGGAAAGTTCGCAGTGTAGCGGTAATTTTTGCATAAGTGAGCGGAGGGAGAGAGATAGAAGAGATAAGGAAATGGGAGTCGGTTATAATTTGGTTTTGCATTACTTTTTTGCTCATGCTATTTCTACCCTATTATTGAGTTTTGACATCTCCTTTCACATTGAATTAGGTACATTATTCCTTACAAGTCCTATTCTTTATTTAAGATTATTTCTTACGTTTTTTTCTTCTTCTCTATCTTTTTTTTTTTTTTCCAATTTTACTAAAAGGCAAAACCACCACATCCCATTAAAACAATTTTTTTTTTCATCATGGCCGCTTCTTCCACACCCATTACAATTCAACATTTCCTTCATGTATGTTTTCTTCTAAATTTATTCTCCATTGTTGTAATATGAGCAAGCACTAATCATATATCATAATAAAGAAATGTTATTTTCTCTACCAATTGTTTACTTTATTTTCCTAAATAAACCTCACGATGGTGATATTTTGGTTTCGATATCTTGGTTAATATATGAATCACACACAATTTACTCATTTTCATTGCATTGTTTTTTGTGGTCATCATGGAAGGCAATATTGTTACTTGCTTAAATGCATATATGATGATGAAAGTGCGAGTGGAAAACAATGATAGATCTAGTCAGAAAGTTCATTTAAAACATTACAAGGTAATTTGTTAACGCAAGAGGTTCTATTGAGTTTGCAGATGCATCTTCTTACTCAAGTTTATGTCCTTTCTATAAAAAGGTCAAAGAGACATAAATATGTTCTTATTGATTGCGATAAAAAAAGGTAAATATCGTGATCAAGATATTATTTCTATTGCAGATCAAAGAGGAAAGACTTAATCACATTTGATTGATTGTTCTTTTGAAGTTTGTTGCTATAAACATAAGGACGGATCACCTATTTCGTTTTTTTTTTTATCTCGGCACCCTTCCACTCATAATGCCTCCTTGTCATTTTGTGTGCAAGTTTTTGGTGCCGTGATCGTTTTTGTATAGTTTGGTCAAAGCTCAATATATTTCTTACTTTTACCAAAAAAAAAAAAAAACATAAGGACGGATCACTATTAATCAAAATATTTAATGCATCACACAATAAATATATTAAAATTTGGACTACCAAATTCACCGAAGAAAATGAAAGTTGAGTAGTTAAAATACACGGACTACAACATAATGACACACATTGCGAGAGAGCGAAAGAGAGAGAGAGATAGATATACGGAGCCAATAAAAGAGTGGAAATAGTGCAAGCCTAACTTATATATGAGTGTGTGGTTTTTCAATTGATACCTTATGTAAGTGACATGTATGTTTGTCAACTACCAATTAGAGATTTAATTAGAGAAAATTTCCTCCAAACTTACCAATGGATTAATGGAAGAAAATATGATTCACCGTGAAATAATTGCTGAATAGATGCTATGGGGCAGCCGTTTAGATTAGTTTGGTGTCATGGAACAGCATAACAACGTAGGGGGAACTATGTCGATAACTAAGGGTCCAACCTTTCTTAGTCAGAGGATTATCAAGTCTTGAGTTCTCGGATGACATACAAATTTCTCTAAAACAATACCACTATAACTTGTAGGGACCCATTGTCCCCCTAGAATCTTCTTATCGATAAAGATGAGGGCATTGTAAAATAATAAAACTCATCATATAATTTTATCTTAGGTTGGCTAGTGCGCGGCGGGTAAAAAGCGCTTTGAAAAATAACACCCTACCTTAGGGAAAGAAAAAAGAACTTGTTATGTTGACTCATAACGACCATAATAAACGACCGGGGTGGTTCTCATAAGGATCCCCTCTCTTTTTGTATTTTAGGCTAAGGATTAATCTTGAGGTTTTTATTTATTCCAAGTCTCTTTCTACCTACCATCCACCTGAGATTTGTCGCCCAAATATTCACTTAAAATGTGTCGCCTCACTTTATAGATCAATTTTCTAAATCCGTTTTTGCATCTCAAATTTATCTAATTGATCTTTTGAGAGAATGTGTGGACAAGTTGATTGCATGCGACATATCAAAGGGAGATTCCACCTTAGATAATCAAGTTCCAAACTTTCTTAATCAAATTTTCAAAACTCCATTACAGAAACCAGCTAACTCAAAGGGTTATCATCTGACCTAAAAAAAGAAAAGGGTTATCAAATTTGAGTACTCTAGACAAACTAATTTCACCGGAACCATACTACTATAAATTGTAGGGGACCCATTGCCTCCCAAAATCTTCTTGTCGATAAAGATGATGGCATTCTACATCATATAATTTTATGTAGGCTGGTTAGTGATCCGCGGCTGAAAAGCGCTTTGGAAAATAGCACCCGACGTTAGGAAACTTAAAAAAAAAAAGGTCAGTAAGAAAGGGCACGCGTGTAGGGAGGCTGGTGACTTCCACGTCGACTGCGAATAAATTAAAGTCAATACTAGTCTTATTGACTTGTAGTCAATGACCAGCTGCTTCGCAGAAAGATCTTCACGGGATTTGATCAGATGAATGGGCTTTTTACAATATTTATATTGTTTTTTTTTTTTGGGTATTTTAGGCTAAGAATTAAGCGTGTTTTTCTTCGTGTGTTTTTTTTTTTTTTTTTGGTATTCCATGTTTCTCTACGGTTCATTCCTATTCGTCAGGTCTTCTTCTCCGCAGAATAAACGGGTACCGCTGATTAGAGTTTTGTTGTCCCAGATATTTGCTTGCAATTTCTTGTCTCGCTTCATAGATCAATTCGGCAAATCCTTTTTTGCACCTCGAATTTCTCTAATCGATCTAAAGAGAGAATATCCGTAAATTTGTTGGATGCATGCGCCCTATCAGAGGCATATTCAACCTTGGGTAATGGAAGTGGCCAGTTTGTGGAACAAAAACCCAAATATGTAATGGCTAACTTAGGTTTTTGGGAGAACACGTTAACAAAAACTAAATTGGCCAAGTTCATGGAAGCAATTGGACGCGGTAAAGCACTACATTCGCATATTTGAAGGTGATAAGGAAAACTATGTTACATGAAAATAAAACATATATTCATACGTGAGAGACCCTAAACTAGTAAAAAATTTCAAAAAAAAAAAATAATGCCAATTAGACATAAAAAAAAAATTATCTATAACTCTTCGAAATATTAACATAATAAGGAAAATAAAACAAATGATGAGCCTGAATAGTATCACGTCTTCCGTCATGGTGTCCAGTGAAGTCGGACAAAGTGAAAGAAGCAAGGGCCCCAGGAAGCTTGACCTTTGCAATGGGATTTTCGGTACGTGAATAGTTTGATGTAGGAGAAGAGTTTAGAAGAGAAGGAAAAAAAATGAGGATGAATGAAGCGGAAGATGTAGTCATTAACGATTGGGGTGTCAAGTCGTAATTTGATTCCTATCAAATAGGTCGATCCTCACTTTCTGGAGTTTAGATGGTGTCCTCAGCACTAGCAAAAAGTTGAGCCACTAGCAAAAAGTTGAGCCCCAACCGAACTGAGTCGTTCATCCGTGCAAGTGACATAAATTACTAAATGGGTAAAATCAGTTATTTGAAAAAAAAAAAATGAACGAATCATATCATGAAATTAGAGATCGCACACGTCGGCATGAACCAGGAGCAAACTTTTTATTCAAATGAAATTCCGTAGCGGTAAACACAATCTAAGAAATTCATTTAAAGCTCGTTTAAGATCGTTTTCGACCCTCGAAAAACCTACCTTTTGGCAAGTTCGAGTCCATTTTCCCAGTTCGATCCCTAACACCTCGCTGTTTCAATGGTCCATTAGTGATTATTTCTGCTTTTGAGCCAAGATGATCCTGCGTCTAAGAAATCTTTGTCCGTTGACTTCGATCAGCGCAATAACATCAGAATTCTCTAGGTAATATAGTGCTCTTCTCCAAATCGTTACTTTTAAATCGTGCGGTACGGACTAGTTCCATTTGCTAGTAATAAAACTGCAGTAATGAAAAAGTATTTAAGTTTAAGCAAATCCAAAATGTATGGAGAGTACAGTAGCCAAAACAAAAACTCGGATATGACGCCCAAATTTTACTGGTCTGATGTACATCAACATCATATATCTCTCCAAAGCTGTGTCGCAGGGCTCGGTCACTTCTTGGGATGATAATAAGGATAAACGGTGAAGAAGGCCTGGATAATAGTAAGAACTAAGAGAGTGAAAGCACCGGCCGCCGAAATGAAGGACCAGGGGCTGCCGAAGTACTCGCGCTTGATTCCCGCCCATCGCAACCGCCACTTGTTCTGACTGTACTGGGTGACTTGCCCGTATATCTCAGCCAAGTAGCTCGACTTGATATCGAACAGGACATCCTTGGCGAGATCATTGAAGAACCTCGCGACCTCCTCGTTGGTCCCTAGAAAGTTCGTGATTATGCTGCGTTGAGACAGGACTGCCGCATCTGCCGCCGTGCTCGTGAGACATCTCATGAGGACCACGTAACTGGAGATGTGCTTGGAGCAGTAATGGTAGCACTGCTCATAGGCCACGCAGTTAAGGAAGAAGGAGCCGGTGAAATGGTCGAGAGTCAGAGGAGGGATCCAGAGTACTCCGTGATCGAACTCGACCTCTATCAGGTTCTTGCTCTTCCTCCGTTCAAACTTTATTCCAGCGAGAAGCAGCTGATTTGCGGAAGGCATCAATTGCAGCAACTCTTTGTCGACCGGTGGGGGACTCTCGAGATCCAAGTGGCCGACTAAGCACAGTCGGAACAAGTCGAGCAAGTGCGTGATATTGGGGACTCCGTAGTGTCTCTGGAGATCTTGCTCTGGCCATTGGAGCGCTCTGTTGAAGAACCCTAAGGCGATGTCAATGAGGGAGCGGTCGGCATCAGAAGGAGACTTGGATAATGCGTAGACCTTCTGAAGAACGAAGAACGGGATCTGGTTTTCAATCATGAGGAGGTCGAGCATGAGGGACGATACAATCCATGGCGTGGAGAACAAGGGGTCGTCGTCATCCAATGGAATCACCCCGGTGCTGATGCGGAATAACTCGACAATGAAACAAGCATCAGGAATCATCGTCTCGATCAAATCCGAGGTTTCCTGATTGAGGTCCTCTGAGTAGCTTTCCCATATGTGGGTCTCCAGCGAGGCGACAGCCTCGAAGTACTCGTTTGGGCCCATGGTGGTACGGTCCAATGGACACAATCCGGGGCTTGTAAGCGTTGGCTTTGCTCTCCATCCGGCTCTTGGGTACCCTGAAGATGTAGCAAGAGCAGGTGCCGGCCGAGGGCTGCAGAAGAGCAGGCGTGTGCCCAAGCCAACCCTCAATGCGAGAAGACCAGCCACGGCCACCCTGCGCGGCCGCCGTGATTGTGTAGTGATTGCTGTCTCCGTTCATTCTGGTTTTGGTGGTTGATTCCGCCGGGTCAAGCTTTCATGAGTCGCGTCCCTTGATCATTTTCCTTAGTGGAATGTCATGCATGTGATGTGATATGCGTCAATTATGTCCGATCAACCATTAGTAACTTAAAACAAGATAATGATTTTTCCACACTCATATTCCATAATAGATTAGAAAGTGTTTAAAATTTTACAAGTGGACCCATCAATTAATCAGTAACTTACCAATCAGATAATGATATTGATTTAAAAGACGTAACTATATATGTGTTCATTCATGCCTAGTTTTGCTGTCAACACGCATAATCATACCAAGCTTAATTCGAATGCAGCACTTCATCCACGAGGCGATGAGGAGCTATTTTATACCTACTATTCTATATGACGTTCATTGCAAAACAGCATTTCAAGAGATCAGTCAATAACGATTAACGCATAGATGCGAATGTTTTCAAAGACGCTATCGGTTTTAATAAAAATTTATTCTTTTCAACAATTCTGTTGAAATCAAAACTAACTATCGAAAATAATCAAATCAAAGCCACGGTCCTCAAACCAACGGCCCTCTCCACTCCTTCAATCCGTCCGACCGATCCTCTCGAGATATGAACCTAGCATTGACTCAATTAACGGGTCTTTAACATATGCAAACACTTCGATATATTCTCCACGATCTCCATAATTTCATTTTGTGGTTGAATAGTATAACGACACTCGAATAATCTAGATAATAGCAGGTGGACTAATCATATTATTATAATATTTAAATAATAAATCACACCATCATCTAATAACATGAACTTTTAAAACTATTGACAATAATCTCATAAAGTTTCACATGATATCTCACACGTATTATTGGATGATTTGAGGTTGCCATCGACAATTTGACAACTTGTTTTGTGGGGTCGATGGTGACACGTATGAATAGTATGTCTTCACCTACTACTTTCAATCATGAAAGCGAAGCTAAATGCATGATGATAATGATGATAAATAATAGATTGTGACGGGTTGATCTTTAATTTGCATGTTTTGTACGTAAATAGTCAGATGCTTAGTGTTTATGGGTCACTGAGCATGTATTAGGTCAGATAAAATAGAAGTTCATAAAAACTATAATTGCATGTGTATGGTCAGCCATGCCGTGGCTGGTGGGCCATCATTTTCGGAGAAAGATAAAATATACTAGGCTACATTGTTTCACGAAAAAAATAAATAATTTGAAACGAGATGTTAACATGTTTAGGAAAATGTTTTCCAACAACTTTCATGAAAACATTTTCTGGATATTCTAATGTTCGGTTCATGTAAAATAAACTAATTAAGGAAAATATTTTCTGCCAATAGAAAAAACACCTTCAAAAGTGAGAAAAATATTTTCCTCTTTTTAGAAAGCAGGAAATATTTTCCATCCTCTTCCTTTTACCTCTAGACCAAGAACTTTCTTTCATCAAACACTTTTTCCTTTTATTTTTTATTTTTCTTTTAGAAAATTTGAGTTATTAATTTTAATTTTAAATTTTAATTGTTTTCTTTTTCTTTTCTTTCTTTGTTTTTCTTCTTCCTCGACCCGTCATTGGCCATAGCTGTGGTTAGCAACTGGCCACAAGCTATTTCAAGCCTCGCCATGGGCTAGTGAGGCTTGAGGTTGCCTATGGCGATGGCTGGCGATCGATAAAGGAAGAAGAAAAAGAAAAAGAAAAGCAAAGAAGCGAAAAAAATAAGAAAGAAAAATAATTTAAAAATTGAAAATTTTTTGGCACTTTTTCTCAAAAAAATGAAATCAGATACTAAATGGTAGAAAATATTTCTAATTCATTTTTAGCTTTCAATTAAATATCAGAAAATATTATTATTTTTCTGGAAAATGGCTTCCTAAAAAACATTTTCCAAAAATGTCACATTTTCAGCGAAACGTACAGAGTTTAAAACGATGTCATTTTGATCTAAATCATTTTTTTACCCCAAATTTTAGTTAAATTAGATTAAAAAAATAAAAAAGACTCTATTTAAGAAAAAAATAATACAACCATTCACCATCGCATATTGATAGCTATACTTCTTGATCGTCGATAATTATTATTCATAGTTATTGATGAGCTTTTTCTATAATCGTCAATAATTACATTATGTAGTTACTTAATAACAATGTCACATAAATGTCGATAAACATACCAATTCCACCAACCAAACTCTATTTGACCTGATTGACTATGTATCGATCATAATGAGTTGGTTATTTTTATGTGTAAACGCCACCATTAAAAATATAGCATAATAGGTGCTATTGGGCATTCCGTTTAAATTACTTTGGTGGTTATGTAACAACATATTACTAAGTGTCTAAACTTTCTTACTAAGAGGATGATCAAGTCTTGAGTACTAGATGACAAGCAAATTACATTGGAACAATAGCACTATAACTTGTAGGGGACGCATTGCCCCTAAAACCTTCTTATCGATGAAGATGAGGGCATTCTATAATGAGAAAGCTACATTATATATAATGTTATCTTCGAGCTGCTTAGGGTGCGCATGGTAAAATTTCTTGGCTGGGGAAGAGTTTTTTTCCAGAAATAGTTCTTTTCTATTTCTATTCCGGGGAACAGTTTCTGAGCAAAAGAACCCGTTTGATAACTGCACAAAATTTCTACTATCGGAATAGAACAAAAAAATAGAAATGCATTTGGTAACGCAACGATTTTTTTTTGTATTTATTTGTATTTTTTATTTTTTTTGTATTTTTTTGTATTTATTTTTGTATTCTTTTTTTTGTATTTATTTGTTTATTTGTTTATTTGTTTATTTATTTTTTTTTGTATTTTTTTGTATTTATTTGCTTTATTTGCTTTTTTTTTCTTGCGTTTGTTTTTTATTTGTATTTATTTGTTTTTTTTTTAATTTATTTTTGTATTTTTGTATTTTTTGTTTTTTTATTCTTGCTCACGGTCAGCGGTGGCCGGCGGCGGCGACGGGTGACCGGTGGCGGCGGCGGTCGGCGGTGGCTCCAGACAGTTGGAGGTGGCCATGTCAAGAGAGAAATAAAACAAAAAGAAAAAAGAAAATTTGTTTATTTCTAGAAATTGTTCCTGAGACAATAAGCAATTTTTTTTTTTGTTTCTCGTTTCTATTCCCGAGCTAACTTTTCTATTATGGGGAATATAAATAAATTTGCCGTTATCAAACGGGTTTCTATTCTTTTTTTGTTCCGGGGAACAAAAGAATAGAAATTTTTGGGCTGGGGAAGGTTACCATGCAGCACCTTAGTGCTCGACAGCTAGAAAGCGCTTTGAAAAATGACACTACGTTATGTATAATGTTATCTTTAGCCTAGCTAGTGCCTAGCAGCCAGAAAGCACTTTGGAAAATGACACCCTACCTTAGAAGCCAATAAGGAAGAGCTCGCCGTGAGAAAAACTTCTACATTACATATGATCTCTTTTTTTTTTTGGGCGTATTCCCAGTCTCTCTCTAAGTTTCATTCCTAGTCGTTTGGTCTTCTCCTTCACGGGATAAATGGGTACTATCTATTATAGATTTGCTGTTCCAAATATCCACTTAAAATGTGGTGTCTCACTTTGGTAAATTCATTTTCGCTTCTCAAATTTCTTTAATCGATCTTTTGAGAGTATGTGTGAACTGCTCGATTGCATGCTCCATTCCAAAGGTAGATTCAACCTTAATTAATTAGGTGTCTGACCTTTCTAATCAAATTTTGCAACCTCCATTACAGAAACCAGCTAATTCCTAAGGGTTTTCAAGTTTGAGTACTCAGATGACAAATTAATTTCTCTGGAACCATAACTACTATAACCTGCAGTGGTCCCCAACATCTTCTTATTGATAGAGACAAGGGTATTATTATAATAATAAAAGCCATCTTAAACTTGTTTAAATTTGTTAATTTGGTTAGATAGGAATTTGCGGTCGTGAAATGGATCAAGAAAGACTCGACTTACACTTTCTTGTCAAATCATGATGAGCGGTGGTTGGAGTAAATTATTTGCAAGCGGAAGGGAAGTGAAATAATTTGTTAATAATACAGTTTCGTATGTCATTAATTTGGTAATGGCATGGTGCCTTGTAGCTACACAGCGACGTTGGAATATATAAAATCCCACGTAAGACAGCACGCGCGTGGGCGAATTTCACGTCAAGACCAAAAAAATTAATAGTCAAAACTGTTAAACTGTCTGAACTATGTATATGCTGGAATTTAGAACGCGCTTGGAGGTCCATATATATGTATGTATGAAATTATCGGTCGTTCTCTTTCTTACAAAGGAAGAGAATTGTACTTGTAACGCAACACGGCCATCGAATCCGTTAGCCGCCGTTGCTTCGTTGCCCACACCATCATCCGAAATGTCTGATTCAAGAACACCACCCAGAGCCCCCGTCCCAGTAAAAATTTGTATGGACTCTGGGAATGTCAGGGGCAGAAACCGGCCAGAAGCACTACACTCCCACAGCGCAGCCGCCCGCTCCGGGTCGGGTAACCCAGCGGCCACCCGCTCCACAAAAGCTCATGGGTCAAGCCACCACCCACCCCACCCGCCCCAGTCCTCCTGCTGCTTCTGCCTCTAGCTTCGCTTCGAGGGATCTCTAATGGCTACTCATAGTTAACAATCAGGCGGTTTGCAGAAGGATCTTTGCCGGATTTGATCAGATGTGTGGACTTTTTACAACATTTGTTCTTGTTTGCCTTCTTCTTCTTCTTCTTCTTCTTCTTCTTTTTTGTATCCCATGTTTGTGTGTCTCTCTCTACCTCTTATTCCTAGTCGTCCGGTCTTCTCCTCCGCAGAATAAATGGGTACTGCTGATTAGGGTTTTGATTTCCCAGATATCCACTTAAAACTTGTTGTCTTGCTTCACAAATTAATTCGGTAAATCCGTTTATTGCACCTCAAATTTCTCTAATCGGTTTGAAAAGAGAATATTTGTGAACTAAATCGGCCAAGCTGAACGGGGCGATAGCACGCGATGGAAACATGGATAAACGGAATTTGATCACTCTAGATTCGCACAATCAGAGATGCACACACATCAACGTGGAAAAGGGTAGAAAAAAATTCTTTCCATCAATTAAAAAAATTAATTAAATCAATTAGACATAAAAAGATAAAGCATATATTCATGCACGAGAGACCTTGAGCTAGTCAAGATTTAAAAAAAAAAATTAAATCAATTAGACATAAAAATACCCGGTAAAACAAATATCATATCCCCGCCTCGAACATTATTACATCTTCCGTCACTGGGTCCAGTGCAGTCAGGCAAAGTTGAAGGAATCAAGGGCCAAAGAAATCCAACCGATAAATTATAATTCTTGATATGTGATTGGTTAGACGTGAGAGAACATGCGTAGAAGAGGAAAAAAAATGAGAACAGTATCCGCGACTAAGAGATCAAGCAAAACACCGGGGTTAAAAAACCAGTTCTAGGCCGAGAAAGCAGTGCTGTGGGCCTTCGCGGCCCAGTCGGCAACCCTATTCGCTTCTCTGCTACAGTGATTTAGCATTAGGTTAGGAAACTGTAAAATCAAAAAGACAGCCTCCGCTTGTAGCGAGCGAAGCTCCCATGTCGTCGATCCTTCATCCCGCATAGCTTCAATGAGAATAAGGCAATCCGTTTCAAGCTCGATCTTACGGTCTTGTAGATGACGACTTAGCAAGTGATCAAGGGTATAGGTGAGTGCTTTAAACTCGAGATCGAAAGGATTTTCAATACAGATCAGTGATCCTACCTTGATTATCTCTGCAGACACATGCCATTGATCCCTATGTGCTCCCCGGATGATATGCCCCATCAATATTATACTTAATAACTGCTGGATCGGGAGGTTGCCACAGATGATTAGGGTTGAAAATTTGCCGTCTGGAGCGCGAAGATGTAACTGCAGGAACAACAGAAGCTCTGGTCTGAGCAATCGTCAATTCCACTACGAGATTGGGGTTTGGTTCTTGATCACGGAAGATGAAATTGTTGCGCATCCTCCAGATTTGCCATAGAGTATTGGCAATCAATTCAATGCCAGGTATGGTTTTTGATGTGGCTGCGCTTTCTGTGGCTGTTCCTTCCGATAACTAGTGGTCCATACGATGGACAGATCGAGGGGAAAAGAAAACATTAATCTCCGGATTTGTCCAAACAGCTCGAGTCCACGAACAATGGAGGAAAAGGTGCTCGGTGGTTTCAGGAGCTTGCTGATGATAGAGCCTACAGTAGGGGTCCTCAACAATGTGTCTACGATAGAGGTTGGCTCTAGTAGCAATCGCGTTCTGACAAACCGCCCAGGTAAACATCCTGACTTTTGGTGTAGTTTTCAATTTCCATATTCTTCGCCAAAGGGATTTAGGAGTTTGATAGGATGTAGATGTACTATTACTTGTGGAAAGGTCTGCAGTATTGAGAATGTTGTAGTATCCGCTCTTTACTGTATAGACACCATCTTTTGTAGCTATCCATATCAATTTATCTGTGGAAACCAGAGGTCTGATTGGAATTTTCAGAGCATGTTCAGTAATGTCGTCTCCGAATAGTCCAAGGAGCAGAGTCTGGTTCCAATCATGGTGTATCGGGTCAATAAGATCCGCCACCAGCATTGGTTCCTCAAGAGTCTTGGGGCCATAGAGAATTCCCATCGGTAGCCAGCGATCACCTCTTATGCGAATGTTTTGACCATTACCAACAGACCAACACAATTGGGGGGAGATAGCATCTCTACCCGACAATAGGCTCTTCCATCCCCAAGAGGGACGAGGACCTGGTGTCGCCAAGAGGAAGTCTTTTGTAGGAAAATACAACCCTTTAAATAGTTGACACCATAGAGCGTCAGGCTGTTGCAATAAGCGCCAAGCCTGCTTTCCAAGCATAGCTTTGTTAAAAGCTATAAGGTCACGGAAGCCCAGCCCGCCAGTATCTTTGCTTCCTTTCAATACATCCCAACTTCGCCAATGAATTTCTACCTTATTCTAATCATTTCTCCACCAGAATCTTACAATACTTTTCTCTATTGATTTACAAATTGACAGAGGGATTTTCCGGTCGGAGTGGTTGATTATCACTTTTTTTCTCGGTTTACTGTTCCGCTGTGCGAGTAAATCTCCAATATATCTTCAATATGTAAAATATGATTGATGACTTTATTTTCCGATCAAACCATCAGTAATTCACCAACGCAATAGTGATTTTAGCATCCTCAAATCTAATGCAAATTAGTAAATTACTAAGCGCTTTTAGATTGGACGAGTGGGCCTCTCCGATTAATTAATAACTTAACCACAGGATAATGATTTTTACCACTCATATTCCAGAGAAAATATGAAAGTGTTTGAAATTTTACCTGGGAGCCCATCAGTTAATTTGTAAAACCAACAAGATAATAAAATTGATTTTAAAGACGGATCTATATGTGTGTTTATTCATGCATATTATGTAGTTTTACCATCAACATGCATAACATAACATGCTTAATTGGAACACAATATTTCATTTCTCAAACTTCACAATCCAGAGATGAGCTATTTTATACCAATGCAATGATGCTAACTTTTTCATAAACGAGATCGGTTTTTTAAAATAAATCAATTTTTAGATAATTTTTATAATTTTCTAAAATAATCACATGCACAGGGCCTAGGTTTACAGACTAACGGCCTTCGCGGATCTCCACTTCTCCGATCTGTTGGACCGATCCTCTTGATGGATGAACCTAGGGTTGGCTTATTTAACGGCGCTTTCTATAGATGCAAACACTATTAGGGTGCGTTTGGTAACATTTCTGTTTAAAAATTGTTCCAGGGAACAGAAATAGAAAAAAGTTTTTCTGTTCCGGGGAACAATTTTTGAACAAAAAAAGGGGTTTGGTAAACTTGTTCCGGGAATAAAAAATGAACAGAAACAAGTTTGGTAAATTTGTATTTTTTTTATTTCTTTTTATTTTTCAATATTTTTATTTTTATTTTCTTCTTTTGGCTGGTCGCCGGCCTTGGCCATGGCCGGCGACCGGCCGACGAGGGCCGGCGGCCGGCCGACGAGGGCCGGCGGCCTTGCCCAGCCACGTCGAGGCCGAGCCGCCGTGGTTGGGCGAGGCTCGGCCTCACCTTGGCTGGGCAAGCTCAAGCTCGCTCAGCCAAGGCTCGGCCGAGCCTCGCCAGGGGCCGGCGACGCTCGGCCTCGCCGGGGGCCGGCGACGCTCCGGCGAGGTCACCGGCCCTTGACAGTGTCGCCGACCCTCGACGTCCATGGCCGAGGCCGGCGACCGGCCAAAGAAAAAAGAAAGAAAAAAGAAGAAGAAAAGAAAAGAAAAAAGAGAGAAGTGTTTCTGATTTTTTTTCCAGAAACAAGAAACAATTTTTTTTTGTTTCTTGTTTCCGTTCCAGATGTGTTTCTGGGAACAAAAAAACAATTTTGGAACAAAAACGCACCCAAACGCGTTTCTGTTCCTTTTTTGTTCCCAGGAACAAAAAAACAGAAAAGTTGTTCAAAAACAAAAAAAAAGAAACGAAAATAAACGGGCCCTTATTCTCCTCAGCCCCCACAACTACAGATTCTAACTTAATAGCATAACGACTCCGAATAATCCAAACAATTGTGAGCCGACCAAACATATAGTTTGACAATTTGATGTTGTCATTGATGATTTGACATCTTGTTTGATTATACGACTTTCTTTTGGGCAGCCTATGGTATGTATGGAAAGTGAGTTCTCACCTACTACTTACGATCATAAAAGAGGAACCTAACCTGCATGGTGATACTGATGATAATAAAATCAAGATTGCGACCGATTGATCTTTAGTAGGTGTTTTACCCTTGAATGTTCAGATGCTCAAGGTATGGGGTCCACTCAAAATCCATAAAGTCTTATTAACCATAAGGTAAAAGTTTATAATAAGTAATATAATCTTAGGATACTTGTGCAGGTATTGTGGATCTAAGAATGAGGTTAAATTCGATTTTACAGGATACTATCCTATTGTGTGTGTATTGTAGTATTTGTAGCTTTGGAAAGTCTATGATTTGATCTTTGATCTTTAAGATGGAACTGAATGATCAAGTCGATCATAATTTTTTCAGTATGTCGAGATTGGATGACCTTAGTTAAGAGCTGCAATATATGTAGAACCGATGGTCCTATTTGGGTAAGGATATCAACAGAAAGCTCTTAGGATTATGATCCACTAATTTGATTGGATCGGATTTTTAATAAAGTCTTGTTTTCGCCAAGTTGCTCAAATTTTTCTAGCAATCATAGGCGAAAATTTATTGATATGTTTTCCTCTATCTTTGATTGGAAAAATCCCTCATTGCCAAGTATTTTAGAAATTGAAACACCTAGATAAAATGCATGCTCACGCGAGAGCACTCCCTCCCTCCGACACCTAGATGAGGCCAAATTCAAGGTCACCCAAGATTAGTGACTTTAGAGAAATTAGAGTTCAAGGTCGACTGTGTGATATCCTCAATTCGACCTTTATGTAAGGCATAGAATTATGATGGTAGTTGATAAATCATAGAAAAGTAAGGGATGGTCACCTTACGATAAAAATTCAATTTTACATTGGCGGACCGTGAATTTTTGGAAAAGTGGAAATGTGCCACAAACAAGGAGCCACAAGGGCCCAAGTCGCAGGCAGGCCTAATGGGCCTCACTCCCATCATGGACGGCCCAAGTGGGCCCATCAAGGTCAATTAAGCCCACATTTGGTCTTTTGGAAGCTTGTACATTAATTTATCCATGTACATGAATAGTCTTTTATACTATAGTTTGATTAACTCCTTAAATTACCCCTTCTAGAAGCTTGTTGGCATAATGAGACAAGAATTGTTGTCTTCCAAAGAGGGGTGGGCACCCATTTGAAGAGGGAAAAGGGAGAGTCCAACCTAGTTAGCTTCCTTAGTTCATTTTCAACTTGAACACAGCCTTCAAATCTTGCATTAAATGAAGAGTGGATAGGAAGATTAATCTGGGGGTGCCATTTGGGACCTCATGAGTGACATCCTGATTTTCAGATTCTGATTTCGATTGGATAATATGGGCCTTTCGTCAACGCGACTATAGTGTTTTTCTCTAAGTTGGCCACTCACGAGATAACTGGCCTATCTGGTGAAGCCATTAAAGGATTTTAAACGCAATAGACTTAAGAATTCGACCAGGAATCGACTGCTCGACTGTGCTTGTCTGCAAGGGTCATTACGGCATTGTCAAAATCGATCAGAGACCGACGATAGGTCAATTCGACTAAAATGTATGATCACATGTGGATGATTTCACCTGATTGCAAAATTCTCGTCGATCGGCACTAGATCGATTTTCTATCGTTTTGGGTACCCCGTGTCCGTATTTAAAACCTTGAGATTTTCACGACCACCGAGAGTTGCCAATGTGTCGAAAAGATACGTGTGGCTCGAAAAAAATCGACCATGGGTCAATTGCACCAAAAGTTCCTAAAAGCTACTTGGTAGGCAAGGTTACACTAAAATGCATATTTGATTGAAATTAACTACGAATTTGAATTCGATTTTAGAAATTGAAAATCTTGTTGTGTCATGAGTCATTATAGGAGCGTTGACTCACCTTTTGAGGAATTCCAGCGAGTTCGGGATTTTTATGGAAAATCGTTGCGAACGATTCGGAAAATGAACGGAAATCCATATTAGCCAATTTGAAGGGATTTTTGGTATCTAGTGTGAATCAATTGGTGAATGGAAATTGTTTGGGCTTTTTCTACATTCAAATTGGACCTCAACCGGATTTGTTTGTTCGGAAAATTGGATACCGAGAAAAATGAAAGAATTCGGATTAGAAGGAAATTCGTGAGATGGAGAAATCAACTCATCCTGGTCTTCATCGAGACTTCAAATTGTGCAATTGGTAAAGAATTGGACTCCAGGATGACCAATTGACTAAGTGGTGAAGTTGATCAAAAGTTTTAATGTTTTAATTTATTTTCCTTATCTCTTCCCTTTTGCCCACGTCTAATTGCGCATACCTCCCTTTCTCTTTCTTTCGGCCGACGTTCCCCCATTCGTATGTTTCTTCTCTCTCTCTCTCGCGCGGAATCCCCCTAGTCGACAACCTGCCGTGTCTCACCTTCTTCTTCTCCTCTTCTTTAACTTCTCCTTGAGTCATGTTTATCTTCTTTATTCTTTTTAACCGACACACCTGCCCCATGTTTTCCTTTTTCCCCACGCCAGCAAAGCCGCCAACTGTCTCTCCCAATTTCCCCTTTGGTCTTCTGTTGGCCCGCGAAGCTAGCTGCCCACCCCCACGATCCCGCTTTTCTCTTTTCCTTCGCTGAGTGCAGCTTTTGTTCTGCTGCTTCTACTTGGTTCGGTCGAGGAAGCCCGCTTGTTAATTTTTCTCTCCCTAGCGGCCGTCTTCATCGAGCAAACTCAGCAGCTCGTGACCATGTGTCTGCAGTCCAACCTTCTTCAGTCAACCCAACAAGGTCGAAGCTGTTTCTTTGGCTATTTTGTTGATCGCCGACTCCTCCACGAAACGGCTCCATCTCGCTTTCTCTTCCAGCAATGAAGCTAGCCCGAATTTGTCCCTTGCGGTGCTCCTCAAGTTCGGCTCAGCTCAGCAGCGATCAAGCAGCCCTCCCTGCATCTAGTTCGGCCACATCTCAGCCCCGAACCGAGTCGAGGTCAGCCCATTTGGACCGACCAGTAAGGCCAGCAATGCAAGAATAGAAAGCCCAACTCCACCATGGGTTTGCGGGGTCGATTTCGGGCCCGTCCCGACCCCGGTTGGCGGACCCGCATTGGAGAGGATCGAGCTTCGTCGCGTGCTTGTCAATTTGATCCGAGTGGATCTCTAGTCCAGTGAGTTTTGCTCACTAATCCCTTATTAGCATGCTAATGATGCTTAGGGGTTGATTAGATTTAATTAAGTGCAATTAGGTGGATAGATTAGATAAGAATAATTAAATTAGGGATTTACCTATGTATATTAGGAGAATTGTTAGTGTAGTTAGCGAGTAGACATGTCCAAATATTTAATGAACGACACTTGAAATTTTTCCGGGTTCGTTTTGGCTTCCAATTTGGCATTACGGGCCTAAATTGGATTTATTGCTATTTAATAATTAATTTTCGAAATTAATTAATTATTTATTTATTTTCCGAAAATTCACTCGGGATGGCTAGTGATCGAGATTTTATGCTGATTATCGTGGTGCAGTCCGTTTATTTATTCGAGCCTTAATTTGTGAGAAATTGATTTATCGGTGATTTTAGGATTTATTCCTAAATTTAATAATTTTGGCTATTAATTGAAAAATAACCAAGCATTAGTTGATAATGCCATAAATTGTTTTGGAGGACTACTAAAAATAGTGGGATTTATGGAAAGGAAAAACATGGTATTTTGACTAAGGTCGACTGTGTGCCCATACACGACATTTATCGGGAAGGATAAAAATTGTAATTGGATTGTTTACTTGGAATGGCATGTATATTGGCTCGGTGATTCTACAGATTATCTTGAGACAGTATGGTATGATAAACCGACTCGATAATTCTACAGATCATCTTGAGACAGTACGATATGATATATTGTGTGTATACCGGCTCGATGACTCTACAGAGCATCTTGAGACAGGACGATATGATCTACCGGCTCGATGACTCTACGGAGCATCTTGAGACAATATGGTATGATAAATTGTGTGTATACCGGCTCGATGACTTTACATGTCATCTTGAGACAAGATGGTATGATCTACCGGCTCGGTGATTCTACAGATTATCTTGAGACAGTATAGTATGATATACCGGCTCGATAATTCTATAGATCATCTTGAGACAGTACGGTATGATATTGACATACCGGCTCGATGACTCTCTTTGTCATCTTGAGACAGTACGGTATGATTTGATAGCTCGATGACTTTATATGTCATTTGGAGATAGGATAACATACTATCTATTTATCACCTAGGGTGAGTAGTCTTAGATGTTGATCAAACTTATAGATAGTATGGAAGGGGCCGACCAAGAAATGGTCTGGATGACATGTAATCGACTAGGTCGATTGATCGATGATTCGATCTGATTGGGTGATGTGATGTGATCGTGTATATTTGATATATATACTGACTTGCAGGAGGGAACTGAGGCCAAGGTAAGTCCTCTGACTCGTGTTGTGCTTAGGCAGTCTAAGGTGTATTGGCTTCCTAATTGGGTCTTAAGGGGTAGAACTTGCTGAGACGTAGTCTCATCCCGGTTGTGGGACAACATTTCAGGACCCTGATGAGGAACCTGAGGAGAAAGAACCCGAAGAGAAGTACCTGGAGGAGAACCCCGAGGATGATCCAAAGTAGGATCCTGATGAGGATTGAGACTCCACTCCTGTCTGATGACTTTTGCTGTGGAACCTGTTTGAGTAGAAACCGACCTTTTAGTATGGCTTGTATATGTATATAAACGATTTACGTGATATTAATTTATTCTCCCTTAAATACTTTGTTATGATGAATTAAGAAAGTACATTTGATTATCTATGGAGATTTTATATTTTGCTCTAATGAAAAAGGAATGATCCAAATTTATGGATACCAAAAAGGAAATGAGTTGATTGCAGGAAATTCTATAAGGAAATAATGATTGCGAGTTTATGCAGGTGCAATCAAAAAGGTATCTCATGCGAAGAATGGTAATGATTTTTTTTTTCAATGGAATATTTCAAATATATACCTTGGGTAAGAGAAATTTTTTTATCATCCCACCTTGCAAATTTCTACATGCATTTATTATTTGCTTATCATTTATATTGCAAATATCTCTTATCATAAATATAAAGCATTGCAATTTTTACTTGATTTGGCACGTGATAGAAATATCTACTTTCTTTTTGCGAAATGCATCAATAATATATTTTTGAGATTTATACTCAAGGAAATCCCTTTAATCTTGAA
This sequence comes from Eucalyptus pauciflora, assembly GCA_007663325.1. Classification (NCBI taxonomy): domain Eukaryota; kingdom Viridiplantae; phylum Streptophyta; class Magnoliopsida; order Myrtales; family Myrtaceae; genus Eucalyptus; species Eucalyptus pauciflora. The sequence goes on along the minus strand of VMYD01000349.1, from coordinate 2,078,527 downwards.
AGATATTACTACATATGCATGGATATTCTTGCTATATTTAGAAGATATCTTATATCTAGCAAGTTTGATCCACAAATCGAAGGAAGATATTACGTGATATTTTTGCAAAGATTGTTATCTATTATACAAGAATTTGCAGGTGGCAAAAGAATCTTCCATGTGGATTTTGGAAAGCTCGATTTGAAAATCATGGAGATTCTATACTATCTTCTGGAGGCTAAAAAATTCCCATCCTTGTGCAAAGTTTTTGCAAATTGTTAAGGAAATCCCTAATGTGTCGTACGAAAGGTTGAGTAGTTCTGAATTTTAATAATTTATAATTTTATATATTCTATTCAATTTATTTATTTGAAGAAAGGGCATTATATATTATGCGGATATTATTACAATTTATTTGTGCAAAAAGTTCATTAAGTTTATGCAAGTTGAATTCGAGAAGAGCTTGATTGAAGAAAATAAATTTTGCCTTGAATTTCAAAATGCAAATGATCGTTGTGGATATTGTTGTTACGAAGGAAATAATGGAAAAATATTATGCTCAACGTGCACAAGCCACAATTAGTGCTATTCGCAAATATTGTCATGATGACAGGGGGAGAAAGCGAATCCAAGAGAAAGGAAAGAATCGTGATCATCTCAAAAAGGCAACAAATTGAGGGGGAGCATTGACCAATTTTGGAAAAATCTTTTTGAATTGATCATGATCTTGATTATTATGGAAGGAAGGACAAGGTAAATGTGACAGAACTCGTTAAGTTCTAAAAAATCCACTTAGTGCATCTTTTATTACCTTTTGTCATTAACAAATCTCTTATTTGCATTATCTTTTTATTATGACAAAAAGGGTAAGTGAATTTTATAATACATCCGTGATTTTTATTGGATATTTGCTGATATATATGATCGAAGTGAGATATATTGCATATCTTTAATATTCGAGTTATTTTGTAAAAGCTAATTTTTTTCAAATTATATTTCATGCAAGATATATTTATCGTTTTATATTCTCTACGTGATATCATTTCCATTATTATCGTTTTTTGATTATGACAAAAAGGGGGAGAGAATGAATATATATATATATGCATATGTGTTGATTGGTTGATATTATAATATTGAGCTGCGATTATTTTTCTATATATTGTTATGCTCAATCTATTTGCTGTCTTTTGATTCAAATCGCATTTTTTGAAAATCTAAAATTTGATGATTGATTTATCATTATTTTAGAAAGTGTGATTACACATTTGCATATTCAGAGATTGTTTTGTCATCATAAAAAATGGGGAGATTGTTAGGGAGATCCCTTATGATGTTTTGAAGATGACAAAATAAATCAAAGTCTACTAACGTATTTAATGGTTAAGTAATAGACTATGTAGATAATAGAACATGTAAAGGATATTGTCAAAGTCTAAAGATTACCAGAAGATTAAACGTAACACATGTCCAAAGTTTATTATGAAGATTTCTAGACTTCTGTGTCAAAGTATAAAGACTGCCAAACTTTAGTGTCAAAGTTTGTTCTACATCAGAAGTCTGCCCACTCTGACAAATTCCAGACTGAACGTAAATGAAGAACCATAAGACAAACTCTATGCTGAAGCTGAACTTATTCAGACTGTGTGTGACATGCTTATTTTGATTTGATAAGTTAGACTTTTCATCGACGCACCTATAGTTCTTTTGTCTGAGATGGCCACTCGTGAGATAACTAGACTATCTAGAAAAGTCATTAAGAGATTTTAAGGCAATAGACTTGAGGATTCGACCAGGAATCGGCCACTCAACCGTGCTCATCTGCAAAGATCATTTCGGTACAGTAAGATCAATTAGAAATCAATAGGTCGGTTCGATTAAGATATGTGGTTAAACGTGGGTGATCCCACTAAATTGCAAAATTTTCGTCAATTGGTACTAGATTGATTTTTCTATCGTTTTGGTACCCTGTGTTTGTAATTGAACGAGATTTTCATGACCACTAAGAGTCGCCAATGTGTCGAAGAGGTTCATTGTGGCTCGAAGAAAATCAACCACGGGTCATTTGCACTAAAAATTTCTAAAAACTACAAAGTAGCTTAGGTCATGCTAAAATCGCGCTAGATTAAAATTAACCACAAATTTAAATCTGATTTCAGATATTTAAAGTTCTGTCGTGTCACGAGTCACTTTATGAAAGTTGACTCAGTCTTAGAAGATTTTTCTACAAACCGAGATTTTTGATGGAAAATCAAAGTTAGGCCGTTTTGGACTAGGAAAATCGAGGGACCATTTTTGGGTGGATTTTTTTGGGATTCAAGTTGGTTCAATTGATGAGGAAAAATCATGGATTAAGTGTGGACACCTTGGCTGATTTGTTTGGACTTCAATTGGTTTGATTTGAGTAAGAATTGAATGAAATTGAAGAGGGAAATGTGCAAATTCGTAGCCAAGGGGGGGGGGGGGAGCAACCTTGTGGACCCTTTGGCAAGCTTCTTGAGGAAGCCAAGAAGTGAATAATGGCTAGGCATGACATTCACACATGGTGGGGCAGCCACTTGAGCACTTGGGATATTTAGCTTGACTTTTGAGGCATTTGGGTCCCCTTCAATCTTCAGCTGGCTTCTTCATCTTCTTCCGTGGCTTTACTTTCTCCATGTTAGAAGGTTTGAGAGCTCAAGAAAATCAGAGGAGACCAGCAGCAAGCTAGCCGAGTAAGCTACAAGCCTGTCCAAGCTCCCTCGTGCCAACTGCCGCCGTAGCACATTCCAACGAGCTAGGCGTTGTTCCGCCAGTGTCCGAGCTCTTCTAGCCGTGTCCCTTGCCGTTTGACCATCACAGCTCTGCCTGGAAGCCAGCCAAGCTCCTCCGTCGTCCACTCTTGCTCGCCGGTCACCCAACTGGTCCCATCTTCACTATTCCAGCCAACCAAGCCACTCAGTTCAACCCTTCAACCAGCAGAGCAGAAGCAGAAGTTCCAGCAAGGGCTGAAACTCCGTGGCCCATCTTAGGCCTCTTTCGGGCCTCACGTGGTGTTACCACAAGCTTGTTTGTCGCCCACCTCGTCGTTGCCGTCACTGTTGACTCATCGACTCGCAAATCCGGTGAGTTTGCTCACTAAACCTTACTTAGTAGGTTAATTATACTTAAGGGTTGTTTAGATTAGCTTAAGTATGTATTAGTGATAATATAAAATGTTTAGATTAGCCTTAGGATGGATTAGTGTTAAGCTAATTAGTGAGATTATCACCGTTGATGATGGATTAGTCGAATCCAGTAGAATTCCTGCAGTTCTGGTTTCTGGACCCTCGCTGTTTTCCATTTTTGTAGATCAAAATGTGTTACGAATTTGAGATTTGTGTCTTCTTGAGAAATTTTTTAGACATCCTTAGCTACAACATATATTTTTCTCAAGATTTTTAGGGATTTAAAAGATGGAGATATTAGCTCCGTCATCTTCAAACAAAACCTCAGTTTTCACTGGAATTGGTGACCTTTCAAGATTTTAGGGGTTTTTTTTTATCAACTCTTAGGATTCGAATTTCAAAATGGTTTCTTCACAAAAGTTGTTTTTCATATCTTCTAGTTTAATATAGTCAAATTTCATATCAAATGGACATGTTTTGGACCTCGAACCAAACTGAATTCGGAAAATAGAATTTCTGGAAACAGACCCAATTTTGGTGTTGGGTTGAGCAATTTACTAGGTCGAATCTAGAAGGATCTGGGTTAAGATGTCTCATGAAAAATGTTCTTTTATGTGTCTTTTACCACATACTAAAATTTGGGAATTTTCCAAACTCGTTTGATTAGATTTCTGGATTTAAACTTGGAGACGTGCGAGTGGGCCTATTCTGCCGATTAGGGCCGGTTATGGTTTTGTGATGGTTCTTGAAGCGTTGCTTGCTGGAAATTGCACATTTGATGATATAAGGGTGGTTTGTAACATGCCTAGAGTTTATGCTTGATGATCGTGTGAAAGTTAAGAGAATCCGTTCACAGTGTGTGTTGGTGGATATTAATAGTTAAGAGAATCCGTTTCCAGCGTATGTTGGTGGACGTTAATAGTTAAGAGAACCCGTCCCCAGCGTGTGTTAGTGGACGTTAATAGTTATTATTCTTCCCCGGCGCGTGTCGGTGGATTTTACTCTAACCCGGCGCGTGTCGGTGGATATTACTTAACTCGACGTGTGTTGGTGGATATTACTTAACCTGGCATGTGTCGGTGGATATTACTTAATCTTGCATGTGTCGGTAATTATTATTCTTCCCTGGCGTGTGTTGGATAAAACTGCTCGTGTGGGTAATAGTTAATTAATTGGAACGCATGTTGAGTTGAATTGATGGATCGACGTGTGTCGGTAATTCTTGCTTTGATGTGTATTGGTAGTTCTTGCTCGTGTGAGCAGTGATTTAATTATAATTCTTGCTTTGATGTGTATCGGTAGTTCTTGCTCATGTGAGCAATGATTAAATTGTGATTCTTACTCGTGTGAGTAATGATTGGTTTGGACATTCCAAATTGGTGTGTGAATTTGCTATATACACATGGTTGTGATAAGAATTGTGCTGACTTGCAAGGAGGATCTGAGACAAGGTAAGTCTCTGTGATTGTATCATTGTGTGATTAAGACGTCTTAGGCGTATTACCCTCCTAATCGGGGTTTAGAGTGTGAACCACTGATATTTATATCTCACCCCATCATGGGCTTCATTTTTTAGGACCATAGGGTGGAAGACCTAGAGCCAAGCTGAGGGGAATTGAAGTGTAGGTCAGATAGGACAATTTCTTTTTAAGAGTCAATCATTTGAAGTCTTGTGGCTGTAGACTTTTGTATTTGACTTGGTGTGTATTTAAAAGCATGTTTGTTTGAAAATCTGTTGTCTTGCTTTTCTATTCCGAGATTATTATTGTCAAGGGATTTATTATTCGCTTCCGCATGTACAATAAAAAGAAAGGGTCGGCGACTCATCCTGGGAAGTCGCAAAATTTTTATCGACCAAAGAGGGATGTGCACGCACTCGAGCATCGGGGCGTGACACTGTGTCCAGACCTTAACAATAAATTTGTTCAGAAGCAGATTATGTTCAAACTTACATCCAGATTGTAATGTCTATTGCACTCAGACTCTACTTCAATCTGAACACCCATAGACTTTACGTCCAGAACGAAACACAAATTCAGAACGTAGCAAATTCAGAATGAAGTTTGTCCAGAACGAAACAACTTGACAGAACATAACATAAGCCCCAAACATATAACGGCTAGTGATCTGGTTTGGATTTCACATCAAGATAGATTTGATTGACTCAATCTAATTGATTGACAATTGGATCTTGAAGACAAGAACTTTCTATACGAAGAAACTCTACTTATGGAACCAAGATTCTGTTTGTATGGGCGATCGGAATCAATTTAGGATTCTACTTCTATTACTCAACGGCTACCAAATCTTCTAGATATCTGTCCAATGGGTAGATTGGAAGACGATCCTCAAGATACTATCCAACGGCTAGTTTGGAAGTGGAGGAGTATTTAAGAAGACCAAGGATCGATGAGCAGGTAAGAGACGGAGCGTAGAATTTATAATTCCAAAGTTTGAGTGTCCTTCGATCATACACTTGTCTCTTGTGAGCTTAAACGTTTGTGATCGTGACAAAAATACCAAAATAGTGACTTATTGAGATAGTGCGATCTACTACTAAGTGTTTGCACTCAAAGTTGTAATCTCTTGTTGGTTGCATAGTGGAATCCAACCAGAAGGCTGTTAGCATGGGAGAGTGGACGTAGGCTTGATCTAAGCCGAACTACTATAAATTCTGTGTTCTTATTCTCTTCCTTGAACTACTTTTTTGTTCGTAATTCTATTAACTGCTAAAGTCTGAACTCGCTCAAAGTCTGTTATTTTTCAAACTCGGTTTCAAAGTCTGATCCTTATTCAGACTTTACTTGAAATTTATTTTATTCCGCATTTATTTGCCAATGTTTATTTTAAACACCTATTCACCCCCCTCTAGGTGTTCATACTAGCACTTTCATTAATTACATTAAAAATACATAATTTCCTTTCAAAGGGCTTTTGGTGCCTACTCGGACAGACCTGCACATGCATTTAGGAACGTATTACTTCAAGAGCTGAAGGGGTACATTCGACTTTGAAAGCATATCTACAAGTTTCAATGGTGAATTTATTTGATGTGCAAAAGAAAATATACCTTAAAGTTCAGAATTAGTTGCAAGAAATCTAAACCAAATTGTCAAGTGGAAAAGGTGAAAGTTCCTCACCATCTGCATATTCCTCTTTTCAGGAACTTGATTACTCGAGGGTTAGCATTTGCTTTAGATAAGCTCTACAAGCAATAGGAATTGCTAAAGGCATAGATGAGCTGCCTACTTATATTGGGCATATAATGCAATCCATGGGCCTTCCATGTGCGCATGAAATGAGATTTAGGTTTTCTGAAGGTTTACCTCTAGATATAGTTAACAAAGAATTGATGCTTGATATAAGGTCCTTTTTGGATTGTGACATTATGCAAAATAATGAAGAAGATTCATTTCCACAACTATTTCATGAGTTGGACAGGAGATAAAAAAAATGGCCACTTTCCAAAAAGAAAGTTGTTTGAAAGAAAATTGAGCAATTTGTATGAGCAAGTGATTCTTTCTTAGATAAGCCCTTAGATGTATTTCATAAAAGTCGTCCTTCCAGTTCAAAAACTAAAGTAGAAGCAACTCCTACACGATGCTATTCTTCTGAATTTAAGATTGAAAAGGGGAAGAGATTTGGTACTTGTAAGGTTTATGGCCATAATAGTTAGACATGTAAATCGAAAGGCAAAAATCCTAGATCAAACTCACATCCAAAGACCATTGGATATGATGATGAAATATAGTAGGCATTTAGAAGTCAAGCATGCAATAATTTAACAATTTATGAATTATATGAAAATATTCAATATTGTTCTTGAATTTGAATTAATGGAAGCACGACATTAAAAATTGAACATGTATCAAATATTCGGGGATTATATTAAACAAATTAAAAGTTCAGGTACCATATTACACATTGAGTTAAAATTTAAGGGACCACATTAAACAAATAAAAAATTTCAGGAATTACATTGCATATGAAGCTAAAGTTCAAGAATCATTTGTGTCAATATTTCATAAAATTAAGTGTTCGAATGGGTGCCACTGGGTTCTGTTTAAATTACTTTGGTGTCATGGAACGACATAAACCGTGCAGCGAACTGTACCCAACGACTAGCCGTCCGAATTTTTCTTGGTCAAATATTCAAACATCCATCACGAAGATGAGCTAATTCAAAGGATTATCAAGCGGGAGTAGTACTCAGATGACGAACGGATCTCACTTGAACATTCCTGCTATGACTTGCCGTGGACGACCCATTCGCCCCAAAAATCCTAGTGCTTGAGTGAAAACCTAGAAAAGATGAGAGACCGCGAGTGGGCTAATTCCTAGCTCTTTCCCAGTTGCTGGGCTATATGTCAAAAGTCAGATGGGACGCGCTTGGAGGATAATGTATAAGACAAGCGGTCGCTCTTTCTCTTACAAAGACATAAGGACTTGTAATATAGCACGGTGATCGAATCTGTTAGCCACCGCGCTCCGTTGCCTAGACCATCGTCCGATATGTCAGATTCAAGAGCACGATTTAGAAGCCGAGCCTCCAAGGCAGTGTATATTTTAGGCGTGACAGATGCAAAAGACAACCGAGAGCGGCCTAGCGATCACCCGTAAACCCGCCTCCACCCACCAGCCCACCACCATTCAAGCCGAAACGCCCCCGACCCCAGCCATGCCCCCCAGGTCAAGCAACTCAGCCGCCACCCAAAAACCCCTGGGCCTTCCGGCCGTGCCCCAAGGTCGGGTGGCCCCAAAAAAAAAAAAAAACCGCATGACAAGCGGTCCAGCCGCCCTAAGAAAAACAAAAAACCACCACCCGGCCTACGATCCAGTCCCGCAGGTACCCCGGCCCTCCGATTGCTACTGCTCCCAGGCGTTTATAAAGGCGACTCAAAGTTGAACGACCAGCTGGTTGGCAGAAGGATCCTTGCCGGATTTGATCGGATGCGTAGTTCTTTTTTCAGTATTTATACATTTTTTTATTTTTGGGTATTTTAGGTTTAAGGATTAAGCTCGTGGTTATTCTTTTGTATTCCAAGACTGTCTCTAGGATTTTTTTTTTCCCGTCTCTAGGTTTTATTCCTAGTTGCTTGGTCTTCTCCTCCACTTAGAATATGTCGTCTTACTTTATATATCAATTCTATAAATTCGTTTTGGCATCTCAAATGTCTCTAATCGATCTTTCGAGAGAATATTTATTATGAACTAGTAGACTGGATGCACCTTACCAGAGACATATTCAACGTTAGATAACGGAAAGTGGCCATTCTGTGGAACAAAAATCCCATTAAAGTAACGGTTTACTAAGGTCTTTGAGAGCATATATTGACAAAATTAAATTGCCGAAGTTAAAGAGCTAATGTTTTTTTTTTTTTTTGATCGGTCATACTCTACTCCTACTTTAACTTTTCACTCTCAGACTTTTGCACTGCCTCATTGCAGAGCCTGGAGTCAAAACCCACACTTGAAACTAAATCATCTCCACCACAACCCTTCCTAAAAAGGTAGGGATTTGAACTCCCCATGTGAAGTGGTGGAAATGGGGATAAAAGAATATTAATTGCAGTGGATTTGCAAAACCAAAGTTACATCAACAAGCAAAACACACAAAAAAATTCTCACAACTCATCAAATTGATCCAATAGAAAGCTACGTCACACGAAAATAAAGCATACTTTTAGACACGTGCTAAACTAGTACAAAAAAAAAATTAGAAAGATTGATAAATTCAACTAATTTTTTTTAAAAAAAAAACTATATTGAAAATGCTAAAAAAATATTAAAGACTGTCGCAGCTCTCCTGAAGCAATCCTTACAACCGAAGGAAAATAGGTTTAGAGATAATATCGAGTTGGGGACCAACGATCTTCAATTGGCACGGGTTCTTCTAAACCTTTACCTCATGTGACATTGAAAAATTCATTGAAAATCCAAAAAATCTAAAGATGAGGGATCCTATCCTAGAATAGAGTCGTCACTAACTTATTGAGGCTGACTAGGAGCTAAGTGAGATACGAGAGTATATCTCACATATTTCCTAACCAGAGTTCTAAGTAAGAAGACTTGATTAAACTACTTATTTAACTAATATCCTTTTGGTACCTAAAATTGATTGCTTATCAACTAAGTATCGCATACAATCTTTTTATCCAATTATAAATCTCAAAATTATTGGTTGCTAGGTGTCCATGCAATGTTTATATTAATTATGATCCTAGAATGTAACCTAACCTTTCAACTAAAAGTATGAATCGCAACACAAAAAGGATATAAAAGCAATCACAACAAACAAATCAAGAATAGTAATAAAGAGCGAGTAAAGTGTGAAGTCTTAGAAAAATAGTTGGGATGGATGGGATCGGATTTTGAGGTGTAAGTACACTGTTTTTAAGGAATTGTTTACCCTAAAAAGTTACTAATGGTTACTGGTAAAATTCTTCCACTATACAAAAAGTTTCAAATTGAGAATATCACATGGCAATTATAGTATTTTCTCAAAAACTCTTAAAAGAAAACAATTAAAGAATAACCACTCTATCTTAAGAAAGAAACAAAAGTTGAAAGTGAAAAAAATGTTTAGCAGACAGCTAGCTTGTGATTTGGATCGACTGACAGGCTCGAACAACAGGAAAGCAAAAAGCTTATACGAGCCTTGGAAAGTCATATCCCTACTTTAAATCGAGCGCATCCTGTCTATGTTTTTTTTTTTTTTTTTGGTCAAAGTGAAAGGATATATTTATATGAACAAAGGTGTACAACCCGCCGCAAGGGCGTCAACATAGAGTAAGTTCTGCAAAATGTAAGGAGGGAAGATGTTCCAGTTATGGGCCGAAGACATTTCGCGCTGGGCTTTGGCAGCCCAATTGGCAACTTCGTTTGTCTCCCTAGGGCACCAGTGGACGGACAGGCACGAGAAGAGCGAAAAGAGATGAGCAGCCTCCGCAAACATGGGAGTAAGCTCCCAGGGAGGTGATCGCTGGCCAGTGGTGATCTCGACCGCTAAGAGGCAGTCAGATTCAATCACCACCGGAGTGTTATGCATATTTCTGTTGATCAGATGGTGGAGCGTGAAAGACAGCGCCTGGAACTCCGCGAGAAGGGCTGAAGCGACGGGGAATCGCTTGGTATGGATCTCTGTAAGTTGGCCTGTGTGATCGCGAAAAATCGCAGCCATCGCTCCTTTTGTACTCTCGGGGTGGAAAGAAGCATCAATGTTACACTTTAATGTGCCCAGATCAGGCGGTCGCCAACGATGGTTCAGGGGTAGGAAGGGGCGGGGGCGATGCACAGAGGTGGACGAGGTGAGCTGATGAAGTTTGAGCTCTGTCAAAGCGGTATCAACAACAACAGAGGGATTGGGCCGTTGCCGGCGAAAGAGAAAGAAGTTCCTCGCCTTCCAGATTTGCTAGCAGACTTGGGCAATAAGTTCAATAGAATGTTCGGAGCCGGGGGCGACAGAATGCTCAGCTAGCCAGGAGTCGAATCGGTGAGCTTTGTTAGGTTGAAAATCGACATTAAGTGTTGAATGGGTCCAGATAGGCCGGGTCCAAGGGCAGAGGAGGAGTAGATGTTCGATCGTTACGGGGTGGTTAAGACGGCACAACTGACAGTAAGGATCTGGGATGATGCGACGTCGGAAGAGGTTGGCTCGGGATGGAATGGCATTGGTACAAAGGGACCACAGAAAGGTTCTGACCTTAGGAGCTGCGCTCATCGACCAGATCTTGCGCCAAAGAGAAGTGGGCGGCTGGTAAGAGGAGGAGGGACTCAAATTGGGTTGTGGACGGCAAGCTTGCATTAACAGGTGATAATTACTCTTGACTGTATGTTTACCTGTTTGTGTAATTGGCCAGACTAGTGTATCTGCTACATATTGAGGTCGGATAGGGATAGTCAGAACTTCTTGAACCGTTTGCTCGTCGAGTACACGATGCAAGAGCTCCTCATTCCATGTGTTATAGGTAGGCTCGATAAGGTCAGCCACGAGCTGAGGATCATCCCTGTGAGTAGGTCCGAACAGTGTACCCCTGGGTAACCAGGGATCCTCCCGAATACGAATTTGCCTCCCGTTGCCGACCGACCATCTGATAAAAGGTAGGATAGCCTCCCGACCAGTAAGTAGGCTCTGCCAGACCCAAGATGGATGACCGCCTTTAGGGGCCACTTGAAAAGCGGTGTTATGAAAATACAGGCCCTTTAGCAGCTGAACCCATAGTGCCTGAGGTTGTTGGAGGAGTCGCCAGGCTTGCTTGCCAAGCATGGCTCTGTTAAATGCTACAATGTCCCTAAAACCCAGGCCGCCTTGGAGTTTATGTTTCTTAAGGGACTCCCATTTCGCCCAATGAATGCCAGACTTATGCACTTTAGTTTTCCACCAAAACCTTGCAATATTCTGCTCAACAGTCTTACACAGAGAGAGAGGTAGTCAGAACACAGACATATCATATTGTGGTATGGCTTGGATGACAGCTTTCATAAGAGTTTCCTTACCTCCCTTAGATATGAGCTTTTCCTTCCAGCCTTCGAGTTTAGATTGAACTCTGGCCATAATCCATGAGAACATATCCCTCTTAGAGCGACCCCAGTCCGAAGGGATACCCAAGTATCTTCCAGCGCGTTGCAATACCGGAATGCGAAGCTCGAGTGACATATTTTCCTACAGGGTTATGGGACAATATCTACTGAAGATAAGACCAGATTTATTGCGGTTTAGAGCTTGGCCCGTAGCTGTACAGTAGAGGTGTAAGAGATTTGCCATGCTTTGACATTCCCGAATAGTGCCATCTAGGAAATAAATTGCATCATCGGCAAAGAAAAGGTGGGAGAGGGTGGGGCACCAACGATTGAAACGGATACCTTTCAAGTGTCCCATATCTACTGCCTGGCTAATCAAAACTGATAGAAGATTTGCAATCAGAATAAATAGATATGGTGAAAGGGGGTCACCTTGCTGTAAACCTCGAGTCGGGAATATGTAGGGCAGGAGTTCCCCATTAAAGTTGATGATGTAGGAAGTAGTAGTAACACATTGTAAGATCCATTGGACCCACCTGACATGGAAACACATTTGAAGGAGGTAGTCGCCAAGAAAATCCCACTCGACTCTGTCATAGGCTTTTTGCATATCAGTCTTGAGGATTGCCTGAAACTTTGTTGTCCGATGGCGTGTTTTAAATTGATGCAGGACTTCTTGAAAGATAGATATGTTGTCTTGGATCTGTCGGCCACTAACAAAGGCTGTTTGTTCCTTTGATATGAGTTGAGGTAAGAAAGGTTTGAGGCGGTTTGCAAGGATTTTGGAAATGATTTTATAGGCGAAGTTGCATAGGCTGATTGGACGATATTGTTCAATACGTTATGGATGAGGAGTTTTGGGAATTAAGGTTAAAATGGTACGATTTAGGTTAGGCGGCAGCTGGCTAGTCTCATAGAAATGGGTAACAAGGGTAAACAAATCGTCTTTGATGATATCCCAATAAGACCGATAAAAAAGGCCATTAAATCCATCAGGGCCCGGCGCCTTTGTGGCCCCCAGCTGAAAGGTTGCCTGTCTAATCTCCTCTAGACTCACCTTTTCTAGCAAGAAGTTATTCATTGCAGTAGTAACCACTCTGGGGCACTGGTTGAGGATAGGAGCATAGTTTCTCGGACCGACGATAGTAAACATATCAGTAAAATAAGCTCGAGTTAGTACCTGTAAATCTGCTGGTTCCCGGAGCCATTGATTGTTGTGATCCTGTAACATTGTGATGCGATTGCGCTGCCTGCGCTGGACTGTCATAGCGTGAAAGAAACGGGTATTTTTGTCGCCCATTTGTAACCATTGAATTCTCGAACGCAGGGCCCAAAATTTCTCTTCGCGCATCCAAAGCTGCCGGATTTCCTCCTTTAACTGAAGTACAGCCTCGCGATTATGGGAAGCATGGTGCTGGTTTGTGAAGTGGCGCAGCTGTTGTTGTAAGTAGGCTATACGCAGATCCCCTCTCGAGAATTTGGAACGACTCCATTGAATTAGAGCTGTAGATGTACGTTGTAATTTGGATGTGCTACCTGAGGAGACGCCCCTGCCCGAATGCCATGCTGTTGAGATAATGTCGATGCACTCTTTGTCATCATTCCAGAAAGCTTCAAATTTAAAAGTTCGTTTTGGAATCTTGTAGGGAGCTGAAGAGTGGATGATCAAGGGGCAATGGTCTGATCCTATCGCCGGCAAGACGAAAACCTCAGCGGCAAGAAATAGGAGACGCCATTCCATCGTACACATTGCTCTATCCAGACATTCCTTCACCATCTCTTCATCCATACGGTTATTATTCCAGGTAAACTTGCAACCCTTACTCGGTAGTTCCAGAAAAGCACAGTCATTAATCAAAGTTCTAAAGGTTGCCATTCGATTACGATCTGCTGGAATCTTCTCTACCTTTTCCTAAGGATGAATAATTTCGTTAAAGTCCCCGACGCATAACCAAGGGAAAGAGTTGGCAGAAGAAAGGTCCCTGAGTTCATCCCAAAAAGAAAGGCGGGAAGTGTACTGATAAGGAGCATGTAGACAAGTGAGGCGCACGGTCCGATCACCCTGGAAGTCATTGTACAGCAGGTCAATATAGTCCGGAGTAGAATGGAGCACTTGGATGGTAACCTGATCAGTCCAGAAGAGAACCAGACCGCCTGCCCGGCCTCTAGGGTCGACTACATAATGTTTAGAAAAGCGAAGTCTACGTTGAATTCTAGTTATCATCACCTCTTGATTCTTGGTTTCCGACAAAAAAACGAGATTGGGCTTTTCCTTGGCCATCATGGCCTTTAAAGCTTGAACTGTCAGGGAATTGCCCAGACCCTGACAGTTCCAGCAATTCATCTTCATTTGTGGGGGGGTGGCTGTTGAGGGCCAGCCACCGAAGCTCGGAATCCAGGTTCGCCTGCAAAAAAGACAGGGGTCTCCAAAAGAGTGGAATCATCAAGGGTCTGAAGTAAGAGATCTGCAGTAGTAGAGGTAGCATGTCGTTTCTGTTTTTTAGTAACCACCAACTTGGGCTGCAATTTAGAAAATTTTGGTTTTCTAGAGGTAGGATATGCTGAGACTTCTTCTTGAATGCCTTTTTGTTTCATAGAGGCCGAAATAAGGGCTGTATGTGTAGCTGTGACTTGCTCATCTGGTGCTTGTAGGACTCTCGGGAGACAAGGCTGAATCGGAAAGGCAGATAAAGATGCTGCAAGCCTAGTAGAGTTGGCGACCACAGGTTGTGGAAGCTCCAATAAGGGCTGATGCAGTTGTGTGGAGGGGGGTGTTTCTGGAACAGTCAGAGGTTCTTGTTCGGCCAGAGGAGGGGGATTGTAGAAAGTAATCCAATAGGGGCTGCATTCCTTTACTTCGGCCCTAAGCCACTGTCCGTAAGTCATAGTGTCTCTCGATGTTACAACTGTGTCATCATATGGAATATCCTTGCATGCCGTAGCATAATGACCTAACTTGCCGCAGGAGTAACAAAAGTGGGAAAGGCGTTCATACCTGAAGTCGAGCCAGAGAATTTTACCATCGAGCTGGAGTAGTTTTCCTGTGCGCAGAGGGGCACTGAGAGGGAGTTCCACTCTTACTCGGACTGGGCGCAACAGAGAGCCCTCTGGTGAGTCCACTCGGACTTCAAGCACACGCCCCAAGTCCTGAACTGCCTTGCGGATCAACCGGTCTGAAGTCCATTCCAAAGGTAACCCAAAAAGTTGGATCCAGAAAGCACAGGTTGAGAAGTCATAGCAATGGAGAGGGGTATTGGGCTACCATGGTCTGAGCATTACAAGATGGCCTGAGAATAACCAAGGGCCGCCCTCGAGAATTCGTTGTCTGTCTGCATAAGAGCGAAATTTGGCAACATACAGGTGCGATTCGCGCTGGGAGATATCGACATGGTCAGAACGCCATGCCCGTTTCATAGTGTTTTGAAATGCCAACAAGTTGACAGGTGAATTGGACAGTATTTTCACTACTAGAGTGTGTTGGCAGTCCTCTAAGGTTTCAGGCGCAGGGTTATCCTCCCAGATTTCCAATGGATGGTCCGGCAACCCAACCGAGCACATAAAGCAGCCAAGCGTGATGACTCCTCCATTTGAGGACAGTCCATTATACACAAGCAGAAGTACCCAACATGCCAACCAGTGCAGTACAAAACAGGGCCGAAGAGGAAAACATACCAAGGAGCAGAACAGCTGAAGAAAGAATTCGATCAAAACCTACCGAGCGAGCAAACCAAATCCAAGCAGGACATGCATGAGGTCCATCCGACTGGGTAAGGTGAAAAGGCTAGGTCGGTGCCAATCCAAAATTGAAATTGGACACTGCCGAGCAAAACGAACCGCACATCGTGATGTCCGCCGGAAACACTGGAAGTTCGGCGAGATAGAAGGAAGCTGGGGAAGATGGAAAAGAGGGGAATTGATGTATCAACGAAAGCGTGGCGTGTCTTTAGACCGAATTTTGAAAGTGAAAACGCTGGGAATCAACGAGGAAAGAGGCTAGAACAGAGAAAGAGGGTTCGGGAGAAAGAAAACTACCATGAAGGTAGAAGAAACTCGACAAAACGAGATATCCTTGCCATTAGAATTGTGGCTTGGACGGGTCATCCTGTAAATCCTTATTTGAGGAGCGTGATCATTGACTTCTTAATAAAAGAAATGAAGATATTGAATTAGAAATGTTGAATATATAATAGCAAAACCCTTTTGTTTTAAAAAAAATGACCATTGATTAGTACCAATTGTGGTCCATGAGTGTGCAAGCGGGCAAAGTGCTAATTGCACCAAAATTGCGCAAGTTTTGACGTACTCACACCATGATATTGAAGGATCTAGCCCACTTAGCCTATGGTTTTCAATTACAAGCTAGTATATTTCCACACTTACGCTGGGCAAGACAAATCTTATTTGTTTTACAAACAATTTACTGAAGTGTGGCAAAACAAACTAATATGAATTGGACAAAGAATATACATGACCTCATAGAGTCCCGGAACATGAGCCCTATAAGCTAAATTTCGGAATTGAGTCTAAGTCTAATTCTAGACAGACCTATCTACCACATACAAACCCGAATCCACTGTTCCAGGAAAACTACACTTGTAATAAAACATATGTCTAAGCAAGCCTACGAACTAAAAAATTCCTCTTTAAACCAGCCCGAGACCCCTCAAAAGCAAACTCAATTTGTAGCCCAAGGCAACATCCAGCACGTATAATCGCTATTTCAACGAAAAGACCGACACATTAATTGCAAATTCACCTAAGGCATAGGGTACATATAGCATTTCTTCATGGGCCACCGAATTAACCATCACATATCAATAAGATCGTTCTAGAATGCATCCAATTGACGATGTCCAGTAACAATCCTCGGGAATGCAATCCATCCATTGCCCATATCGACGAACTATAGACATGTTGAATTTGCTAGAAAATCAATCGTAAATCGACACATCATAATGGACGATCAATTAAACCACCCAATTAGATGAAAATCACCCTAATTCGCCCGCAAAGATCAACATTAAGAATGCGTTCGGGGACATCCACAAAAAAAGGGAAAGAGAGAGAGAGAGCATTCAAGACCAAAATTCATGATTATTCAGTATATAAAAGACTCAAAATCAAGGAAAAGTATCTAAAAAATCTTAGACCTATTGCATTTGTACCAATTTAGAGCACGCATAACAAAATTTCTAGAACAAAAATCAATTTTTGGCCAAAAATTGACTTCTCAATTTTATTCCCTAGATGAGTTTCTGAATAAAGGAACGTATTTGATAATGATTCAAAATTTATATTTCTGGAAAAAAAATTCGTTTGATAATAAAATATAATTTCTATTTCTAGAGGGCCGACGGCCCGTGTCCAATGTGTTCGGCATCCCTCGTCCGGCAGTGGGCAGCGGGCGATCGGTGACAGGCGAAGGGCGACCAATGTCCACGACAAGCGGCTAACATCCGGTCACCGGCGATCGGCAGCAAGCAAGCGGTGTCTGGCAACCGACAGTGGGCAGCGAGCGATGGACGTCCGACAGTTGGCCATGGGCATTTGGCATCCCACGAGCAGCTGGTGGGCGATAGACAATAACAAGAGTGAATGATGATAAGAGTTTTTATTTCTCACTTTTATTTCAAAAATAGAAAAATTAAAAATTTTAGCTTCTCATTTCTGCTCCAAATCTATTTCTAGAATAGAAATTTGTTCTAAAAATAGAAAAATGAAATTACGTTATAAAATGGATTTTTGTTTCAAATCTATTTCGGAGAACAGAAAAATAAAGAAGTAGAGAAATATATATTTTATCATGCATGCCCTTAGCCTCTAGTAAGGCTAGGCGAGGGGCCTTGCTGGCCTCTACAAATGGTGATAGGTCTTGCCAAAGGCCAACGAGGGTGTCTTGGCCCTTGCTAGCCTCCAGCAAGGGATGGGCGAGGGTCCCTTCGTTGAATCTAGCGAGCCAAAGGCTAGCACGGGTTGGCTTTGCAAGTGGCTGGTAAGGGTATCTTGGCCATCATCCTCACCAATGACGTTGGCCGGCCATCATGAAGGCTAGTAGAGGAAGACTAAGAAAGATAAAGATGGATAAAAAGGAAAAAAAATATATATATATTATTAATAAACTTGAAAAAATTATTAAAAATTTATAAAAATCTTCACATAAACACCGACTATACTACATAAAATGGTTGGAGTCCACATTAGCAATTTCCATCCTATATTAGCTGGATGGATTCATTTGGTATCGATGTAAAAAATTTTAGGACTAAATTAATCCAATTAAAATGTTTAAGACTGAATTAGTACAAATGCAAAATGTTTAATACTTTTTCCCTTGAAATCGATGCCATGTTTTCCTACAAGTGGGTGTGGGCTCACGCGATCAAGGTAACAACCAATCGAAGTTAAATGAAGATCATTAACGATTGTATAGTAGCTAAATGTTTAACTTCAGCAAATTTAAGCATGACAACGTGATTACCTCCCTTGAAAATTAACATGGATTCTTCACCTTAACTCGTTATACGAGAAGTACGTGCTAATGTGATCAATGCAACTGCAAATTAATTCAAGGTTGATGTTAAATTAAGGCTCTACAATCACATCCAGCAAGTCCCCATGCAATTCCAGTAAGTCCAAGTTGTTGTAACACGATTGTTTTACCCACAATCAACATGGGTCCACCTTAATGCCATCCAATGCAAGAGTACATAATTACTTGGACATGCTGACTCTAAATTAGATTTTACTCCACGTGAAGAAACAACCACCCAGCTCCATGCTGAAGATTTGCCATGACCAAGACACTGAACAACACTAGAAATCCCCAACTCCACTAAAAAATTAGAAAGAAGCCCATTCCAAGCATCAACTTGAGAACAAGCAAAAACATTCACGAACGAGGTGTTCCTTCTTAACATCAATAATGACACAAAAAATCAATTTAATCAACTATAAATTGACATAAGCGACTACAATATAGCATGGATCATGAAAAGGCCACACAAGAATCATCAACGTGAGGTCTTAGCCGAACACCAACGGAGAAGCAATCATCATGTGCGATAAAAGCTACAACTCCAACATATGAACAACTTGCGATTATAGAGGGTTGCTTTACATCACCACCTAAACGATTATTATACATGTAGCTTGATCTTTAACATGTCAGGCTCAAAAATAACTCCAGAGATTCTCAGTTCAGATGACAATTCAGCAACATATCCACAGCAGTATCTAATTCAGTGAAAGCAAAGCAAACCGCGACACTCAAGGAATGAGGACTCTCGGCCAGCAAAGATGGATCAGCAGTTATGTCACCAGAATCAACACATCAAGCAGCAATGCACATATTACACTCACACACTATCAAATCAATACAAATGTCTCTAGGGCAAATCATCCAACGGGTGGTGAAAGTTTCACGCAAGCAGTTCAGTAGACAGATCATTCAATGAATTTATTTTCTGAAGCCTTAAGCGTCATTTGAACCAAGATCCTTGGAACAAAGCGAACAATAAAGCATTAAGGAGGGAGTACGCGATAAAGGATTTTCGCCGGAGGAGAGACGAGAGAGGATGGGCCCTTCCATCTAATGTCGTGGGTTTCCTTTCCTAAGGGGTCTAATTATGCAAATTGGGTTGATGGGTCTAAACTGATATTAATGGGCTGCGCCCATGCATTAACAGTCAATTGAACTGAAGCCTCCTTATTTTTTTAATAGTTATATTATTTTTTATGACAAAAAATGCATATTTGATTTATTGGCAAAAATTCAGGTATTAACAGTGATGATGTGGAAAACAAATCAAATTTTGGCCTCGAAATATTGTCACGTCTTGCGACATCGTGTTTGGTGAAGTCAGGCAAAGCTGAAGGAAACAAGTGCCGAAGAAAGTGTGAATGATAAATCTTGATGTGTGATTGGTTTGATGTAGCATAACATAGGCCTCAGTTTTTCAAAATCTAGTTCAATCTGCCTAGCCTGTGCGTGAAATTGGAATCTAGGCAACCCCTTCACTCCATTAATGGTCTAATCAGCGATCACTGCTGCTTTTGAGTATACAATGATCATGCGTTCTAAGAATTCTTAATCTGTCGATTTTGATCAGCTGCACTAACATTAAGTTCTCTAGTGAATATAGTGCTCTTTGTCGAATCGTTACTTTCAAGTGATCTAACTGCAGTGATGAAGATGTAATTAAGTTCAAGCCAATTAAAACGAATTTAGAGGACAATAGCAAAAGCAAAACTTAGAAATGAAACACAAATTTTACTGGTCTGATTGCTCCAAATTCGATGAATGGTAAATCAACATCATATATCTCTCTGAAGCAGTGTCGCAGAGCTCGGTTAATCCTCGGGATGATAGTAAGCGTAAACGGCGTAGAAGGCCTGGATGAAGGTAAGGACTAGGAGAACAAAAGCAGGGGCAGCCTAAATGAATGACCAGGGGTTGCTGAAGTACTCGCTTTCGATTGCCCACTAGTTCCGGTGGTACCGGTCACTTGCTCGAGTAACTCGGCCAAGTGGCTAGACTCAATATCGAACCGGACATCCTTAATGAGATCGTTGAAGAACCTCATGACCTCCTCGTCGGTTATGGGGCACTGAGACGGGAACGCCACGTCGCTCGCCATCATGAGGATCACCCAAGTGGTGGTGATGTAAAATTAACGCGGAACCTAATTGAGATATTGCAAATCGTTAATGCGAAAATCACCGAACAAATAAATGAAGAATAATAAAAAAAAACAGCAAATTTACGTAGTTCAATCCGAGTCTTTGTATTTATATCTACGAGAAGATTCAGCAACAAATAATTTCACATACATATTTGAAGGTATCGGCCATTTTGTAGAAAGCAAGGGACTGGTTTGAGGATTCGATTATGTATGGGGGAGGGGTTGTTTAGCATCCACGCCTTTTTAGTACTATATTTTCCAATCAAGGTTACGAGGCGCACTCGTCAAACAGTTTTTTGAAACTATAAGTAGGGGTGAGCGCAGTTTCGGGTAGAACTAGGAACCGAGAACCGAACCGGAGGGTAGGGCTCCAAAAAAAAAGCCCCAAATCAATTACCTTCACTTCACACTTTCATGGTTCTCTGAGTCTCTCCCATTCTGTGCCTCTGCCTGTCGTCGACGCTGCTCACCCTTGATGCCACCGTCGAACGTTGCTTGCCCTCGATGCCACCATCGGACGCCGCTAACCCTCGACTCCGCCGTTGAATGCCGCTGGACGCCAGTCGCCCTACGCTCGCCTCGCCCTTGCCTCCCTCGACACCATCACCCCTCGCTTGCCTCGCTGCTCAGCCGCCGAATGCTAGTCGTCCCGCCGCTGGACGCCAGTCGGCCCACGCTCGCCCCGCCCTTGCCTCCCTCGACGCCATCGAGGGAGAGATGGCTGTGGAAAGCATATCTCAAAGGAGGATTCAGTCTCTATATCGTCATCTTTCACCACAAGCTTCTAATGAAAGCTCACTTCTTCAACCAGTCAGTACTCTCTCTCTCTCTCTCTATGTAGTGAAGAGCAATTAAGCCTTCGAGATGGTAGATAAGCTGTGGTAATCGTTGGTGTGGACATCTCTCTCTCTCTCTCTCTCTCTCTCTCTCTCTCTCTCTCTCTCTCTCTCTCTCTCTCTATATGTAGTGAAGAGCAATTAAGCCTTCGAGATGGTAGATAAGCTGTGGTAATCGTTGGTGTGGACATTCATGCCCTACCTTTTTCTCCTCTTGCTCCCGGAACCACAACCCCTGGCAAAGTAAATTTATTTTTCTTCGCTTATCTATTTGTTCAGTCATTCTTATTCTATTTTAAATAGTCTTTTATGGGATGTTTACCTTGCTTGTAATGCGAGTTTAAGAATGAAATTTGTCAATGCTGGCTGCAAAAAATTACCAGATTGGGCATTAATTTTTTGTGCTCTTAGTCTGGATTTCAGTTGAAAGAGAGGTGGGAGTACTCTAATTTGGTCCATTTGGGGAAATTAGTTGCTGGAGTAATCTAACATGTGCTAGTCTCTGTAATATGGATTGATGCTCGTCTCTGTCGATGACATGGAGAACCTAGCCGAAAATGATAGGAGAGCATCATATAAAGATAATGTAGGAATGGAGGATAGACCTGACTAGTCATATAGAATGAGAAAGGTTGAATTGTAGAAACATTAGGATTGTGAAGATAGACGCACAGTCTTGTGTCAACTTTCACCCATTTAAAGATAGGTTTGTAGAAGGGAGAAACTGGTTTAGAAGCAGGTGGTTTTGTCTTTGGAGGAGTGGGTTTCTGCTTGGATGATGGGGGTGGAGAAGGTTTTGGAGATGTGTAATGGGTAGTTGCAGAGCAAAAAACTGGATGCGGGCACTTACCATTATATTCTCCAAGGGGTCCAATGGTTGTGTCTCTGTCTCTTCCTCTTTGAAAAATTTCATGCTCGGATGAGCTGCACTTCTTTCATTTACACATTTTTTCTGCTAACTTGGGGTATTGCAATGCAGCAATATGCTAAAGAGCACAGAGATGCTGCCCTCATGCAGGAAGTTACGAAGCTTTTGAAGAAGAATAACTTGCCATTGCAACCCAGCATGGTCGATATTGTCTTCAGGTCACTTCCGTGCTGTTTATCCTATTTTCATGCTGTTTATCCTGAGAATGAGTTATCATGTAGTAAGCCATTATTGCACTTAATTGTGTGAAATGTACTACATGGTTATCACGCAATTCATCCAATTTATTAGTGTCTTTTATATATGATATAATCAACTTGTTTTTATATTTGATATAATCAACTTGTTTTTATATTAATCATTGTCTGCATTGCTACTCTCAATCTAATAGTTTACTCATGTTATTTGATATCCTTTTTTTCATGGAAAAATTTTGCGACATTTGTAATGATACAGACCATGGGGGGTTGCTCACAAAGTAATCGAAGAGATTTGTCAAGGGTGGCATGAAATTGCATAAAGCTGCATTTGACATATGGATGGAGTTTGCTGCAAAAGTAGGTGAGAAACACTCACTTTGTCTCGCTTTGCTCCTCTCAAGCCCTTGTCCCTCAGCAAATTTTTTTTTTTCCATTTCTTCCCACAAGTAGTTTTCTCATCCAAGTCCCTCCACTTACTACAAAAGATGGGATGTGCTTGAATATATTCTTCTTTGGCCATTTTTTCTTTTCTGGAGATTTATGTGATGCTGGACAGGTATGAGATCTTCTATGAAAGGTAATCTAGCATCCTGAAGTTGAGTCTATAACATCCTTTTATTTCAGCTTATTGAAGGTATCCTTCTTCGTTATAATTCAAATCTGAAAATGAAAAAAAAAAAAAAAAAACCTATTGGAACTTGAAACTGACTGTGGAACCTGTGACAGGGTAGGTTCCAGGTTCTTGGTTCTGATGGGTAGGTTCTAGATTCCAAAAAATGAGGAACCTGTACTCAACGGTAGGTTCCAAGTTCTAGATGGAACCTGTAAGGAACCAGGAACTGCTCACCCCTAACTATAAGTGCAATTTCAATTTTCCTTTTAGAGCAACGATAAGGAAAGTTCCACAACACTCTATGCCTTGGCATGACTCATGTGCTGTGTGTTTGTGTGCTCTTTAGAATATGCATAACGACGTGGTAGATATGTATGAGTTCTAATTGCTGAGTGTATACACGTTCAATTTGACTAAGAGAGAGTTTGTTTCGCGAAAAATATTTTCCGAAAAAATATCTTCCTTATTTTGCAGTGTTTGGATCACTTAGAAAAATGAGTCAACGGTTAGATAAAAAATGTTTTCCTACTGAAACTTAAATTCAAGAAATGATTTCCTTTTCGAAAGAATCTAAAAAGGTTCTCAAAACACGACTAGATATCAGCATTTAGACTAGAAACTTTACGCTTAAACACGGAAATCCCAACGTTGATTTTCGAGTCTCGGTGTTTCCATCAGGTCATGCCTGAGAACTTAGTGCTTGGGCCTAGGCACCCAGCACCCACACCTAGGTCCATTCAGGTTGGGCTCGAACCCTTGGTGCCCGTACTCAATGCTCTGACACTTGAACTCGACATAAAGGCCGTGCTCAAATCGCTGACACTCGAGCTCTAGTCCCGACCTTCAAGCCTGATGTTCACAAAGGCCATGGGCAAGTGCTCAATGCTTGAGCTTGGGTCCTTGTTAATGAAACACTTGTTCTTATAAAAATATTTTTATAAAAAAAAACAAAATTGAATTTTTAATTAAAAATTTTGATTTTTTTGATTTTTAATTTTCTTTAATTTGCTATTTTTTCCTTTTCTTTTCTTTATTTTTCTTTTGTTTCAATTAGTCATTGATCACGATGACAGCAGATTAGCTCGGGCCTTGCTAGATTGGGTGAGCTTGCAGCCTCCGATGTCAAGGCTCAAGCTCACTTAAGGCTTGTAAACTCAATTCTCACTAGATTGGCCGAGCTTGTGGCCTTCAGTAGCGATGCTTGAGCCTCACCAATCAGACGAGCTCGCAGCCTTTGGCGAGGAGGCTTGAGCTCGCTCGAGGCTAGCAAGCTTGCGACCTTTGGTAAGGAGTCTTGAGCCTCTTCACATCAAGCGAGCTTGCGGCCTCTAGCAATAAGGCTTGAGCCTTGTCAACCTTGGGCGAGGCTAGAGCTAGTCTGTGGCAACTATCGCCATGGCTAATGATTGGCCAAGGAAGAAGCACAAAGGAAAAAAAAGAAAGGAAAGAACAAATATATAAAAATATAAAATTAAACATACGAATTTTATGATTATTTTCTCTCATTAGATATTCCTTATCAAATGATTAAAAATAATTTTTAGGTCTTTTTCAGGTTTTAGTCAAATATCGAAAAATAAAGTTGCTTTTCTATAAAATAGCTTTCTGAAAAATATTTTTCAGAAATAGTATTTTGTTTGTGAAACAAACATACCCTAGATGACATTACACTTGATAATGCGTGAACAATTTTGAAACGATGGAGCGATATTCTTATTTGGCCTAGTTAGGCAAATGTATTATCATCCTTTTGGCCATTTATGAAACTGGGTTTTAGAAATAAAAAATAAAAAAAAAAAGATTAGGAAAATATCTATAATTTTGGAAACAACTTTTCAGAAAACGTGACGTGCGTGAAGCCTCTGTTCACGGTCAGCCAGCCATTAACCCTTCGGCTTAGATGTGCTTGGACTCATGGGTTGTCTTCCATGCAGCGTTTCTCTAATGCTACAATTAAAACAGTCTTAACAATACTTTAGAGAAATTATAAAATCTCCTAAATTTGATCTAGCGGAAAAACAACTGCACTTTTTTGGAATTCCACCTATTTATTAGAAGAATGACAGCCTAGACCAGTTGGGTAACTACTACATCTATTAAATATCTAAATTTTAATTTGAGCACTATAATTGTCATGACGCTAATCGAGGCAGATCTAGGGGTGGTTTGACGGATTGCTAATTTGCTAAGTAAGCAGAGATAGGCCCCTCGCCAGGAGATGCTGAGTCTTCGCATCGACTTTCCTAAACCTTATGAATCGCAACTTAATGATTTATTAAATGAGAGTAGAATTGCTACTAACCTATTTTAGGTCAGTTAGAACTTAGAACTACAAGTCAAGTTATATGTAGGGGCTCATCTTATTTATGCAAACCAAAGGTTTCGAATCAGGGGCTTGGTTATGCTTATTTTACTATATGCCCGTAAAAAAAAATAATAATAATAATAATCATAATCATCATAATCATAATCATAATCATAATCATAATCATCATCATAATAATCATAATCATAATCATAATCATAATCATAATCATAATAATAATCATAATCAAAATAATAATCATAATCATGATGATGATGATGATGATGATGATGATGATGATGCAAGGTGAATGTGAAAAAAAGAAAAAAAGTAAAAAGTAAAGTGAGTTGTATTGGCAAAATTAAAACATGATCTCATCATAGGATTCTTGTGAAGTAATGGCCTATATGGTAACATTTTTATTTCTCTCAATTTCTATTCTTTTGTTTCTCGAAAAAAAAAACGGAACATAAATCCATTTGGTAATACTAACTTACTTTTCTATTCCCCGGAAAAGAAAATTAGTCAGTGAATAGATTTGGAATAGAAATTAAAAAAAAAAAAAAAGTAGCCTCTTGTTTCTGAGAACAATTTCTAAAAATAAGGCAATTTTCTCTTTTATATTTTTCTTGTGTTGTTCTTCCTTGTTGCGGCCACTGTCGGCCACCTCCAATCACCCGCGACCATCGTCAGCCGACCGCCATCGTTGCTGCCCAACTGCCTTCGACCGTTGTCGTCGTTGTCGCCTACCATCGTTGTCGTAGCCCCCAATCCCCGGCGACCGTCGTCACTGCCGCTCAATCGTCAACCATCGCCTCTGCTCTCCAATGCACAGTTGCCACCCATAGCCCATCGGCCACCCCCGCCGGCCGATGATTGCCATCAACCGCCATCACCGCTGCTTGACCCATTGGTAGCCTGTCGTTGCCATCACCGACTGCCGTCGGCCAACCGCTGGAGGCAGACGAGCGACTGTGGGAGGGGATGGCGGCCGGTGGGTTGTGGGCAACGGTCGTGTGGTGGCGGTCGGCGACGACAGTTGGCGGTTGGTAATCCGTGAACAAGAAGAAAAAAACAAATAAATACAAAAATTTATAAATCCTATCAAATGCATTTTTATTCTTTTTTATTCCAAGAGTAGAAATTTTGTATAGTTGTCAAATGTATTATTTTACTCAGAAATTGTTCCCCAAAGTAGAAATAGAAAAGAATTATTTCTGAAAAGAAATTGTTCCCCAAAGTAGAAGCATTATCATGCGCCCCTAAATGTGCACAAAGCCTAAAAGAAATCTTCTATCTTACTCAACAAACTTTGAATTGACACGCAAAAAAATAGATTAAAATAAGCTAGACTAATCATATCAAAGTGCCAGAAACGACTAAATGCAACCGAATGACCTTTCTTTCTTTTTAAAAAGAATGAAATGTATATTTACCATGATGGGGCTATGAAGCAAATCATAAAGTATATATACTTGAGACGGATATGCTATCTTACAAACATGGCTACGTTAGCCTTTCAAAAGGGACTATCTTTTAGTCTCTAAGTAAGCTATTTCATAAACTTTAAAGTTTCAGATGATTTATGATCCACAGAATTCATAAAATGATAAGTGGAGAGTGCATTTATAAAATCTCATCATATCAAGCTAGTGGCATGCTCTTTATGCTACAACCGGATCATTTGGGGGAGGAGGATGAGGAAACTTTTAATAAGACGTGCGGAAAGCAGACACGATTTTATTACTTCAGGAGAGTCCGCCTCAAACATTGCATCTTTGTGCCTCACACAGGCATCAGGGGAAGGGAAAGCCAAACAGTCACGCAAAAGACAGCAAACCCGTGATACAACACTCATGGCCGACAATTATTTATGACAGGTAGAATGAACAGTGACTTGGGGTCTGTTCGTTTCGCGAAAAATAATTTTCGGGAAAACTTTTTCCAGATTTTCCAGCGTTCGTTTCACGAAAAATGAATTCCTTGAGGAAAATGTTCTCCACTTTTTGAAAAGTGGAGAACATTTTCCTCACTTAATCTCTCTTATCTCACACCTCTACAAATCTTGACTTCCTCCTCCCCTTTTCTTTTTTTTTTCTTTTCATGTTTCATTCGAATTATTTTTTAATTTTCTTTTTCTTTGTTTAATTCGAATTATTTTTAATTTCCTTTTTCTTTCTTTGTTCTTTTTTTTTTCTCAACTTCTTCTTTCTTGGCTAATCGTCAGACCAAATGAACCTCAAGCTCGTCAATCTCAAACTCGCACTCGTTGATCTGGTGAGCGGAAAATATTTTCCTTACCAAACACCGGAAAATATTTTCCGAAATATTTTCAGGTTTCAGCCGAACACCAGAAAATATTGTCATTTTCCTAGAAAATGACTTATAGGAAAATATTTTCCGGAAATGGCTCATTTTCCGCAAAACGAACCGATCCGAATAGCGACCTGTCTTCCATTTGCTATAGTATTGCTACAAAGAATGAACAGTAGTTTTTTATGCAATTGACATGTATGTTCGTCGCCTTCCAATCAGACACCTATTTTGAGAAAGTCTCCTTCAATTACATTTTCTACAGTATTGCCACAAATATGGAACAGTAATTTTTATTTATCTTAGAGGAAAACTACTGGTGTATTTATACGCATGAGACCCTAAACTAGTAAAAAGTTTCGAAAAAATAAATAAGACCAATTACATAAAAGAACAAATAAAATCAAGGGTTTTTTCTTTGATTCCTGTCGAATGGGTCGGCCCTCACTTTTCGGAGTCTAGGGGGTATACTCGGCCCTAACAAAAAGTTCAGCCCCAACCGAATGGCTTGTCCGTGCAAGGACGTGAATTACTGAACGGGTAAAATCAGTCATTTTTAACAAAAAATGTATATACGAATTATATCTTGAACTTAGAGATCCACATGGACCAGGAACAACTTTTTACTCAGATGAAATTCCAAAACAGTAAACATAATTAAGGAAATTCATTCTCATTTAAAGATCGTTCTCTGCTTTGAAAAAAAACCCACCTTTCAGCTAGTTTGAGTCCATCTTCCCAATTCGATCCCTAATACTTCGCTGTTTCTATGGTCCATTAGCGGTTATTTCTTCTTTTGAGCCGACAATGATCATGCGTCTGAGAAATCTTTGTCTGTCAACTTGGATCAGTTTCACTAATAGTAAATTATCTAGTTAGTGCGGTGCTCTTCATCAAATTTGCTAATCTTTTTGCAGTGATGAAGATGTAATTAAGTTTAAGCAATCTAAAATGAATTAGGAGTACAGCAGCCAAAGCAAAACCCGGATATGAAGCACAAATTTTACTGGTCTGATTTCTCCAAACTACATGGATGGTACATCAACATCATATATCTCTCTGAAGCTGTGTCGCAGAGCCTGGTCACTTCTTGGGATGAAAATAAGTGTAAATGCTGAAGAAGGCCTGGATAACTGTAAGAACTAGGATAATGAAAGCAGCGGCAGCCGAAATGAAAGACCAGGGGCTGCCGAAGTACACGCGCTTGATTCCCGCCCACCGCATGCGCCACTTGTTCCGACGGTATTGGGTGACTTTCCTGAATATCTCGGCCAAGTGGCTCTCCTGGAAATCGAACCGGACGTCCTTGGCGAGATCACAGAAGAACCGCGCGACCTCCTTTTCGGTCCCTAGAAGGTTCGTGAGTATGCCGCACTGAGACAGGAACGCTGCATCCGCTGCGTTGCCCATGAGACCACTCATGAGGACCACGTAACTGCTGATGTGCTTGGTGCAGTGACTGTAGCTCTGCTCATAAGCCACGCAGTTGAGGAAGAAGGCAGTGGTGAGAAGGTCGAGATTCAAAGGAGGGATCCGGAACACTCCGTGATCATACATGACGCCTATTAGGTTCTCGCTCTTCCTTGGTTCAAACTTTATCCCCACCTGAAGCAGATGAGTCACGGAGGGCATCAGTTGCAGCGACTCTTCATCAACCGGTGGGGAGCTTTCGGGAATAGGTTTGCCGACCAAGCACAGTCGGAACAAGTCGAGCAAGTGATTGATATTGGAGGATCCGAAGTGCGTCTTGAAATGGTCATTCGGCAATACAAGCGCGGGGTTGAAGAACAAAAAGGCAATCTCCTGGATGGACTTATTTTTATCAGCAGGAGAACTGGATAATTCATAGAGCTCTTCAAGAACGAGGAATGGGATCTGGTTTTCAATCAGGACGAGGTCAATCATGAGGGCCGATGCAATCCATGGCGTGAAGAACAAGGGGTCGTCACCATGCCGTCCGAGATTGGGGAAGCTGTTGGCGCGGAATAACTCGATGAGGAAACAAGCATCGAGAACCATCATCTCAATCAAATCCGAGGATTCACAATTGAGGGCCTCTGAGTAGCAATCCCGTATGTCAGTCTCCAGCTCGGCGACAGCCAGGAAGTAATTATCCAGGTCCGCGCCACCTCTGATCCGATTGAGCATTGTGGAGAACACTCGAGCTTTGTGCTGCTCCATCATCTTCAACTGCTCTTTCCCGTGGTGGTACGGGCCAATGGACACAATATGGGGCTTGTAAGCGTTGGGGTTGCTCTCCACCTGGCTCTGGGGTGTCCTGAAGATGTAGCAAGATCTGTCGACCCAGGGCCTCAGAAGAGTTGGCTTCTGCCGAAACAGGTCCTTCATGCGAGAAGACCAGCTGTACCCACCCTCTCCGCTCATTCTGGTTTTGGGGGTTGATTCCGGCGAGTCAAGCTTTCAGGAGCCGCATCCCCTGAACATTTTGCCGACTGAAATGTTACGCTGATGCAAAGCATTGTGATGTAATCTGCGTCAATAGACATTAATATTTTGGAAGGTTGGAACATCGTGCCTAGCCCCAGTGGGCACACAAGTTCCTTAAAGAAAGACTTTTTCATGTCATTATCATATTGCGTCAACGAAAAAGGAGTCTTACCGCTCGGCTGCGTCAGGTATGCTCCAAAATATGTTTTACATGTGTAAAATATTACTACTCACATTTTTGTCCAATCAACCATTAGTAATTCAAACAACGATTTTACCTTGATCAAGTTACACAATAATAGATTGTTAAGTGCTTTTAGATTGGACAATAAAAGGCCTCCTCAGTTGTTTAGTAACTTAACAAGATAATGATTTTTTCACTCATATTCCACAGTAGATTACAAAGTGTTTAAAATTTTTCAAGTGGACCCATCAATTAAACACATTAAAAGGTTAGCCGTGCCATGTTGTCCGACCGACATCCACACCTTAGCAATATACAACCAAAATTAGCCGGAATGATGGAATTTGTGCCAGGTCAAAAAGTTTAGAATTGAATTGGCACCAAGTCAAAATGTTTAAAACAAAATTGACATTTAAAGTTTTGGGACTTTTAAAATTTTCTATCTTTAAATAATTTTTATTCCAAAAATAGGGATTCGGGCCGGGCCCCTGACCCTGGTCCGAATATGGGCCAAAATCTGGTCTCACGGGTTTGGGCCACAAACGAGATTCGGCTCAAGGCACCCGGAGCCCATTATCAATAGCGATTGAAGTCCAACTGAAAAGCAAATTCGGTCCAACCTAATTTCGACGACGTCCTCTTCAAGAACGAAAGCCCAACTCGTCCATGGCTCCCACCAAACACCCCAGAACATTACAATGCTTGATTAATGAATTGGCCCTTCAACTTTCAAAATGAGCACAACAGGACATCATCGGGAGCCGCCTCAGTCCACTAACCCCCGGACCGCCTCCATTAAACACGTTTCACAGCTTCACTAAGACATTTCAACAAACTGCTTAAGGGTATGTTTGGTTCAGCATTTTCAAGGGACTTTTAGCCTCCAAGACCCCTTAAGGAAATATTGAACCATTTGTCAACTATTTTGAATGAGCTTTTATTTGAAAGCTAGCATTTGAAAGACTGAAAATTCAATACTAATAAGGACTAGTATTAAGTTTTCAACATTTGGCCAAATGCTGAGACTCATTTTTTTCTTTCAAAATTATCTATACCAATTCTTCAAATTTTCAATTTTGTCCCTCATTATTTTTTTTAATTAAAAAAGGACAAAATCCTTTGTCAGTCAAGCAAAGAGCTATGGTCGCCGACGAGCCAGACCTAGTGCATGGCGGCAATTGGTCAAGGTTGGGCGACCCTAGTGAGGGCTGATGGAGGTCGCATAACCTTGCGTGACCCAGGCTACGTGCGACCCAAGCAACCATTGCCTTGGTCTCATGGCCTCAAGCAACCCCCGTTTGGGTCTCACAAGGGTCACGAGGGTTGCCTGAGGCTGCAAGACCTGGGCAACGGTTGCCCAAGATTGAGCGACCTCCGATGGCCCTTGCTAGGGTCGTGTGACCCTCACCAAAGGTTGCCCAATCTCAAGCAAAACATGGAAGGTGGTGTTACCTTGCAGAGGAGATATTCTTGGCTACGATCACTAGTCCAGTCAGCGCTTGGGAAATACGGGAAACGTCGCTTGTGGGAAGGCCCCTTCTTCCACTAAATGTCACAGCCGCTTCATAGCTCCGACGTGTCATGCACTCGACCAAGACCAAGAGGAGAAGAGAGAGACGGCCGGGACACGCTTTGATCCTTAATTTTTAAGTGGGTCATGGCCTACTCTGGCTGGATTTTAAAATGTCTAACAACTCATTTATAGCGCAACCCCAAATTTAAGAGTAAAAAAAAAATGGGTGTATGTCCTATTTTGAGGCTGCTAAAGTGTCCGAGTCTCTCTCTCTTTTTTTCTTTTCTCTTTTTTTTTTCTCCGTTTTGAAGTGAGTGTTGTAAAATGATTGCACATAACCTAAAATAATATTTATAAGTGGAAAAAAAAAACGGCTGAAATGAGACAAAAAGACCAAACTTGACCTTTCGGTTGCCCTTTAACCTGAATTTGGGAAACATGGCTGGAAAAGTTCGCCGTTATTGATTGTTAGCCTAGCAGCGCCCTAAAGTTGCTGGCTTTGTCATGAAATTGAGGTTTTGGTCTTATGGGTGCGGATGAAATCGTTCAAACGTCAATTTGGGAAAGGATGTTTGTTGCATTTGCTTAAAATATAAGTGAATTTTGAAGGCGATCGGTGATTTATTTATTCCTGTACCACATTGGCAAGACAATTCGGGACAACCTCGTATTTGCTCCGGCCGAGCCTAGAAGAATCGGACAAGAACAGCTGGAACTCAGATGCGCACGCAAAGCAGATAGTAAAAAACAGGAACTCACTTTGCAAAGCAGATGCACACGCAAAGCAGATGTGCCAGTCAAAAAGATGAACTCACTTTGCAAAGCAGACGTGCTAGTCAAAAATATTCTTTGCAGAGCAGACGCGCTAATAATTATACTTATCTTTATGCTCCCATAATTGTGAGAATATTGGGTGGTTCGGGACCTCCACGTCAACGTGATCTCGGACCACTCATGCGACGCCACGTGGAGTGTGGGCCCCTTGCTGTGTTGTGCAATTTTTCACCCCTCTCTCCTCTCCCTAGCCTTCTTCCTAGCCTGCGCACGTCTACTCTCCTCTTCTCTCCCACGTCGTTCCAATTCAAACCAACGAAAGGGCATTCTCTCTCCTCTTTGCTCCTTCTGCTCTCTCTCCTCTCTCTTCTCACTCATTCCCCTCTTTCCTGACCCGACGACTCTCCCAAATAGCGTTCGCTATCCGACGACGACGGCCGCGCTCTCTCTGACGACGGCGACGCTCCCGCCGACGGCCATGCTCTCTTCGACGACAGCGACGCTCCCTCCTGACGACGGCCTCTCTCTCTACTCCACGGCCTCTTCGCTCTCCGACGACGGCGACTCTCCCTCCCGACTACGGCCCCTCTCTCTACTCGACGTTCTCTTTGTTCCCGAATCGCGCTCTCTCCTGACGCTGGGCTTTCTCCGACGAGGGCCGCGCTCTCTCCGCTATGGTCAAAGCCGTCTCTCCCGAGAAGCCCTAGATCTGCGACGACAATCCCCGCTTCACTTCGTACAGGGCCAACGAGGTCCTTGGTCGGAACTGGTGAGTTGGTCCCTCGTGTCGATTTGATTCGTGGGGCTTTTCCCGGCCGCCTCTGTTTTGGTCAGTCTAGCGGGTAGGGGAAATGGAGAGGATTTCTGGGCTCTGCTCTTCTTTTGTTTTGCTGTATAGGGGTATTCCTGGGATCTATCTGTCGGATGAAGGAGAGCTTGTTGTTTTGAAGTTTGAGATATGTTGTGAAGGAGCGATTTTTCCGGCTGCCTCTGTTTTGGTCGTTATAGTGGGTAGTGGAAATGGAGATGATTTCTGGGCTCTGATCTTCTTTGTTTTACTGTTTGGGGGTAGTCCTGGGATCTATCTGAAGAATGAAGGAGAGCTTGTTGCTTTGATGTTTGAGATTTGTTGTAAAGGAGTGACTTTTCGTGGAGGGTACGTATTAATTCGTTTGGTATGCGAGAGAATTTGAAGGATAGAAGGAATACGAGGGAAGAGATGTTGATTGGTGTACCAGAGAGCGTGAAAATTGGGAGGTTTTATTGGTACATCATCAGTAATAATTTCAATTTGGGGTGTGGTCTTGTAATATAGATATAGCCTATTTAATAGGCAGACCAATCAGAATACAGGATTACATTTCGCTTGTAGGACTCAAGGAAAGCTTTTCCACAGTTACAAGCGAATTCATCATAACTACTCAGCAATCAGCACATATCCTGTCATGTGAATATGTATCTATTTTTAGGGTGAATTGAATCAGCGATGCCCCACTTGTCCTTCTTTTCTCAGTTTTTA
Organism: Eucalyptus pauciflora; assembly: GCA_007663325.1. Lineage (NCBI taxonomy): Eukaryota > Viridiplantae > Streptophyta > Magnoliopsida > Myrtales > Myrtaceae > Eucalyptus > Eucalyptus pauciflora. The sequence continues at coordinate 2,044,568 of VMYD01000349.1, read as the reverse complement.
CATGCAGCATCAAGAGGAAACTTTCTTTATGACGTTTTCTTCATCAGTATTTTGTTCTCTCTGGAGTAGAACATACTTTGATTTGCGATTGCTGTGTGTATATGGTTTTTGTTTTCTCGCGGCAACATTTTCAATTGTTGCCGTGACACGAAAGGAAATTGGAGGAAGAGGATGAAGCGCTTACTAAATCAATAGTATTCCATATCAGTTATTTAATTTCACAGCATTTTGCATCACTAACAGCCAAATTTTCTATTAATTAATAATATTACTTAAGAGTCTTTGTGACAAATGTATTCTGGTTGTAACTTCTGCAGAAATAGATCTTAGGTTCACATTGCAAAGTCATGGTTTTGTGTTTTTATCCCTCAATAACTAACCTAAGCATCTTATAGGGGCTCTATGAATGGCGAGATGTCATTGCTCGTGCTCAGGATGAAAGTACTGGTTATATATTGCCAAATAAAACTCTTCTTGAAGTTGGTACTGTGAATGTGCAAAGTTATACATTGATTTATCTGACCATTAAATCTTGTGCTTATACTGATTCATTGATGATTGTTGTTTTGTGGGAAAAGCCAAGCAGATGCCTGTGACCACTGGCAAGTTGCTGCAGTTGGTCAAATCAAGGCACCCATATGTTGAGCGTAATCTTGCTTCAGTCGTCAGCATCATTAGGATTTCAATACAATATTTTAAGATATAGGAGTAGAAAAATGGATATAGCCTAACTTTATGTTTGATTTCAGATATGTATTCTAGGTAGCTCATCGGTCAAAGAGTCATAGTTTAGGTCTTTTATTTTTGTTTGGTGCACATGACTTTGGCTTTTATGGTTTCTAAGGGCTGGCTTTTGGAGCGCAATGGCCTCAAATCTGAGTAATCAATCTCGTAATGTGCTCAGCAAGAAAGTCATGGTCAATAAGGAGGTATCATGAATCGTATTGTCTTCATCTTCAGACTGTTAAGTATTTGAAGCTACATTATGCGATTGTTCTCTTATTTTGGCAATTGAATTTGCTTATGTACCGGAATCCTTGGACAATATAACTCTCTTTTCGATTATAACCATGATGTCATTTGTTTTATTATTCCTTGTGACTTTTTTCACGGAAGGTCTCAAGTTCACTCCTGCATCCCCACAAGCCGCAGCGAGTGTTCTTTCAAACTTTAATAATTGCTCAAAAGGGTTCTGTATATGGAAGTTTTTCTGATATGCCTTTTTTCTCATCTTAACAACAGGCGCAACAGGGGTTAAATGTCCAGCAGGTATTAACCAGGTCCTTCCTTGCAGCATTGTGCTTCCATGCATACTAGCAGGTGAGGCTTTTTGCCCAATGCAATATTTTCATTATTTTTGGGTCAGGGGCCACACATTTCTTTGACGATCTAAATCTTTAGCTATGTTGTGTGCCTCATTTATAATTACTTTTGGCATTCATTTTGAAATCTATAGCTGTGACCTATTACTTTAAGCACTCAGAACCCCTTGAGTCTTTTCTATAGGACATCGAGTTTAGATAAGCAAATTTACGGGATGGCAGAAAATCGAAAGGATCAATTTGTGACATCACTAGTGAAAATTTTTTGGAACTTTTGAGAAACGAAACAGCTGTGTCTCAATCATTGTGACATCAGTTGAAAATCACTGTGGGGCAATAGTGATTTTTAACTCATCTCGCATCGGATCAATTCTCCCTTGATATTGTTGATCTTCTTATTGGATCAGCAAACTCTATAATGTTGTCTGTTTACATGTCTATAGAATTGGATAACCGTCTGCTTCGGATTAATCATGATATGCCACAATATCCGCACTAATGTGCATAGTGTTCGTGCCCGCAAGAACAATGAAGTACATGCAGGAGAAGGAATTGATTGTTTTTCAGTCATGCAGGTCTTCAATAGCACTTTTTAATGGGGAAATACCAACCTTAATTGTTGAATTTGTGCAGGTCTCTTACATGATACTACAGTGGGTATCGCCAGTGACCCACTCCGTAGGAAACTGCGTGAAGCGTGTTGTGGTCATTGTCAGCTCAGTTCTCTTCTTCCGAACTCCAGTTTCACCGATAAATTCCCTAGGTGATTTATGCTACCATCTGAACAGCCTTTTTCCAAGTTTGTTATTTTCTTGGCTTTTGTTTCTTCCCCTTCCCTCCCCAAACCTTAGTGAGAAAGCATATAATGGCATTTGCTTCTAGGGAAAATGAGATCTGGTATATGTTTATTGGTTAATCAACTGGTTTAGCTTGGTTCCATAGTACTATTATTGTCATTGCTATTTAGATTATTTTTCTCTCATGGTTATGGTTTTGTTATCTTTCTCATTGTGGTGATGTTATTAGGTACGGGAGTGGCCCTTGCTGGAGTCTTTCTGTACTTACGCGTGAAGCGCATTAAGCCCAAGCCAAAGATTGCTTGAAGGACCACCAATGATGCTCTGGAAGAACGAAACAGTATCGGTAGTGGTAGGGTCCTATGGATACATTGAGCCTGGTAAGTTGATTATTACTCTCATAATCTTCCATCGAATTGATCAACTATCAGATCTTTCCAGTGTCCCAGTTAATAACCGTATTACCCTTGCAAAGTAGCTACAGGTCAATGCCAAAAAGTGATGAAAGTATCACATATGCTCATCACCTTTCCTTAGCTAACAATGCTTCAATTTTTTGATGTTCGCCGACAGAGTACGGATACACCATGAAGGTTGACGAAAAGATAGACATATACAGCTTCGGTGTCGTACTGTTGGAGCTCATCGCAGGCAAAAGGCCTCTAGACCTCGAGTTCGGAGAATCCGTCGACATTGTTGAGTGGATACGGAGGAAAATCAGGGACAACAGAGCTCTGGAAGAAGCTCTAGACCCCAATGTAGGAAACTGCGAGCATGTGCGGGAGGAGATGCTTTTGGTGCTCAGAATAGTGCTCCTCTGTACTGCAAAGCTACCGAGAGATGGGCCCTGCATGAGGGATGTCATAACCATGCTCGGAGAGGCGAAGCCTCGGAGGAAGAGCAGTAGCAATGGTGCCGCAATGTATGAAGCTAGCAAAGACAAGCCAGTTTTTAGCACGTCACCTGTAAATGGCCTTCTCTAGGGACTGAGTTCTGAGCATTTGAGTTCCTTTTGGCCAATAGTTCCTTCAATTTTTCTCTGTATGTAGAATTTCTTAATTAAATGCTTGTAGCTACTGGTTCTGATATCTGTAGAGATCACCGGTATATGATGTAGGTACCTTTTTTGGCAAATAAAACTTCATTTGCTGTATATGTCCATGTCCAGAATCACTGCAGCACTATGTTTAAAGAGCTTCAGTTTTTCTTCTTATGTTGTTTTCTTGGTAACTTTCACCCGAAAAGCAAAGGATATCAAGATGGTCGTTTCTGTTTAAGAGGTTCTGGTTGGTAATGGCAATGGAAATTAACACATTCTCAAATCTGAGGAAGAAACATTGCATGACATATAAATCATGTAGACCAAGTTCATCAGAATAATTGATCTTGTAATGTTCGTCTATATAGTTTATAGAGCATGCAATAATTTCTCGTTTAGGTCAATGCATTAAGGAGTACATGGCATTAAGGGGTTCATGGGTTATGAAGGGTATTTTTGGTTTTTTATTTATAACATGAGTTGTTTTAATTAATTTCTCTGTGGTTTTAAACTACGTGCGTGCAAAGTTTGATGGATTAATTTTGAGTGTGGGAGCATGTACGAATTAATTTCCGAAAGCTTTAAAAAAAAAGTTGGAAAAGGGTTGTTGGGCAAGAAATAGAAAAAAAAAATGGGGTGTCAGGTTTGGACGCCAATTTTTTTTTGCCCAACAACACAATGAGGTTGTAAACTAGGTGTGTGTAAAGTTTGATAGATTAATTTTGAGTAGGGAAGCATGTACGAATTTATTTCCAAAAGCTTTAAAGAAAAAAAAAATTGGAAAAGGGTTGTTTGGCAAGAAATAGAAAAAAAAATGGGGTGGGTTGGGACGCCAATTTTTTTTTGCTCAACAACACAATGAGGTTGTAAACTAGTTGCGTGCAAAGTTTGATTGATTAATTTTGATTACAGTAACACATACAAATTTATTTACGAAAGCTTTAAAGAAAAAAAAAGTTGGAAAAGGGTTGTTGAGCAAGAAATAGAAAAAAAAAATGAGGTGTCGAGTTTGGACACCAATTTTTTTTTGCTCAAAAACATAATGAGGTTATAAACTAGGTGAGTGCAAAGTTTGAAGGATTAATTTTGAGTACGGAAGCACGTACAAATTTATTTTGGAAAGCTTTAAAGAAAAAAAAGGGTTGAAAAATGGTTGTTGGGCAAGAAATAGAAAAAAAATGGGGTGTCGGGTTCGGACGCCAATTTTTTTTTTGCTCAAAAACACAATGAGTTTGTAAACTAGGTTCGTGCAAAGTTTCATGGATTAATTTTGAGTACGGGAGGACGTATGAATTTATTTCGGAAAGCTTTAAAGAAAAAAAAAGTTGGAAAAGGGTTGTTGGGCAAGAAATAGAAAAAAAAATGGGGTGACGGGTTTGGACACCAATTTTTTTCTTCTCAAAAACACAATGAGGTTGTAAACTAGGTGGGTGCAAAGTTTGATGGATTAATTTGAGTACGGGAGCACGTACGAATTTATTTCGGAAAGCTTTAAAGAAAAAAAGTTGGAAAATGATTGTTGGGCAAGAGATAGAAAAAAAAAAGGGGTGTCGGGTTCGAACGTTAATTTGTTTTTGCTCAAAAACACAATGAGGTTGTAAACTAGGTGCGTGCAAAGTTTCATGAATTAATTTTGAGTATGGGAACACATACGAATTTATTTCCAAAAACTTTAAAGAAAAAAAAAAGTGGGAAAATGGTTGTTGGGCAAGAAATAGAAAAAAAAATGGGGTGTCGAGTTCAGATGCTAATTTTTTTTTTGCTCAAAAACACAATGAAGTTGTAAACTAGGTGCGTGCAAAGTTTGATGGATTAATTTTGAGTACGGGAGTACGTATGAATTTATTTCCATGTGATTGCACATTGGATCGGAAGTGGACTATAGCCTAATAGTCCACTTCTAGATAACATGTAATTAGAAGTTCCTATTGAAGATGAATTATCACTATTATAGTTTTCAAGACTTTAGAATAATGTGAAGCATCATGTTATATATTCATGTACTGTTTTGTTTTTGGATGGACTATAATTTGTTGATATTTTGTTAACTACATAGAAACACATCGAAACGAATCATATGAAGAGGGTAGAGAGGAATGAGTGGGCCAGCGAATCTACGTAAACTTCCTGCTTCAACCTGGTACTAGAAATCGATCAAAAAAAAAAAACCTGGTACTAGAATTGGCTGGAGCAATTTGATATGAAGCGAGGACTAAGATTTCTATTACTTGTATTGGTTCAAATTTGTAGCAGTATGATTAAGAATGGTACTTTGGTAATGAAAGATGCGTACGCCGTGCGATGATTTTCATGGAGAACATTCATCAACAACACAAAAAGAGGTAGCCTTTGGTTTTGCGCAACTGAATGAAATTGCTGCCACGAGTCAGGCATTAGGGGTTGATGTATTGATGCTCAAGTTTCCTCTAACAATACGATCGAGCAAGCCAATAGTTGGGTTGTGTTGGATGGCATATCATACGACTGGTGAAGATAAAAGGAAATTGACAGCTACAACTCACTAAACCAAACAAGACAATTGGCAGCTTTAAGCAATCAGGACATCCACATGCTATAAAGGAATTGAAACCTTATATCATTCAAAAATCTGACTATGTACCACTATACTTGAGATTCACGAGTGTCAGTTTCGGAGATGTCATGAATGCATTTACAATGGTGGTTGTTTATTCACAAGGCAAAAAATCAAAGTAGACACTCTTCCTATCTCACCTCACTCATTTCATCTTCCTGCCTCAGCTAGTTGAATAATCAAATTCTTAAACCATGATTATTTCATCTTTGTTCAGCAAAAATGAGGACAGGTGGGCGGTTTAAATGGTGCACCTCGTTTTCGGGGCTTAGTAATCCTTCATCCATGTGATTGCACATTGGATTGGAATCGGCGAAGAAGTTGTCTACTGCAGCTAGAGATTTTAATTGCTGAGCGAGAGATGAAATAGTCTTCCGGCACTCTGCAAACTGGCTAGCAGCGACTGCTAGCTCTTGCTCCCGTTTTACATAACAAAACTAAATGAGAACTTAAGAAGGAAACTAAATTCAGACTAAGGAGGAAACTAAATTCAAACTAATCATGATCGCCCATTTAGCATGAATAAAACATTGGTAAGCTGATCCTATCAGATAGTCGATGGTGTCAGCAAGCGCAATGTTGCTCAAAGCACCACAACCCACAGAAAAAAATAAAATAAAATCGCCTAGCATGAGACTTTTCTGGTTAAGTTAGTTTAGAAGCACCCTATTGCAACACTGTAAGTGCTTTTTAAGCTCGAAAATTACATTACATCAAAGGTCAAGTGCTTTGAAATTCTATATTAACCTCTGAATGTCTTCAATGCTACAGTGAAATTTGAGATTTGTTTAGATTGTGCCCCAATCATACAGTTTGTACTAATAAAGTACAAGATGCTAATGCTGCCCTCCAGTTTCTAACATAGCTATATGTCAATATGAAGATCAAAACCATACTGCATTACTGGAAAATAATCATTTCATCTTCCTTGAGATGGCTATAAATAAATAACTATTCACCTGGGAGATTGAAGTCATATCTCATAAAAAAGCACCCAAATCAGATGTCCAGACATAGGATGTGAATGTACCAAGAGAGGCATCTCTGTTTTCTCATGCAGATGGAACTCACTCTACATGCAACTGTAACATTGCCACTCAAAATGTAGTAGCGGGTTTGTCAGCAAACTTGATAAATTATGTAAAAGGAGCAATACCATCTCAATAATTTACTCATGTTACCAGGCTTTCGATTAGATATAGACTAACATCCACAAGCCATAGAGAACTAACCTGCTTTACTTTTAGCTGTTCATCAGAGACAGCCACACGCTGAAGCTCGATCTCATGCTGCAATTCGGCATCCCTTTTCATATTTAGATTTTCATCCTCTAGCTCCCGACATTTTGCCTCATTTTCAGCAGACAAAGCACGCTCTCTTTCAACCTCTTCTTGTAGTAATTTGTCATTAAGGAGCAAGTTTTTCATCTCCTCTTCAACATCCATCAGTCTTGACTCTGTTACTTCCATCCTCTCATGGGTAATCCTTGCTTCCTCCTCTGCAGCTTGCTTCGATTTTTGTGCTACAGACAACATGTTGTTGAGTTCTGTCAATCTCATCTCAACCTCATTGAGCTGACTCCATGACGTTTCAAGTTGCTTTTGCCATTGACTTAGAGCCATCTCTAGCTTCTCCTTTTCTTCTTCCTTCTTCTCTATTCCTCCTCCAGCTCTGCCGTTCTATTGATCATGGCTTCAAGCTCAGATTTGAGAGTGACTTCATCGGATCTGTTTTGATCCAGAGCAGGCCCCACTCCATGGTTGCAGCTTCCACTTTCTGCGTCTGGTAAAGCTGCAAGCCTTTCCATCTCCAGAAAATCATCCATTAAATTAAATTATACAAGTTCTCCTGAAGAGACCATGAGATTCTTTCCGAAGGATTTCTCTTTCTTAAAATGGTTGAGTTCAGTTATTAGAGCAGATGCCCATGACTCAGAGTGGCACGGCTCACAATCACTTGGCTCCAAGCAACTCGCTTTCTGCACGTCATTCTCAACTGCTAGCAACCTATCCCCTTCATCTGATTGGCTATCAGCGAAGGACTCTACACAAACCAATGATGCAGAGAAAGACTTAAGATCGTTTGTCGCGCTTGCTTTCCGAGACATGGCTCTGAGTTTGCAGCATTCAGCTTCCAGCCTAGCTACCTTCTTTATGCTCTCTAAATGCCGTTTGCTGGCTGTTTCTGCTGCTTGGGTGCTCAAATCATGCTCAATAATCCTAAGTTCTAGCTCCTCCGACATAGAAAGGACTTTGGCTTTGAGGGCCACATTCTCTTTTTCAGCAGCATCAAGCTTAGGGCCGAGATCAGAACATATAACTGAAGAAGCTTCACTCTTGGCTGCTTGAAGTTGGGCATGGACATTGGAAAGCTTAGTCTCAAGCTCGGCCTTTGTTGATTCCCACTCACGAGTTTTCTTGACCACAACTTCTTGGATCTTCTGCTCTTGCTCTTCCCTCACCTGTCTGAGCTGCCTCACACATTCCTTAAGTGCTCCATCAAGATGACTAATTCGATCTTCTAGTGTCGAGTTCCTTTGTGTTACAGCCTCCAGTTGTTTTTTTAGCACCAAGACTTCATTTTCAGCCTTCTCCCATCCTACCATTGAATATAAGAAGATAAAAACTTACGATGAAGTACATAGGCACAAAAATGCAAATCCGAATGCAATATCAAATAGATTTAACGCAGGAACGGTTGAAGTAGATGTCATCCTCAAATCTGAAACTCCATGTGATTTCGCTCTTGCTCTGATTGAAAGCTTCCAATCTTGTTACCCAGACATTAGTGCTAGTAAGGCTAGTATCCTCCTTCACTTTCTCCACTTGCTTTATTGACGTCTCTCGGCTGCGAGACTGGAGGAGGAGGAAGTAGTTATCGATGATTATGGTGGCGCTTTAGGTTGTTTGGAGCACTTGATGAAGAGGGGCAAGTCCTCATCCACTCGGGACTCTTGCTCCATTACAAAGCCAAGAAACAACTAATTACGAGCCGCCCTTTTTCTAAGAGGATGGCCAGCAGAGCAAGAATCAAGTTGATCAAAGCCCCTCAAGCACACCCCAGCCGATTGGTCAAACCAAAGCTGCAAACCCACCACAGAGAGAATCCAGTGTGTGAACAAAAACTAACACAGAGCATGAACCTTCCACATATTAACATAACCCAACACCGAAACTTCAATCACAACATGAACTTGTGAGATCACAGACAAATAGCATAATTAGAGCAAGGAAACAACTAAAGTTCATCTTTTGAGCTTCCAAGGCACGACCCAACACTCTATTTGGCACAAGAGACGCACATCCCATTACGAACAACCTCCGCACCAGTGTAGCTTAATCTCAATCTCATGATACGAACCTACCCATGATGCATCATCAAGCTAGAGTACACTTGCTCATCAACATGGAACAGAAATAAGAAAGAAGAATCTGTGACACCAGAAAGAGAGAGAGAGAGATGGACGTCGTTTACCTGGCCGCGAAGGAGACGGAGACTCGGAGAGAGGTTGCTCGCGGGGTTGGCCAGTAAGGGCGCTCCGCAGAGGAAAGAGGGAGAGAGCGGAGCGGAGGTCGCGAGAGGGAGGCGAAGGGGTGTCGGCGTCGGCGTTGGCGTCGGCGTCGGGCACATAGGCGGAGGCCGAGGTGTGGGCGTTGGAGTCGGGGGCGACGGACTCTGACGCTAACGGAGGCAACCGGCAGAGGCGGAGGTGGAGGGCCGTCGGCGTCGCGTTTCACTGGAAGAGAGGCACAACTTCGCGGAGGGAGGAGAGAGAGAGCAGAGCGGACGTCGTGAGAGAAAGGCAGAGGAGCGTCGGCGTCGGCGTCGGCTTGGGGGGCGATGGAAGCAACCAGCGGAGGCGGAGGGGCTCAACCTTTCTTCTCTAGCAACCTTGCCTCCGAGCCTTCCGGTGTGTGGGGGTCTCGCTCGGCGGGCGACGCTCACTGACGTTGAGGGGAGCTCGAAGAGGCCTGCTTCTCCTCCGCGTGCAGCATCTGCGATCTTGGGAACGCCGGAACGAATGACGGAGCGAAGCGAGCGAGCACCGGAGTAGGGGCGTCCGTAATGTGGTTCATCGGCGACAGCAGGGGAATGGCCGCTTGATGCACGGCGGAGCAGCAACAAGCGCAGGGAGAGAGAAATTTTCAAATTCAAATTTTCGAGAGGAAAGAAATGGAGAGGACAGAGGAATGAACGGGGTTCTCTTTCCTTCGTTTGAGAAAGAAAACAAAAGCTCAAGCCGTAATAAATGCTCTGACAGGAGAGAGAGCGTGCAGACTAGGAGGAGAGAGGGTTCGGCAGGCTAGGAAGAGGAGAGAGAGGAGAAGAAGGGCAGAAGACACCAAGTGGGCCAACCCCTTCACATGGCATCTCGTGAGTGGTTCAAGACCACGTTGACATGGAGGTCCGGACCACCCAATATTTTCTCTCATAATTGTACTCTTTTGCATTGAGGTCAGCTTGTGGTGCTCTATAATTTGTCTAATGGTTCATCTTAATGGGACAACCCAAATATAGATGGGCTTATTTTTGTTTTTTCATATTAATAGGGTGACTCGGTTGGTGGGTTATTTGAAGGAGTAAAAATGAAACGTGATCTAGTGCTTGGGCGTTTGTCACGCCCCGGACCCTGAGCACGTGCCAATCCCTCTTTGATCGATAATATTTGCGACTTCCCAAGACTAGTCGTTGACCCTTTCATTTTTAATGCGCATGCGGAAGCAAAACCATAATCCCCTGACAATAATAATCTTGGAATAGAAAAGCATGACAACAATTTCATAACAAAACACACCTTTGTATGTACACTGAGTCATGTACAAAAGTCTATGGCCAAAAGACTACAAAAGTCTAACCCTCCAAAAAGAATCGGTCCTAACTGACCTACACTTTAGATCATCTCCTCTCAGCTCCAGGTCCTCCACTCGACGATCCTGAAAATTGAGCCCACGATGGGGTGAGATATAAATCTCAGCGAGTTCACACTCTACACCCCGATTAGGAGGGAAATACGCCCAGGGGTGTCCTAACCACACAATCACTCAATGAGAATGGGGGACTCACATTGCTTCAGTTACTTTTTGCATGTCAGCACAGCTCATATCTCAAATGCATATAAATAATGCACACAACAATTGAGACGCCTTATCAATTCAATCAATCACAAGCATCCTGATTATAAGGCCAAACTGTTATGACATGTCCCATACCATGTCACACAGTTTTGTCTCATAATCAATGACATCTAACTCAATCACCCATGCGTTCCAATTGTTAATATTTTTCCCAAAGGGTACCACCTACTCATAAATTCAGAGTCTATTGGCACAGCTAGGTATCGTCTCACCGCCACTGAGCATGACAATGTCTATATCTTAATAGACGGCTTCCTCGAAGGGGCATAGGTCCAGAATCTATTGCGACCCGAGTACAAACTACTCATAAGTTCGGTGTCTTCTAGCGTAGCCAAGCGTCGTCTCACCACCACTGAGCATGGCGACGTCTATATCTTAATAGACGGCTTCCCCGAAGGGGCGTAGATCCAGCATCTACTGCGACTCGCGATCCAAAGAATGGATATCCCATATAGGGTAATGTTTGGCTTAAAAGTCTGAGACGGTTTTTCATTAACCAACACATGGCCAATGAATCTCGGCCCAGAATACCGTGCGTTGCACTCAAATATCTCCATTAAAATAGTAATTCTAGCCTATTTTCTTCATATTAAAAACACCCGATAAAAATAGTCGTGTGTGGGTACATGGTCAAGTTGAACTCGAAAAATTCATATCCTCCAATTTAAAATCCCACTATTTTATATAGTATATAAAACTATTTTCGGTGTTAAAATCCGACACCTGAGATTTTCTGAATAAATATTAGAATTTCATAAATTCTGAAATTAAATATTCCAATCTCCAATCAACACTCAATTGGCATAATTTAACACTCAATTGTAGAAATTAACCACTCCATTGCAATCAACATGAAATTCCGGTAACTGGCTATCCCGGTCTAATTTCCGGAAAAATAATTAATAACTAATTAATTTCGAGAATTAATTAAATAATTCAATTTAAATACTAAAATGCCAACCTAGGCCAAAATTCATTAAATTCAATACCAATACGGACCTGGAAAATTCCCGAACCCTTCAGGATCTAGGCCTCACTTAATCTAATCTAACCACTTAACATGCATAATTGCATAATTAAATCACTAAACTAATCTAACTAACCACATAATTCCTAATTAATTAAATCTAAATACCCCTTAGACGTCATTAGCCTACTAAGAAGGGTTTAGTGCATAAACTCACCGGTTTATTGCAGAAACCGGTTCACCGCGATGGCGGCTGAAACTTGAATTTTCAACGGCATTGATGGACACTTGGGCTCGGCCCAAAAGCCTTACAAGCCCACAACAAATGCTGGGCTTGATTTTGAGCTTGGGCTTGGTTGCGGGCTAGGCCCGCTTCGCGGGCCCAAGAACTAAATTGATGGACTGCTTCTTGGTTGAAATGTGGGCTTCAATTGGGCTTGGGATGAAATCACGGGCTTCAAAATGCTGGGCCAAAAAGCAAGCGGCTGAATGAGCTTGGTGACAATTCACTGAGCTGCTACTACTGGAGAATTGGGTTGAATGAAGACCAAAGATGGGCTGCTGAACCGGTGGGATGGGCTGCTCGAAAATGGAAGCAAGCTGGTGGAGAAATCAGATTGGCAAGCGGTCAAAGATGGGTTTCGGTATGTGTTGCTGCTATAGACTGGCGTGAAGATTGCTGGAACCGAAGTGGAGGAGTGCTGGTTTCTTCAATGGACGCTGCTTGTTTCGACTGATTTGTTGGATGCGCGAAGAAGTGAAGATGGCAGGTGCAAGGGTCAATAGATGAGCTTCAATTGAGTGTTGACCGAGTGGGTTGCTTCGGTCTTCTACTGGATGTCGTGGATGAAGAGAAGAAATTGGTGGAGTTCATGGGCTGAAGTGTGGGCAGTTTGATGAGTGGGGAAAATCGTGGGTGTTGAAAATGAAGGGGGGAGGCAGCGGGGAAAATAAAAATGGAGATGATGGGCTAAACCAAAGAAAAGAAGGAATAAGAGAGAGAAGAATGGTCGACTACAGCTTGAGGGGGAGGATACGAACGCACGCCAGGGGAAAAGAAATGATCGGCATAGAGAGAGAGGGAAAGAAAGAGAAGAAAGTCAAGGGAAAAAATATTTAAATGATGATTATCATGTCCCTAAAGTCTACATGCATATCCCCTTTGTCCCCCATATTACTTTCTAGAGAAGTAATTCCACAAATAATCCATTTTCATGCCCAAAAGTTGCACCCCCATCAAGCTCCGAATTTGCTCAACCTTAGGCTTCAATTTCATCAAATTGAGGTCCAATTTCGATGGAGAAAAATCCCAAACAATTTTCTATAAGTCCTCGACACTCAAAGACTCGGCTTGGAAGTCCAAACTTGCTTAAATTCGGCCCGTATGAATTTCCATTAATTTTCCGCGACGTCCGAAACGATTTTCCGTAAAAATCTCAGAATCTCCAAAAATTCTTCGGAGGATGAGTCAACATTCCTCAAATAGACCGTGACATAACAGAACTTTCAATTTCAGAAATCGGGTTCAAATTCACGGTTAATTTCAATCTGATGCGATTTTAGCGTGACCTAGTCTACCGGGTAGTTTTTAGGAATTTTTGGTGCAATTAACCCGTGATCGATTTATCTCAAGTCATATAGTGCATCTTCGACACGTTGGTGACCCTCAATGGTTGTGAAAATCTCGTGGTTTCAAATACGGACACCAGGTACAGAAATGATAGAAAAATCAGTCTAGTGCTGTTCAACGAGAATTTTCCAATTAGGTGGAATCACCTACACACTAATCAGATATCTCAGTCAAATTGACCTATCTCCGGTCTCTGATTGATTTCTGACGGTGCTGTAATGACCCTTGCAAATCAACACGGTCGAGCAATCGAGTCCTGGTCGAATTCTCAAGTCCATTGCATTTAGATTGCTTAATTGCTTCCCCAGATAGACCAGTTATCTCGTGAGTGATCAGCTTCGAGAATAGCATTATCGACGCATCGACGAAAGGCCTGATTTATTTATTTATTTTATCTTTTGATGACCCGAGAACCCCCGTACAGCTGTTAGCCGACGAGGTAAACCCGAGGTGACGCTAGCAGAGGACCCACCACCCCGCCGTCACACTTAAGGCACCAAGCGCCTCCACTAGGTTTCGAACCCCTCATCTTTGGGAAAGGATCAACGGAGCCCTTATCCAGAAGAGCCACCACGGCTTTAATCGAAAATGAAATATGAAAATTCAGGCTGTCACGGCGTTCTTTTGCAGTATTGGTTGGGTCAGTTCTTCTCTTTATGCTCACACGTAATTCTGTCAAGAGCAACAAGAAGAGCATACGTCGTGATGATCAAGTACACTTTAATCCAATTTAATTTTTTCCCTTTCGGTTGGAGGGGCCTATGATCACTTATGAAAATCACTTTAAGTACACTTCTAAAATAATTATTTCCAGTAATCTATTTTACGAGTGTTTTCTCGTGCACAACAAGTCAATATGCTAGTAAAATGTCATCTATTAAGTTCATTTCTTTCCTTTTCCTTAATTTTAGATACAAATATTAATTTCATGGCCAAAAAGGACTATAATTACAGAGGTAATTATAGTTTCTGTCTCAGAAAAAAAAAATTAAAGGAAAGTTTTCTTTACACACGGAAGATTCCGGTTGCGGTCCACTCTCAAAGCTTCCTTGGATTCGCATAGCCTCAGCAATTTAGGGTACAAATGATAACCATTTCGTTTTTTTATGGACACAAATTTTGGCCAAAAATATAAATATAAATATATATATATATATATATATATATATATATATATATATATATTTTGTTTATATTCCCCATATGAGTTTTTAAGTAGAAATGCGCTTTTGATAACGATATAAAATTTCTGTTCTTAAAATAGAAATTTGTTTAATAATGACACAATATTTCTCCCTTCTAGATGTTTGGCAAGTAGCATGAGGAGGCAACAGAGGAGCAATTGACTAGTAGCAAGGGCAAGAGATGAGAAGAGTTTTTATTTATCATTTTTGTTAAAAAGAAGAAGAAGAAAATTGTTACTTCTCATTTATATTTTAAACCTTTTCTCGATTAAATTTTTTTTCTTGAAATAGAAAAAATAAAATTACGTTATCAAATAGATTTCTATTCTAAACTTGTCTAGGAATTGAAAAATTAATATGATCATAAATAAAATGGTTATCATGCGTGCCTTTAACAACGTACCTCATTTCAAGAACAAACACAGTTTGCTTAATAAGGCTTCGTTTGGCAATGTTCTTATTTTTCCAAATTTCTGTCCTTTTGTTCATCGAAAAAAATAAAAATAAAAATCCGTTTAGTAATATCAATTAATTCTTTTTATTTTCTGAAATAGAAAAGTAGCCAGAGAATAGATTTGGAGTAAAAATAAGGAGTAGAAAAAAGTTATTTCTTATTTATGGAATAATTTTTGGAATAAGTCATTTTTTCTTTTCTTCTTCTTTCTCTTCTAACCACTTGCCACAGTGAATAAAAAAAATAAAGAAATTTTCAAAAATAAAAAATAAAAAATTAGAAAAATTGTTTACATCAATGCTAACGTCATCAATTCCTAACAAAAATTGGCCGGAATTACTCAATTCACAATTAAAAAATTGTCAAGAGGTTTAAAGTTAAATTGTTAATTGAAAGTTTTAGAATTGAATTGACTTGAACCTAATAGGTTTAAGTTTTTTTTTTTTTTTTTTGATAATATTCCTTATTAGCTAACGGAAGAGAAGTGAAATGATTATCAAGCACAAGAGTTGCTGAGTATGGCTGAAAGGCTCGCTGCCTCTCTTTTCACGACCCCCTGTCGCATGTAATCTAATTTGGTAATAACATAGTGCCAGTGGCTACAAAGAGACATTGGAACATAAAATTCTGCGTAAGAAGAGAAGAAGACAATGGCATCGCGGGCCTGAGCAAGTTCCACGAAACCTCGGATAAATAAATACTTAAAAATGGTTAATTACT
This sequence comes from Eucalyptus pauciflora, assembly GCA_007663325.1. Lineage (NCBI taxonomy): Eukaryota > Viridiplantae > Streptophyta > Magnoliopsida > Myrtales > Myrtaceae > Eucalyptus > Eucalyptus pauciflora. The sequence goes on along the minus strand of VMYD01000349.1, from coordinate 2,028,727 downwards.
TGTCTGAACTATATAAATGCTGGTGGAACTTGGGACGCGCTTGCAGATCCACATTTATGAAATTATCAGTTGCTCTTTCTCTTGCAAAGGAAGAAAACTGTACTTGAGACGTAACATGGCCACCGAATCCATCAACGAACGAAAGCAACGTGCTTCTTTAACCCCAGGAGAAGAACCTTCAAGGGTAACGGCACCCTACCCATTCGAACCCCACATTGGCATATCCATGCACAATCTCAACCGCCGAGAGCGGCCCAGCAATCTATACCCAGGCAGCGGAGCCTTTGGTGACCCAGCAGCTCTTCTCCCCACAGGGACACCCGTGTCCGGCCAAGCCGCTCCACAAAGGTCTCTAGGACAAGCGTCCCCCCGCGCAAATCCTCCTGCTGCTCCTGCTTCTAGCCCGCGCTCCGAGGGATCTATAATGGTGACTCGTAGTTATCAACCAGCTGGCCTGCGGAAGGATCTTGCCGGATTTGATCAGATTTCTTTGAGTTTCTACTCTCGTTTGTCTGTTTTTTCTTTTCTTTTTCGTATTTTAGGCTAAGGATTAAGCGTGTTTTATTTTTATTTTTATTTTTTTGTATTCCATATCTCTCTCTATCTACCTTTTATTCCTAGTCTGGGCTTCTCTGATCAATCTTAAGAGAGAATATTTGTGAACTGGAGGATGCATGCGTCCCACCAGCGGCAGATTCAATCTTAGGTAATGGAAGTGGCCCTTCTGTGGAACAAAACCCAAAATTTCTAACGTTTTACTTATGTTTTAGTGACTATTGCCCGGTTCCTCTCCCACCTCTTTTCTCCCTCTCTCTCACTTCCTCTCTGAACTTTTCTTCTCGTCTCTTCCTCTACTAGTGGGGAAGGATTTGACATAGATATCTCCCTCCCCTTCTAGTTCCTTTAACTTCTATTTCTTTTTGTTTCTTTCCTTCCTCTCCCTTTCTAGTTTTAGATCTGAAAGTTTTGCTCTCCCGATCTTATATCCAGAAGTTTTTCTCTCTAATCTAATTCTAGATTTTGAAATTTTTAATGAATAAATACTCCGCATCCAATTTCAATGGTATTTACAGCAATTTTAATGTCAAATTTGTACTCATTCAATGTGTTTTCATTTAGAGTTTTGACACTTCGCATTGACTACAAGACTTGCTCTCATAGGTGCTAGATTTGAGTTTTTTCAACAAATTTACATTGTCTTCATACTGTGATGGTGTTGGGGATGTGTGCCGTTGAAAGGTAAACCCGTAATTATAGAAGGAGATCATGACGTGTGCTTATCATTTATAGTGCTATGTGATTCGATGATTGGCTGCCGATCCTTTTGCTTAGATGTAGTTATAGATCTGTTCGTAAAGGATGAGTATGTGATTATCTCTACCAATCATGCTATGATGAAACGCCTTGATTTCTGATTTTTTGTTTGTTTTGGAGTTTTATGGGCTTATTTTGTTATTGTGACTTTTGAGATTCCCTTTCTACGCATCATTTGATAATGGATGGAAATTTCTTTTTGACAAAAAAAAATTATATTTTTGTGAGTATCCATTGACATAAAAAAAAAAAAAATCGACCAAGTTGAAGGGGGCAATGGGACACGGTGGAAATGAAATTAGACTAGATTCGCAAAATGGAAGTTGCACATCCATTGGCATGCAAAACATAGAAAAAATTATTTCGATTCATTTAATTTTTCAAAGAGAAAAACTATGATATGTGAAAATAAATATATTTATACCCACGGGTGGGTAGTTGAGTTGGTTTGGCTTTGGGTACTTCATCACAGAGGTCCCAAGGTCGAAACTCGCAGCTGCTAACACGTCTTAAGTGGGGGGCCATGACCGACCAAAAAAAAAAAGTGGGGGGCCATAGTAGTGGGATCATGTGCTAGTTTCCCCCCAGGTATTGACGCTTGGTCTGAAGTGCATTGCGCACTCTACGGGCCATGGGTTGGTGACCGTAAGAGAGTCAGGCCCGGCAGATCCTGGGCATAAAATATATATATATATATATATATTTATGCGCTCGAGATTGTAAACTAGTAAAGAATTATTTGAAAATAAATAAAATCAATTAGACATAAAAAAATCATGTAAAATGTTTCAAAATATTATGAAGATGATAATGGAAATAATCAAATCACAGCCTTAAATATTATTACGTCTTGCATTACGGTGTCTAGTGCAATGAGGCAAAGTTATTTGATTGTTAAATTATAATTCTCGGCATGTGATTGGTTTGATGTTTGAAAGAAGAAAAAAAAAAGAGGAGGGAGAGGATGCAGTCATTAATAGTAACAGTCAGGTCCCAAGGGTAGCCTTGATTCCGGTTGAATAGGTTGACTATCACTTCTACTGAGTCTACTGTTCCGCTGGGCGAGTAAATCTCCATTATATTTTCAATATATAAAATATGATTGACGACTTCTCTATTGGATCAATCATCAGTAACTCTCCAACGCAATAGCGATTTCACCATTTTCAAATCTAATGCACATTAGCGTAGCTGCAGTTCTAGATTCGACAAGCGGGCCTCTCTTAATTTATAACTTAAAAAGAGGATAATGATTTTTACCATGCTCGTATTCCAGAGTATATTTCAAAGTGTTTAAAATTTTACACGTGAGCCCATCAGTTAATTGGTAAAACCAACAAGATAATAAAATTGATTTAGAAGACGTAAGTATATGTGTGTTTATTCATGCGTTTCATGTAATTTCACCATCAACATGCATAATTATAACATGCTTAATTGGAATGCGATATTTCATTCACAAATGCAATGATGAGCTATTTTATACCAATGAAGATAGATGCCAATTTTTTCCTTAAACAAGTCGGTTTTATAAAATAAATCATTTTTTAGATAATTTTTATAATTTCCAAAAATTATAACATGTACAGGGCCTACTCCCATTTTTATAATGGTACTCCTGTTCTTCAGAACAAAAACACCATTAAGTAATGGTTTACTGAGGTTTTTGGGAGCATGTGTTGAACAAAATTAAATTGGCTAAATTGAAAGGGACGATGTAATGTGGTAAAAATGAGGATAAACAAAATTAAATTGGACTAGATTTGCACAACCGTAGTTCCACATCAACGTGCAAACGTGGAGAAACTTGCTCAATTCATTTAATTCATTAACGAGGAAAACTAGGTTACACGGCAATAAAAGTATACATTTATATGCGATACCCTAAACTAGTAAAAAAAATTTAAAAAAAGTAAACAAAGTCAAGTAATCATACCAAAACAAGCATCTACAATTCTAAAAGAAATATTAAAATTCTAAAATTAATCAAATCACAGTCTAGAAAGTGGAAATTCAAATACATCAAGTAATTGATTTTCTAAATATAAGTAAAGACCTAAAATACTATGCATAGCCTAACCACGATTCTACTAACTAATTAGTTACTCTGATTAATTCTCTTTTGTTTGGTTTTCCTTTATTTAAAAAAAAAACTAATTGTAAATTCTACTCTAAATTAGCATGCATTGTTCTAATGACATACGACATGCAATTTATATGACATGATTGTAATGACCTGGCTGCAATTTATTAACTATTAACATGTCGAGTGCTTTTCACTCAGCTAAGTGCCAAAAACCCCTGTCACCAATGAGCTCAAGCCTTGACCGACGACCTCCACTTCAAAAATTAGAAGAGAGAGAGAGAGAGAGAGAGAGAGAGAGAGAGAGAGAGAGAAAAAGAGAACGACCAAACCCAAAAGAATTGAGGGTCAAGCAAGCGTGTGGGGTCGTGGAGATAAATTTTCCATGCATGGCGCTTTCATGTTTTGTGTTTCTGTTCATCAAATTGCGACGATGAGAAACTACGAGTGTCGTATCTTGATTCTCTTCTTTTCTAGTGGTGCGGACGGAGAAATTGGAGTCCCCGAGCCAGCATCACGAAACATATGATTAGAAGGTTTGATGTTGCCCTTGACGATTTGATCACTCATTTCGTTACTTGACTTCCGCTAGGGGTCGATGGTTATACGTATGAATAGTGAGTCCTCACCTCCTACTTTCGATCATGAAAGGGAAACCCAACATGCATGATGGTAATGATGATAATAATCGGGATTTTGACGGATTCATCTTTAATATGTTTTATCCTTGAATTGTCAAATGCTTAGTGTATGTGGGACACTAAATATGTATATAGTCTCATTGACCATTTCTCCGGTTAGCTGAGGCCATCTCTAATGGGAGAATTACCAAAAAAATTTGGGAGCTATCGCATTTGTACAAATTCAGTCATGAACTTTTTGACTATTTGCTAATTGAGCCATAAACTTTTAATTATTTGCCAATTAAATCATTTTGACTAATTTTGGCTCAAAATTGCTGATGTGAACGTCGACCATCTTATGTAGCATAATCAGCTCTGATGTGGACATTTTTTTATAATTTTTCAATTTTTTTCTTTTTCTCTTTGTTTTTTATTTTAATTGTGCCAACGAGGGTTTAAGATTAAATTGGCACAAATACGATAAATTTACGACATTTTTGATAAATTTCCCCACAACTGATTATGAGCTATCGAAACTTTTGTTGTCTATTTCCAAAAATTTATGAATGATAATTTTTTTTTTGTCTCATCAATACCTCCAAACTTATATCAATGACCCAAAGTTACCTTCCACGAGGCTTCTATCCATAATGGCTGTTAAAAATCTGATATGGCAGTATTTGTGGAGATCGCAAGGCATAGGGCTGCCACTTCAGATTTCTAACGGCCACCCATGCCACCATGCGGGTTTTTAACAGCTGTATAGGCAGAAGGTATTTTCTAGTAATTAGCACAAGTTTGAGATATTGGTGGAACAAAAATTACTTAGGAATGTTGGCATTCAAGGAGAAAAAAATTATAATTTTAGGTGTGATTATCGCTTTCCCATCATGAGAGTTAACATCGCATGAGACAGTTGCATGTACTGAACGATAAAGTGTGATCAAATAGAAAAACTCATGCAGTTATTTGATATTGCCACGAAATTCATTGGCCTAGAGAATTAGTTTATGTTTTTACAAGCTAATCAAAAGGACTAAAGGAATATCACTTGAATGTTGGCCGGATTAGATTCCTGATGAGAATTTCATCCCCACAGCACACGTTTGAAAAATGAGGCATGCAAAGAAATATCACTGATTAATCCCCCAAGGGATTGACTTATTTATCGAGAAGTTACGTGAATTAGGCACACGAGATGCATTTGAATCTCTGGACCACTACGTGTAATTAGCTCAATGTTCAAACAATCGACCAAAGTTTTGGCTCTTGTTGTTAGGATTCGGTATACAAACACAACGAAATAAAGAGTAAAGGCGAGAAAGAGAAATTGAAACACGAAATTTATTCAGGTCTACATTTAAATTAGGACTATATCTAGCAGAGAATTCTGTTATAATTAATACCTCCCATCTCTTCTATTACAACTCTCAATTACAAAATAAAGAGATTATATATAAGTAACAGTAGTTATTCATGGCCTAAATCCAAATTATTAATAAAATACATAACTAACGTAGTCTCGTGCCTTCCTCTCAATGGAAAGTATGAACCATACCCCAACACTTGTTATATGTAGTCCATGAAGTTAGTGAGGTATTTCATGGATATGGAGCTTATTTATAGAAGATGGGCTTGCGCATCTTTATCCTAAAAGAATATTAGAGGATTTTGGAGTAGTGCAACATGACTTGCTACAAGAAATAAGAGCAACGGTAGAGATATTATGACTAACCTACAACGGGATGTTGACAATTTCTAATTTTTTTTTTTTTGTACATTAGAAGAGTTTTCCAATCTATTTCTATTTTTTTCTTTTTTTTGTGTGTAAATCTCGGCTAGAACAACTTTACCAAAAAAAAAAAAAATCTCGGCTAGAACAAGATGCAATCGTTAGGACATTGTAGTCCATTATGTGTGTCTATGTATATATATCTTCTGTTTACTAATTCAACGAAGAGAATGGTCGTCTCTAGGGAAGTTCCAAAGCTTACCATGCAAGCAATTTATTAACCCTAACAAAGTCCTTACGCACGGGACATAAAATAATTAGATGGTAAGGACGCGACAGTTTTCCCTAATAGTCAACATTTCTCCGGACAAACCCAACTTTGGTTACTTTTGAACTAATTTCTTTATTTTTTTATGCTTCTGGTGACATGGGCGCGAGTTTTGTTTTGATGAGAAATTTACTATAGATGGTAGTTGGGAAAAAGGAATGTGTACTGTTGAGTTAAAATTTCACTTCAGGCTCTTGAACTTGTACATTTCTTTTAATTAAATCCTTGAACTTTTGATATATTTAGTCTAAGTCCTTGAACTTGTGTCAATTTTCCAGATAAGATCCTTCGAGCTACAAATGCGATTAATAGGAGTTGGTGTGCCCGTCGGGGCCGATCTGAGTCCAATGTGGAAAACTTTTTTGACTGTAGACTAATGGGGGAGACTAAGACTTCAAAATTAAGTACCCCGTGACCGGCACTTGAGTCATGAAATTTATTGACATGGGCCCCTGAGCTTATTACGGCTGACTCTTGCTGGCTTTCGAGGCTGATGGGTTTGATTAGAAAAGTTAGGCAAGTTGCAAGACTTCATTCGACAAATTGCCCCAATAAGGACTTAAAGAAAAAAAATATACGTGAGTTCAAGACCAAAAATGAGAATTTGGACACTGGAGAATAATCATAAAGAGGGAGTGGAAAACCACCATATGCCCTAGTTCCTTGTTGTCGCCTGGGTGAGGACCTCAATGCCCTCACTAGATTTGGTGACAACTCGTTCGCTCTTGCTATGGCTAGCGTGGGCTTCGTGGCCCTTATGTGGGGCTCAATGGCCCTTGCCAAGTGGCTAGTGGAGGTTGACAGTTGGTCCTAATGGCTCTATGAACCAAATAATAATAATAATAATAATAATAATAATAAATTTCAAAAATCATTCATATCAATGTTGGTCATGCCACGTAAGATAACTAGTGTTGATTGGATTGTAAAGTTAGAGATTTTTTTTTGCTACAATTAACCAAAAAGACTATATTTGTAATTCATTAAAAATTTTAGCACTAAATAAGCAAATCCTCAAAAGGTTTATAAATAAATTAGCACAATTTAAAAGTTTAAGACTGAATTGGTCACCTTACAATAAATTTAGGATTTTTTGGATAATTTTCCCAAACTTGCGACATTATTCCACTCTAATTTACTATCTCTCCAAATAACAGCAAAGAAGGATCATATAGAGATTTTGGGGTAAAATCTCATACAATCATTGAAAAATGAAATTCAATGGATTTTGCAACCAAGCAATTAAATTTAATCTTAATTACTTAATATTCTATAATTTGATTTCTTTGCAATTTTGATACAATTATTTCTAGCGTAATTGTCCTCAAATTTTAGCTACAATAATTCTCGAAACTAGCAAAACTAACTTAGGAAGTAGACCATATTCAAATAAAATATGGATAAATATATGCGACACAGGCTGTATACCCAAAATCCTACTTATTTGACTTGCTGATGTGCGTAGTTTTATTTTTAGCATTTAGCGTTATTTCCAATCCCATATAGATTTCACCTACAAGTTCACCTTGCAAGATAGCTAATAGTCCCTATCCCGATTGCCTTGCATTTACCGTTATCTCCAATTAGAATAACTCACCATTATATCACTTATATGTGGAGAACCAATCACAATTAGGACACTTGACATGAATAGCCTGAATCAAGAATCCAACAATCACTAAATTTGTCTTTATCATCTACAACCATTATTCAATCTTTGTTTTCTTCTCAGCAACATTAGCTTAAACGACATTTTCATATCTTGATTTTGCCTGTTTTGGTACTTGTGATTGTTCTGCCTTGCATTTCCTTTGTTTTGCCAATTCATATTATTTTCTCTTTCCTGCTTTACCTTCAATTTCAAACAATTTATACTTATATGCCTCTTAAACTTATAATAGTTGCAAGTCAAATCCTTATGCTAGGATTTTGACCTACTCCTACTGCCATCGTTTTTTTCTCAACAAACTTTCCTTTAGCAAGCTAAACCAACCCCATGATCATTATTGCCTTTAAAATTCAACTATGTATGTAGTTTTTGCTTATTTAGAAGACTAGTCTTGACATCTTCAAGATCCATAGTTTCTCTACTAACAATTAGGAGGAGTAAACCTAACACTGAATTCATAAGTGAGGAGAGAATTGTTAGGATGCAAGTGTGAATTGTATTAAAGAAATCTCACACCAATGAATTTGTGTGATGTAGAGCAGTTAATCTTAGTTGATCTTTAACTCATTGGCTTAAGCTTTTAAAAGAATATGAGTTCAACTGAATATATTAACAGGCTCGAACTTAAGCTCACTTTTGATGCTCTCCCCAATTGAGAGGTATCAGATTTCTACTGTGTTTCTAACAGCCTACATCCTATCTCATATCTTCCTAACTAGAATTTCTACCAACTACATGCTTTGCTACCCCATGATGGACGCGAACCCTTTCTATAATACCAAACTAGGCAATTTAAATATTCAAATAAACAAGAGGATGAGGAGATTACCTAGACGGGCTTCTCGGCGTACACGGTGATCAGGTGGTGTGGCAACCGTGAAAAAGAATCGAGGCAAGGGTCGTTGAGGCGGCAACAGCTTTGATGAATAAATCAACAAGAGCCGTGAACAAACCAACAGGAACCTCTGTTGGATGCAAATTGTGCAACCCCAAGATCTCCATAACCAGAATAAGAATATGCATAATTGAGTAGAAAGATTAACGCACCTGTTTTGGGATCCATCATTCATAAAGCGGAAGTAGAAAATGGATTTCCCACATATCAAGGGGATTCACGCATCAAGTCCTTCTCCTCTATTGTCCTCCGTATCACTGGCTCAGTGAGGCGACCCCCTCACGTTTAACGTTAGGTAAACGCCCCTTAGGTGAGGATACATGTGAGAATTAGGGTTAGAAGAGAGACTTAAGCACTATTTATAGAGTTTCCAGCTAGGCCCCCTCATTTCGGGCCAGGCTCAACTCGGCCCACACTAACCAGCCCATATTAGACTAATTAAGAAATCTTCTATCCCACCTTAGACCAATCCCCGTAAAACGGTAAACGTTAAACGGTAAATTATAATATCAATTAATGTAGTCCACATTAGGAAAACTCTTACATTCTCCCACTTGGACTATATTAATTGAAATCGTACTGTATGTGCACACATTGGTCTAGAGATAATTCTTAATAGTCAATCCTATCCCATAAAGTCTCAAACACCGAATCATGGCGGTAACTGCATGTATACACACAGAGCCTTCCATGGTCACGAATGTTCTCAACTCTATTGATATGGATCTAATATGGTAGTGTGTCAAATGGATAACATCTCTCATAGAGAGATCTCATTTGTCAGTCACCATTCTCTTACCTTAAGCGTCACAAAAACTTGTGCCACTAGAGAATGCATTTATGGTTCCATGAACCCACATATGTCTTGTCCTTACGGTTAACCATTCTTTATGTATAACAAGACATATGGACAAGGCTAATAACCGGATGCCCCTAGCCTTCACTCAAGGTTTATACAATACCTTGAGACTTTATCAATATGTATTCAACATAATAACAACACATTCAAAAATACTTTATTGAATGCGAAAGTTGATACATATCAAACCGTTACAAAATGTAACGAACACAGATGAAACCTTTATCAAAGTAAAGCCAAAATAACTCCGACTAAACAACAGCATCTCATGATGCTCCTAGGCCCATGCTAATGACATGTCGCTTAAAATACACATGGACGTAGACCTTTAGTTAGTGGATTTACAACCATATCATCTGTGGAAATATGTTATATCAAAACGTTACCTTTCTGTACCGTTTCATTTTGGTCAAAAGTTTTAACCACTATATATTTAGACCCCTTGAGACCTTTGTAGTAAATAAATAATACTGCAAATTTGTTATCTCAATACAATCGTATAGGTCTATCCATAAAGTTTAAAACAGTCAACTCCTTCATGAGGTTCCAGAGCCTAATAGCCCAGGTAACAGTCTAAAAGAATGTTACTAACACTGCTTTCATAATAAAAGATAATATAGAACTTTATTTACTGCACTTCCTACTAACATAAATATGTATTTTGTTATTGATCTCATGTCATCATAACAGCTAGCAAAGTTTACATCTAAATACCCTACTAACTGCAAGAATTGAACATATCCACATATTAACATATAATCTCTTATCCTCTTTAAGTACCTTAAAACCTTCTTGGCAGCAACACAATAATCACATTCTGAATTTAACTGATGTCTGCCTAGAAGTCCCGTCACAAAGACGATATTTAGTCTAGTGCAAATTCGAACATACATTATACTTTTAAATGCACTGACACAAGGTACACACTTTAATTAGATTTTCTCAATATCTAAATAAGGACAATGTGATAGATTCAATCCATCACCTTTAACAACAGGAGCAATTCCTGGCTTGCAATAATGTATATTGTATATTTCCAATATACAATAAGCAAATGTCCACCGAAAAAATCCAATATAATATGGCAAAAACAAACCTTACAAACCTTAGTACAAAATATATAAGATGTCTCAAGGTCACAACTTGTAAGCAAAATATGATGTACATAGAGTATGAGAAAAATAAATTTCCTCCCACTGACCTTGCAGTATATTGAATTACTTTGTTCCCAACTGAACAAAATAACAACACTACGAAACTTTAATAATATTGCATGGAAACTTGATTAAGACCATGAATTAAGACTTTTCAGTCTACACATAAGTTTACTTGAATTTGCTGCAAAATCTTTCGATTGCACTATATAGATTTTGTATCTATTTGGAGTAACTCCATATAAAAAATAAACTATCAATGCCACGTTCACTCTGAAAGAATCTATAAAGAAATAATTATTTCTTCACTAACTATCCACCCCTCTTTCAGAGTAATATTATTATCCTTTTTTTATGGCATCTAATCACATACTTAATTAATAACAAAGAACAACATTTATATAAGTTGCTAAAACAACCATGTAATGGATATTGTAATCATGCTCTCACAATTAGACTATATAGTAAGATGGTATAATTAATTGTCTTTCCCTAACAAATCTCCTTAATAAAGCTGCAACCACTTCATTCTACACTTAAGAGGTTTAAGAAATTTCATTATAAACTATATCAATAATAGTACCTTAAACCTCAACAAGTTTAGTCTATGGTATAGGAGATTCCATAATTATATGTATAGGTAAAGACAAAAACACAGTAACCCCCATCATACTATTATCTTTAATAGTCCGAGAGCAGCTATCCTCTACAATTACGTCGATCTTAAGAAACTTTAGAGTATGTGATTCCATAATTCTTGTATCTTCTTTAGGGTCATAAGATCAATACACTTTAACAATCTAAATAAGATACAAAATAATTCTGAGTTGATCTGAATTGCAATACACTTAAAATTGGATTAGATAATCTCACTTCTGCATGACACCTCTAAATTTAATATGATTCAAGTAATTTACGTCCCGTCCATAACTCAAAAGAAGTTTATGAAACAACTTTGATAAGAAATACGTTTTGTATGTGAAAAAATTGCTTTCAAAATATCAATCCACAGTAAACCGATAAATTAATCTTACTCATCACCATGTTAATTATGGTGCAATTATGCATTTTGGCAAATCTTTTTGTCAGGAATTTCAGGCATAGTAATTAAATTACCACCCCATAATATACCAAGTATTTGACAAATGACCCTTTAAGCAATTCAGTATTGTCATACTTGCCAAAATACTTACCGCTGCTATTAGGCCTGACAACCTTCAAGACTAATTTTAACCAGTTCATTCTTTATCTCGGTCATTTACCTTAAATAAAAAAAAAAACTTTTGGAAACAACCTTTTAACCATACACGAGATGTATATGTCATTAGGACTTAAACATAATCTTTACAGATATGTCCTAATTTCAATATAATACAAAACATAATTTCAAGCAACTAAGGCTTCCATCATATTATAGCAGTGCAGTCCGCAGGCAAACCTCTTTTCAAGTGTTCCAGAATGGAACGCTTCATGGACAGTAAGCAAATTTTATCGCATTCTCAAGCAACAAATCATATGTCCACAACTTAAAATTTGAAGCAGTAAAAACCTTAATAACAGTAGAGTTATAAATTACAGAAAAAGTGACTAAAAATAACAAGCAATGTATATAATTAGCATCACGTGAGCACTGTGTAACTTGACAAACAAGTACACATCTAGAGAGTTACATGCATAATCATATAATCACCTTTGGGCAGAATACATGACATGCAATTGTACACTCCCCACATGATAGCGGTTATGAGAATATATTCCAATTTTTCGTGAATTCATCACCTTTGGGCATATGAATCACTAGAATCAGTCACTCCTCCACCATACTATCATGTATCCCTCCATGAACTAATACACAATCACCTCCTTTGGGAGTATGACTACACATTAGACTAGGAGACATCCCAATCAATATACGAGACCGAAATTTCTCAAACCCAATCAAGCGTGCCACTTTGGCGGTCACTACTCAATTGAATCCTTAAAACTCTCTCATACCAGGGATATAAATTTTACTCCTTACATATACCATATACATGTGATTTTAACTTTAGTAATAGGGGCAGTAAATCACCAAAATCACATATCATGCTAATTACATTGCTTTATTCATTAATAAAAATTAATCATACATATATGTGTGTATATATATATAGTGAACTTGAAAAACGGATTCCAATGAGATCACCATTCACAGCAACACAAGAAACTTTTCATAACATAGAAGCAAGCATCTCTTGTGCACCCCGATTACTGATTACTAGAACAACATCAAAGAATGCTAATCTAGAATATCTCTCACAAATTAACATCAATAGTAATACATGGTATACCAAATCGACAAGCTTGATGGCTGATCCATTATCACTCATGGTTTATAAGGCAAAACATGACTCAAAGGTCAACAGCTAATTTATTAGCCAATTTTTAAGTAACAATTATCATTGTAATCAACCAATGGCCTATTAAATGAGTCAAACCAGAGAACCAAATATCTAAAATTTAACAGTAAATATTATTGCTCTGCATAAATGTTGTCATACTCCTTAACCATAAAAAATATTCAACTTGATAGACATTAACAGGTGACCAGATGAATTTATGTACAATATGCAGTAACTTAATTAACATGCATTACCCACATTCAGCAGATGTGTTAATCAGTACAATCAATTTGGTCACAAGTTTTTTTAAAAAACGTCAATCATGCAAAGGTTACTAGCATGTAAAGGAGTATGCATGAGTAACAAAAGTTTCATAACTTTTACTGTCTCTCATTACCTCAATACATACTTCAAATACTATCTCATAATGGTTCTATCTCATTAACCCAACTTCAATTCACAATAAAAATTTATTTTTATTAATGAATCACACAACTATAATGTTCATGTGATAACATATCAGTAACCCAACAATTGTATTTCAAAAATCCCAGAAAAATACAAGAAAAATACGCAAAAATACTCTAAAAATATGCGTATTTAGGGCTTTGTATGTATTTTCACATCCATAAAATTATCAAAAATCTAAAATAAACACACCACAAGATAGATGATGAAAATACGAGTCCAACGCCTCCGACCACGCGCGCATCGGAGCCTCCACGCGCCCACACGTGCCTCCTGAGTTCGCGGTGCGTGGAGCCCACGCGCGGGCGATCTGACCGGTCAAAACCGGTCTGGCCGGGACCGGTTCGACCGGTTCACGGTTCGACCGTCCGGTCTGACCGGTTCCCGGTGCGACCGAATGATCGGACCGGTCAACCGTTGACCGGGTTGGGTCAACGGTCGGGCCGGGTCAACGCGGTCCGAGTCCATCGTTGACGTCAACGCGTCGGGTCCCAGCATGACATCAGCATCGCTAACGTCAGCGGGTCGGCACAGTCGGATCCAATCCGAGTCCGAGTCGCTGATGTCAGCGTGACGTCAGCGCCCGCGTGCGCCGCACGTGCGTCCTGCGCCCCGCGCGTGGGAGCGCATGAGGGCGCATGAGGCGCGTCTCCGATGCCCCAGCGGCGCATGGCCGCGCGCGGCCTCCTCCTCCGACACGCCGCCCACTGACCTTCTCGTCTCGTCAAGCCCAATCCGAATTTGTGATTTAATTATATTTTTATTGAACAAAAAATCTCGAAAATCACAAATTATGGCAAAAAATTTATGCATTCAAGTTCTAGGGTTATGGAGGCTTTGATACCACGTGTTGGATGTAAATTGTGCAACCCCAAGATCTCCATAACCAGAACAAGAATATGCATAATTGAGTAGAAAGATTAACGAACCTGTTTTGGGATCCATCATTCATAAAGCGGAAGTAGAAAAGGGATTTCCCACATATCAAGGGGATCCACGCATCAAGTCATTCTCCTCTATTGCCCTCCGTATCACTGGCTCAATGAGGCGATCCCCTCACGTTTAGCGTTAGGTAAACGCCCCTTAGGTGATGATACATGTGATAATTAGGGTTAGAGGAGAGACTTGAGCACTATTTATAGAGTTTCCAGCTAGGCCCCCTCATTACAGGCCAGGCTCAACTCGGCCCACACTAACCAGCCCATATTAGACTAATTAAGAAACATTTTATCTCACCTTAGACCAATACCCGTAAAACGGTAAACGTTAAACGGTAAATTACAATATCAATTAATATAGTCCACATTAGGAAAACTCTTACAACCTCAACAGCAGAGACTAACACTGCAAGGATTGATCTTGGACGACCGGACAACCTGCAAAAGTAAACCATGGGTCAGCAAAGGCTGATTAGCGGCTGCTAGAAACGCTGCAGCAAACCAGACATGTTGGGGGAAGCGTCGGAAAAAATCTCGGAACTCGCTAAATTGGCGCCAAGGACTGCTGGAAGCTTGCTGGCTTGGTGCCAAGGACTGCTGGATCGCAGCAGCAGCTCCGGACAGGGTGCCAGGGCAATAGGCAGTGACGATAGTGCACGACTGTGGGTTGGCAGATGTCCGGGCCGGAGTAGCGTCCCTGGAACCAACTGGATGTGTCAAGAATCGAACAGGGAAGTGGCTGGTTGATCGGGTTGCAGCATAGATTCAACAAGACCGCAGGGACGTCGTCTGGATCTTCTCAATTTCCACTTGGCTATGAACTTTATCCACTTTGACACCCGCAACAAGAGTTCAAATATCACCGCTTCAAATTTCAATTTTCTCAACAATCTCAAGTTTTCCTTGGAAGATTAAGTTCATCCGATTTTTCAAATATAAGTTTGAAGTAGTTCGACAGTGGATATATACAAATTGATAACAATAGATAATTGTCCAACCGAGTAACCGCGGGATCAAATCTCGTCATTAAAGAAGTCTGAGTGTAGAATTTAAAGCCCTCCTTGGACATGGCCAGTTGAAGCTCCTCATTGCGCTCGTGATGGTCCATTTCAACATCATGCATGGGCCATCTAAGTAGCATGTGATGCATGATTTAAATAAAATGTAAATATGAACTATACAATTGGTGTTTTTGTTTAGGTGTTGGAAAGATGAAATGGAATATCCAAAAATTTAGGTGCAGCAAATAATTAACTAATTTAAATTAGGAAATAAGTTATATTAAATTCTATTCTAAATTAGGAAATTTCCTAAATTACTACCTTTCTCCTAGATATACAATTCTAAACTAGCAAAGTAATCTATCCTAACATGTAACATATATATAGTCTTTTTCATGATAATAAATTTTACTAAATTAAAAAACAAGCAATAAATAAATCCATTTTAACAAATATTCAATTTAAAAATGGAAATTTCCTATTCAGAAAAATGCCTAAAAAGCTCATACGAATCAAATTGAAATCGAATTAATCCAACTTTAGGTAACTGATTATTCAAATCGAGTACAGTTTTAGAAGATTACCTAAATAAGACACTAATGCGACTGGCGTGTGGATTCGCGGCAACGAAAGTTGGCAGTAGCCGGAAAATTTGTTGATGTGCCGAAGGTGTCGCTGGGAGTGACCTTTGAGGGACCACCGCGGCTGCAGGTCGTGATGGGAACTCACCGGAAAACCTGCAGGAAACTCAGCAAAAGGCGTTGTTGGCTGTAGGAGGCGCTGCGGGATGTGGCCGAGACCTGGCTTTCCTCGGTGAGGCCACTGGCCCGCCGCCGGCCGCCAGAGTACCTGTAAATAAAGATCACGTCGCTGGTGCTACTAGGTTCACTGCCGTTAATAGGAAATCGCCGGTGCTGCGGGGCCATCACCGGAAACTGCCAGCGCACATCGGGAAGTGCAGGAGAATGGCTGGGGTCGCGGCCGAGAGAGCCGTTGGACTGAGGCCGGAGTCGGTTTTTGAACGTCGGAGTGGATGGGTGGCGTCACCGAAGAAACTACTTCTTTTCACTTTTCGCTTTTGACTCTTTGTGCACTCTTTTGACCCTTGTTCTCTCGTCTGTGCAAAGACGTGCCCTTTATTCTCACTTTTTGCTTGGGTCACTTCCTCTTTATACGTGAAGAAATTGGCCCTCTCTTTTGTCTATTTGTCTCTACTCCAAATTCCTCATATTTTCTCTCCTTCCGACGTGTGTGTTCGTGCCCTTTCACACGGGAAAGAAGTGGTCCCCTGGAGGAAAGGACAGAACTCCTTTTTCCCTTTCACGTGATCGTGCAAATAAAGTACCCCAGCCAATCTCTTCAATTTTCTCCGACTTTGTCAAATTTGGAATCAATAAAAACCAAATTTTCCTAACTTGGCGGCCCCCGTCTTTGATTTTCGGCCGCTGCGAGATTAATGGGCTTTGGCCGAATCTTCAATTCACGGGCTCACTTCAATTAGTCAGGATAAAGCTCAGAATCTCCCTGCACCACCCCGTTCACACTAGTGCGATCATATGGGCTTGATGCCATTGGAAAATGCTCTTGATATATGTACGTAATTTAACTAATATTTTGTTTAGGGGTTATTGATCGGTCCCTAAATCTTACATATAAGATTTTTAGTTTATCTAAAATGTTATTAAGCTATGCAATAAAAGTGTAAGTTTGTGCAACAAATTGCTGATTTGCAAATTATAGAAAAGTTGGTCACTTTACAAAAGTGTTCATAAATTGCCACCAGAAAAAAAAAAAAAAAGTCATTAGTCATTTTTTTAACCATCACTTATAGATATTTACTTAAGCACGGAACAAATTTCAATTTTTTTTATACGGAACAATAGAATGCCACGGCATGGCGCATCCTAAATTGTTTGGTTCCCCATATAGCATTTTGTTTTTTTTTTAAAAAAAAACATCATGTAATAAAAAATAAAATAAAAAATTGGTACAAACCGTGGCTGCCCTCGTTTGGCAGTCTTTTGTAGTCGTCGTCGTCATGGGTCTTAAAACTGGTGAATACCGATGATTGAACGATCAATAACACCAATTTTATTCAAATATACATTCCTCACACACGGATAATTCAAAGGAGTTTGAGAAATCATTGTGGTTGGGAGTGAGCATGAAGTAGTGTTTTAGGTTCACGAATTAAATAAAGAACAACGCATGAAGCTGTACTGTGCGGAACAATCTATCATGGGATTGATGGGGACCTCGAACCACCTTGAACATTTTTATAATTAGATTGTGGTGGGGGATGTATGAGCAAATAGGTGTTTGCACTTGTCTTCTTGTCTTGGTAGTTTAGGACAAGCCTTCCCTCCCTGGATGAAATTATCTCATTCGAGTTGATAGGAACAGGCATTGGCTAGACGTTAAGACAACTTTCTATTGGTTATAATTCAGGATTTATAGATTTTGAGGAAAATCCCTCACTCTTATATTTGCCTCTGGAAGAGTGAAGTTCTACTACGGCTGAGCCTATCGGGACACAAGACGTGCAGGTGGACCAAGTCGAGAATGTACAATGTGATTATCGTGCCATAGGGCTCCTGAGTGGATCAGTTCTATTCATGGCTTATGTGCTAATGTAATATAATGAGTCTAATGGGCATTCGTGACAGTTTAATCACAAGTAAACTAAGCAAAAACCAAACAAATACGAATAAAACAAATGTTCCACTGCATCATGTGAACTTAAGGAAGTTGAATCATCAATGCAAGGACTTTGATTGAAATATTAAAATGGCTTCAACCCTCTTGATAGTTATGGTTAACTTTTCCCTAGTGGAGTCACTAGTCAATAGTGCAATTTTGATTTTTCTTTTAGAGCAAGGAGAAGCAAAGTCCTACACCACTTTACGTCCCCACATGACTTCATGTGCCATGTGTGTTTTTGTGCTTTTTAGAATAAGTATGATGACATGGTAAATATGTATGAGTTCTTATTGCCAAGTGCATTTATGTGCCGTTCGATTACGTGACATCTTAATTGATAATGTGTAAACAATTTCGAAATGACGAAGCCGTGTTATCAATTGGCCTATTAGGTAAATGTAATTTCATCCTTTCAGCCATATATAATGGATTGCTAAGTAAACACAAATAGCTCTCTTGTGAGATGATGCTTACGCTTTACATGAAACTCTCATAAGATTTACCAATCACAATTTAATTTCTTGCATATGAGAATAGAACTACGACTAACTTATTTTAGGCTAGTTAGAAATCAAGTTAAATGCAGAAGCCCATTTCGTTTCATCTAATTTTTCTCATTTTTTTATTCTTAAACATGCAAATCTAAGCGGCTATGCATATCTGCACAATCAATAAAATGAATGAATAAAGTAATAACAATAATAAATAAAGCAAGGTAAATGTTAAAAAAAAGGGTAAAGCAAGTTGTATTAGCAAAATTAACACATAATCTTGTCAATGGATCCTTGTGAGGTATGTGTAAAAAGTAAACATATAAAAAAGGTTAGAAAAATCTCCCATCTTACTTTTGTTTTTTTTGTTTTTGTGCAAATATGTGAATATCATCAATCAATTGAGGTACAAAAATTTAGGGGAATCCCTTAGCATTTTAAAGAAACTAATTATGCGAGAAGATGGAGGAAGAAATCGTCCATACAGTAACCGATAAAACATTTCCCTAGAAAAAACCTACACTGTTGGTAGAGCGATGTCCTACCTCTAATGATCTTTCAAATCCTAGCTAACAGAAGACGATATTCAATTGACTTGTTTTGACATATGATTTTTTGTTAAAAAATAAAAAGCATACAAAATATGTGTGAAAAGATATATATATTCTTTAATAAGTTTTGGACGTGTTAAGCTCACGTGGCCAGCCCATTTATTTTATCTCTTCCGGCCCATGCATCTAACTCACTTTCCTTGGCCCATTTCTATGTTTCTTTTCTTAGCCAATCTATTTTTAACCCATCTCCCTTTCGTCTTTTGTGGCCCATCTTTCCTTATTCCTTTAAGCCTACGATTCGAGGCCACGTCGAAACCAAACAAAAGAAGGCCCAGCTCATCACCCATTTCCTCTCCTCTACGCACGCGCGCGCGCGCGCCCAGTGAAGGGGAAGGAGGACGTGCGAGTGACGCCACCCCCACGACGCAAGCAAAAGGGATAATCCAACTGTCGTCAGAGGAGGGACTGACCGAGAACCCGATCGCCGGAGCTCGCCTTTTGGTTTCAAGGACTCCGGTCAAGGGCCATTTGTCAGCCCACCTTTGCTCATTCGGAGGTCTTTCCACAGCAGAGGAAGAAGCCCAGCTTGTCGTGCTCTGCAATCGCCGATTGAGACCTCGATGTAAGAGTTTTCCTAATGTGGACTACATTAGTTGATATTGTAATTTACCGTTTAACATTTACCGTTTTACGGGGATTGGTCTAAGGTGAGATAGAAGGTTTCTTAATTAATATAATATGGGTTGGCTAGTGTGGGCTAAGTTGAGCCTGGCCCATAATGAGGGAGCCTAGCTGGAAACTCTATAAATAGTGCTCAAGTCTCTTCTCTAACCCTAATTCTCACATGTATCCTCACCTAAGGGGGTTTACCTAACGCTAAACGTGAGGGGGGCCGCCTCATTGAGCCAGTGATACGGAGGGCAATAGAGGAGAAGGACTTGGGCGTGGAACATCGTGTTTCCGCTTCCGCTTCAAGAACGATGGATCCCTAAACAGGTGCGTTAATCTTTCTACTCAATTATGCATATTCTTGTTCTGGTTATGGAGATCTTGGGGTTGCACAATTTGCGTCCAACATGTGGTATCAGAGCCTCCATAACCCTATAACTTGAACGCATAAGTTTTTTGCCATAATTTGTGATTTTCGAGATTTTTTGTTCAATAAAAATAAAATAAAATCACAAATTCGGATGATCCTAAAACCATGGGGTTTTTGTTCTACATGTCGAGATCTTTCCAACCATATATAATTTGTATAATTTTGTTGAGAATTGAGTGAGAATTTTAAATTTGAAGTTCTAGGGTTTATACATAGAAAAAGTTCTAGAATTTTAAGTTACATTCTAGCGTTACCTTCGTTTTTCTTCTCCATTCTTTGCATCACGTCATGTCGTTTGAATTATGAACTATCGATCATCGCGTGAACTCTTTTGCTCGTCCGTCTCTGATTTCGGAATTGATTTTCTCCTCTTGGCGTTTTTGTTCTATTACCGTGGTAAGTTTGCCGCAGTTGCTAGTCAATGTCGAATTCGTTCGCGACGAGGATGATGGGGTTTTTGAAGATTTGTATTTGTATATATATATTTTTCGCGCGTGGTCGGTAGTGTTGGACTCGTATCTTCATCCTCCACATCGTGGTGTATTTATATTACATGTTTGATAATTTTATGGATGTGAAAATACATATGGAAACCCTAAATACGTGTATTTGTAGTGTATTTTTGCGTATTTTTCTTATATTTTATGTGATTTTGGAAATATAAGTGTTGGGTTACAGGTATGTTATCACATAAATATTATAATGGTGTGATTCATTAATAAAAAAAATTAAACTTTATTGTGAACTGAAGTTGGCTTAATGAGATATAACCATTATGAGATAGTAATTGAGCTATGTATTGATTATAAAATTTTTGTTGTTTAAGCATACTCCTTTACACACTGGTAATCTTTGAATGATGGACGTCTTAAGAACTCGTGACCAAACTGATTGTACTGATTAACACATTTGTTGAATGTGGGTAATGCATGTCAATTAAGTTACTGCATATTGTACATGAACTCATCTGGTCACTTGTTAATGTCTATCAAGTTGAATATTTTTTATGGATAAGGAGTATGACAACATTTACGCAGAGCAATAGTATCTACTGTTAAATTTTAGATATTTGGTTCTCTGGTTTGACTCAATTAATAGGCCACTGGTTGATTACAATGATAATTGTTACTTAAAAATTGGCTAATAAATTAGCTGTTGGCCTTGGAGTCATGTTTTGCCTTATGAACTCATGAGTGATAATGGATCAGCTGTCAAGCTTGTCGATTTTGGGTATCATGTATTGCTATTGATGTTAACTTGTGATAGATCCTCTGAATCAACTATCTTCTTTATGTTGTTATAGTAATATGTTATCTGGGTGCACAAGAGACGTTTTCTTCTATGTTATGTGAAGTTTCTTGTGTTACTGTGTTCCATGATCTCATTGGAGTCTATCTTTCAGATCATTTATATATATTCGTATAATAAAAAATTTATTAATGAACAAAGCAATGTAATTAGCATAATATGTGATTTTGGTGATTTACTGCTCCTATCACTAAAGTTAAAATCACATGTATATGGTGTATGTGAGGAGTAAAGTTTATATCCCTTGTATGAGAGAATTTCAAGGATTCAATTGAGTAGTGACCGCCAAAGTGGCACGCTTGATTGGGTTTGAGAAATTTCGGTCTCGTATATTGATTGGGATGTCTCCTGGTCTAATGTGTAGTCATACTTCGAAAGGAGGTGATTGTGTATTTGTTCATGGAGGGATACATGATGGTATGGTGGAGGAGTGACTGATTCTAGTGATTCATATGCTCAAAGGTGATGAATTCACGAAGAATTGGAATATATTCTCATAACCGCTATCATGTAGGGAGTGTACAACTGCATGTCATGTATTCTGCCCAAAGGTGATTATATGATTATGCATGTAACTCTCTGGATGTGTACTTGTATGTCAAGTTACACAGTGCTCACATGATGCTAATTATATACATTGCTTGTTTTTCAGTCACCTTTTCTGTAATTAATAATTCCACTAATATTGAGGTTTTTACTGCTTCAAATTTTAAGTTGTGGACATATGATTGGTTGATTGAGAATGCAATAAAATTTGCTTACTGTCCATGAAGCGTTCCATTCTGGAACACTAGAAAAGAGGCTTGTTTGCGAACTGCACTGCTATAAGATGATGGAAGCCTTAGTTGCTTGAAATTATGTCTTGTTTGATATTGAAATTAAGACATATCTGCAAAGATTGTGTTTAAGTCCTAATGATATATACATCTCATATAAGGATGAAAAAGTTGTTTCCAAAATTTTTCTATTTACTCTTAACGGTTATCTAAAGACTTCTATAGATTATTGTGGAAGTAAAATTGATCGAGATAAAGAATAAATTGGTTAAAATTAGTCTTAAAGGTTGTCAGATTTAATAGTGACAGTGATTATTTTGGCAAGTATGACAATGCGGAATAGCTTAAAGGGTCATTTGTCAAATACTTGATAAATTCTGAGGTGGTAATTTAATTACTATGCTTGAAAATCCTGACAAGAAGATTTGGCTAAAAGGCATGAATCATCATAATGAACATAGTGATGAGTATGATGAGTAAAACTAATTTATCCAGTCTTCTGTGGGTTGATATTATGAAAGCAACTTTTTCACATACAAAAAGTGTCATTATCAAAGTTGTTTTATAAACTTCTTTTGAGTTATAGATTGGGCATAGATTACTTGAATCATATTAAATTTAGGGGTGTCATGCAGAAGTGAGATTATCTAATCCAATTTTAAGTGTATTGCAATTCAGATCAACTCGGAATTATTTTGTATCTTATTTAGATTGTTAAAGGGGTATTGATCTTATGACCCTAAAGAAGGTACAAGAATTATGAAATCACATACTCTAAAATTTCTTAAGATCGACGTAATTGTAGAGGATAGCTGCTCTCAGACTATTAAAGATAATAGTATGATGGGGGTTACTGTGTTTTTGTCTTTACATATACAGATAATTATGGAATCTCCTATACCATAAACTAAACTTGTTGAGGTTCAAGGTACTATTCTTGATATAGTTTATAATGAAATTTCTTAAACCTCTCAAGTACAGAATGAAGTGGTTGCAGCTTTATTAAGGAGATTTGTTAGGGAAAGACAATTAGTTATACCATCAGACTATATAGTCTATTTGTGAGAGCATGGTTATAATATCCATTACATGGTTGTTTTAGCAACTTATATAAATGCCGTTTGTTGTTCTTAATTAAGTATGTGATTAGATGCCATAAAAAAAGGATAATAATATTACTCTGAAAGAGGAGTGGATAGTTAGTGAAGAAATAATTATTTATTTACTAATTCTTTCAGAGTGAACGTGGCATTAATAGTTTTATATGGAGTTACATCAAAGAGATATAAAATATATATAAGTGCAACTGGAGAATTTTGCAGCAGATTTAAGTAAACTTGTGTATAGACTGAAAAATCTTAATTCATGGTCTTAAGCAAGTTTCCAGACAATATTATTAAAGTTTCATAGTGTTGTTATTTTGTTCAATTAAGAACAAAGTAATTCTATATATTGCAAGGTTAGTGGGAGGAAATTTATTTTTCTCATACACTATGTACACTATGTACATGATATTTTGTTTACAAGTAATGACCTCGATGCATCTTTTATCCTTTGTATTAAGGTTTGTAAGAATTGTTTTTGCCATATTATATTAAATTTTGTCAGAGGACATTTGTTGATTGTATATTGGAAATATTCAATATACATTATTACAAGGCAGAAATTGCTCCTGTTGTTAAGTGTGATGGATTGAATCTATCACATTGTCCTTATTTAGATATTGAGAAAATCTAATTAAATGGTGTACCTTGTATCAGTGCATTTAAAAGTATAATGTATGTTCGAATTTGCACTAGACTAAATATCGTCTTTGTGATGGGACTTCTAGGCAGACATCAGTCAAATTCAGAATGCGTTTATTGCATTGATGGCAAGAAGGTTTTAAGGTACTTAAAGAGGATAAAAGATTATATGTTAATATGTGGATATGTTCAATTCTTGCAGTTAGTAGGGTATTTAGATTTAAACTTTGCTAACTGTTATGATGACATGAGATCAATAACAAAATACATATTTATGTTAGTAGGAAGTGCAGTAAATAAAGTTCTACATCATCTTTTATTCTGAAAGCAGTGTTAGTAACATTTTTTTAAACTGTTACCTGGGCTATTAGGCTCCGGAACCTCATGAAGGAGTTGACCGTTTTAAACTTTATGGATAGACCTTGTATTGAGATAACAAATTTGTAGTATTATTTATTTACTACAAAGGTCTCAAGGGGTCTAAATATATGGTGGTCAAAACTTTTGACCAAAAGGAAACGGTACAGAAAGGTGACGTTTTAATATAACATATTTCCACAGATGATATGGTTGTAGATCCACTAACTAAAGATCTACGCCCGTGTGTATTTTAAGTGACATGTCATTAGCATGGGCCTAGGAGCATCGTGAGATGCTGTTGTTTAGTGGGAGCTATTTTGGCTTTACTTTGATAAAGGTTTCTTCTGTGTTCGTTACATTTTGTAATGGTTTGATATGTATCAACTTTTGCATTCAATAAATTATTTTTGAATGTGTTGTTATTACATTGAATACATATTGATAAAGTCTTAAGGTATTGTATAAACCTTGAGTGAAGGCTAGGGGCATCCGGTTATTAGCCTTGTCCATATGTCTTGTTATACATAAAAGAATGGTTAACCTTAAGGACAAGACATATGTGGGTTCATGGAACCATAAATGTATTCTCTAGTGGCACAAGTTTTTTTGTGACGCTTAAGGTAAGAGAATGGTGACTGACAAATGAGATCTCTCTATGAGAGATGTTATCCATTTGACACACTACCATATTGGATCCATATCAATAGAGTTGAGAACACTCGTGACCATGGAAGGCTCTATGTGTATACATGCAGTTACCGCCATGATTCGGTGTTTGAGACTTTATAGGATAGGATCGACTATTAAGAATTATCTCTAGAACAATGTGCGCACATACAGTAGGATTTCAATTAATATAGTCCAAGTGAGAGAATGTAAGAGTTTTCCTAATGTGGACTACATTAGTTGATATTGTAATTTACCGTTTAACGTTTACCGTTTTACGGGGATTGGTCTAAGGTGAGATAGAAGGTTTCTTAATTAGTCTAATATGGGCTGGCTAGTGTGGGCCGAGTTGAGCCTGGCCCATAATGAGGGAGCCTAGCTGGAAACTATATAAATGGTGCTCAAGTCTCTTCTCTAACCCTAATTCTCACATGTATCCTCACCTAAGGGGGTTTACCTAATGCTAAACGTGAGGGGGGCCGCCTCATTGAGTCAGTGATACGGAGGGCAATAGAGGAGAAGGACTTGGGCGTGGAACATCGTGTTTCTGCTTCCGCTTCAAGAACGATGGATCCCTAAACAGGTGCGTTAATCTTTCTACTCAATTATGCATATTCTTGTTATTGTTATGGAGATCATGGGGTTGCGCAATTTGCGTCCAACACTCGACTCGTCCGACAAACCAGGTATGATCCTCCTTCCCGAACATCCTGTTTGGCCCCTGTTGTTTTTTGGTCGAGAAGGAACTCGCCTTAGTGGATGAATTTCCTTTTTTATTTGATGAAATCTTGTTAAACCAAAGTAAGTTCAGGTCGATTCATAATGTTTTTGAAAGTTAATGCATCGTGTTTAGGCTGAGGAGCTGAGGAATGCTTCGGGTTTGAACCCAGAACTCGAGTTCATGAATGTATACCGACTGTTTGATGTTTTGCTAGAATGAAGCGTGAAACACTTAACAGCACCGAACTTAAGTGCGAGATTTTGAACGGATTGTGACCAACTGAGACGGATTTGGCACAAAATGTGTTGAGTCAGACTTTCATGCATCATCTTTGATTCGAAAATTGCATTGAATCTCGCTCTAGAACGCATCCTTTAAACTGCATATCATGCGTTTGATAAAATGCTTGAGAGAGAGCCCAATCACATTTGTTATTTGAATCTTGAGATCGGCTTACATTTGCTTCGGTATTGGTTGAATATCTTATGATCTTCCTGTTTCTTGTATTTTTCACGCTATTATGTGGACAAAATCCTGGCTCAAGTTGGTCATGTATGCACCCCTCCATGCCGAAATCCCCTTCGTCGGGATCGGGAACCGGACCTGATTGACCAGTCAAATCCGGTTCCATGGAACCGATCACTTAGTAAAAAATATTAATTACAAAAAATACTAGAGTTGTTACTATTTTAAAGAAATATATATATATATATTTATATTAAAAAGAGTCTATCTGGTGTGTTGGTCTAATCCGGTCTAGTTTCTCGGATTGGGAACCAGATCGACAATCACCAGTTCCATTTTTATGGAACCGGGAACTGAATTGATCCCTCCAGGAATCAGACCAAACTAGTGAGTTGATTCAGTTCAGGAGGTTCCCGGTTTGGGCGGTTCGGCATGCTCACACTTTTATTGTGTGCTTTCCTATACAATTATACTTGGTTGCGCTTTTCAATATCTTGGATGTTATTTATTGCTCTAGAATGGTTACAATGATACCTAGAATTCTTTGATAGGCTGCTTCGACATTAGTTAGCATGATTAAGTTAGGTACTAAAATGGTGTTAGCGTTAAGGTTAACTTAACCAAGTCATTGGGTTTGGAATCTCTGGTTGCGTAAATAGTAAGATATTCTCCCTTATCTTACTGGGTTCCGGGCCATCCCTAAAAAACTAGTGGCGACTCCTTAGTCAAAATTTACATACATTTAAATCGATTGAAAATTTGAACGCTTGATGTTGTGCGAGTTATGGGCTTGGGAGAACCCAAGTCAATGGAAGGCCGTTGGCCCAAAGTTGACAATATTCCTAAACCTAATGGTCTCTCCCTAGTTGGAAGGGGTTGGGTTGCGATAGTGACGTCCTACTTCTAGCAACCTTTCGAATCCTAGCCAATAGAAAATAAGGCTCAATCGACTTGTTTTGAAACCTTTTGTGGTTGCATTCCATCCAAATGCAATAGATAGTCACTAAGAAAGATAGTTTGAGGAGTCTTGCCTCCAAGTTTTTGCCTTTGGTGGCCTTGATCATCCATTGAAGTTCTAAATTCCAACCTCTTGCAGAATGCCAAATTACATTTTGTGCCAAAATACTGTGCCGTACACTACTTGTCCAAGTATACTCAAAGAATAAGTGGTTTTTGTCTTCTATACTAGTCATACAAAAGTTACACCTAGTATCTATTGAAGACAACCACCGTGATATGGCTACTATTGTTGGTAGCCTATCTTTACAAACAAGCTAGCCAATAAAATTATGCTTGCTAATATCATTGGTCCAAATTAATTGATACTGGTCCACAACCGGTCTCTCTTGTTTGAATTCATTGTATATCCCTTTGCAATGGTATGTTTGGCTAGAGATAATAACTGTTAGAGCATGTCTTAGCTTGAGTTTCCATCGTGAACTTCAAGCCATATTGCCCTTTATGTCGAGTTGCATAAGTGATACTAGTCCACAACCGGTCTCTCTTGTTTGAATTCATTGTATATCCCTTTGCAATGGTATGTTTGGCTAGAGATAATAAGTGTTAGAGCAAGTCTTAGCTTGAGTATCAATTGTGAACTTCAAGCCATATTGCCCTTTATGTCGAGTTGCATAATGAGAGCACCTCTACATTTAATGTGATGAACCCAAGTACTCCATAGGGATGAGGACGGATGATTGGCGATGCTCTAAAGCATGTGACCTAGCGATACCTTTTTCTAGAGTTTCAGATCAAGCATGCCTAGTTCTCCCTCCTTTTTTGGTGAGCATACTATTTTTCATGCAACTTTATGAGATCTGTGAGTTCCAGCTTTTCCTGCCCATAAGTTGGCTAATCTTTGTTTTAGTCTCGTAAAAAGTTTGATTTGGGAGAGAAACATTTGCATCCAGTGAGTGCAAATGGAAAAAGGTATCAATTTGGACAATTGAAATCTTCTTGCGTTGTCGATATAATTCATGTCCCATCCATCTATTTTCTGAAATATCTTTTCTGTTAGACCCTTGCAATCTGCATGCGTGAGCCTTTGTGTAACAAGTGGGACACTGAGATATCTGATGAGGTAGGTGCCCGTGGAAAAATGCGTGTCATCTAATATAAGGAGTCATTCGTCCTCAGACAACCTAGAGAAAAATATATGGCATTTGTCTAGGTTAAATCTAAATCCTGTAAAAGCTACAAAATCATCAAGTGCATCAACGAGGCAAATGATGGTGTTTACATCCCCATAAGCCAATAAGAACAGATCATCAGCAAATAGAATTTAAAAGATGAGGTAGAAATTTTCCCGTGATAATTCTAGTAGGATTTCCATAACCAGAACAAGGAGGTAGGGAGAAAGGGGGTCACCTTGTCGTAGCTCATTTGTGCTTGCAAAATACCCAATATGTTCATCGTTGAAGTTAACTGAGAACACTGGCTACTAATGCATTGATTTATATGATCAATCTAGTACTAAGGGGTATTAACATCTTTCAGAACCTCGAGAGTAGTATCCCATTTCACTATATCATAAACCTTCATGAGATTAATTTTGGTTGCCACCCATTTACCTCTATTGCCCTTATGGTAGTCATGCAAGAGTGCCTGACACAATAGAGTATTCTCTGAAATCAATTTTCCCTTTATAAAAGTAGTTTGGTTGAGGCCAACAATTGAAGGGAAAATATAAGTTATTCTTTCTGCAAGTAGCTTTGATATGATTTTATATATAGCATTGTAGCATGATATGAGTCTACACTCCTTAAGGAAGCATGGATTTGAAACCTGCGCTATAAGAGAGATCAATGTAGAATTCATTGATCTTACCAAAAAAAAAAAAAAAATATGTAGCATTCATTGATTACAACATTCTCCTTGAAGAGAAGAATTCTATAATAGCATCAAATGTCACGTCCTATGATGGGCCAAGCTTTTTGTAGAATAAGCTGTTATACTCACCTGGACTGGGAGCTTTGAAATTGTTGAAACCCTTGATGACTCCATGAATAAGCTAGACTAATAATATTAAAATGCGAGAAACGACTAAATGCACCTAAATGACCTTTCTTGAATTTTTATTGAATAATACTATTTAAACTATATATAAACTGAATCCATACACCAAAGAAAATGATAGGAAGTGAGATAGCCTAAACTCTACACAAAGGAATGATAAGGTTGGTGAAAGCTACGCTTAATCATATCTCCATTTCGACATATCTTGCAAAGAAGAGGTCAAAACGGTACCAAATGCATACATGAATGTATCTAGGATGCAAATTTCAAAGACAACCTATTGAGGATTAACCCGAAGCGACTCAAAAGTCGAAACATCTTAATTCAGAACATATAGATTTAATTGGGATCACGAAAATAAATCTAGCATGAACGCAAACTACATACTTCTCATTAAGCTTGCACCCAAATGGATGTTAATGGAGATAGACAAGAAGATTTAAGCTCACGAGAGATGAAAAAAACAAGCTCGCAACAAGTTGAAATTGGATCAGATGCAAGTCTTACTCAATGAAATGTTAAGAAAATCTTTCCAATCAAAGTAAAAAAGCCAAGAGATCATTAGAATGCTCACACCATGAAGTAGTTCGGAAGAAAAACTTACCTTGGAATGCTTGAAATGAAACCCCATATTTAAAGGCAAAATTTGAAGCCCGAGCAGAGGCTATATGGGCCTTCTGCAAGGTCAAAATAGCCTTGCACCAGGCCCGGCCACCCTCCGCAGGCCTAGAATTGCTCAACGCTTGGCCCACGTGGCGCAGCGCTAGGCTAACCCTGATTGCCTGAGGCATGGGCACCCATGTGTCATGGGCCATCTCCTTCGAAGAAAGTAAAAAAAGGTATTCGCGTTGGCATTAGAGAGAGAAACCACAAGTTAAGAGTGAGAGAAATGCATTTATCTTCTTTGGAAATGAGAAAAGGAAATTGTTTTAAAGTCGATTTTTTTTTTAATGCAGAAGAGAAGTCTTACACAAAGCCTTATGAAACGCTGCGTAAGGCCATCTAGGCCTTTATATATGGTGGACGAACCGTTGTGAGCAAGTGATTAGGAGTTTTGGGTAGCGCTTGGGGCATAGTGTGTGACACCCAAGGGCGCTGGCCCTCATTGCCCTAAAATTAGCGCAATGTACACCCTGGCAAAGCCTTGACCAGCGCTGGGGCACCACTGGCTAATGCCACCTGGTGCTATTGTCGTCAGTTATTCTTTTAAAAATTATTGAATTTATTTATTTATCTTTTAAATTTACCAAAATTTGATTACATATATTTCTTTTTGTCTGATGCAGGTGCCCATCCAAGCTCGCGATCTGAAACTTTCAAATATGTGGTCCAATTTTGAAAATAACTAGGGACCATAGATTTTAAAGCATCTGCCAGAGCGGAAAATCATAGTAAAAAGTTACTATATTTTCAACAGATAAAACCCCTTATGACTTGACCTTTGTAATGAAATTAATAGATCAAGTCAAATGATAAACTCAACGCCTCAAGATTGGGTGATCCTCATTAAGAATTACAGTACCTTTAAAGCCAACCGTCCTCTTCGGGCGAAGGTATCATTGGAAAGCTCTTGAAGATTACAACTTAATTGTTCCTTCGATCGAATTTCTAATGAAGTTTTGTTTCCCATCAAAGTTGCTCAAACTTTTCAACAATTATAGGAATTTTTAATGAGGTCTACGACCTCCGCTCGACATACAAATGGGGTTATAGCCCCCTAGGCGATGAGAATAGTGTGCGAGACACGGGAAGAAAGATCTAGGGTGGCGAATGTGATGGAGAGGCGAGCAACGGAGGATTTACGGTGGAGAGGCGAGCTTTAGAGATGACGATAGCGGATGACGACGTAGTGTCGGTAGCATAGCATCAATTCTTTCATAAGGGAGTGGAGATCTTTTAATACGTGTGGTTTATTTTAGCTAACCCTATTATGTAAGTTACAGGTATCTTCGTCACCTACCAATCAGAGAAAATTTCCTTCAATTACTTTAATAGTGCTCAAATGACGTTCGAATTTCACTGGACCAACACCACTATCCTCCCCCGTCCCCGCCGCGAGTCTTCTTATCGATAACGACGAGGGGATTATATAATGAGAAACCTCGTTGTACAATGGTATCTTAGGCTGGCAGTGGACGGTGCCTGGGGACTGCAAAGCGCGCTGTTCAAAACTGGTCACATTGACTCATGGTTGACTACTGGATAGTTCACAGAAGGATCCTTGTCGGATTTGATCAAATGTGTGGTTTTTGATCAAATGGGCACAGCATTGATTGGAGATCTGTGGTCTCACTTTATAGATCAATTCAATAAACTCCGGTTCCTAGTTGATTGCATGCGCCATACCAGAGGTAGATTCAACCCAAAGATAATGGAAGTGGCCGCTATAGGGAGCAAAGACCCAATTAAGTAATGGTATACTTAGGGTTTTGTGAGCATATGTCGACAAAAACAAAACTGGCCAAGTTTAATGGGCGATTTGAAGCGGTGAAAATGGGGATAAACTAAATTAAGTCACGCTAGATTTACACAATCGAAGCTGCACAGGCACCAACGAGGAAAATACAAAGAAAATTCTCTCGATTCATTTAATTTATCAAAGAGGAAAACTAAATTTATGAAAATAAAGAATATATTTAGACAGTGTGTCGTAGAGCTTGGTTACTTCTTGGTATGATAATAAGGGTAAACGGTGAAGAAGGCTGGATAACAGTAAGAACTAGGAGAATGAAAGCGGTGGCAGCCGAAATGAAGGACCAGGGGCTGCCGAAGTACTCGCGCATGATTCCCGTCCTTTGAATTTTGAATATGCCATCTGCTCTGGTGGTACCGGTTCACTTGCCCGAATAACTCGACCAAGTACCTCTTCTTCACATTGAACATGACATCCTTGGCAAGATCATTGAAGAACCTCGCAACCTCCTCGTCGGCTCCTAGAAAGTTCGTGATTATGCAGCACTGAGGCAGGAACTCTGCATCCGCCGCCAAGCGCACCAGACATCTCATTAGGATCATGTAACTGGTGATGTGGCTGGAGCAGTAACGGCAGCACTGCTCGAAAGCCACGCAATTAAGGAAGAAGGAGCTGGTGAAAAAGTCAAGAGTCAAAGGAGGGATTCGAAGCACTCCGTCATCGAACTCAACCCTGATTAGCTCATGGCCCTCCCTCGGTTCAAACTTTATCTCCGCGAGTTGCATCTACTTCGTGGAGGGTATCAATTGCAGCCACTTTCTATCAACTCGTCCAGGATGTTTGAGCTCCAAATGGCCGATTATGCTCAGTTGGAACAAATCGAGCAAGTGTGTGACATTGGGGACCTAGTAGTACCTCTCGAGTTCTTTCACCAGCCGTCCAAGTGTGTGGTTGAAGAACCGTAAGGCGATCTCATTGAGGGAGCGGATAGCTTCCGAGGGAGAGTTGGATAAGTCGTAGATCGTCTGAAGAATGATGAATGGGATCTGGTTTTCAATCAGGAGGAGATTGAGCGTGAGGTAGGCGAAAATCCACCGCATGGAGAACAAGGGGTCATTGGGGTCTGGTTGGATGACGTTGGCAAAGACGTGGAACATCTCAATGATGAAATTGTTGGAAATTTTTTATAATGTAGGCTTACATTAATTAATTACTTTTATATTTTAAATAATTGGATTAATGGATATTCCAATATTTGTTAAACCTTTAAGTGATCTTATTGAATTTGGTTTTGGCATCTAGGATATAGTTGAGCAGCGAAATGTAGGCAATTGTGTTTAACTGAAGCCTATAATGGGAATGGCCCAATTGACAGACTATTGATTAGAGTTTGTCAGGTTCCCTCTCTAGCCTATAAAAGATAGGTTATACCTATTCCCTGTTATACTGAAATAGGTTATAGAGAAGAAGAGATTTAATTATCAGGTTGATCTATTTTTCTTCAAGTGAAGCAATGTCTCAAACAGGTACGTTTTAATTCCACTGTGCTTATTGATCTCGGTGTTTTACAGTCATATATGGATCCGATTCTTCTTGATTAATAAGTTATTAATGTGAATAATTTTATACATGTGGTATCAGAGCAAGTCATATATGATTATAGAACCCAATTTATTATTATTATTATTATTATTATTATTATTATTATTATTATTATTATTATTATTATTATTATTATTATTTATTTTTTTATGAACAAAATTCAAAATTTTCCTTTTCGAGCTGAATATGGGCGTTATTTTTGTGTGGATTTTTTTGCTCAATTGATCTTGAAACCATAGGGCTTTTGTTCTACATGTTGAGATCTTTCCAACTATATATAATTTGTATAATTTCTTGAGAATTGAGTGAGAATTTTAAATTTGAAATCCTAGGGTTTATACATGAAAAAGTTCTAGAATTTTCAAATTACTTGCAATTGATTGAGCATTAAGGTAAGTTTTTTGTGCTTAAATTTAAGAAAACACAAAAGATTAAAATTCTATCCTTGTATAAGCACAACTATTGCTCAAAAACATTGTAATAAACGAATTATGTTATGTTCTTTTTTGATATCGGTATAATGGCTCACAACGTGTGTGTCTCTAGCTACAGTAGGCTTCAAAATGAACACGCGACCTTCAGATCTTCAGTTTGACGCTCTCCCAACTAAGCTATCCTCCACACGCACTCCCTTGCCATTCCTGTGCGAGACAAAAGAAAAAGAAGAAGGCCGAGAGATAGCTCTCCCTCTGCAGATGCATCAATCATGCGAGGAGAAGGAGACGGACTTGATACCTTGCAAATCCTGTATGTGACATCCCAAATTTTTGCTTCCGTTTTCTATTGAATAAATCGGGCATTTCATCGACGCGCTTATAGGGCTGTTCTCAGAGCTTATCACTCTCGAGATAACTAGGCTATTCAGGAAAGCCATTAATGAATTTTAAGGCAATAGACTTGAGAATTCGACTAGGAATCGACTTTTCGACCGTGTTCATCTTTAATTGCCATTACAGTACAGTTAAAAATCGATTTGAGATCAAAGATAGGTTGATTCGACTGAGATGTGTGGCTAATTATGGGTGATACCACTAAATTAGAAAATTATCGTCGACTGGCACTAGATTGATTTCTCTATTGTTTTGGTACTCTGTGTTCGTAATTGAATCCTCGAGATTTTCACGACAACCGAGAGTCGCCAATGTGTCGAGTGGGTTCATTGTAGCTCAAAGAAAATCGACCATGGGTTATTTGCACTAAAAATTTCTAAAAACTACTCGATAGCCTAGGTCACGCTAAAAACGCGCATAAGTGAAATTAACCACGAAATTTGAGTCCGATTTCATAAATGGAAGATTCTATCATGTCACAATAAATTCTAGGAGCGTTGGCTCAGTCTTAGAATATTTTTCTGAAACTCGAGACTTTTTGGGAAAAAGTCGGCATGAGACTGTTTTTGTTCAGAAAATGTTAGGGATCATTTTTAATCGCAAAATTGGGAAGCAAGTGGATTGTATGGGTGAGGAAAAATGCCAAATGGATCGGTAAGATGTCGGTTAATTTCATTGAGCTCGGTTGGTGTTGAATCAAGGTCTAATTAAGAAAAAAATTGAACCAAATTCGTGTGCCCCCACTACCCGCGACTTTCGGACCGTTTCGGACTTATAGAAGCGAGCCTTGGTGGCTCATTGAGGGCCAAGGAAGCAAGGCTTGGCTGTGAAATGGTCAAGGGCACAAGCTTGTGGAAAATAAGCTTGGTAGGCCCCTCCCAACCTCACATCTTCCCTCTCTCCTCTAGCTGCCGTCCAAGCCTCCCTCTCTTTCCCTCGTTGCTGGGCGAAGACCGGAGGAGCTAGAGAAGCTGTTGTCCATGCCGCATGCCGTTGGAGTCGCTGAAGCTCGCCCATCGTCGTCGCACACCGCCGCTCACAGCCACTGCTCGCTCGTGTGTCTCCCATTCGTTCTTGTCGTGTCCAGCCGTTGTTCACCCCTGTCCACGTGACCAAGATTGTCGTTTAGCCATGCCAGCCACCGTGAGTGGCCGTCGGACCACCGTAGACTGCCGTTCAGCCCCACCAGAGCTTCGCTCAACCGTCACTGGCCTTGTCTTGCTTAACCGGCCCTGAGCCAGTCACCAACCAGCAACAACCTGAGGTTGAGTTTATGGGTTTCCAGCTCTGTTCTGGGCCCGTTTTGAGGTGGTTCCAAGCCTCGAAACCTAGGCCCGCTTTGAGAAGAATTGTTCCTCGTGACGTTCTCGTCAGTTTGATCCAATCCACTCGTTAATCAAGTGATTTTTACTCACTAAACCTTGCTTAGTATGCTAATGATGCTTAGGGATTGTTTATATTAATTAAGTGTGATTAGGTGGATGGATTAGAGTAGAGTAATTAAATTAGTGCCTTATCAATGCATGTTAGGCAATTGGTTAGTGTAGTTAGCTAGTAGACACGCTTTATTATTTATTGAAAGAATCTCAGGAATTTTCCAGGTCCGTTTCAGCTTCAAATTAGGCATTACGGGCCTAAATTAGATTTATTGCATTTATTTAATAATTTTCGTAATTATTTAATTAATTAATTAATTTTCGGAAATTAGGCTAGGATAGCCGATGACTAAAATTTTATGCTGATTATTGTGGTGTAGTTTGTTTATTTATTTGAGTGTTAATTTGTGCCGAATTGATTTCATTGTGTTTTAAGGATTTTATTATTAAATTAATCAATTTTGGTAATTGATTGGAAATTGACCGGGCATTGGTCTATAGCGCCAACAATGTTTTATGGGCTGTATAAATTGGTGAAAAAGAACGTTGTATTATGTGGCTCGGTGAATAAGTATATCGCCTTGGAGAATGTACGTGACTTGTTGAATTGGTACATCATCTTGGAGAATGCATGTGGCTCGGTGATCGAATATATCACATTGGACAATGCACGTGGCTCGGTGATTAGGAATGTCATCTTAGAGAATGCACGTGGCTTGGTGACGAGTACATCACCTTGGAGAATGCACGTGGCTCAGTGACTAGATGCATCATCTTAGAATATGCATAGTACATACTAAAATAACTGGGACATGGTCTGATTGATATGTAATCGATTAGGTTGATTGATCAATGATTTGATTTGATGTTATGAATTGATTGACTGATGTGATATGAGGCATTTTGTAAATAACGTTGATTTGCAGGATGGAACTGAGGTTAAGGTAAGTCATCTGACTCGTGTTGTGCTTAGGCAGCCTTAAGGTATATTGGCTTTCTAATCGAGTCTTAGGGGGTAGAACTTGTTGAGAAGTAGTCTCACCCCATTGTGGGACAACATTTCAAGTCCCTAGATGGCAGCACCTCCACCTCCTCGTCCTCCCATGCATTTTGGTATTCCTAAAGAGGTCACTGACATAGCGTATCACTTCCCGATACACCCCCACTTGGAAGGTTTAGAGTATGTTTTAGTAAAATCCACCATCTAAGTCGATGTAGGTAGAGACGGCCTGGTACCCCACGAGTATAGGTCGTGGTATTGTCATTACCACGATGGGCGAAGAGAGGGTCCCATATCGGAGGGTGATGTGCCTCTGTTCGTCTTAGAGACAACATTTGAAGAAGGGACTGCATATCCCAAGGATGGAGCGGTGACTGATGCAAAAGATACCAAGCTAGGTGATGACCCCGACTCTCCCGAGCAATTAGCAGTAGACTCCAGCTAGAGCGTAAAGGAAGGAGTAGTCTCTGAGGAGGAAGAGTACCCAGAGGAGAACTTGGAGGAAGAGCCTAAAGAGGACCTTGAGGAGGAACCTGAAGAGGAGTCTGAAGAGGATCCATATGAGGATCTAGAGTATGACCCGGATGAGGATTGAAACCCCCACCCTATTTTGCACCTTAGTGTGTGAACTGATATGTGTTAGATCAAACTCTTGTTAATAGTATTGTAATATATACTATGAGGTTTTCTTGTATAAAAGTGTGGTTGTGGTTTTTCAGTTGTGAAAAATATAGCTCTACTTTTCTATCCCATTGTTTTATTGTCTGGGGATTTTATATATGTTTCTACATGCGTACTAAAATGAAAGGGTCAGTAATGCGTCATGGGACGTCGCTTTTATATCAACCGGATGAGGGGTGGGTGCGTACCCAAGGATCGGGGCGTGACATTGCAAGGAGAAGTGCATCACACTCGGTGCCACCAAGAGGGATTTACTCAAGAAGGCTGAACGGAACGTGCGCTCGGAAGAGCTCAAGCAAGAAGTGAAACGTCTCAGGCGAAAAGTGAAAATTCTCACGCGACAGATGGTGAAGTGGAGAGACATCTTTAGTCTCCTCCCTTCGACCGACCACCACCCCCACCGAAGTGGTTGTTCCCATGATCCCGGGTTCACTGATGTGGTCTTGATGATCGCCGCCGAGGGTGGTCCCAAAGGAGGCCCTTCCATGCTGGTGCCAGTTCACAGGGAAATTCTGGTAATTGTTTCCTTTTATTTGCTTGGAATGAGGTTCAGTTTAGTTGAGTGGAATTTTAATCTTTATTTGAAGTGACATATTTAGTAATTGAGTTGCTGGATACTTCAATCATTATGACTCTTTCACAAGATTAGATTTAAATGATGCTTGTGCCAGCGGATATGCATTTTGCTTGCTGTTATGTGCATTTCATTGGAGTTATCAACTCAAACATCACAAAAGCTTTAGTATGGTTTTTCGCTTGGCATAGAGCATTTATGAGCACAACATAGTTTTTCATAATTTTGGTATTTGATAACAATAGCAAGGACATGTTCAAAAGCTTTTCTTGCATGCTCATAATATAACATCTTCAATTTAGCAAACTCTGACTCTTATAAATAAGATGCATAAACATCTCCTATCAAACTATTGAGTTTTCACATCACAAGAATTGTACTTGTGCTCTTCAATTTTCTACTTACTAACAGGTTAGACGGTCCCCAATATTTAAAGCAATGCTTGAGAATGAGATGGGAGAAAGCCAAAGCGGCACCATTAAGATAAGTGACATGTCGTATGATGCCCTCCATGCATTTGTCAACTTTCTTCACGCTGAAGCATGCGTCGATGAGCAAATCGCTTGTGAGCTTCTGGGATCAGCCGAAAAGTACCAGGTGGAGCAGCTTAAAGCTTACTGCGAGAAGTTTTTGGTATCCAAATTAAATTGGGATAACTCGATCAAACACCATGCCTTTGCGCACCAGCACAATGCCAAGCATCTACTTGAGGCCGCCACGTCCTTAATCTCAGACAACTTGGATAAGCTCAGAAAACGTCAAGAATACCCTATACTCGTTGAAGAGGACCCACGCCTTGGGTTGGAGTTACTAGAAGCATGTCTTGTAAGGTGGGAAAACAATGCAGCACTTGATACTTTTGCGAAGTAATAGTTTCGTTTGGAGAAAGGAAATTTGTAACAAGAATTAGGGGCTTTGTTGGTTTTAATAATTCTTTTTCTCTTGAAAAGGATATTCTTGATGACTTTGGCTTTGGGGAGCAT
This sequence comes from Eucalyptus pauciflora, assembly GCA_007663325.1. Taxonomy (NCBI): domain Eukaryota; kingdom Viridiplantae; phylum Streptophyta; class Magnoliopsida; order Myrtales; family Myrtaceae; genus Eucalyptus; species Eucalyptus pauciflora. The sequence goes on along the minus strand of VMYD01000349.1, from coordinate 1,989,923 downwards.
TTTGTGGGTCAGTGCCAGCCATTTGCGGTGCTTATTTATATGTACGACAGGGACCAAACTTTGAAACTCTGTTGTGTGAGCTTAGAGTTCATTGGTCTCTTTTCTCTTGGTTCTTTTGTTAGTAAAAGAAGTGTCTAAGCTTGAAAATCCTGCCTCCTACTTCTTTGAGAAGGCAAATATGCTGATGAAGAAATCCTTTAATGGACATTTAGAAGTTATGTATGAAGCATGATATAGGCCGACAGAAGCTTGTATGTGTGCGTCTCTCTGTTTTTGTTCTCGTGCTAGATGATGATTTGAAGATGCTTTGCTCTGATCTCTCTAGGATTAGATTCATGGCTTCTTTTTGCATTCGCCATCTCACTCCATTATGTTAGGACTAGAATTAGCACCTAGAGGGGGGTGAATAGGTGTTTAAAGTGATTTTAATAAATTAAACCGAATGAGATATAAATAACTTAAAACCAACAATTGCAGCAAATGAAAGCAGTTAAAGATAAAAAGGATTAGGGATAGAGAATCAAGACTCCAGATTTATAGTGGTTCGGCTTAGACCAAGCCTACATCCACTCTCCCGCACGGACAGCCCTTCTGGCTGGATTTCACTAAGAATCAATAAGAGTGATTACAGTCTCACGCTCTTGAGTCCACGGTGTAGATTACTCTACTACACTTCCTCAAGGTCTCACTACAATATGATCTCTCTTTTGATTACATGTAACGCTCGAAGAATGATATCGCAAAATAGAAAAGGAGATTCAGACTTTGAAATTCTTCTATCCGCACGCTTCAACAACTAGAGCATCTCTCTTATATACTTCTTCATGCCTTCAATACCGTTTGAATCTTCCAAAGAAGTTCTCCAATCAACCCGTTGGACATAATCAATTAGAGAGATCTCGAGCTCTTTAAGGTAAGTGTTGATAGCCCATCAATCATGCTCGCCCATACAATCAGGATCTCGGTTTCCATAAGTAGATCCTTCCAAATATAAGTTGCGAAATCTTTAGAGAATCTATACATATTCCATATGAAAGTAAGATCGATTAGTGCTGAATCCAGTAGAAAGATATCCACTAGTCGTTAGAATAAAGATCATATAAGATCAGAATAAATGTCGTTCTGGAAACTGTCCATGTGAGTAGACTTTGAAATATAAGTCTTGAGTCTTGTTAGCTTCAGACTTTGATCTTCAGACTTTGTCAATAGAATCTGTAAGTCTTCAGACTAGACTGATAAAAATGTTTTGTCAACTTCAAAATACTTTAAGAGAATTCATCCAACAATCTCCCCCTTTTTGATGGTGACAAAACTTTCCTGCAGATTTGAATATTATCTCCCTGCAATACAACTTTTAAGCAAGCATCATAAAAGATTAGAATAAAAATAGTAGAAGTTATCATGTACACATATATCATGTACACATATATCATGTACACAGACTTTCCCTGTACACAGATCTGCATTCACCGAAACCTTATTAGTCATAAACAGATAGTACTATCTTTATCTAATTTAAGAAGCTTAAAGTATTACCATAGTGAGCACACATTCAAAAACTACACACGTTTTAAAGTATTGCCATAGTCATAAATTTGGCCTTTGAGTTCCAAGATGATTTCAAGCAACCTTTGAAAATCTCCAGAGTTGTCAGTCTGAGTGCTTGTTTCAGCTCGGTCTGATGGTGGAGTCAAGCCAGTATGAATATCAGCCGGAAGTTCAGTATGTGGAGATGATGCCTCTCCTTCAGGAAACTGTGCAGCATGAATATCTTCAGCATCAGGAGGTGATCGACTAACACTTGTTTATGCATCCTCTTCTCTAAAAGTCAGTAAAAGAGGAGTGTGTTCTCTGTCTGTATCTCTCCCTGTTTCCATGTCTTCTGCAGGAGAAAATAACTCTTCTTTTTTAGGAGTTTCCTCAGTGACAGGCTGTTGTAGATCCTCCTTTTCTGCTGGAGAATCTGTTCGTTCTGGTTCATCTGCTTGTTCTGCTTTTCCTTCTTCCTCTTCCTCTTTTTCTTCCTCTTTCTTCTCTTCTTCTTTCTCTTCTTCTTTCTCTTCCTCTTTCTCTTTCTCTTTCTCTTCTTCTGCAAATTGATGTTCTGGTACAACTGGAACAGATGCAGCAAATTGAGAAACAAGAGCAGAGATGGGTAGAGCATCCTCATCATCTTCATCTTCCAAGATGATTGCCCTTCTCTTTCTGGTAGAACTAACCACTGGTTCTTTCCCTTTCCTTTTGGCCGCTGATGAGTCTGGTCTGAACTTGATAGGAGTCTTTTCCTTGAATTGGTCCAGCTTCTTGCTAAGCTCTTTCAGATGCATCTTGGTAGTCATCCTCAGCCCGATGACCATTTTATCAATAGTCTTGACAGTGAGAATATGAGGAGGTTGAATGTTCAGATGTCTGAAGAGACGAGTAATGAGAGTAGCTTAAGGAAGTTTTCCTTTGTCCTTTGCCATGCATCTGTACATGTGAAATATGATGGTATGCGGCAAAGAGAAGTTTAGACCAGTCTTGATTGCAAACATCAATTTGGCTTCAGAGATGGATACATCTATCTTGGATGTTGATTTGGGTCTCAGACAGTTGATCACAATCTTGTGCAGCAAAATATTTGTTGCATTCATTCTGGAGTAGGAGAGTCGACCTTCTGCAATTCTGTCTCTTGCAAGTTCAAGAGTAGCATGGCTTACAGACACACTGATTGATTGGAAAGCCCCTCTTTCCACACCAAGTATATCTGCTAGAATGTCGTTATCAACAACATACTCTTTATCCCTCACGCTGAAAGAAAAGCTGTTTGCATCAATGAAACTGAGATTGGAGTAGAAGTACGCCGTTAATTCAGAATGTGCCATGTCACAGTCAGTACATAACTGATAAAGTTGAAGTTTTTCAAACTTCTCTCGCAGATTTATGCTCAATAAGTCCAGAAAATCGAAATCCACAGTCCGTGGGTTCATCACCCCACGCTTCAGCAATTTTTCATACTTCTTCCTATGTCCGTCTGAGCGGAACAGTTCATCCTTCTTCCCTCGAAGGTTTGCAGCCACACCCATCCATGGTTTAAAGTGAATGAACATCTTTTCATCATCATCCTTTCCCTCTGGCTGATTCATACTACCAAACCTAGGGTCACTGGGGAAGTTTGCAAACGCTTTTGCAGCCGTTCCTTCAGGAACAACCCCAGACCTCTCCATGACAGTGAGAAAATGAGTCTCGTTTCTGTAACCCTTCTCTTTCAGAAATTCATCCACGAAGGTCATAGCAGACCCACCTTCCTTTAATACAGAGTAAAGCTTGTAAACAAAGGCAGGCTTAAGAGTTCTTACTGGTTCAATATCTTCATAAACCGTTTCTGCATCTTGAGGGCCATGTCCTTGAGGTCTAGTTGGGGAAGACCGCTGTTGAGATCGTTGAGGAGTTTGCTCAGTAGGAAAGTCGCTTTCTTCAGTGAGATCAAAGTGCGTAGGCCCCTCACCAGATCCCTGTGGTCCCCTGTTTGCTATTCTAGATGACTTCATTTGATACGACATTGTGCTTTCTTTGGAGAAGATTTCTCACTTGTGTCGCAAGAAAGTTGAGAACTTTGAAACGAAGAAGTTTTTGAGAGAAAAATACAGAGCAGTGAAAAGCTTTTGATCTAGGGTTTCTGGGTAAAGTGAAAACGAAGGAGAAGAGGTGTATAAAAGATAACAGCTTCGGGGGATAATCCAAGTGTCGTATATTTTGGAAATCTTAAAATTTCCTTTTTGAAAAATAACTGCCTTAATAAATCGATAACCACTCTCTTTAAATATAACCGCCTTAAAAATAGACAGATAATCTTACATTATCGATAAGACAGTTTAAGTAAATGAACTTACAGTCGTGTCGATTCGTATTCTCAGTCTTTAACCTTTGAGTCTGATGCACTGTCAGACTTTAGTTACTGAGTCTGAGCTTCAGCATTCTTCAAGAGATAATATATTGAGTCTTGAGCGAATAGACTCAAACAAGCTTTTCTCAAGTGGCTTTGTGAAGATGTTTGCCAGTTGATTCTTTGAGTCTATGAATCGTATCAAGACCTCTTTGTTCTAAACATGATCTCTTATAAAGTGATGTCGAATCTCAATATGTTTTGCTCTTGAATGTAGGATATGATTCTTTGTAAGATTGATTGCACTGGTGTTGTCACATCTTATTTATGTGCAAGAGTCTTCAATGCCAAAGTCTTGCAGTTGTTGTTTTATCCACAATATTTGAGAACAGCAACTTCCAAGGGCTACGTATCCTGCTTCAGCCGTTGAAAGAGCCACAGTACTTTGTTTCCTTGAAAACCAAGATATTGCCCTGTTTCCAAGCAATTGACAAGTACCTGAAATGCTTTTTCTTTCAACTCTACAACCTGCAAGATCTGCGTCTGAATAGCCAAGAAGAGTAAAGTCTCCTTCTTTGGGATACCAAAGACCGATCTTAGCAGTAGTAGCAACATATTTAATAATACGTTTAACAGTACTTAAGTGAGATTCTCTAGGATCAGATTGAAACCTAGCACATATGCAAACACTAAATAATATGTCAGGTCTGGATGCAGTAAGATAAAGAAGTGAACCAATGATACTCCTGTATAACTTTTGGTCGATTTTCTTCCCTGCTTCATCTTTGTCTATCTTCAAGGAACTTGACATTGGTATGTCAGTCTTTTTGCAATTTTCCAGACCGAACTTTTTAACAAGTTCTTTTGCATATTTCTCTTGATGAATGAATATTCCCTCCTTTAGTTGTTTGACTTGTAGACCAAGGAAAAAGGATAGTTCACCCATCATGCTCATCTCGAATTCATCCTGCATAGACTTAGAAAATTTCAAAGTCTCATTAGATGATCCGAATATGATGTCATCAACATAAATCTGAACAAGCAGAAAGCTTTTACCTTCCTTTTTAATGAACAAAGTAGTGTCTACCTTTCCTTTAGAAAAGCCACTATGAATTAAGAAATTACTTAGCCTTTCATACCAAGCTCGAGGAGCTTGTTTCAATCCATATAAAGCTTTCTTCAGTCTGAACACAGAGTCTGGTTTCTTTGAATCTTCAAATCTAGGAGGTTGTTCCACATAGACTTCTTCTTGAATAAATCCATTCGGGAATGCGCTTTTGACATCCATTTGAAACAACCTGAAATTCTTATAGCAAGCAAAAGCAAGTAATAATCTGATTGCTTCTAACCTTGCTACTGGAGCGTAAGTCTCATCATAGTCTATCCCTTCTTCTTGCGTGTATCCTTTAGCCACGAGTCTTGCTTTGTTTCTCGTTACTTTGCCTTTCTCGTCAACTTTGTTCCTGAAAACCCATTTAGCTCCAATAACTTATTTACCTTTTGGTTTGGGAGTCAATTCCCATACGTCGTTAATACTGAATTGTCTGAGCTCTTCTTGCATTGCTTCAATTCAGCTTTCATCAGCTAAAGCTTCTTCAATATTTTTGGGTTCTATTTCAGAAATAAGAGCAACAGCACTAGACTCTTCTCGCCTTTTGGATCTTGTTCGAATTCCCTCATTAATGTTCCCAATAATGAGTTCTTCAGGATGACTAGACTTGTGCTTCCAGTTACTGGTCAGTCTGATAGATTGTTGATCTTCTTCTTGAGTAGATTCTTCATCAGTAGCTTGTTGTACTGATTTCGAATTAGTAACTGCTTCAGTGGTGTTAGATCTAGCAGTGTCTGGAGCAGATTCTGAATCTTCAGTCTGTATCTGCTGCACTTGTGGAGAGTCTTGAAATTTGACATTCATTGATTCTTCCACAGTCTGAGTCTTTTTGTTGAACACTCTAAAAGCTTTGCTTGTCGTTGAGTATCCAAGAAAGAATCCTTCATCTAATTTTTCTTCAAACTTACCAACACGATCATTTGCATTCTTTAGAATAAAACATTTGCAACCAAATATTTGAAAATAAGAAACTATTGGTTTCTTCCCTTTAAAAATTTCATAAGGAGTTTTCTCAAGAGTTGGCCTTAAAAACACTCGGTTTATAATATAGCAAGCAGTTGAAACAGCTTCTGCCCAAAACCTTGAAGAAATTTGATTTCCAATTAAAAGTGTTCTTGCCATTTCTTGTAAAGACCTATTCTTCCTTTCCACAACCCCATTCTGTTCTGGTGTATATGGAGAGGAGAATTTGTGTTGAAAACCAAATTCATCACAAAATTTAGCAAAGTCTTGATTTTCAAACTCACCTCCATGGTCTGTACGAATGCTTGAGATAGTGTGACCTTTTTCATTCTGCACCTTTTTAGCAAACTTTGAAAAGAGAGAGAAAGTCTCTGACTTACTTGTAAGAAAGTAGACCCAAGTAAATCGTGAGTAATCATCCACAATTACCATACATAACCTTTTACCACCAATGCTTTGCGTTCTGGTAGGTCCAAACAAATCCATATGCAGAAGCTGCAATACATGATTAGTGGAAACTTTATTTATTGATTTGTAAGAGTTTCTAACCTGTTTACCCAGTACGCATGGTGTACATAGATCAGACTTTGAATAATTGAGAATAGGCAACCCTCGAACAAGTTTCTTGGTAGAGATCTTGTTGATTTGCTTCATATTGATATGGCCTAGCTTTTTGTGCCATAGATTTGCTTCATCTTGTACTAATATTAAGCACTGTGATCTTTCTTGATTCACATCCAGAAGATAGATATTTCCATATCTTCGACCAATAAAAGATTGAGTAAAGTCTTTACTGATTCCAAAGCACGTTTCTTCCTGAAAGTTGATATTGAAACCACAATCACACAACTGACTTATGCTAAGCATGTTGTAATTTAATCCTTCAACTAAGGAAACATTATTGATAGAAAAACTTCCAATCTTTACTGTTCCTCATCCAGTAATCCTTCCTTTGTTGTTACCACCAAAGGAAACTTTTCCTTCGTCTATCTGGATAAGTTTTATGAAGCAGCTTGAGTCTCCTGTCATATGTCTTGAGCAGCCACTATCAAGATACCATTTAATCTTCTTTTTGATAGTAACCTGCAATTAACAAAAATTCAAGCTCTTTTTGGTACCTATACCATCTTGGGTCCAGAAGTGTTAGAACAATAGACAGTCTTAGCCCAGCTCCTTTTAACAGGTCTCCAAACCAAAGGACATTCTTTCTCAAAATGTTATAGGTTTTACACTTGGAACATCTCAAAGCGTTTCTACTAACAGGTTTTACAAAAACTTTTTGGAAATGATTCTTATAAGCAATGCTAGCTGGTCTCTATTTAATTCTTTCTTTTACCTTCGGAAAATCAATTAGTGGAATTGTCTCAGAAGTCATACCAAGACCTAACTTATCAAAATATGGTCTTTGTATCGAAAGAATCTTATCCAGCTTTTCAAAACCATTTGAAAATCTTTTTGATATGTTAGTGATATCATTTTTCAAAAGATTATTTTCATTTGAAATACTGTCTGAGTTTTCTTTCACAACAGCAAAATCTTTTTCCAGCTTTTCAAACTTTTCTTTCATAAGTTTATCCTGTTGCTTCAATGTAGAATTTTCCCTTTTCAATTCGGAGATCCTCTTAAGAGAGGTTTTCAGACTAAGACAAAGTTCATCAATGTATTTAGAAACTTTAACAGGAATTTTAGAGTGACCAACCTCGAGTTCGCTGTCTGAGTCTATGTCTGAATCAAGGTCTAAGTTTGAGTCTGATTTTGCCATTAAACATATATTGGCATAATCATCGTCACTTTCTTCACATTCAGTATCACTCCAAGTCTCTGCTTTGAGTGCCTTCCTGTTTTTCTCAGTCTTCCCTTTTCTCTTCTTTAACAGAGGACAGTTGGGTCTAATGTGTCCCTTTTTCTTGCATTCAAAGCAAGTCACTTCTTTATTAGAATCATCTTCCTCTGTTGACCTGTTTTGAAACCTTTGAGAATTTTGTTTCTTCCAATTGAATTTCCTTCATTTTATGTTCAACTTTCTGAATCTCTTTATCATGAGTGCCAGTTCTTCATCATCTAGATCTTCTTCAGAGTCTGTAGCATCAGAATAGTCATTAGACTTTAAGGCAATAGATTTCTTACCTTTTGAGTCTTCCTCTTCGTTGGTCTGTTCCACTTCATAGGAATGAAGAGTCCCAACCAGTTCGTCTACAGAGAGTGGAGCAATTCTCTGTGTCTCTCTTATTGAGGTTTTTATGTAATTCCAGTCTTTTGAGAATCCTCGAAGGAGTTTGTTGACCTTCATATGTCCTGAGATTGGATGTCCCTGATATTCAAGGCCATTTACAATTTCAGTAAAGCCACTAAACATGTCAGTTATTGATTCTCTTGATCTCATCTTAAAGACTTCATATTGTCCCAAGAGAATGTTGATCCTCGTTTCTTTCACACGATCAGTTCCTTCATAGGTAATGTGAAGCCTATCCCATACTTCTTTTGCCGTATCACAAGAAGATATTATGTTATATTTAGTAGGGGATAAAGCACAATATAAAGAGTAAATAGCTTTGGCGTCGAGAGTCTGTCTCTTGGTGATTTCTTCTTGAGTCAGAAGAGTAGGAACAACAGTTTCTTTTCCTCTCTCTGATTCTGATGCAGCAGCAGGAATAATTCCTTTATCAACCACTTCCCATTCCAAAGGATCTTTCGATCTTAGGAATGCCTTCATCTTATTTTTCCATATGCTGTAATCTTTTCCATCAAAGTATGGAGGTTTGGTATTGCTTTGACCTTCAACCAACCCTGTAGGCAACATACTAGCCATAGATCTTTTACTTAGAAGTAAAGACACTTCTTATAAACAAATACACAGGCTCCGATACCAATTGTTAGGACTAGAATTAGCACCTAGAGAGGGGTGAATAGGTGTTTAAAGCGATTTTAATAAATTAAACCGAATGAGATATAAATAACTTAAAACCAACAATTGCAGCAAATGAAAGCAGTTAAAGATAAAAAGGATTAGGGATAGAGAATCAAGACTCCAGATTTATAGTGGTTCGGCTTAGACCAAGCCTACGTCCACTCTCCCGCACAGACAACCCTTCTGGCTGGATTTCACTAAGAATCAATAAGAGTGATTACAGTCTCACGCTCTTGAGTCCACAGTGTAGATTACTCTACTACACTTCCTCAATGTCTCACTACAATATGATCTCTCTTTTGATTACATGTAACGCTCAAAGAATGATATCGCAAAATAGAAAATGAGATTCAGACTTTGGAATTCTTCTATCCGCACACTTCAACAACTAGAGCATCTCTCTTATATACTTCTTCATGCCTTCAATACCGTTGGCACCTTCCAAAGAAGTTCTTCCAATCAACCCGTTGGACAGAATCAATTAGAGAGATCTCGAGCTCTTTAAGGTAAGTGTTGATAGCCCATCAATCCTGCTCGCTCATACAATCAGGATCTCGGTTTCCATAAGTAGATCCTTCCAAATATAAGTTGCGAAATCTTTAGAGAATCTATACATATTCCATATGAAAGTAAGATCGATTAGTGCTGAATCCAGTAGAAAGATATCCACTAGTCGTTAGAATAAAGATCATATAAGATCAGAATAAACGTCGTTCTGGAAACTGTCCATGTGAGTAGACTTTGAAATATAAGTCTTGAGTCTTGCTAGCTTCAGACTTTGATCTTCAGACTTTGTCAATAGAGTCTGTAAGTCTTCAAACTAGACTGATAAAAATGTTTTGTCAACTTCAAAATACTTTAAGAGAATTCATCCAACACATTACTTGTTCTCTAATTGGATCTCGTGTTTTTTCATGTTTCATGTTATGCTTTGGCTTGTTTTTTTTTTTTTTTGGTTGAATCATCGATATGATGAGAATTCTGTGCAAAAGGCTTGGAACAATTCTCATGTTGGAATGCCGCCATTGCATTTAAGCTCTGTTTTGTGTTCAACTACGTGTGAAGGAGGTAGGGGAAGAAACTGTTTAAAGCCTTAAAAGTAGCTTTGAGATAACATAGTGCACTCTTCCTATGGTAATCTATATGGGAAGTCAAGATTCCTCGACGTGCCTAGGATCGCGGTTTCCAGATGCCCACCACCAATGCAAGCTCCGCGGCTGGTAAGGATGTTGAGGAGAAGTTGCAAGCTTTGAATGCGAAGAAACATAGTTTAGTGCAAGTTCTGAAGTAGGTGAGTGGACTTCTTCTTTTCACATCGAAGCTAGGCAAGTCCTGGATTTGCCAATAGAGAACTAATATATATAAAATCAATCGGTCCGGTCCGGTCGGTCTAATTCCCACCTTAAAACTTGAAACCGAACCGACTAGCCACCAGTTCCAAGAATGGGAACCAGCAACCGAACTACTCTCTCTAGGAACTGCCTAGAACCGACCGGTTCGGTCCGGTCTGGGCAGTTCCCAATTTGAGCAGTTCTAGTTTCACACCCCTAGTTGTGACCCTCCTTAAGTACTCATCATGTCAAGGGGAAGACGAGTTTAGAGGTAATGTCAAGTTGGGAAGCAACTGTCTTCAATTAGCATGGGTTGTTCCTAACTCTCACCTTGTGCGACCTTGAAAAATTCATTCAAAATTCAAAAGATCTAAAGATGAGGGATTCTATGCTAGAACAGAGTCACAACTATGGGATTATATCTCACATCTTACATAACTAGAAATCTAAGTACAGAGACTTAATTATATTAGTTATTGAATTATTGCTTTCTCAATATCTAAACTTGATTATTTATCAAATAAGTGTCACATGCGGTCTTTTTATCCAATTATGAATCTTAAAGTTATCAGCCTCTAGGTGTTCACTCAGTATTTTTATGTTTATTATGAAACTTGAATTAAACCTAACCATCCAACTAAAAATAAATGAACCGCAACACAAAACAGATATGAAAGCAATCACAACAAACATATCAAGAATAGTAATAAAGAGTGAGTAAGGTGTGAAGTGCGGTATTGGGCTGATGGGTCTAACTGATTTTAATGGGCTGCCCATATGCATTTATGGTCAAATGAGCTGAAGCCTCTTTTTTTTTTTCAATAGTTATATTATTTTTTATGACAAAAAATGCATATTAAATTTATTGACAAAAGTTCAGGTGTCAATAATGATAATGTGGAAACTAATCAAATAAAGGCCTTTAAATATTGTCCCGTCTAGCGTCACGGTGTCCAGTGAAGTCGAGCAAAGCTAAAGGAAACAAGTGCCGAAAAAAGTGCGAACAATAAATCATGACTCTTGACATGTGATTGGTTTGACATAGCATAACATAGACCTCAGCTTTTCAAAATCTAGTTCAATGCCGGCACGTGAAATCAAAATCTAGGCAAACTTGATCACTTCATCAATGGTTTGATTAGCGATCACTACTACTTTTGAGTCGACAATGGCCATTCGTCTAAGAAATCTTTGTCTGTCAATTTTGATCAGCTGCACTAACATTAAGTTCTCTAGTGAATACAATGCTCTTTGTCGAATCGTTACTTTCAAGTAGCCTAACTGCGGTGATGAAGTTCTAATTAAGTTCAAGCAATCTAAAACGAATTAAGAGGACAATAGCCAAAGCAAATCTTAAAAATGAACAACCAATTTTACTGGTCTGGTTGCTCCAAGTTCGATGAATGCTAAATCAACATCATATATCTCTCTGAAGCTGTGTTGCAGACCTCGGTTAATTATCGGGGCGATAATAAGTGTAAACGGCATGGAAGGCCTGGATGAAGGTAAGGACTCGTGCTTGATTCCCCATCGCACGTTCCACTTGTTCCGATGGCACCAGGTCACTTGCCTGAATAATTCAGCCAAGTGGCTAGACTCGATATCGAACTGGACATCCTTAATGAGATTGTTGAAGAAACTCGCGACCTCCTTTTTAGTTCCTAGAAAGTTCGTGATTATTCTGCACTTGTTGGGGAAAATTTTTTGGTGAAGAAGATAGAGAAGTAGTAATAGATCCTTGATGTTTTGATGCATGATGACGATTCCTTAAGGTATTATTTATCCCCACTATTTATGCTGCCGAGTTTAGAACAAATATACCTCCAGGATATACACCAAAGCCGCAGAGAAATGAGTTCAACAATAACTAAATTTCTCTCTTGAAATTTCACCTTAAATATGTTAAGGTTGTGTGAATGAAAAGAGAATAAGAGAGAATCTAAAGAAGAAGTATTTATGAATAGTTGTGGTTATTTTAAATAATATGTGAATTGGTCTCTATTCACAGACAACCAATCAATATATCTTTTGGGAATATGTATCTTATCTCCAACTATTACCACTCTTCGAGTCAAGAATAATTTCTTCATGACTACTGATAATCTCCTTTCAGGACCAAGAGTCATCTCTTTTTATAACCAAGAGTTACCTCTTATTTAACCAAGAGTCATGTCTTCTCTTAACCAAGAGACACCTCTTTTTTTTTTATAACAAACTATTTCAACAATCCCTTACTTAGTTTGTTATATATACTTATTTACATAAATTCATACATACAAGAAAGTATCTAATAAGATTTAAACCTTCAATTAGTGTTAATATTTTCATTAACGAAATTAGTGGTGGATAAAACTTTGAACCACGATTCCACTTGTTAATCAAATTATCACACGTTCGAATTTATACATATTCGGTTAGAAATCCTATGCCTAAGCACTTTTATGGCCTTGTGCTCCTCCTACATTCATGAACATTTACAAAAGTTTATCTGACTTTTGTTAGAAGCGGCATCACTTCTTATATTCATATGGGTGAAGTTCCTAAATTGATTACCTTAGCATTATCTTGGTAAAACCTTGAACTTCATTAATAGTGTTTTTTTACACTCATCCTCCTAACTTTCCATGAGTACTAAGCTTGTGCCCCAGTACTCGATCACCGTCAAGTTTTAGTAGCTTGTTCTTACCCATTTAACTTTAATAATTCGTTAGAAATTATAAAGTTGGGCTTCCACTTTGCTTGACTATCCATTCCTTTGGCAATGCTGCTTATTAAACCTCTCAAGAGTCCTTTAGTGAATGGACCAGCCAAGTTATCATTTGTCTAAATGTATATTGCTAAAATAACTCCATCAGTAATTAATTGTCGAACATATTCATATCGCAAACTAATATAACTAGATTTTCCATTGTTCATTTTATTGTATGCCCTAGACATGGTTGCCTCACTATCACAATGTAAAGATGAAAGGGCTAGTAACAACACCTAGAGGAGGGTGAATAGGTGTGGACAAAAATTTTGCAAAGTAGTAGAAGTAATTTGCTTATAGAAAATTACAATCTAAGAATGACTTCAACCTTTAGTAGTTTCAAATAGAATCAAGGAGTTTAAACTTAAACAATTAATTAGAGTTACGAATCAAAATAAATGAGTTGAGGGAAGAGAATAAGAACACAAGGTTTATAGTGGTTCGGCTTAGATCAAGCCTACGTCCACTCTCCCACGCTAACAACCTACTGGCTGGATTCCACTAAGAAATAAAAGAGATTTTACAGTCTTGCGATCTTGACTTCATAGTGAAGAGTCTTTACTGGTCTCTCATAAAGTCTCACTATGAGTTTCTCTCTTTTATATATAACTTTGAGCTCAATGAATGAAATAACAAGGAACTAGGAAGTTTCAGACTTTGAAAATTTTCTTTCACGCACTATCTCGAACAACTGAAGAGTCCACCTTAAATACTCCTTCATGCCTTCACGACCGTTGGTACTTTCCAAAGGAATTTTTCCAATCTACCCATTGGACATAATCAATCGAGGATATCTCGAGTCGTTTGAGGATTTGTGATGAAAGCCCGTTAATCTTGTTCGCTCATACAATCAGAATCTTGGTTTCCATAAGTAGAACTTTCCAACTTTGTTTGCCTTCCAAAATATTTGATTATCAGAATTGATTCCAACAAGGGTCATCCATAAATCATACGAATCGAATCCTTGAAGAAATAAAGATAATCTCGCATTTGGATAAGTTTTCATTCTTCGGTTTGGAAACTGTCAGTGTGGGCAAACTTTGAACCTAAAGTCTAGCAGTCTTCAGACTTTGACACTAAAGTCTAGAAGTCTTCAGACTAGATTTTGGAAATGTTTTGTCAACTTCAAAACAGTTTAGGAGTTTTCTCCAACAAAAGATATGACTGCCATGTGCTATATATATTTGCCTCTTTGATGCCCAAGAGACTGCACCATTTACAAGCTTGAAAACCCATCCAGATGTTGACTTATTATCAATTGTGCTAGTTATCCAACTAGCATCTAAATATCCTTCTAGTACTGCTGCTTATCTTTCATAATATAGACCATAATGCATTGTTTTCTTTAAATAACAAAGAATTCTACTTATAGCATTACAATGCACAGTACTAGGATTACTAGTAAATTTGGACAATTTACATACAATAAAAGTTATATCTAGTGTAGCGCAATAAATAACGTACATCAGGCTTCCAATTTCATTGGCATGTCTAATCATGTTAAATGTTGTCCAGTATTTTCATCATTTTAATTGCACATCATATGATACATTTGATTTCTTGATTTTCAAATGATGATATCTTTGAATGATCTTTCTCCTTATAGTGGCATTGACTTAAAGCATAACCATCACTATGTTTGATCACTTTGATATTTAAAATTGTATCAACTTCTCTCAAATCTTTCATTTTAAATTGAGCATATAGACATTTTTTAGTTTCATCTATACCATGCATATTTGTACCAATAATCAGCATGTCATCTATATGTAAGCAGATTATAATTCCATACTCTTTAGTAAATTTTGAGAAATTACACTTATAAGCATTGTTATGCTTTAATCCATATAATAGAACCATTGAATTGAATTTGCTCATGCCATTATTCCAGTGCTTTCATTGTCTCTACCCATGTTGTCATTTTCAACAAAATGCCCCTTATTTATGACTCTTTTTTTCTCATAATTAGCTTCACAATCCCAAGAACCTTCCTCAATTCGAATTTTTTTAGCACATTTTCTAAAATAAGGTTCTCAATCATGTGAAGAATTTTATTTCGATAATCATTCCAAGATCAAGAAATTTTTTGAAATAATTGCATTAACTTGAAAAGGCCCATAAACTTCAATCATAAGATCTTTGTGTTTGGCAGCATATATTTAAAGTTCATTGTGGGAAATTTATTTGGTGAAGAAGATAGAGAAGTAGTAGTAGATCTTTAATGCTTTAATGCATGATGATGATTACTATCCTTAAGGTATTATTTGCCCCCACTATTATTGTTGTCAAGTTTAGAACAAATATATCTCCACAATATACATCAAAGACGTAGAAAAATGAGTCCAAAAATTACTCAATTTTTTTATTGGAATTTCATATTGAATGTGTTAAAGAAAAGAAGAAAGTGTTCTGAAGAAGAAGCATTTATAAACAATATGGTTATTATAAATAATATGTGATTTGGTCTCTATGCATATACAACCAATCAATGCATCTATTGGGAATAGATACCTTATTCCCAACCATCACCACTCTTCATGTCAAGAATAATGTCTTCATAACTACCGATAATCTTATTTCAGGACAAAGAGTCACATCTTTTCATAACCAAAAGTCACTTCTTATTTTAACCAAGCATCACGTCTTCTCTTAACCTAGAAACGCTTCTTTTATGATAACAAACCATTTCGACAACACTGAGACAGGAACGCCATGTCACTCACCGTGTTCATGAGACATCTCATGAGGATCACTTAACTGGTGATGTGCTTGGAGCTATAAGAATAGCATTGCTCGAAAGCTACGCAATTGAGTAGGAACGTGGTGAAACCATTGAGGTTCAAAGTAGGGATTTTGTTGTACTAAATTAGTACGTCCATGATGGGGTGCGATGAGAACGCACCATTTCATCTTGATACGCTACGATGGAAAGACACCATTTGAAGGGGTGTGATGAAGTCATATAAAAGACTCCAAAAGACAACCGTTGGCATGGTTAGCAGAACGTACACTTAGAAAGAAAAAGTTTCCTTTTTCTTGTCCCATTTCCATCAAAGAAAAAGAAGGCGTTCCATTCTCCTTTACAAGAACAAGTGGCATTTACACTGTGAAAATCAAATGTTTTCATTGTGATTACATTCAGACCAATGTGAGGTAATATTGTTCGTGATTCATCCGCAATTCAATAATCATTCCAGGGTTAATTGTTGTTTGTGCATCGGATAAAGGTAAATTTTCTTCTGCTGACTTGAATTCCAACATTGGTATCAGAGCCCAGTCGTGATTTCTGCCTTGTTTTTCATTGAATTTTCTCGTTTACCATTTGATACCGAGATCAAGAGTATGAAATCTACACTATTCGGATGTCTAATGGTCGGAATTGCTATATGATTTGTTGAAAATAAACCAAAGCAAAGAACGGGTTCGGGGTCGAGTACACCCGTACACTTTCGGCCATTTTTTGACATATTTTTTCGGCCAAAATAATTTTTTTAAATATACAGGGTGAAAGTGCTCATTGAGACAAGTTCGACGATGGGTCGAGCGTCGTCGAAGAACGCCGCACGCGCCCACACGTGCGGCCAGAAGCCGGTGCGCGTGGGCACCACGCGCCTAACGTGCTGGGCACGCAAGCATGTGAGCGTCACGCGCGCGTTGACGAAGCGACACGTGTTGACATCATGGATGACGTTATCCAATGGTCGGTAATCGCTGGGATAATGTCACCGTCGACGGCAGTTGGCCGCTGGTCACTGGCCGACGAACGACCCGTGACTCGACCCAACTCGAGATCCAAACCGACGTTAACCTGACTTGACCCGACCGGTTGGACTAGTTGGTCTGGTCGGACCAGCCAGGAGCCTGTAAGGCTTGCTGGCGTATGTACCACACACGTTGCACACTCAGGTTGCGCGTGTGAGCGCATGGGAGCTCCGATTGGAGCGTGGTCAGTGGCGTTTGGTTCGTATGGATATGGTCTACACTGTAATATATTTATTTTTCATTTTTTAGTTTTATAAATGTATAAAAATGTGTAGGAAACCCTAAGTGCGTGTATTTTTGGGGGTTTAATGCATAGTTTATTCATTTTTAGCTTGTATTTTCTTATATGCTGAGTAGAGCTTGGTTCGATGGTAGCATGTATGTAGTTTAACATACTTGCAGTTTTCTAGTTCCAAGAAAATTCGAATAGTGGTAGGAAACCCTTATTTTTCCATTACATGTTGAATTGTGATTTTAATTGTAGTTACATCATGATTATTTTTTGTACGTTGGTTCACATCATGCTATGTTTTTGTGTTAATGGAAAAAATGTAGAAATTACATGAGGTAATGTAATTATTTTTCCTAGTGGGAGTTCGTAGGTTGGTAGAATTCGAAGGAGTTCTCACCTAAAACTGAAAATTTGCGCAAATTAAACTAATTAATTATAATAGAACAATCATACTTCGAAGCTGATTGGGAATATAGTGAACTTTTGCTTCTGTGTCTTTTCTTGAATTATCATTAATTTAGTTTGTCTTTGCTGCAAATTAAATATGTGTGTTTTTTTGGAAAGTGTGCTAGTATTGATTCTACGTCTATTATGTCAATGTGTTATAGCAAATTGATTGTGGCTTCGGCATCCAAGACCATTGTGGCTGACCTCAATAAGGGTGAGAAGCTGAACGATGAAAATTATGATATTTGGCACGAAAGGTTCAGTATATTCTTGAGGAGCAAGAGGTTTTGGAAACCCTTAACCACACCATGGATGAACTTGAGCATGGAACTTCAGCTCAACACAGGAGAGATCTAGAAGCTTATCAAGCTTGGAAAAGGAAAAATAGCATTGCTCACATCACATTGCTGAGCTGTATGCAAGATGATCTCATGTGTGAGTTTGAAAGTTATGATAAAGCTCAAGCTATGTGGGTTGCCTTGAAATATAAGTTTGGGGGTACATCTACCACTAAGCTGAGGAGACTCACTATCAAGTTTGACACATACCGAAAACGCCTAAATGAAACGATGAGGCAGCATCTTCGGGAGATGTCAAATATGATTCATGAGCTGAAGTCGGCAGGTCACTCCCTTACTGATGAACAACAAGTTCAGGCTGTTATAAGGTCTCTTTCTGACAATTGCAAGCATATGTAGATCAATATGACGCATAATGACATAATGAGAATATTGTCACTTTTGATGATATAGCGTATCATTTGGAATTAGAGGATGAGCGCCTAGAGGCTGCGAGATCCTCTACCCTTGGTTATGTTGCTGAATTGAGTTCGCGAAAGCTTCGGGCTTCAAGCACAAAAGAAATCATCAATTCAGCAACAAAGGGAAGAAGACTGATCAAGCACCTAAAAGGGCTAAGGCCTTCCAACGCAAGAAGCGTGGTGGGAAGAAGGACAAAGCCAAGATGAAGTGCTACAATTGTGGCAAGATGAGTCACTTTACTCGTGAATGCACTGAGCTGAAAGAGGTACCCTATTACTCAATTACTTTATGTAATGCTTTTGTTTCTAGCACTGTAATGCTTGCTGAATCTCATCCAATGTGAACTGTAGACTTAGGAGCAACAAACCACACTGCTAGAGACTGAGAAGCATTTGTGGAGTATCGTCGGATTCAGCCTAGAAGAAGAAGGATATATGTTGGGAATAACTCAAGAATTGAAGGGGAGGATATCGGCACATGTAAATTAATTATACATGGTGATCGAAACCTATTCCTACATGATGTCCTTTATGCTCCAGATATTCAACGAAACTTGCTCTCCGTAGCTATTCTTCTTAGCTTAGGTTATGTATTGAATTTTCTTGATGATTATGTTGACATTTTGTATAGAACAATTTATTATGGTTCAGGTTATGTATTGAATGGTTTTATGGTGTTAGACATTGACTATGATCAATACAATATTAATGTCGATGGTTGTTTTTTCTTTAATTGCATCTTCTAATAATGTTGAGATTGATGCAAGTACTTGGTATGTTAGATTAGGTCACATTGGGTTGCAAAGAATGCAAAGATTAGCTAGAGAAAGCCTTTTAGGGTCACTCACTAATGTTGATCTACCCGTATGTGAACATTGTCTAGCGGGAAAAGCAACTAGAAAACCATTCGGTAAAGAGACTAAAGCTGAATTTCCATTGTAACTCATGCATTCTGACATTTATGGTCCTTTAAATGTGAGGGTAAGGCATGGAGCCTCATATTTCATCACTTTCATAGATGACTTCACGCGTTTCGGTTATGTCTTTCTAATCTTCCATAAGTTAGAAGCATTAGACTCCTTTAGACAATATATAGCAATGGTAGATAATCAGTTGAACAAAACAATAAACGCATTGAGAATTGATCGCGAACGTGAGTATCTATCGGAGCAATTCAAGGCTCTTTGTGATGAAAATGGGATTGTACGACAATTGATTATTCTTAATACTCCACAACAAAATTGGGTAATTGAGAGAAGGAATAGAACCCTATTGGAAATGGTTAGGTCTATGATGGCACAAACAAATTTACCTATCTCCTATTAGGGAGATGCATTATTGACTGCTGCCTATGTACTTAACCGAGTGCCCTCAAAATCGGTCATTTCCACCACTTATGAATTATGGACTGATAGGAAACCAAACTTAAGTAATCTACGTCCATGAGGATGTGCAGCTTATGTTCATAATTCTTCCCATAAATATGGCAAATTAGGTCTTAGAGGGAAGAAATGTATCTTTATAAGATATTCTGAACATTCTAAAGAGTACGTGTTCATAGGTGAACAAGCTGATAGAGGTGTGACCGAAATGGAGTCACACGATGTCATGTTCTTAGAGAATGATTTTTCTAGTAGAGGTGAGATTGATAGGGACTTCCAATTATATGAGATGGAAGATCCTAATAACACACCCACTGAAGATCTCCAGACTCAAGATTTAAAGTCTGCCCTTATTGACATCTTCTAGACCGTCGAAGGAAAGTATTATCCGTTGAAGAAGACTTATCTAGATGCGGGTATATCTTTAAGGATTTGGTTCGTGCGGTTGAAGAAGATCTCATGGCTGGAGATAGTACCTCGAGATCTATTATTCGTATTGAAATTAATTTGAGTAAATTAGATCTGTTGAATGGCGAAGTATACTTGGAAGGTTCTACTTATGGAAACCTAAATCCTGATTGTATGGGCGAGCAAGATTGGTGGGCTATCATCACATTCCTTAAGAAACTCAAGATCTTCCTAATTGATTCTATCCAACGGGTAGATTGGAAGAACTCCTTTTGAAGGTGCCAATGGTTATGATGGCATGGAGGAGTATAGAAGGAGGACGCTCAAGTTATTCGAGGAAGTGCGTAAAAGAAAATTTCTAAAGTCTGAAAAGAGAGATCAATTCTTGTGAGACCTTGAAGAAGTGTAGCAGAGTCTCTACACTGTGGAATCAAGGAAGTGATACTGTAAAATCTCTTTTGACTCGTAGTGGAATCTAGCCAGTGGGTTGTCAGTGTGGGAGAGTGAACGTAAGCTTGGTCTAAGCTGAACTACTATAAACCTTGTGTTTAAAATATTTTTCCCTAATCTCTTTACTTAATTCGCAGTCTTATATATCAAGCTATAATCTTTTATCTACTGTTTCATTATAAACTGAGTTAAGTTGTTAAGTCTTGCAAAAACTTCTTTAACACCTGTTCACCCCCCTAGGAGTTTATACTAGCATCGTCAATTAGGATTGCGTAGAATGTGATATATGTTATTTTATAGGATCATTGGTTTATGTATATGTGGACATATGCACTGTACTTATTTGTTTATTAGTGACTTGATGTTTTATCAATAAGTACAAATCCATTATAAGACTAGTATAGGCACACATATATTATTGGAAAGTATGTCAGCAGGCAATGTTTGGCTCACTCACACGAGTAATCGCCTTAAGTGCTATAGTTAGCACTTTGAGATGAGACGTTATGTACAAATAAATGCTGAAGAGCAAATCTAGTACATAAAATATGTCGCCTTGATTGGAGTCAAGATGAGGTTTGTGATTTGTTTATAATAAGACTGAACATGATAGTCCCATAATCATGTATGCCTGTAAGATGCCAGATGCGAGTACTTAATTGGGCGCTGTTGACACCTAAATTTTGGCGATTTAGTTTATTTATTTTATTGCATAGAAAATTAAGGGTTAATTTTATTAATTGCATAGCATATAGATTTAAGTTGCATTTATTGGACCAATGGTGGATGAGTTCAAATTAGATGGATCAGGCCCACGAAGTGAGCAAGTCGGCCCAAGCCCATATTTTTAATGATCGAAAATTATCTCGTGGGAAAATTGACTTCAAAATTTTTCTGAGATATGATGAATTTTTAGGTAGCTATGACAAAATATTGCGGTTTATCTTTGCAAGATTTTGAATTAAAGAATAATCTTATCATAATCTTGAATCCTTATCAATATGGGATAAAATTGGTGAATAGATATTGTGGATGTGGATTCGATGAAGAAATTAAAAATCGTAATCTTTTCCCCTATAAAAGGCTGTACGTGCATAGAGTTTGGGGGTTCTTTGGCTTGATTGAAGAAAAAATTGCCTTCAATTTCTTTAGGGTTTGGAGGGGGCCACACACTGAATATACGGCCACATGTTTCTTGGTTTTCGAGGTCAAAGGTTTAAGCGCCAAAGGAGAACACCCACCGAGACGACCAGCGGCCTATCATTGAACCACCACTGTCTGTGACCCGCACGGAGCCCCTTTGCCTGCTGCACCTCCGTGAACCAGGCCCTTCATCACACAGTCCCTGAAGTGGCGAACTGCAATTGTGCTGCGCTGAGACATTTGCCGACCGCCACCGTGAATCGCTATTAGCAAGACAGCTGCCGCGAAGCATCGTCAATTGCGATCCATCATCCATCACTCGCCAATCACGATCCATCATCCATCACTCGCCAATCACAAGTTGTAAATTCGGAAGTTGAAATTCGAAATAGGTAAAAATTTTGTCTATTTTGATTTCCGAAAATTTTGTTTCCTTATTTGATATGTTCGTTGATGCACATAATGAAAATCCTCGATATGATGAGGTATCCGTAGTCTCGAGTTGCCTTATAAGTTGGGAAATTTTCCCAATTTCATAATGTGCATATGATTGACAATCCGATTTTCGCGCCCGAAACCTGACTCGTAATCGCACGGAAAAATCGCCAATCCAATCTCATGCGCGAGATTCGATTCGTGATTTTGTTTAAATTTGGCCAACCCGATCTCATGCGTGAGATATGGTTCGTCACTTTTTTTTTTATTTTTTTTTATGGATATCGATCTTATCTTGCCTGATTTGCTATCGTGTGGTTTGAGTCGATCTTGTTTTTGTAAAAGGAAAAAGAAATCCAAAAAATTTTGAATTAGGATTAGGTTCGTTTTGGAATATCTTTAGTCTTAGGGTTATCTTGCATATTTAGAATTGCAATCTTATTTCGAATTTTTTTTTAAATAAAAATCCAAAAAAATGCATTCATTTAGGATGTTAGTTTTTTTTTTAATTGCATGTTTAATTATTTGGCAATTTTAATTTCGAATTTCATAAAAAAAAACACAAAAAAAATCATCATGCATCTATCATGTAGAATTAGGGCATTCTTTGTACGTCATTGCATATTATGATTGCATGTTTATTAATTATAGGTTTAAATAATTTATCCTAGATAGATTGCATGTTCTTATTAAAAAAATTATGTGCATGTCATATAGAATTAGGTTCATGAAATGCACGTCATATCGTGATTATTATTAGGTTCATTTAATTAGAAATTGCTTGTCATTAGAGTTAGGTCATTTGATTAATTTAGATTGCACATTTCATTATTGCATTTCTTTAGAAATTACCTTTACTCATGTCATATAGTTTAGGTCATGTTACCATGTCATATCAACTCATGTTAGATTAGTAACATTGCATTGCATGATTCTCAGTGAATAAATGAAAACAAAAAAAAAATTGAGTGATTGCGTGTTAATTAGAAATCATATCTAGGATTGCTAATGTGAATTCTGATCTAATATTGTAGATGATTTCGTTGCTTCGAGGTAAGTCCTGCAATTTATTCACTACTTTATCTAAGTGTTAAATTGGTGGTTTGCGCACCTGCATGATCGCTTCACATGTTAGGAAAGTGAATTAAAATCAATTTAAGCTGCCTGCAAAACATTTTTCAAAATAAAAAGAAAAAGGTACTGAAAGGGCACTAGGATAGTCTAGTGTAACCAACTCCCCGTACCCAAAGTTTCTAGTTCGTAGGAGTAAAATGATTCTCCAATTATTTTACTTAGGTGTCTAATCGATCTACCGTAAACTGATTAGTGGTGACTCCTTTTTGCATGCTAGATATTTGAACCTAAGTCACGAGTTGGTATGGACTTGGGACAGCCCGAGCTAAGTCTAGACTTAGCAATCCATTAGCCTAATTTTAGGTGGTGCACCCGAAAATTTGGTCGCGACATACGCTATAGAAAGCGAGCTGATATAGCACTCGAGCTAAATATGAGTACGTGAGAGGCACGTGACTATGTTTAGGCTAAGATCCGTATAGTTGATATATTTAATAAATGACATATGCTCTTATAGAAAGAGAATCCACTATAGCATGTAATTCATACTACACGTGCATTGTACGACCGACAAGGGAAGGTGAGTAACATTATCCCTATTTACTCATCATGTGAGCCCTTGAGGTAATATATAATTTACCTCATTTTGTGCCATATGTTACTTCTGACTATATTCTCGAAGTGAAAGATCAATATTGCTACTTTAGCATGTTACTGGCGATCATAAATAGATATGGCCTTATGGGACGTGTCTAGGAAAGCAGTTGCTCTGAAATGGAAGAGAGGCATGAGTGCGAAGGAAGACTATTGTTGTTTTACATCTATCACATGTATTTACTGGTCGACCAATTATATCCGCAAAATTATATCGCCTTATGTAGTTGCGGATATAATTGTAAATACACGGTGTTTTGAGAATAGTCAAGTATAGCCCTTTAAGGGATAGGTATACTTGGACTAATGTAACAAAATATGTCTAGGGTACTGTAAGACATTGATTGTTTATTTCTTTTCGGGGTTATAGCCATTATGTCATCCCTAACAGGTGCATAATTTAAGCTCCTAAATGCAGGTGTACTCACTGGTCACACAGCTTACTTGCCAGTACGAATTGTTTTGTAAAGTTGATGAATGTTGAATGCCTTATATTCTTGATAGAGCGCTATCAAGCTCATCATGTCCGAGTGGGAGATGGTGTACTGAATTAGTATGTCCATGATGGGGTGCGATGAGAATGCACCATTTCACCTTGATACGCTACGATGGAAAGACACCATTTGAAGGGGTGTGATGGAGTCATATAAAAGACTCCATAAGACAACCATTGGCACGGTTGGCAGAACGTACGCTCAGAAAGAAAAAAGTTTTCCTTTTTCTTGTCCTCTTTCCATCGAAGAAAAAGAAGGTGTTCCATTCTCCTTTACACAAACAAGTGGCATTTACATTATGGAAATCAGATGTTTTCCTCATGATTACATTCAGACCAACGTGAGGTAATATTGTTCCTGATTCATTCGCAATCCAATGATCGTTTCGGGGTTAATTGTCATTTGCGCATCAGATAAAGGTAAATCGTCTTCTGCCGACTTGAATTCCAATAGATTCGGAGCACTCCATGATCGAACACGACGACGACGTCCATTAGGTTCTTGCTCTTCCTTGGTTTAAATTTTATCCCTTGACAAGTAGCTACTTTGCGAAGGGTATCAGTTGCAGCAACTCTTTATCTCTTTATCGACCTATTGGCGATGTTCGAGCTCCATATGGCCAACCATGCTCAGTCGGACCAAATCCAGTAAGTGCATGACGTTGGAGACTCAGTAATGCCTCTTGAGTTTGTCCTCCAGTCGTCGGAGATTGTAGTTGAAGAACCAAAAGGCAATCTAGAGGGAGCAGTCGGCTTCAGAGGGAGACTTGGAATAGTCATAGATTGTTTGACGAATGAAGAATGGGATCTGGTTTTCAATCCGGAGGAGGTTGTGTGTGAGGAGCGAGAAAATTCATGGGCATGGAGAACAAGGGGTCGTCAGCGTCCGGTTGAATCACTGCAGCAGTGACATGGAACATCTAAACAATGAAACAAGTGTCAAGAATCATCATCCCGATCAAATCCGGGGTTTCCCAGTCAAGGACCTTCGAGTACTATTCTGTATATAGGTCTCCAGGAAGGTGATGGCCTCGAAGTAATCGTCCAGGGCCGAAACATACTCTATGGTTCGATCGAGCAGCATAGAGAACAGTCGAGGCTTGTGTATTCGATCAGCTTCGGCTGCTCTTGCCCATGGTGGTTCTGGAGAGAATGCTGGTTCTGGTAAGCCTTGGCGTTGCTCTCCGATTGGCTCTTGGATTCTTTGAAGATGCAGCCAAAGGAATTGCTGGCCGAGGGCTTAAGAAGAGTTGGCGTATGCTCAAACTGCCCCTCCATGCCAGAAAACCAGCCGCGCCCTGCCTCTGCGGACATCGTGATTGCGCGGTAGTTAATTAAGTAGTTCTCATCAATGATATTAATGATTTTACCATCGTTATATCTAGCATCTAGTACTAAATTACGTAGTGCTTTAGTATTTTATGAGTGGGCCCGACAAGTAGTTCATTACTTATTCATGTAAGGATGATTTTATCATCTCCCGCATCCTACCAAGTGTTTTAAAATTTTACGAGTGACCCAATCAATTAATAGTTACTTATCAACAACAATAATTTTGCCATCCTCGAATTTAGAATTTAATAGTAAATAGTAAAAAGTCCGGTATCCGATGGTGTATTCTGGAGTGTTTTAGAATTTTATGAATGGGCCCATCCAGTAGTCATTAACTAATGAGTTGATGATATTACCACCCCGCATCTATTAGTAGAGTACCACGTGGTCCAAAATTTACAAGTAGACCCATCTGCAAGTGGTAAGGATAACTTACTATTCCTCTTAAAGAGGATAACTTACGATTGCTCCCAATGCCACCTAGTGCCATTATTGAGGGCTTTATTTATTTATTTATTTTTATTTATAAATGATTGACCAAACTTTGATTAAGTATATCTTTTCCATCTGTCTGATCGGCCCAATTTTTGTGCTCGCGATCCGAATTTTCAAAAAATTGTGGTCTGCTTTTTTTTTTATAAAAAAAAAAAAAGTGTCGCGGTCATAGATTTCGGAGCATCTGTATGAATGGATGATTATTGTACAAATTTATAGCATTTTCTACATACAAAATCCAATCAATGTGATTCTTGCGAAGTGAGAAAGCCATTCACTTGATTTTTAAGATGGAATGAATTGATTGAGTCAAATCATAAATTTCTCAACACCTCAAGATCAAATGACCATAGTTAAGACTTCGTTCGTTTCACGAAAAATAATTTTTGGGAAAATGTTTTCTGGATTTTCCGGCATTCGTTTCACGGAAAATGAATTCCTTAGGAAAACAGTTTTCCATGAAAGTAAAAAAGCATTTTAAATTAGAGGAAAATGTTTTCCACTTTTGAAAAGTGAAAAATATTTTCCTCACTTAATCTCTCTTATCTCACATCTTTACAAATCTTCACTTCCTCCTCCCCTTTCTTCTTCTTCTTTTCTTTCTTTATTCAAATTAATTTTTTAATTTTCTTTTTTTTAATTCAAGTTATTTTTAATTTCCTTTTTCTTTTCTATTTCTTTTCTTTTTTATCTTTTTCTTTTCTTTGTTTCCCATCTTCTTCTTTCTTAGCTAGTCATCAGCCGTTGCTAGGTGAACCTTGAGCTCATCAATCTCAAGCTCGCGCTTTGCATTCTTGCTTATCCTTTTCTTTATTTACTCTATCCTGCAGTTGTACATTGCTAAGGCAAATGGCTCCACATGCTTTGCTTCTTTTTTCTTTTGTTTATTAGAACATAAAAGACGCAAGGAGAAAACATGCCACTCAACTGGAAGATTCTCATTAATCCCTAACTTCATATTCCAACGAAAATTGAGTTCTCTCACTGATGTGAGTTTTTCATCTATCCATGGTGATAGTTCCCCTTTGTTTGAAACCTTAGATCCAAAAATCGGAGCATTTCCCCTACCCCAATGGCCATTGCATCACCATTTCCACCAGATTAGGGCTGCGTCCCTCTTCTTCTTCTAGCTTTCTTAGTCATCATTGCACTTTGTCTCCATCGTAGAACCCCTACGCCAAAGCTCAACTCAGATCTGGAAAATGGCCTCCAAAGCTCACAATCAACCCAAAAAAACCAAACCCATATGAACAAAGAGCCGAACCTTGAAACCCTTACCACCGATTGAACTTTAAACCACCTGTGAGTCCCTAGAACACTCCCAATCCATACCCAGATAGCCCATAACCAGAAGTTGCGGAAAATAGCCTTTTCAACAATAGAGCTCCCTTCACTCCTTTCCTTGCCCATACACCTTTGAGCAGTCAAAATTTTGAGGAACTTGTTCAGAATGGAGAGATCCCAAGAAAACCAAATTAGACTGGCGGCATTATGTAGGAAAATGGGAGACCTCTAGTCAGAAGACGATGTGCTGAAGCTCGAGCCAACTATTCCAGAGAAAGAAAAACAGGAAAGTGAACTCATCCTCTACGGAAAGCTTTATTCCAAACTGAATGTCAATTTTCAAGCATTTTGTAGTACAATGAAGAAAGCATGGAAAGTTGAGACTGTCAAATGTGAGATTATAGAACAGGATTTATTCTCCTTTCTGTTTGAATCGGTAGAGGATAAAAGAAGAGTTTTAGAGACAGGTCCATGGTCTTTCGCAAGTAATCTTCTTGTGTTATTGGAAGGAGATCCTGATGTGCCTGAACTTTGTTATGAGTTCACACACAATGCATTTTAGGTGCATATTTTAGGGTTACCTGGAGCTAGAATGAATGAGGACTCTATTCGAAGTATAGCTTCTAAAATGGGAAGAGTGGAGGAGGTGAAAATAGAGGCCAGAAACAATAGTTTACGTAAAATCAGCAAGGCAATAGTCAACCTAAACCTTTCAAGTCCTCTTTAAACAGGTATTATAGTGGATTTAGGCGGTAAGAAATGGTGGTTAGATTTCAAGGATGAAAGGCTACCACATTTTTGTTATTCCTGTGGTCGTATTGGGCACTATTCTACTTTTTGCCAAGAAATACCTTATGAGGAATCGGAACTGCCTCAAGACAAACTAGGGAGATATGGCTCATGGCTAAGAGCAAAAGTACGAGAATTTAGTCCTTATGAGAAACATTTTATGGAAGAGTATACCTACCATAGGAGGATGAAGAAATTGTCCCAGAGACTCCATGGCTAAAGTGGAGGTTGTAAGGGAGGAATATCCAGGGCCTAATGCCTTAACTGTGATTACACCACATGCCCGAGGTAAAGAACTTGTAGAAGATGTGACAATGGATGATTATATGTTGCAACAAAGGGGGGAACATGTTTAGCAAACTCATATCATGTTACTCACCTCAAGCGACCAAGAAAAAGGGAAGGCCTGGCAGAAGAAAACAAAGAGTGGTCTCAAAACACCTGTGGCAAAAAAATAGAAAAGAGTTAATCCTTACGAAAAACGGACTCCATTGAATCAACTGCTTGATGAGGAGGTTCTTCTGGACACACCGATCGAGGGTTGGGAAGGGGTCAAAGAATGGGCTTTGGTGGCTAGCCCTAATAAGCCACCAAAGCACAAATGAAGGTCCTAAGCTGGAATTGTCAAGGGTTGGGCACTCCCTTGACAATTCGGCATCTTAGAGCTCTAGTAGCTCATGAAAAGCCAGCTTGGTTCTCCTTATGGAAACCAAAAACAAAGAAAACATGATTCACCGAGTAAGAAGAAGCTTAGGTTTTAAGCATTCTATTATTATAAATCCAATTGGAATAGCAGGAGGATTAGCTCTTATGTGGGACGATGAAGTTGAAGTGGAATTGAAAGGAAGCTCCTGGGAACTTATCGATATTATTTGCAAAATCCTTAGTAGTGGACAATCAATGAGGATATCTTTCCTACATGCTTCCACCATCTTTCAGGAGAGGCTATGCTTATGGAAAAATTTACGTTCAATCAATTACTCTAACACTCTTCCTTGGATTTGCATTGGAGATTTAAATGAAGTGCTATATCAATGGGAGAAGGTTGGCAGAAGGGAGATGGCTAGATATAGAATGATGGCCTTTCGTCAATTTCTGGACTTTTGTTCCTTAATGGATATCATAAGTAGATGATGCGCATATACATGGACCAACAATAGAGAAGGAAGTGAGCAAGTAAAGAAACGGCTTGATAGGGCTTTATGTAATCCAGCATGGAGAGTTCAATTTCAACATGCAGAAGTTTTTGCATTACCCTCGATTGGCTCAGATCATTGCCTGTTGATTTTAACCTTGGAGCCCAACACAACAAATCGAAGAAGAATGTTCGGGTTTGAGGTTTTTTAGCTCGATGAAAATGAATGTACAAAAGTCATCCGAGAAGCTTTGGGAAAAGATACAAGCACCCCTTTGAACATTGTACCGAAATCAAGAAGGGTGGTTGCTGAGTTATGGTAGTGGAGCAGGAAACAATTCAAAAATACACCTCAACAAATTGAACGTCTAAGAAATAGACTCACAGAGCTGATGAATAGTGGAGATGTTGTTTCCAACAAAGCAGAGTATAGTGAAATTGTAGAACTTATTGAAAGGTTATGGAGGTAAGAAGAAATGTATTAGTGCATGCGTTCCACGATTAATTGGTTGAAATGGGGTGATCACAACACAAATTTTTTCATGCCATAAGGGTCCAAAGAAGGCAAAGAAATAGGATAACCATACTCAGGCTCGAAGATAACGCGTGGAGTAGAGATTCTTCTATCCTAAAACATCATATAAGGGGCTTCTATCAATCTTTGTATACTTTGGTGGGAAATAGAAATTATCAGCCTATTTTAGACCGATGCTAACAAAGGGTCAATGAAGAAATGAATGCGGAGCTGATAAGGCCAGTCTCAAGGGAGGAAGTTAAAGCTGCAGTTTTTCAAATGGGTGCCACAAAAGCTCCGGGACCAGATGGGTTGAATGGTTTATTTTATCAAAGCCAATGGCCAGTGATTCACGAAAATATATTCCAAATGGTCGACTTGTTTTTTAGCCAAGGTATGTTCGACCCTGAGCTAAATCAAACTCATATCACACTCATCCCCAAAGTTACAAATCTTGAAGACATAACCCAATACAGGCCTATTAGTCTCTGCAATTTCAATTATAAGATTATAACAAAAGTGATGGCAAATAGACTAAAACCCCTCCTCTCGGATATTCTTTCACAAGAACAAAGTGCCTTTATGAGTGGTCGTCAAATTCAAGATAGCATATTCATAGTCCAAGAGGTTTTACATCAGCTAAGGGTTCGGAAAAGGAAGCGGAAGTTCCAAGCGATCCTCAAACTAGATATGCAAAAGGTCTATGATAGAGTCGAATGGGATTTTTTGACCAACTATATGTTGAAACTTGGTTTATGTGAAAAATGGGTCATCCTAGTCAAAACATGCATCTCATCGGTCTCTTTTTGTGTAAGAGTTAACGGAGAACCCTCAGCCCCTTTCTTCCCATCCCGAGGCATTAGACAAGGAGACCCACTTTCCCCCTATCTTTTCATCATAATAGCACATACCTTATCCTCCCTTATGCTGAAAGCCGTCGAAGATAAAACCATCTAGGGGATCCATTTGAACCCAACATGTCCTATACTCTCACATCTCTTGTTTGCGGATGATGCCATTTTTTTTCTTGAAGGGCTCGATCATGGAAGCTCAAAATCTAGCAAATATTCTAAATAAGTATTGTTTCGCCATGAGTCAAGCTATCAACCTCAACAAGTCAGGTATTTTCTTTGGGAATGATTGCCCCTACAGCTTGAAAGAAAATCTATCGGCTGAATTAAGAGTCCCTATAATGGAGAAAACAGGTAAGTACTTAGGGATACCTTATGATTGGGGCCAAACTAAAAAACAACTATTTGCTTGGATCCTAGCAAAGGTGGACAGCAAACTAGAGGGTTGGAAAGAAAAGTTGATATCAAAAGCGGGGAAAGAGATCTTAATCAAAACGGTCATCCAAGCATTGCCACAATACGCCATGTCAATATTTAAAATTCCCATATCCATTTCTAAAGCAATTGAGTAAAAAAATTCCAACTTCTGGTGGAAACAAAGTGCTAAAAAGAAAGGCGTTCACTGAAAAAGTTGGGAAGTGCTGAAGACTAGGAAGGATTGTGGAGGACTTGGGTTCAGAGATGTTGCAGATTTTAACAAGGCCATGTTGGGGAAACAAGCCTGGAGGATGATCAATGCCCCGGATGCCCTTTTGGAGCAAAGTTTTGAAGAGCCTATACTTTCCCATAAACAACTTCTTGAATGCAAAAAAAAGGCCATAATCCTTTTTGGGGATGGAAGAACCTCCAAGTGGGTCGGGATGTTATTGAACCAGATATGAGATGGGAAATTGGTGATGGAAAAAATGTCAGAGTTAGAGAGGACACATGGCTACCTTCAGGTAAGATAGGAGGCCCTCCAAATCAAAACGACCCTCAGTTTGTTGCTGAACTAATTGATTTTTCAGCGGGTAAATGGGATGAAAAGAAACTTCAGCTTTTGTTCGAGGACAGAGTAGTTACATAAATTTTAGCTACTCCCCTTTACCTGAACCTAGGACATGATAAGTTACTGTGGATAGTAAACAATTCAAGAGAATATAAGGTAAAGAGTGGATACAATAGAGTCAGAAATCAAAACAAATGCCATCCACAGACCCAACCATCTACATCATACCAGGTCCCGAAAGCCTTATGGAATGAAATATGGAAGCTGAAAACATACCCCAAAATCAAATTTCTTATATGGAGCATATGTAACAATGCATTGCCTACCAAAGAGTATTTATTCAAGAGGAGGATGGTACTTGAGCCTATTTGTGCAATATGCAGCCAACAACCAGAGACGGTGGAACACCTCTTCCTGATGTGCAGCTAGACAAAAGACGTGTGGTCAGACCCTAGATTAGAAATAAACATCTCCCTGATGGAAATCACACGTATAGACAAATGGGTGTTGGAGACTCTTACCTTAAAGGTCGACTATCGAGAGAAAGCTTTTGTTGCTGCAGTATTATGGCAAATTTGGAAGGCAAGGAACGCTATGGTCTTCCGAGCTCAGCCACCACAACCAAGATCGATCCTAGAGGAAGCTTCCCTAGAATCTCGTCTCTACCGAAAATGGCATCTACACGAAGAAGAACTGAACATTAGCAAACATTCACACCCCGAACCATGGACTCAAATGAAAAACCAGATCTAGAAAATAAACGTGGACAGCTCTTGGTGCAGCTCATCCTTGATTGGATCGGTGGCCATGATCTGCAGAAACGAGCATGGCGTTCTCATTTATGGTCTTGTGAAGTCGATCCACGCTATTTCGGCTCTAGTGGCGAAAACCCTAGCTGTGAGAGAGGGGCTACTCTGGTTGAAGAAGAAGCTGGACACAGAACACCCATGAACTGAGTTTAGTTCACTTTCTGACTTGTACTTTCTCCTTGCTTCAAATAATTTAGTGGCTGTGGACAACATTATGGGACAAGGGGAAGCGCCGTGGGCTACCAAATCCATCATCAGCGACTGCACCTTTTTGTTGGGCCTTCATCCTTAAGCCCGGCTTATCTTTCAGCCTAGAGAGGCCAACCAAGCGGTCGATTGGGTAGCGAGGGCCCATCGTACGGGCTCTCTTCCACCGAGTTGGATCGATAATCCTCCCCACTCTCTTCGCTTAATCCTATTCTTAGATGTTGAATCTACTTATTATCCCTTTTTTAGCAAGTAATGAAAGCTACTTATTTCGACCCAAAAAAAAAATGGAAGATTCTCATTAGAGTTGTACATGCTTTGTTTCTTTTTAAAATCCATACGAACATTTTTTAGAGTAGATGAGCATTTGGCAATAATGAGGGAACAAAGATATGAAGCAAGTTCACCCAGATTTAAAAGCAAGTTCATATTTGATAGATTTATAGGTCGGTAAGTGATGAATGCCTAAGTGATGAAGTCTTAGAAAATATTTTCCTTACCGAACACCGGAAAATATTTTCTGAAACATTTTCAGGTTTTAACTGAACACCAAAAAATATTGTTATTTTCTTTGAAAATAACATTTGGGAAAATATTTTCCGGAAATGGCCAATTTTCCGCAAAACGAACGGACCCTAACAGTTGCTATATTTTTTAAGCCCACGGTCTTGGTATGGTTGGAAAGCTCTTGAAGATCGCAACCTAATTGTTTCCTTCAATCGAAATCTTTTATGATGTTTTGTTTTCAATCAAAGTGTCTTGAATTTTTCAACAATCATAGGCAAAACATTAGGTGTTTATAGATATGTTTTCCCCTATCTTCGATTGAAGAATTCCCGATTGACTGTCCTTTTCTCTTTAAACTGATATACCTAGGTAAAATAATATCTCTCCCTCTCCATGCGCTCATGGCGCGTAGATGTGACCAATTTAAGGTTGTCCAAGGTCAGTGACTTCGGAGTGACATCAGAGCTATTGCAGCTTGAGGTCGATCGAGATCCGCAACCTCAGCTCGACTCACATTTGAGGTGATGATTCGATTCTTTATTATTTTGTTGCGTATGTGGTTGTTTAGGTGATATTTTGTGTAAGTGACGTTTATGTTTGTAAACTACGAATTAGAGATCCAATTAGAGAAAGTTTCCCTCAATTACCAATAGACTAGAGGAAGAAAACATTAGGTGGGTGGGTGCGGGGCGTCCATTGCAAGTTATCTGAGTGTTCAGACTTGATAAGGGTCTGAGTCAGCTGGTTTGAAAAATGGACTAAGAAAGGTTGAACAATGCTCCCACCCACCGTCCACTGCAAGTTATCTGAGTGTTCAGACTCGATAAGGATATAAGTCAGCTGGACTAAGAAAGATTGAACAATGGACTAAGAAAGGTTGAACAATGCGCCCAACCACCGTCCACTGCAAGTTTTCTGAGTGTTCAGACTTGATAAGGGTCTGAGTCAACTGGTTTGAACAATGGACTAAGAAAGGTTGAACAATGCCCCACCCACGCACCCCACAAAAAACGTCTTCTCCTCAGTAAACACGACAGCATTCTATAATGAGAAAACTACATTATGTAACGGTATCTTAGGCTGGCCAGTGCCCCCGCTATTGGGGAGCGCTTTGGAAAATAAAACCGTACTTTGGAAAAGAAAAATGGCAAACGAGAAAGATAGTTTAAACTTGTTACATTGGCTCATAACGAACATAATCAACGACCGGCTGACTGGCAGAAGGATCCTTGTCAGATTTAATCAATAATCATTCCTTTCTTGTATTGTATTTTAGGCTAAGATCGTGAGGTTTCTTCGTATGCCAAGTCTCTCTCTACCTTTTATTCCTAGACCTATGTTCCTCTCCTCCCCCATGATAAAGAGGGTACCATTGACCCGAGATTTGTCGTCCCAAAATATCTACTTAAAATATGTTGTCTCAGTTTATAGATCGAATCAGTAAATTCATTTTCGCATCTGAAATTTCTCTAATTTTATCTTTCTCTTCGAGAGAACATATATAAATTAGTTGATTGCATGCGCCATTTTAGAGGTAGATTTAATCTTTGGTAATCAGTTGTCAATCTAATTTTCAAATCTCCATTACAAAAACCAGCTTAAAATCTTTGCATCGATATAGACAAAGGCATTATACAACAAGAAAAATCTTCTTAAATTTGTTCTTTTGCTTAGATAGCAAAATTGTGATCGTGAAAATCTCATGCACCAAGTGAGACTAAACAAAGGGGACCATACTTTAGCATGTCAACTTTTTCGTTACTCTCCGCCCGCCACTCTTAACTAATCATAGCGGCCAAGAGGGCAGGGGCCTCGCTTTTTCGACCTTTCCGTCCACCACTAGGCACTATCTATGCCTACCAAAGAAATGGGGCCAACAAGATATTTTAAATATTAAATTATATCTTTATCCAACATCCCAAACTTCTAGATTAATTCATAACGGTTTCATAAATTTTCAGATGATATCATAATAGAAGATTTTGAGTTCTAATCTTTCCATTGAATAGCTTAATCATTTATAATAGTTAGTAGTGATCTCATAAAATATCACAGAGTCCATCCTTTAGTGTGTCACTATTTTGATACCGACATGGTGCGTAGTGCTTGCAAAGTACAAAGCGAGTTAGAATATAAAGTCTTAGGCAAGAAAAAAACAACAGCACATGCGTGGGCAAATTCCACGTCTGGCACCGCATAAAATCGATAGTCTAAGTTGACCAACTGACCTGTCTATATACATATAAAATTGTCAGTTGCTCAATCTCTTACAAAGGAAGAAAATTGTAGTTGTAACATAGCCCCGCCATCGCATCCGTTAACCGCCGTGCTTCGTGGCCCTCACCACCATCCCAAATGTCTGATACAAAAATAGTCCTCGTAAATCCAACTATTAACGTGAATATCATCAATATGAACATGCCGGAGGGTTCCAAAGGCCAAGGGCGGCCCCGTGAGCTACACCCCCGCGGCGCAGCCAGGTTGGGTATCCCAGCGGCGCCCCAAATACAAAACCCCCCTGCCAAAAACCAAAAGCCCTCCGGCGCAGCCGTCCCCCAAGCTCGGCCGTCCCAGCCTGCCCCCCAAAAACAAAAACACCCCGCCAGGTCGGGTAGTAACGCCACCCCCCAAAAACAAAAGCAGAAACCCTCCCCAAGTTCGGGAGTCCCGCCGCCCCCCAAGCCGGCCCCCCAAAAAGAGAAACACCCCCAGCCCTGCCGCCATTCCCAGGTCCGGCAGCCCAGCCAACCCACCAACACCGGAGCCCCTCCGCACCCCAAGCGGGCCCCCCAGAAACACAAACCCCCGTCCCGATCCTCCTCCTGCTTCTGTCTCTAGCGGCGCTTCGAGGGATCTATGATGGCGACTCATGGTCAACAATCAGCTGGTTCGCAGAAGGAGCCTTGCCGGATTTGATTAGGTGTATGGGTTATTTACATTATTTAGTCTTGTTTGCCTTTTTCTTTTTTCTTTTTTTGTATATTAGGCTAAGGATTAAGGTGTGGTTTTTTTTTTTTTTTGGTATCCCATGTCTTTCTCTCTACCTTTAATCCTAGTGATTTGGTCTTATTCTCCACAAAATAAGTGGGTACCACTCATTAGAATTTTGTTTTCCCAAATATCTGCTTAAAAATTTGTTGTCTCACTTCATATATCAATTCGGTAAATCGATTTTGCATCTCAAATTTCTCTAATCGATCTTTCAAAAGAATATTTGTGAACTAGTTGATTGCATGCACCATACGACAGGCAAATTCAACCTTAGCTAATGGAAGTAGCCGTTCTATGGAACAAAAACCTAATTATGTAATGGTTTACTTGGGTTTTGGGGAGTATACATTGACAACAACTATATCGACCAAGTTGAAAGGGTGATGTAAAGCAGTGAAAATGGGGATAAACCAACTTATATCGCACTAGATTCGTACAATTGAAGTTGCGCACACATAAACAGGCAAAACATATAAAATTTTCTCTCAATTAGTTCATCAAAAAGGAAAACTACGACACATGAAAATGAAGCATATATTTATACGTGTGAGATCCTAAACTAGTCAAAAAATTTATAAAGATAAATAAAATCAAGTTGACATAAAAAATAATATCATGTAAAAATTTTCTGAATATTTAAAAATGATCAGGGAAATAAATTAAATCACGGCCTTAAGTATTATCATGTCTTGCGTCACGGTGTCTAGTGTAGTCGGGCAAAGTTGAAGCAAGCAAGTGCCCAATGAAATTCAAACGATGAATTATAATTTTTGATATATATATGAGAAAGAAGAGGGAGAGGATGTAGTCATTAATAGTTGGGTTGTCGACCGGTGGGGCCCTAAGGGTGTTCTTGTTCTTGATTCCGGTCGAGTCGTCTATCACCTTTTCTGAGTCTAGTAATCTGGCTCGGGCCTAATTTTAAAAACAATTAAGGCCAACCGAACTGAATGGTTTGTCCGTGCCAGCTTGGCCAAAGCCCAAATTTTGAAAGATATAAAAGATATTGTTTATGATTATGAAATTTCAAAATTGTGAAATGAATTACTGAAAGGTTAATATGAATTTTCTTTAAAAAGAAAAAGAAAAAGAGAGTATAAATTTACCATGAAGTTAGAGATCCCACGCTTTGGCATGAACAAGGAATAATTTTTTATTCTGATGAAATTCCATAGCGATAAACACAATATATGAAATTCATTCAAAGCTCGTTTAAGACCGTTTTCAGTCCACTTCACAATGGTCCGATTAGCGATCGCTACTATTTTGAGTCAACAATGATGATGCATCTAAGACATCTTTGTTTGTCAATTTGGATCGGCTGCAATAACATTAGAATTTGTTGAAGAGACAATTGAAGAATCTGACTATGGTATTGATTCTAATTGATTCTGTGAATTTGTAATTGATTTAGTAAATAGGAAATTATGATTCTTTGTATATCATTTCCTTTTTTATTTTTCATTCTCACACTATAAGTGGATCGTTGTAATTGTACACAAGACATTAATATACAAAAAAGTTAGCCATCTACATAATTTCTTGTCATGGTATCAAAGCAGCCTTTCATCCTGGCCTAACTTCCGTAAATTCCAGAATTGCCTTCGTTTTTTTTTTTTTTTTTTGCAGTTCTTCATCTTTCAAAACAATCAGCAAAGTGATTAGGAATTCATTTTCACCATGGCAAAAGATAAGAAGAATGAGAGTTCTTCAACGAAGGAGACTTCTCAAAATCAAACCTCATTACCTTCGAATGTTACTGTCCTACCCGAAGAGGAACGACCATCTGTCCAAGAGCATTTTTCTGCTTCGGGTCAAATTTCTAGGCCTATTCAGTGGCCTCCCACGTTTCAACCGGTTCATTGGTATCCCGTCCAAGCCCAGTGGAGCCCTGGATAGGCATGGGCCCAGCATCCATCTGGAATAGCAGGTTATTCGGGTTTCAGAAATCAACCGGTTCCTCCATCGAATGGGACTGACCCGACGGATGACTCGAGTCAACCGAATCCGGGTCACAGACTCGGATCCATGCCGAGTCAAGGGATGAATCCCTATCAAGCCTATCCGCTTGGGTTCAGGCCGTACGTCTTCCCTGGCGGCGACCGCCTCGAACCAAGGGATCCTCTCTACACTTCACTAGTTGACGGACCAGAACTTCGCCTCATGAATCTCCAGCTCATCGGACCAGACAAGTACACTACCTGGGCTCAGGATCTACGTCGAGCGCTTGTCACCAAAGAGAAGGACGGCTTCCTTGACGGAGCCGTCTCCTTCCCGACCGATGAACGCAACCAGAGACACTGGAGACGATGTAACCAGTTAGTGCGTACCTAGATCAAGAACTGTCTCGCCCCTGACATCGCAGCTAGGCTTCCACCAACCGAAGACGCCAAGTGATTCTAGGACAACATCAAGGAAATGTATGGACGCCTTAACTGAGCTAAGCTTTTTACCATCACCCAAGCCTTAATTGAGCTAAAGCAAGGGAACCTCTCGGTTACCACTTGTTTCAACCGACTTTCTGCTCTATGGAATGAACTTGAGGTGGTCGAAGAACGCCTACAAGGACCTGAGAACACGTTGAGGCAATATAAAGAAATCAAAGAATGAGAAAATGCTACACGATTCTTACTCATTCTAAATGAGTTTTACTCGGCATTTAGATCTCAGATATTCTTGCGATGGACCCTCCACCACCGCTCGGCCGCATATATCAACTAGCTGTGCAAGAAGAAAATCAATGCCTAGCCACGACTGAGCACACTCGTGGAGCAAAAGGAATGAGTCTCGTGGCCCTTTCTTCCGGCGTCGGCTGCGAGGTTGGCTCTGGCATCAGCTCTGGCGTGATGGCTAGCGGATCTCTCGAAAGTGTTGGATACCCAAAAATGGGTTATGTGGCTGCGGCAAGGAGGAGGAACGAAGTGAACCCCAGGGTTCTTCGCACGAACGGCTGGGATCGACGCCAAGCGATGGATGACCTGGATCAAAAAATGGGGAGGAATGGCCTGGATCGCGCACGCAATACGACTCATAATTGTCCATCAGCTTGATTGGATCGGAGGGGCCTTATCAGGCCACGTCAGCCCCTTCTCACAAGGGATCTCACGGCTCATAACAAGCCATGTCATCCGGAAAAATCAATGGGCAAAATGGTAATTTTAAAAATAAATATTGTGAATATTGCAGACGCCCACACCATACTGTCAAGACATGTTGGAAACTCCATGGTAAGCCTACTGATAAAGGTAAAAAAGAATCTTCAATTTACTAGGTTTCCACAAAAAGGATCAATGGGGAACAATAGGCGATTACCCAGGAGCAATATCGACATATTGTTCAAATTCTGAATAGCTAAAAACTTACGACAAAAACGCAGGATTCTCAAGTACCTTTCTTCATAAGGAGAATTTTTTTCTCCAGTTGATGCATGGATAATCGATAGAGGAGCTAGTGACCACATAATTTGCAATGAACATTTATTTTCTCATGTGAATAGAGGATCAGGATCTCCCATATCTGTGTGTCTTCCAAATGGAAACGTCATCAACGTTACCAAAATTGGAACCGTTCATCTTGGATCAAACTCTGTCCTAAAAAACATCCTATACATTCCTAATTTTGAATTCAACCTACTCTCTGTTTCAAAAAATTGTACAAATAATTCATGTCATGCTATATTCAATTCCAACAATTGTTTCTTTCAAGACCATTTGACTAGCAAAATGATGGGCTTAGGTAGTGTTGCACAAGGACTTTATTTCTAGATTGATTACCTAGGAGATTTAGAATTATTAAATAAAGGCATCTCTTGTAATGCTATCAGTACGTAGGGGTGATCAGATCCAGGGTGGGTAGGGTCTAGACATGGACCTTGTACCCGACCCTATTATAACTGGTTCTCTTTTTCTGGACCCTGTTCCCGACCCTGTTTGTATTAGACCCTGTTCCCGACCCACCCTGTTTTTTCGGTCCGGTAACCCTGTTTATATTGGAACCTGTTTTGCATGAAAATTGATGTATCTTTATATTAACCTTAGAGAAGCATGAGGACCTGATGTCTGAAATCGCATTGACTCTTTCTTTCTCCAAATGCCCGACCAATATCTGCACATGATTTATTATACAAGCATGCATCCCTCTGCTGTGTGCCCCTCGAACCCCGCTCAAAAGAAAGTGGATTTGAAAAAAGGAGAACGAGAAGTAAATGAAAGGTACCTCACCTACGATAAATTACAACAGCATAAATGAAAAAGAATTGCCGGCATTGTGAGCCATTCCAGAATGATGATACATCTGGAATTTTTTTTTTCATTTTTCCCTCGTGGCTCCGCTTCCCATTACTCAACTTTGGTAACTCTAGCTGTCGAACCATGAAAATCCCATCTTCAAGAGGACAAAAGAATAACTATCTACCAAAAAAAGGATTGACTCTGACTAGCGGATTGGATGGTACTGAGCCGATATCCTCTTGGGAGGCAACTTCCGTAAGATAAAGAGGACTAAAGTTGAAGGTAGGATCTCAACCAGCTGTTATTTGAGCAACAGACATTTGAAGGATATAAACAATCAGTTATGGAGCAAATTAACGAACCCAAGGATGAAGTGGGATAAGAAAGTACCAGGTAATATATCAAACTTAGAATCGAGTGATTCAAAACGTCGAGGGATGCGTCTGAATCGAATGCAGATAAAAGGACCTGCATAGTGGAAGCAAATTTAGGGCTCTTGAAACAAACTGCAACCCTAACTAGATCGATATAATGGTGATGAATGTACAGGATCTTATTTCTCCTCCCCTTAAAAGCATTTTCAGTTGCAGCTCAACACGCGCACAATGAGTTTTGCTCAAACAGCAGGACCACATCTCTTCAGCAAGAGGTATTAGCTAGAAGACACTAAATGCCTACCTGCTACTGAAAAAATGAAATCCTTGATACAAGCAAAGAACTCTCACTTGGTTTTCCAAAGACAGTAACAAATCATATCTATAATAGGTGTTTCGAATAACAGCCTGAAGTTGATATAGTAAAAGCACGAAAAAATGAGGCTTTTCTTTTCTGGAAAGTTGTAAACTCAAGTACAAACTTTGCATATCTGGAAGAGACTAAAGAGGGAAAAGAGGGAAGTAGGTGCTTACCACAAAACTTCTGATAAGGAAGCAGGTGAAGCATATAGCTGTGACAGATCCAACCTGCCAAAAATGTGCACACCCCATTTCAGGTAGTCAAGAAAATCAATCCAAAAGCTACATTTGGTTTGGCTTTTCGCATACACATCCAATACAATAGCATTTGGCAGGGTGGATGATCCTTGAAAACTTTCATAAGTCATATCATAAACACCCAATATAAAAGTACCAAGACCTGCTTGAAAGTTGGATAAATTGGATATGTATCCAGTCAAACGAAGAAACTTTCACCAGAACCAAGAAAAAGGGGAAAAGGAAAAAAAGGAAGATGTCCCAGTGCTTGTGAGAATTGATAGAACAGAGAACTTCACTTACAAACAACTACAGCCTGATCCCAAAAATATCCAGTTTCTAACAAAGATATTAGTGACAGCACCAAGCACCACCACCAGCAATACAGTTCATATTTTCACTTTAACTCCAAAGTAATAATTACAGATGTGCACAATAATTAAAATATGTCTCTTAAACAAAGGCAAGAAGCAGAAAGAAGTGACAAGACTAAGTTCTGATTTAAAATGAAAGGAAAAGTACCTCATGGAGCTTCTTCCTTCTTCCTTTAGATTCAATAGGAAAGCGCCTCAGCATGAAAAACAACCTGGAATTATTTGACAACCACACTGATC
Source organism: Eucalyptus pauciflora (assembly GCA_007663325.1). Lineage (NCBI taxonomy): Eukaryota > Viridiplantae > Streptophyta > Magnoliopsida > Myrtales > Myrtaceae > Eucalyptus > Eucalyptus pauciflora. The sequence goes on along the minus strand of VMYD01000349.1, from coordinate 1,948,040 downwards.
ACAAGGAGAAAATCAAACCACACAGAGTAAGCAGAACATAAAAGTTCCAGATGCTCTGAGTAGTAAACCAGCACATTAACTTCTAATAATTACCTTCCTCCATAAAGCAAGAAGCCCAATGCAGCTAATATTGACACAACCGTGAGAAACAAGAGGGAGTTAACAGAATGACATACAACATTGCAGTCAACTCGAAAAACCATCAGTTAACAGAATGACATGTTACATCGACACAAGAAGAATACCATGAGGCGTTAATTTAAGTGCTAATTGACAAGCCCCATTTTCACTGCATATAAAAAGGAAATGGGATTGAAAGTCGTTTGCACTAAATGAAAAGCTAATTCAAGCTCGTGAACTAGAATATGCGCCTCTCCGAATCCACCTTTATGACCAACAGCAAAAGATAGAGCATTTTCCTAGAAAGCAACTCCCACAAGCACAATCACTTGAAAATGTGATTCCTCGAAATCTGGGAGTCCCAAGCAACTACTCCAGCAATTCCCATCTAAATCCAGCAATGGCCGAATGTGGAAAAAATCTAATTCGAACGCGACAGAATGCGCAAACTACACAGGTTGCGGCAACGCAATTCGGACGAGAAAGCCTCGGCCGTCCTGGTGCAGAAGCCCGAAAGGGGGAGTCACTTTGGGCGGGAGGTTGAGGATGTCGAGGCAAATCCTGCCGCCGTTGTCGATGTTGGGGTGGTAAATCGGCATCCGGAACGTCACGCTCGGTGGCTGAAACGGGTAGCTGAGAGATTCCACAACAACGACCCCCGAAATCAAAACTCCACAACAAAGACAACTCACTCATCTCACGAACCAAAACCAAACCCCTAAAAAAAAAATTGAAAACGCACCGTTCAAGAATCTGGATCTTGAGCTTGAAGATGCCGTCGGCGTACACAGACTCTTCGAGGCCTTCGATTTCTGGAACAAACGACACCCGACACGATCAGCGATTCGGCGGCGAAAACCAACAAAAATTAGGGGGGCACGGAGCAGGGAGAGGCGGAGTGGCGACGTCAGAATCTCACCGGCTGCGGGTGTCGCGGGAGGAAGGCGACGGTGGGCGAGCGGAAGCAGCATCAATGCTCGGATGGATCGGCGGAGGTCGTGAGCTCGGGGAAGTTTACGGGTGTGAGAGGCTGAGAGTAAAGATAGAAACAAATTAGGGTTTTTGGGCTGCCTTAAAAACCGGTTCTCAAACCGGTTCCCGAACCGGTCCAGTCGATCCGGTTCCCGGGTGGGTAATCCCTCGGAACCAGTTCCCGGACCGGTTCAAACAGGGTCTAAACTTTGGGAACCGGTTCCCGGACCGGTTTCAACCGGAACCGGTTCCCGACCCTGTTTTCCGGGTGGGCCGATCCGGGAACCGGGTTGACCCGGTCCGGTTGCACCCTTAATCAGTAGAAATAAAAATTTTCTTTTTCATCAGAGATTGGGTCATAGTGCTTGTTTTCCACATCTTAAATGTCCAGTATGTTCTTTGGCTAAACAATCTCGAGCATCATTTCCTACAAGTACTTCTCGAGCTAACAAACCTTTTTCCTTACTTCATATGGATATTTGGGGCCCTTACCATTAGGGGTGTCAACGGTTTGGTTTGGTTCGGTATTTTTGAAAAACCGAACCGTTAGAAAAATCTTCCAAACCGAACCGAAAAATTTCAATTTTTGGTTTGGTTCGGTTCGGTTCGGTTCGGTTTTTCGGTTTTTCAGTTTTTCAATTTTTGGTTTTCAACTTTTGGTTTTCGGTTTTCGTTTTTTTTTTTCTGTTAAACTCAGATTTCTCCACTTTTATCTGTCAGTTCGGTTCGTTCGGTTAACCGATAAAAACCGAACCGAACCGAAAAATTTCGGTTTTTAATGAAAATCGAATCGAATGAAAACCGAACCGAAAAAACCAAATTTTTCAATTCGGTTACTTACACCCCTACTTACCATACTCCTCATCGTGATGGTTCCCATTTCTTTCTTACGATCATTGATGACAATACACAAGGCACTTGGGTTTATCTTATGCAATTAAAAAGCCATATTTTTTCCCATCTATCAAATTTCATCTCTTTAGTCAAGAATCAATTTGATCAATTTGTGCAACAAATTTGTACGGATAATGGACGAGAATTCTTTACTTCTGATTGCACTCGATTTCTATCTTCACATGGGATACTTCATGAAAGTTCATGTACTTACACTCCACAACAAAATGGAATTGTTGAGCATAAACATAGACATCTCTTAGAAGTAGCTCATGCATTAAAATACCAAGCCTATATTCCTGAAGCCTTTGGGGGAGATTGTATGGTCACAGCTGCTTATTTGATTAATCCTATGCCAACTAGAATCCTTAATGGTAAAACTCCTTTTGAAATGCTATAAAACAAATGACCAAACAATGATCACCTTCGAGTATTTGGTTGTTTATGTTATGCAAGAAATGTGGGTCCTTTGGATGAAATGGGTTCTCGTGCTACTCAATGTATCTTCATGGGATACCCCTTACTTTAGAAAGGTTATAGAGTTATGGAGATCTCTACAGGGCACATCATTATAAGCAAAGATGTCATTTTTCACGAATATATATTTCCATTCAAAGATATGATGTCTCCTACAAACTCATCATCCGAAGGCAACTGCCACTTTCTATGTGAAGAAGACTTGTTGATGGCATCACAATACTTTTTTGTTACTCTGGAACAATCAATGCCAATCTCACAAGAGTCATCTATCTCTCCAACATTATCTGAAGTTGGGCATCCAACATTATCTCGAGCATCATCTAAGGAAGTTCCTGCAAATACGGCTATAGCTAATGATATAGTAGCTGAACATACAATAGCACCTGAACATGTAATAGATAATCAACCTCGGCATTTTGGTCGACAAACTCGCCCACTCACATGGACTAAGGATTAAATTTGTTCAGCATTGAGTTCTTTAGGTACAAAATACCATGTCTCCTCATACGTGTCTTTTAATCGACTATCACCAGAACACGTGTTGCATTAGCCGTCTCTCGGAAGAACAGGAACCATCTTCCTTTCATGAAGTATCCCGTGATCCTCAATGGCAACGTGCAATGGAGTCTAAACTTAAAGCACTCATGGAGAATCATACTTAGGACATTGCTCCACTGCCTCCACACCGGAAACCAATCAGATGTAAATGGGTATATAAATCAAGTTTAAGGCAGATGGTACCATTGAACATTACAAAGCTCGATTGGTGGCCAAGGGATTTACACAAAGAGAAGGTTTTGATTATCATGAAACATTCTCTCCTATTGCAAAGGAAGTCAATGTTCGGTCATTCTTGTCCATTGCCGCCATTCGTAATTGGCAGCTACACCAAATGAATGTCCACAATGTTTTTCTCCATGGCGATCTAGATGAATAAATATATATGGAGCTTCCATAGGGATTATGCAAATAGGGGGAGTCTCGAGTATGTCGTCTACGCAAATCCATATATGGGTTGAAACAGGCATGTAAACAATGTTATTTCAAGTTCACTGCTGCCCTAACTAGTGCAGGTTTTCAGCATTCCAAGCACGACTATGCCCTATTTACATGGAATGCAGGTAATTCATCAATTTACTTGCTGATATATGTTGATGATATACTTGTGAAGGGAAACAATGATTTGCATGTTGCTAAGTTCAAAGAATATTTGCATTCTACTTTGCACATCCAGGATTTGGGACCTCCCAAATATTTCCCTAGTATTGAGATTGCTCGTTCTGATAAAAGGCATCAACCTTAGCTAGAGGAAATTCATCCTAGAAATCATCCTGGAAAATTTGCCAGGTTGGGCCGTGATTCCACGAAAAATAAATTATGCCTATAGGGCCGTGATTCAGAGTTAAGAATGAATAGTCAGGATGACCATGTGATGGTCTTGATGACATGTAATCGACTGAGTCGATTGATCGTTAAGTCAATCTGATTGATTGGATGCTATGATTGTCAGTATTTATTATTTGAACTGACTTGCAGGAAGGAAACTAAGGCCAAGGTAAGCCCTCTGACCCATGATGTGTTTAGGCAGCCCTCGGGGCGTATTTTCTTACTAATCGAGTCTTAGTGGGTAGAATTTGCTGAGACGTTGTCTCACTGGTTATTGAATAACCATTTTCAGGTCCTTAGACGATATTTGTGGAGGACTTGAAGTCCTGAAGTTTGGGGGAGTGAAGGAAACAAAATCAGCAAACCTGTCTGACTTGCTAATCATAGGACAGTACCTTTTTGTTTAAGCTGATAATTTTGTAAGCAACCTAATGATGTAAATAAACCCATGTGTTTATAAAAATTTGGTTTTGGTTTGAAAAACTTATGGCCCTACTTTCCTATCACATTGTATTATTGTCTGGGGATTATTTATATGCTTATGCATGCGTATATTAATAGAATGGGTCAGCGATGCGTCCTGGGACATTGCTATCATATCAATGAAGCAGGGATGGGTATGTGCTCGGAGAGTCGGGGCGTGACATGACATATACAAGCCACCAGCTTGAGGGGGAGTGTTGAAGAGACAATTGAAGAATGTGATTGTGGTATTCATTCTAATTGATTCAATGAATTTGTAATTGATTTAGTAAATAGGAAATTATGATTCTTTGTATATCATTTCCTTTTTTATTTTTCATTCTTACACTATAAGTGGATCGTTGTAATTGTATACAAGACATTAATGTATAGAAAAGTTCTCCCTCTACATAATTTCTTGTTAGAATTCTCTAGTTAATAGAGTGCTCTTCATTATATCGTTGCCTTTTAAATTAAGGGTTATGGACTTGTTCCATTGCTAGAAATCTTAACTGCTGTGATGAAGATGTATTTAACTCTAAGCAATCTAAAATGAATTAAAAGGATAGTAGCCAAAGCAAAACCTAGAAATGAGGCACAAATTTTACCGGTATGATTGCTCCAAGTTCAATTGATGGTGCATCAACATCATTTATATATCTGAAGTTGTGTTGCAGAGCTTGGTTAATTCTCGGAACAGTAGTAAGTGTAAATAGAGTAGTAAGGCATGGATGAAGGTAAGGACTGGGAGAACAAAAGCAGTAATGGCCCAAATAAGGACCAGGGGCTGCGAAAGTACTCGCGATTAATTTGCATCCATCGCATGTTCCACCCATGGCAGTGGTATCGGGTCACTTGCCTGAATAACTTGGCAAGTGGCTAGACTTGATATCAAATCAGACATCCTTAACAAGATCGTTGACGAATCTCATGACCTCCTCCCAGTTTAGGGAGTCGAAAACTGATGCTCAAAACCATTTTCTTCACAAAAATTTTAAAAACTCTAATTTTTGAACTCTCCCCCGTGAACAGTTTTGATGCAAGAAAGAATACCTTTTTTTATTTTATTTTAATCTTTTTGGTAAATTTTGAAAAATGAGAAGTGTCGCGACCTCTCTTTTTTTCGGCGCCCGATCGGGGCGGGCGCCTCGCGGAGGCTAGTGGCTCGGCTAAATTAATTAAGCCCGGACTCTTCCAAGTCCACCAATTCACGACTTTAATAGTCTAAGTTTTTAACCTGTAAGTTAACTTTTTAAAACGGAGTCGCCACTAATCAATTTGGGGTGGGTTGATTAGAAACCCATGTGAAATATTGGGAGAAATATTCGCTCTTGCGCAACCAGAGAAATTAGGATTGGGGACTTGATTACACTAGTTAATCACTAATGCCCTTACGGTACCTAACCTTGTTTAATCACTAACGCCCTTTTGGATGTTTTAGGGATTTTCCACGCATTTTTTGAAAAAAAAAAAAACATTTTTTGAACCTTTTTCTAATTTTTTTTTTGACATAAAAGGAATTTTTTCGTATTTTTGGGAAAATACAAGTCTTTTTGGCCTTTTTTGGGTTTTTGGCATTTTTTGGAAAATATGAAATATTTTTTATTTTATTTTTTTATTTTTTCGGAAAATAAAATATTTTTAAATATTTTTTGGAAAATAAAGTATATTTTATTTTTTTGGATTTTTTGGAAAATAAAATATATTTTATATATATTTAATATTTTCTGTTTTTTTTTTAAATTAAAATATTTTTTAATATTTTTCGAAAATAAAAAAAAAAATTGATTTTTTTTCCTTTTTCGGATAATAAAAACAACAAAACAAAGCAAAAACAAAAGAAAAAAAAAAAGCAAGGGAAGCAGCCTTCGCATGGGCCCTCGGCCCATTTCTGCTTCGGCCCGGCCCACCCGAGTCTTCTCCTTCCTCGCGCCTCTGCAACGCACGCGCAGGGGGGCGCGACGCCGGATGGGCAGACAGACGGCAACGCAGAGGGGCAGTTGGCGTCGGATGGGACACCGGTCCGGCCGTCCGAAGCCGCTCGGCGCGTGAGGGGGACCGACGGTCGAAGCTCTGTCGACTGGCCACCCCCTCGCCTATAAATACCGAGGCCCCCGCCTCCGTCAAAGGCACACACAGCAGCCGGCGAAGCTCCGAGGCCCCCTAAGAGACTTCGGGAAGCTTAGAGCGAAGCAGAGGCAAGGCAGTTGGGTCGCAAGCTCGCCGATCTCCCTCCGAGAGACTTCGGGGAAGACCGGCGGCGAGCGAACCTAGATCCGCAAGCTCGCGGCCAGAGAGAGGGTAGAGAGAGAGAGAGGGAAGTTGAAGAGGAAGGGGCGCCGTCGCCGCTCCGCCGTCACCGCTCCGCCATCGCCGCCGTTCGCCATCCCCTGCCACAGGTAGCCGCTGCTGTCGCCATCACCCCGCACCCCGCCCTGTCGCTGCCGTCGCCGTTGTCGCCGTTCAAATCCTCCCCTCCTCGACGCCGCGAATCGGGAACCCTAGGGTTCCCGATTTGGTTGATCGACTGGGTCTCGAGGGGAGGGGTTTAAAAGCGCCGTTTCAAAGCAAAAAATAATAATTAATAAAAAATAAAAATGTCCAAAAAATCCAAGTTGGGCCCGCAATGCGGGCTTGTATGCGATCGGCTTTTTATTTTATTTTAAATAATATTTTAATTAAATAAATAATTCATTTAAAAAAAGAAATAAAAAATATATATATTTTCAAAAAATATTAAAAAATATTTTAATTTCCAAAAAAAAACAGAAAATATTAATTATATATAAAATATATTTTATTTTCCAAAAAATCCAAAAAAAATAAAATATACTTTATTTTCCAAAAAATATTAAAAAATATTTTATTTTCCGAAAAAATAAAAATAAAAAATAAAAAATATTTCATGTTTTCCAAAAAATGCCAAACACCCAAAACAGGCCAAAAAGACTTGTATTTTCCCAAAAATACCAAAAAATCCCTTTTATGTAAAAAAAATTAGAAAAATGTTCAAAAAATGCGTGGAAAATCCCTCAAACATCCAAAAAAACCTCAGAGTTTAAACAATGTTAGGTACCGAAAGGGCATTAGTGATTAACTAGTGTAATTAAGTCTCCGATCCTAATTTCTCTTGTTGCGCAGGAGCGAATATTTCTCCCAATATTTCGCATGGGTTTCTAATCAACCCACCCCAAATTGATTAGTGGCGACTCCGTTTTAAAAAGTTAACTTACAGGTTAAAAACTTAGACTATTAAAGTCGTGAATTGGTGGACTTGGGAGAGTCTGGGCTTAATTAATTTAGCCGAGCCATTAGCCTCCGTGAGACGCCCGCCCCGATCGAGCGTCGAAAAAAAGAGAGGTCGCGACAAGAAGATGCTTCATGCTTGTGCGTAAGGAAGAAAACCCACCTATACCTTGCGTAATCATCGACTATTACCAAGCAGTACCTTTTACCTCCCAAACTTTGCGTTCTTGTAGGTCCAAAGATGTCCATATGAAAAAGTTTTAAAGCTTTGTTAGTACTAACGAAGTTGATGGGTTTGAAGGAATTCATTACCTATTTGCCTAAGGCATAGATTGAGTAAACTTCAAATCTTTCAAATCTAAGATCCGGTAAACCTTATGCCAATTTCTTTGAGGAGATTTTCGCTATTTGCTTGGTGCATATATGCCCAAGCTTCTTGTGCTAGAGGCCTGATTCATCCTTGACAAAGATCAAACATTGAGTATCATCAACAATTATACCTAATATATAGATATTTACATGTCTTCTCCCAGTAAACGACTGCTTCAGATCTTTGCTTGTGCTTGAGCACTTGTCTCCTTGAAAGCATATTTTGTATCCAGCATCACATAGCTAGTTGATGCTAATTAGATTATAGTTCATACTTTTGACAAGAGATACATCTTTTATTGTCAGGTTTCCAATCTCAACAATTCATTTGCCAATAATCTTCCCTTTGTTGTTCCCTCCAAAGGAAACACTTCCACCATTAAATCTTGTGAACTCAACAAATTTGCTTGGATCATCAGTCATATAAATTGAGCAACCACTATCGAGGTACCACTTGTTTCTCTTTTTCTTTGGTACCTACAAAGGTTAATGTAAATTCATATCTTCTTTGGTATCTATTTGGGTCCTTTCTGGTTAGAAGGATCGGCCATGCTTAGAAAGTTCCTTCGAATCGGCTTCAAACCTTTGGAACAGTCATTTTCATGATGATCATGACTACCACAGATTGAACATTTTTAAGAAGGTTTTTATCAACAGGCTTTACAAATTGTTTTCTAAAATGATTTTCATAGAAAGCTCTAGAAGGTTTTTGCTTCTTCCTCTATTTGTGAGTCATAAAATCATTTTCTAATTATTTTTTTTTAAGATCTTTTTGCAACATCTGAAATTTCCTTTTTTTAAGAATCATTTTCTTTTAAAACAGAATCATGATTTTCTTTTGTTTGAAGAATATCCTTTTCAAGACACTCAATTTTGAGTTTTCCTTCTTCAATTCTAAGAATTTTCTAAGCACGGTCTTATGATCAATTTGTAATTCTTCAATGTAATTAGATATTTCAGCCGGAATATCAAAATTACTTACTTCAAATTCTTCTTCAGAGTCAGATTTTGCCATGAGACAAATGTTGGCGTATTCTTTATCACTTTCTTTGCACTCAATGTCACTCCATATTTTAACCTTCAGTGTTTTCTTTGTCTTCTCATACTTGCTCTTCTATATCTTCAGAAGAGGGTAGTTTGGTTGATATGTCCTCGCTTCTTACATTCCAAGCAAACCGCATCTTTGTTTTCCTCCTTGTTGTTGAAACTTCTCTTTTGCTCAGAAGTTTCAAAGGATTTTTTTCCTTTAAACTTCCTTCCTTTTCTAGCCATTTTTTGAAGCTTTTTTACCATAAGAGCAATCTCTTCGTTGTCTTCGTCATTTTTGTCTAAATCTGAATCATTAGAGTCAAGATTAAATTTTAAAGCTATTGATTTCTTACCTCTTGTGTCTTCTTCATTTAGACATTCTTCTTCATAGGATTGAAGTGTTCCTATGAGTTCATCCACAGAAAGAGGTGATATTCTTTGAATCTCTCAAATTGATGTCTTAATGTTGTTCCACTCCTTTGACGACCCTCGAAGAATCTTGTTCACTTTCATTGGATCTGATATAGGTTACCCTTGGTATGCCGATTGTCGCGACCAAATTTTCAGGTAGTGTACCACCTAGGGTTTGGCTAATGGATTGTTAAGCCTAAACTTAACTCGGGCTCTCCCAAGCCCATACCAAATCGCGACTTAAGGATTTAACATGCAAAAGATCATTATCTAGGAGTCGCCACTAATCAGTTTAGGGTAGGTCGATTAGACACCTAAGTAAAACAACGGGAGATTTACTTTACTCCTACGAACCAGAGATTATGGGTACGGGGACTTGGTTACACTAGATTTCTCTAATGCCCTTTCGGTACCATTCTTTAGAAAAAATGTTTGGCAAGCAGCTTGAATTGATTTTAAATTTATTTCTCTAACATGTGAGGTGATCATGCGGGTGCGCAATCCATCAATTTAACACCCAAGAAAGCAATGAATAAATTACAAACTTACCTCAAAGCAACGAAAGCATCTGCGTTGTTAGATCAAAACTCATATCAGCAATCCTAGATATGATTTCTAATTAACAAGCAATCACTCAATCTTTTTTGTTTTCATTTATTCAATGAGAATCATGCGATGCAATGTTATTAATCTAACATGAGTTGATATGACATGGTAACATGACCTAAACTATATGACATGAGTAAAGGTAATTTCTAAAGAAATGCAATAATTAAATATTCAATCTAAATTAATCAAATAACCTAACTCTAATGACAGGCAACTTCTAATTAAATGAACCTAATAATAATCACTAAATGACATGCACTTCATGAACCTAATTCTATATGACGTGCACATGAATTTTCTATTCTAGAAAAATGCAACATATTCTAGAAATTGAAACTAATTTATCCTAAAACAATTTTTTATGAAATTCGAAATTAAGGAAAATGCAAAATATAATTATCTAGATGAAGATTCTATCTAGTTTATATTAAGGATCAGGTCAGACTAAATCCTAATTTAAACTAAGATATTATCTTAACCTAGCCAGCTCTAACCTAAGATGCAAAAATCAATAAAACATGCAATTTATTCTAATATGCCATGACGTGCAAATAATGCATTAATTCCTAATTTTTTATGAAATTCGAAATTAAAATTAAACATGCAATTAAGATAATAGAAAAAAAAACTAACATCCTAAATGAGTGCACTTTTTCTTTTTCTTTTTCATGATTCAAAATAAAATTCATATCTAATCATGCAAGATAAAAAAACAAACCTAATCCTAATTCAAAATTTTTTGGATTTTTTCCTTTACGCAAAATAAAATTGACTTAAACATCACGACATCAAATCAAACAAGATAATGTTGATATCCGAAAATTGGCGAACCATATCTCGCGCATGAGATCGGGCTGTCCAATTTTAAAATCAAATCGCGAATCGAATCTCGAGCATGAGATTGGATTGTCGATTTTTGCAAGGAATTGCGAGTCGGATTTCGGGCGCGAAAATCGGACTATCAATCCCTAACTTGAGGGGCACTTTTATGTCGGAATATCAATCATGTACTTAAATGAACAAATTCATTAAAAAAGCAAGATATAAAGAAAAATAATAAAGAAAAAACTGAATAAATAATAAAGAAAATCTACCTAATTCCCTTTTCCTCTTTTCTTTTTGATTTTGTTTTTTCTGTTTTTTCTCTTTCTCTTTCCAAAAGCACGTTCGTGAGTCTCCAAGAGGCCGATCGGAGTAGGTCACCGGCAACGGCGGGTCACCGGAGAAGGGAGGCAACCGGTGCGCAAGTGGACCAGCTCGGCGGTGGTCCAGCAGAGGAGATGAATCGCGTGCGGGCGGCGTCCGGAGCAGCTGAAACGGGCTTGGCTCGGGTCCAATCTCAGCAGCAAGGGTCGGGCGGATTTGGGCGGAGGAGCAGGCCGTTGAACGAGCGGCAGAGACCAGCGGGCGCTGGGTTTCGCGCGGCGAGGCTGACGGCGGAGGCAGATCTCGGGCATTGGCTGTGCTGGGGCGAAACTCCGGGTCACACCAGACGGAGCGGTACACAATTGAGGAGCAGCAGCGAACGTGGAGCTATCAATCACAGCCGCGGGCAACGAACTTGGAAGGCCGGAATCACGGGAAGGAGCAGAAACAAATTTGATCGTCGCAGGGAGAAAGTAGAAACAGATCTGGTGGAGAAAAAAAAAGAAAAAAAAGAGGCAAGCAGCAAGTGAAAGAGATGATGAACAGTACAAGTCCAATCAACCCCCCTTTTTGCCTTTTCTCTTTTTTTTAACTTTTCCTTCAACTTTTCCTTCAACTTTTCCTTCTTGTGTTTCCTTTCACTTTTGAAAACCCACGAACGCAACCTCTCTTTCTCACTTCTCTCTTTTACTTTTCTCCCCCAAAACCAAGTGAAAAAAGAAAAGCCCCTTTTTCCCTTGTGTATTTTTCTCTTTGATTCCAAAGAAAATCCAGCCCCCCAAACACCTCTCGCACACATGGCCTTTTATAGGGAGAGGAATTGGATTTTCAAAATTCCTCGAGTCAATCTTCGCAAATCTTTTTACAAAATTTTCACCTATTGATAACGATCCAAGATTTCGATAAGATTACTCTTTAATTCCAAATCCTAAAAAGCCAAATCGCAATATTTCGTAACATTCGTTTTTTCCACTTGCCCTATCCCGGAAAATTTCAAATTTTTATTTTCTCACAAGATAATTCCTGATCATTTAAAAATAGGCTTGGCCAACTAATTTGAATTTATCCGCCACCGATTCCATAAAAAGTAAAAAAAAACAAATAAATCCAACCTAAATCTATGCGCTATGCAATTAATAAAATTAATCCCTAATTTTCTAAAATGGGCCGTCAAAATTTAGGTGTCAACAGCTGCCCCTCTTTGGAGGTGAGCTCGAAGAGGTTGCCTTCAAAGATAAATTGAGACCTAAATTTGACTAGGCATATGCATTGAATGATTTTTTTTGTTGATTTTTTCTGATATTTGATTTTTTTTTTTTTGTTGGAAATTGAATCCCATTTTAAAATGCAAGTTATATGATGCATGGAAATGCTAATGCAAATGCATGATGCAAAAGGAAAGAACATACCTGCAATTACTTACCAGTCAGTGCGGTAAAGTATCTTGAGGTACATGATAAATTCCTATTTACTTCACAGATACCCAACTCTCACTCAGGCTCCTTGAGGAGTCAAACAGGTAATAAATTGAAACATTGAGATCGAGAAGAACATTCACATCCAAAGTGAAATGTTCAACGACAAGAATTAAGACATCTAGATCCAGACTGAGATGTCAAAAGAACCTACCCGAAATATCTTACCTTCAAGGAGGGTAAAATGATTCATGATAGATTGGTGTTATACGTCCAGGACCCATACCATTCTACAGTCGCCCAGAATAATAACATTACTTTATAAAGAAAACTGCTTTCCTAGGACCCATACCATTCTACGGTCGCCTAGAATAGTAACATGACTTTATAAAGAAAACTGCTTTCCTAAGACCCGTACCATTCTATGGTCGCCTAGTATGACAGAATTTGGTTGTGTCTAGGACCCGTACCATTCTACGGTCGCCTAAACGGGGATTTTCCTTCCAGGACCCGTACCATTACTCTACGGTCGCCTGAATAGGGAAATAAAGTTTTGTCTAGGACCCGTACCATTCTACGGTCGCCTAAACGGGGGTTTTGCTTGGCTAGGACTCAAACCATTCTTCGGTCGCCCGGCGTCGCAATCTGGAGAAAAATCTTTAGGGACAACTCTATCGAGTGTCAAATTACTTAAAAGCGAAAATACCTGTACAATGACAAGTATTTAAGGTATAGATAGAGATACACTTACCTGGTGACATCTCTGCTCATTAGGGATATGTCTCCTATAAAACATGATTGTAGGAGATGCAACATGTACTTGTGTTTACAAATAAACACGCATTATTAACTTCCAGGACCCGTACCATTACTCTACGGTCACCTGAATAGGAAAATAAAGTTTTGTCTAGGACTCGTACCATTCTACGGTCGCCTAAACGGTGGTTTACCTTCCAGGACCCGTACCATTACTCTACGGTTGCCTGAATAGGGAAATAAAGCTTTTGTCTAGGACCCGTACCATTCTACGGTCGCCTAAACGGGGGTTTTGCTTGGCTAGGACCTGAACCATTCTTCGGTCGCCCGGCGTCGCAATCTGGAGAAAAATCTTTAGGGACAACTCCATCGAGTGTCAAATTACTTAAAAGCGAAAATACCTGTACAATGACAAGTATTTAAGGTATAGATAGAGATACACTTACCTGGTGACATCTCTGCTCATTAGGGATATGTCTCCTATAAAACATGATTGTAGGAGATGCAACATGTATTTGTGTTTACAAATAAACATGCATTAATTTAAGCAAGGTTTATGCATAATGATTTCTATCAACCATGCATAACCTAATTCCAATGGAAATGATTTCAAGAGAAAATTCCAATCCGAACACATAAGTGTCATGGATGTGTCAAATGAGGGATCACTTAGTCTGAAAGGACTTTCCACTCATCCTCATTAAAATAGGTTGTTTTATCCTGACCTTTGATGCAAGATTTTGACAATCACTTTATCTCACTGTCATCATGCCAAACAAAAGTCTGGGCAATCTTGCAAGTGGTACGACTTTACCAATCTGAGAGGTCTTTAATAGGGACTGTAATGTGAGCTTGGTCAATGATTTAACAAAGACGACTCTTTGAGTCGAGGCTATTTAAAAAATGACATTTCGCAACTGTCTTTGGATTTACAAGTCAAGAAACACGCGAAATGAGGCAGAAGTTATCTTACTCGCACTTCTTTAAGCGATGCTTTCAAGCATACGAACTCTTACGTTAATTCAAGTGCCCTAATCTGAAAAGACTTTGCAAGGGACATAACGTAGGCTTGGTTCATGGGTTGAGAAACGAATGGATCATTAGGCTCAAAAAAGTGTTTAAGGGATTAAAGTTGGTGATCATCTTGACATTTCCAACATTTTCCTTTCCACTGTCGAAGATTTTTTCTTCATCAAATCTCTATTAATTGCAACAACATTTGAGTTTAGTACCGCCTTTTGGGGATACGACTCATTATATCAAGAGTTTGATTTTTTCTTTGTTTCTCGGGCATTGGCCTTGCTTTTACCAGGCACACTGCTTTTCATGCCCCTTAGTTCTTATGCATTATTTTTACTTCTTTTGATGGGCATCGGCCTTGCTTTTACCAGGCACACTGCTTTTTATGCCCCATTTTTAGCACTTATTTTCTTTTAACAGAAGCTCCATTTGGTCAGCATTCTAGTTCATGCTACTTGAATGCTTTTTGTCTTGCCTCAGCATGGGGGATGATCACCAATTGGGTTTAATATGAAATGAATTTATAAGCTCAAGTGGGCTAAGCAATGGACAAAAGTGTATAGGATAGAGAAATGACTGCTCTTCATCATCCTAGGGCACTTTGAATTATCATACGAGTTACGATGCGAAAGCAATACTTGAAGATTGATGCAAGTGAGAGTAAGAAAATTCCTATCACTCATCTCAAACTTTATCCCAATGTGGGATGATTCTTGACAGGGATGATTTAAAAACTCTTCACGTGTATGGGTTCAAAGGGCTGAACAATTGGTGTACCTGTAGTGTTTTGGGTAGAGGAAATAACTGCCTCTCATCACTTTGGTTACCGTACCCTTTGCGAGATCACCTTTTTCCTTGCAGGCATGGAAATTTTCATACAACTCACTGAAGATTAGTGTATGGGACAGTGTATGGAGTAAGGTTGCCTTTCATCATTCCAAAGTATCCCATTTGACACATTCAATCTATCTTACGCAATTCATCAAGGAAAACATGCATGGTTTGCAACAAATATGAACAATTGAACTTGTAACTCATTAAAGCAATTTATTCATTATAAAAATGCTTGTAGTTCAAAACACAGCATGGCAAATTCAATCATGAGTAATTTCTCTTGACAGCATTAGAACTAACAGGAGTGAAGAATTCACGACCATCAATCTCTGCTAGGATTAAGGTACCTCCAAGAAGCACCTTCTTCACTATATATGGACCACCATAATTTGGAGCAAACTTGCTCCCCAAAATCTGGAATTGGATTGGACCATTTTCACACCTTTGCATGCCATAAAACCATCCCTGAAACAGAATGTAGATAGATCAAAAAGGCAAACGGGGTAAATTTTTTTTTTTTGGAAGATTTGTTTAAAAGGCAATTGGAAAAGCATTTTAAAAAACATTTTGACACGAGAAAGCATGATGAAACCCAGGCCTCAGAATTCTCCTTGGATTTTTCTTTTTGTTTATCGGCGGGATATCATCACCGGGCTAGTTTGGTGTACCTCATCATGCCCTCAAAATAAAACTTGTAATTTTATTGAAATTCATCAATCAATTACAATTTATTGAATGGAAAATGCGATTCAAGCCCTAAAAAGAAAGGGAAAATGAAAAAAATTGAAAACAATTCCTAGAAAGCAATAAAAATTCCCATGCATGGGAAACGTGCAACAGTAATAAGTTACTCTTGCGGGCCAAGACCCATTTCTTCCAGAGATCCTTCATCAATGGCATTCACCATATCCTCATGCTCGGGTAGAGGATTCCTCTTGACATTTGGTTGAGCGGTGCCGAAGGCAAATGCCTTGGTGTCCAATAAGTTTTGGACCTTATGCTTGAGGGTGAAACATTCATCAGTTGAATGCCCCAGTTCACCACTATGGTAGTCACACTTCTTCGACGGGTCGTAACTGCGATTTCTTTCAACATTAGGACGCTTTGGTTCGCTAGTAAGCAAACCATTCTTTCGGAGGATAATCAGCACTTGGGATGGAGACCCAGGGAGAGGAGAGAATTCCCTTCTATTATTTGCTCGGACAAATGGTTGACGGCCAGCGGTTTGTGGCTGTCTCGGATTCATTTGGATAACCGGAGTATGTTTGGCATTTTCTTGGCCATAAGCCAAATTCACATCTACATCCGCTTCCTTCTCCTTCTTGGCAGTGAATCTCTTGCTAGATGATTCAGTAAACCATCCTTCCCTTATCCCTACCTCGATTTGTTCTCCTACAGGAATAAGCTGATTGAAACTTTCGACGTACGTACTAGCTATTCGGTTACGGAACTCAGAAGGGAGGGTCCTCACGAACAATTTCATCAGCTCCTTGTTGGCAGGCTCCGGAGTGACTTGAGCGGCTAGATTTCGCCACCTCACGGCAAACTCCTTGAATGACTCACTCTTCTTCTTCTTCATCCGCTCAAGATCCTCTCGGGAAGGTGCAATGTCCATGTTGAACTTATATTGCTTGAGGAATGCGTCAGTCACCTCATTCCAGGTGTCAAGGAGATTTACATTCTTCATTATGTACCAGCTCAATGCAGGGCCAGTCAAACTCGCATGGAAAGATTGAATCATGAGGGGCTCATTCTTGACATATTGGGCCATGCGTACGTGGTACATCTGCAAATGGGCTTTTGGGCAGGAAGTACCATCGTACTTCTCGAACTCCGGCATTTTGAACTTCTTCGGCATCTTGACCTTTTCATATACGAACAAGTCGAACGGCGGTGAACTTTGTGACTCTTGCAATTGCTTCACTTTCTCCTCGAGTTTCGCAACGCGTTCATCTTGCTCCGTCTTAGGGACGTTGTCAATCTTAGCCTTTTCAACGGTGATCAAAGGTGGGTCATCCTCCAGCTCAAGCATGTCATCATCAATCATTTGGCCCTTGTTTGTCGGCTTCGAAATTATTATCTCGGGGAGAGCAGGTGGAGGAGCCGGATTCGCTCGGAGGGATTGAAATTGATCCATCATAAGCTGGATAGAAGCAAGCACTTGTTGGAGTTGAGTTTCCACAGCGGACATACGATCACGCATTTCAGTTTGGTCGGCCATTCTAGCTCTCAAACGCGTGATTATGGGCGAACGTGAGGGATCCGTTATAACCTAATTCCGAAATGAACAAAAGTAAGTAACCCATATGAAGTACGCCGGTCCATGACAAAGTCTAACGCTTTTATTCATTAATGAGATTTTTCTGAAATTGAAAATGTAAAAACTTTGAAGTGTCCTAAACACATGAACTAGGAAAATAAATGACTCAACTTCCTAAACATTAATCTAAAAATAGTAAGATTGATTCAAACACTTCATCTAGCTTGATCAATATACACTCGAGACGCCATTCGGCGCAATCGTTTGTTCTCCTCCTGAGCTTTTTCAGCAACTCTTTTGAGGCGTTTATTCTCAGCACGATTGGTGATCTTCAGCGGCACCTCTGGTATCTTTGGAAGCAGCTCCTCTTGAATCTTGTGTTGTTGAATGTACTTAGTCGAAGCATAGTACCTTCTTTCTTTACCCTCTAACTCCTCTTCGGGCCATTTGAGCTTTCGTGGATGGCACATATCCCACATCGATTTGATAGTGAGAATAGAATCTTCATGGCCTTGGCTTCCATCAACGAAGCTAACTCGGAGCGGATCTGCTTGTAATGCTGGGGGAAGCTCTTGCACTACCTGATACTGGCGAGTCACTCTAGTCGGATAGTACTCCAATGCTCCAGTGAATCCCAATAGAGGGATTGAGCCAATATCTCCACATGTGAGCCTCGCCACACGAACTTGAAACCATTTAGCATGCCATAGGAAACCCTTGGAAGTCGGTTTTTTCATGAAAGCTAGCCACCTAGAATAATGGTAATCCGGTGCATGTTTTTGGTTGTTCTCAAATTTTATAATAGGGTGATTAGAATCACTAATGTCATGTATATTCATTAAACCACCAAATCCCTTTATATGAGAAAGAAACCAAATTTGCAAAAGCTCGGGAGAGGAACGGAAAGTCTTATCACCGCTTCCTTTAAATCGAGTGAGAGAAAGAAAGGTTTCAGCTAGAATGGTGTTTACAAAATTTTTCCCTTCCAACACTTGCTTAAGTAAATGAGCCATCAAAGGGTTAATAGCATTCTTGCAGTAAGGAAAGATTATGAACCCAAAGAAAGCTAAAAGGAAAATCCTACGCATTTGAAATGAAGTGCCATTTTCAAAACATTCTTTTAGAAAAGATAAAGGGCAAGTATGGCGGTGAGCCTTCAAAACTTTTCTTATATTGTCCTCTTTAATTCTTAAAAAATCAGATAAGGCCACAACGGGATCAATTCCAATAGGTGGACTAATCAATTCAGCTTTCAAAGATTTTCCCAGGGCAATGCTATATTCTTCCAAGGTGGGAGTGAGCTCATGCTTACCGCCAAAGATAAAGGTGGAAGTCTCGAGGCACCAACAGTGAGCAAGTGCTTGGATGACACCACCATGGATGTTGATACGCAACAGTGGAAGTAGCCGAGCTATATGCGACTCTACAAATTGGCGACCACCTTGGTCTAACTTGTCCCACCAAGTGCTAAGCTCTTCCTTTGGAGGGAGAATAATTCGAATGTCCGATGTCGTCCCCATTATATATTGATCAAGACTCAAGACAATCCTAATGCCATGGACCGATAAAATAATGCAATAACGTAAGTAAATTGCAAAGGCAAAAATTTAGAGAACTTACTTTACCAATAAAGGGCAATCACATAGACATGCGCATGGTAAGTGGCTCGATTTCTAATCTACAAGGCTTAGCAAGGTGAAGCCACAAGGATGATCGGACTAGCCACGGGCTT
The DNA here is from genome assembly GCA_007663325.1 of Eucalyptus pauciflora. NCBI lineage: Eukaryota > Viridiplantae > Streptophyta > Magnoliopsida > Myrtales > Myrtaceae > Eucalyptus > Eucalyptus pauciflora. The sequence goes on along the minus strand of VMYD01000349.1, from coordinate 1,928,899 downwards.
GTGGACTATGTCGGGTCCTCATGACTCCGGCTTGGTCAAAGAGCCGACCCGGGTCGCGGGCATGCGGACCGAGGTGGGTACTCTTGACACCATGAAAGAAATTTCGGGATTGAGATGGGCGACTCGTACCACGAGCATGCGGTCGGAGTGGTATCCATCTCAACACCATCCTAAATGATCCTATGCGGCCCAGGTCCGGCGGCAGGTTGTGTGTGCAAAAGTGTAGTGCAAGATGCAAGGCATGCACAACAGTTTAAATCAAACAGCACTTCAATAACTTGAATACATCCTCAACTCCAACCTGCAAGACAAGGGTTAACAATCACTACTCCCCTTATACCTCCCAATCTGCAAGAACATTTAACACCTTAAAAATGTTAGGGACGTACCTGGGATCCTCGCTGCCAAACAAAAACATTTTTAAAAGAAAAATTGGCATAAGTCCACTAAGTGTTTTAACACAAGTCCCCAGTGGAGTCGCCAAGCTGTCGCGACCAAATTTTCAGGTAGTGTACCACCTAGGGTTTGGCTAATGGATTGTTAAGCCTAAACTTAACTCGGGCTCTCCCAAGCCCATACCAAATCGCGACTTAAGGATTTAACATGCAAAAGATCATTATCTAGGAGTCGCCACTAATCAGTTTAGGGTAGGTCGATTAGACACCTAAGTAAAACAACGGGAGATTTACTTTACTCCTACGAACCAGAGATTATGGGTACGGGGACTTGGTTACACTAGATTTCTCTAATGCCCTTTCGGTACCATTCTTTAGAAAAAATGTTTGGCAAGCAGCTTGAATTGATTTTAAATTTATTTCTCTAACATGTGAGGTGATCATGCGGGTGCGCAATCCATCAATTTAACATCCAAGAAAGCAATGAATAAATTACAAACTTACCTCAAAGCAACGAAAGCATCTGCGTTGTTAGATCAAAACTCACATCAGCAATCCTAGATATGATTTCTAATTAACAAGCAATCACTCAATCTTTTTTGTTTTCATTTATTCAATGAGAATCATGCGATGCAATGTTATTAATCTAACATGAGTTGATATGACATGGTAACATGACCTAAACTATATGACATGAGTAAAGGTAATTTCTAAAGAAATGCAATAATTAAATATGCAATCTAAATTAATCAAATAACCTAACTCTAATGACAGGCAACTTCTAATTAAATGAACCTAATAATAATCACTAAATGACATGCACTTCATGAACCTAATTCTATATGACTTGCACATGAATTTTCTATTCTAGAAAAAATGCAACATATTCTAGAAATTGAAACTAATTTATCCTAAAACAAATTTTTATGAAATTCGAAATTAAGGAAAATGCAAAATATAATTATCTAGATGAAGATTCTATCTAGTTTATATTAAGGATCAGGTCAGACTAAATCCTAATTTAAACTAAGATATTATCTTAACCTAGCCAGCTCTAACCTAAGATGCAAAAATCAATAAAACATGCAATTTATTCTAATATGCCATGACGTGCAAATAATGCATTAATTCCTAATTTTTTATGAAATTCGAAATTAAAATTAAACATGCAATTAAGATAATAGAAAAAAAAACTAACATCCTAAATGAGTGCACTTTTTCTTTTTCTTTTTCATGATTCAAAATAAAATTCATATCTAATCATGCAAGATAAAAAAACAAACCTAATCCTAATTCAAAATTTTTTGGATTTTTTCCTTTACGCAAAATAAAATTGACTTAAACATCACGACATCAAATCAAACAAGATAATGTTGATATCCGAAAATTGGCGAACCATATCTCGCGCATGAGATCGGGCTGTCCAATTTTAAAATCAAATCGCGAATCGAATCTCGAGCATGAGATTGGATTGTCGATTTTTGCAAGGAATTGCGAGTCGGATTTCGGGCGCGAAAATCGGACTATCAATCCCTAACTTGAGGGGCACTTTTATGTCGGAATATCAATCATGTACTTAAATGAACAAATTCATTAAAAAAGCAAGATATAAAGAAAAATAATAAAAAAAAAACTGAATAAATAATAAAGAAAATCTACCTAATTCACTTTTCCTCTTTTCTTTTTGATTTTGTTTTTTCTGTTTTTTCTCTTTCTCTTTCCAAAAGCACGTTCGTGAGTCTCCAAGAGGCCGATCGGAGTAGGTCACCGGCAACGGCGGGTCACCGGAGAAGGGAGGCAACCGGTGCGCAAGTGGACCAGCTCGGCGGTGGTCCGGCAGAGGAGATGAATCGCGTGCGGGCGGCGTCCGGAGCAGCTGAAACGGGCTTGGCTCGGGTCCAATCTCAGCAGCAAGGGTCGGGCGGATTTGGGCGGAGGAGCAGGCCGTTGAACGAGCGGCAGAGACCAGCGGGCGCTGGGTTTCGCGCGGCGAGGCTGACGGCGGAGGCAGATCTCGGGCATTGGCTGTGCTGGGGCGAAACTCCGGGTCACACCAGACGGAGCGGTACACAATTGAGGAGCAGCAGCGAACGTGGAGCTATCAATCACAGCCGCAGGCAACGAACTTGGAAGGCCGGAATCACGGGAAGGAGCAGAAACAAATTTGATCGTCGCAGGGAGAAAGTAGAAACAGATCTGGTGGAGAAAAAAAAGAGGCAAGCAGCAAGTGAAAGAGATGATGAACAGTACAAGTCCAATCAACCCCCCTTTTTGCCTTTTCTCTTTTTTTTTAACTTTTCCTTCAACTTTTCCTTCTTGTGTTTCCTTTCACTTTTGAAAACCCACGAACGCAACCTCTCTTTCTCACTTCTCTCTTTTACTTTTCTCCCCAAAACCAAGTGAAAAAAGAAAAGCCCCTTTTTCCCTTGTGTATTTTTCTCTTTGATTCCAAAGAAAATCCAGCCCCCCAAACACCTCTCGCACACATGGCCTTTTATAGGGAGAGGAATTGGATTTTCAAAATTCCTCGAGTCAATCTTCGCAAATCTTTTTACAAAATTTTCACCTATTGATAACGATCCAAGATTTCGATAAGATTACTCTTTAATTCCAAATCCTAAAAAGCCAAATCGCAATATTTCGTAACATTCGTTTTTTCCACTTGCCCTATCCCGGAAAATTTCAAATTTTTATTTTCTCACAAGATAATTCCTGATCATTTAAAAATAGGCTTGGCCAACTAATTTGAATTTATCCGCCACCGATTCCATAAAAAGTAAAAAAAAACAAATAAATCCAACCTAAATCTATGCGCTATGCAATTAATAAAATTAATCCCTAATTTTCTAAAATGGGCCGTCAAAATTTAGGTGTCAACACCGATCCATTGACAATGTTAGTAAATCTGCTGAACATGTTAGTTATGGATTTTTATGGTTTCATTTTGAAGGGTTTGTATTGTTGGAGAAGAATGTTTATTTTCATCTCCTTAACCCGATCAGTTCCTTCATATGTCACTTGCAACCTATCCTAAATTCGTTGATTCACAAGAAGAGATTCAATCATATTCAAATGAAGATAAAGAACAATACAAAGAGTAAACAGCTTTAGCATCTAGTGCTTCTCTTTTGGTTATGTCCGCATTAGATAAAGCTAAGATCTCTACTTTTTTGCCGCCTTCTTTCGAAGAAGCTATAGGTCTCACGCCTTTTAGAACCACTTCCCACTCCAAGGGATCCTTGGATCTAATGAATGCTTTCATCTTATTCTTCCAAATATTGTAATCTTTCCCATTGAAGTATGGGGGTCTTGTATCACTCTGTCCTTCCATCAGACTTGGCGCAATATTGCTAGCCATAGATAGATCGTTAACTCAGAAGTAGTATAGCACTTTAATAAAGAGTAATCGTGCTCTGATACCAATTGTTATGACTAAAATATCACCTAGAGGGGGATGAATAGGTGATTCTACAGAAATGAAAGAATTTAAATAAATATTATAACAAGACAACTTCTGATGAAGTGGTCAGATCTTACCAGTACACAATTTTACCACAATAATTAAAAGAGTAAGGGATAGAGAATTGCACACCAAGATTATAGCGGTTCGGGTTTTGCAAGCCTACATCAACTTTCCCACACTACAGCCTATAGGTTGAAATCCACTAGTAAGAATTGATTAGAGGTTACAAGTCCTGAGCTACAGAACACAAGTTCGTGTGAACAACTCCTCACACTCTTGGCCTCTAAAAGGTTACATAGTAGCACTCAGCAAGACAAATGTATGAGAACACAAAGCACTCTTCAGACTTTGGAATCAAAAGCTTTAATTCTCGTAAATGCAAATTCTTATTCCTTCAACTTCAAAACCTCCTCTTATATTCCTCCTAGTCCAAGCTGACTATTCGACAAGTCTCCAGGAGAATCATCCAGCCAATCTACCCGTTGGCCATGGATACAGTCAAGAAGATTTGATTGCTTCAGGATCGCCCAAGATGAAGCTTCCCATATGTATTTACCACCCATACAACTAATCGGGTTTTCAAAAGAATGTTTATGTTTGGAAAGAACAATTTGCCTTTAAAGGATTGTTTTAGGAAAGTTTGATTTCCAGAAGATATTAGGGAATCTTTTCTTTTGGAACTCTTCATAAATATGGCAAGGAATCCGGCTAGCTATTGCACGGGTGATTTACTCATTCCTAGTTGTTTGATACAATGTACAAGAATGGAATAATAATCCATGACTCCGATTCTGATAGAGATTTTCTGATTATATTTCATCAATTTTTTCACCTAAAAACTAATTTTGATTAGAAAACAAAGTCTCTACAATTTTGTCAATCATCGAAACCACTTAGGGAATGTTTTCTCAACAGTGCATAGATGTTCATATATTAAATTATCTGTCTCTCTTTCTCTTGCAAAAAAAAAAAGGATATTGTCTTTCTAATATAGCACGGCAATCGAACCCCTTAACTGACGTCCTTCGTTCCCCACACCGTCATCCCATATGTTTGATTCAAGAACACAGTTTAGAGGCCTGGCCCACGACGTGGTGCAATTTATCAAAACGTCGGACTCTTATGCCCTTGACTACGGCCCAGCCAACGCCCCTAAAATCCCAACCCCTGCCTTAGTATTGCTCGCTCTCTGGCTATCCTACTGCTTCTGCCCTCGAATTCAGCCAAACTGCTCTGAAGCATCGCTAGCGGCAACTCGTAGAAAACAACCAGCTGGTTTGCAGAAGGATCCTTGCTTGATTCGATCAGATGTGTGTTTTTCTTCAACATTTATCCTTTTTTCTTTTCCTTGTATTTCAGACTAAGGATTAAGTTTGTGGTTTCTTTGTATTTCGAAGTCTCTCTCTACCTTTTATTTCTGGTCGTTTGGTCTTCTCCTCCACAGCATAATTGGGTGCCATCAATTAGAGATTTGTTTGTCCTAAATATCCAATTGAAGTATGTCGTCTCCCTTTATATATCAATTCAATAAATCCATTTTTACATCTCAAATTACTCTAATCGATATTTTGAGTGAATGTTTGTGAACTAGTTGATTGCATGCGCCATACCAGAAGCAAATTCAACCTTAGATAATGGTAGTGTCGTTCTTCTAAACAAAAATACAATTTAGTAATGATTTACTTAGGTTTTTCGAAACATGTGTTGACAAAAATTAAATTGGCCAAATTGAAAGGGACTATGTAATGCGGTAAAAATGAGGATAAACAAAATTAAATTAGACTAGATTTACACAGCCATAGTTGCACATCAACATGCAAACACAGAGAAACTTTCTCAATTCATTTAATTCATTAACGAAGAAAACTAGGTTACATGAAATAAAGTATACTGATAACTCTATAAAGTTAGAGTTATTTTACCTATATTAGGTAACAAATAATGCAATGTCTATGAAAAAATATTTGGATTTCCTTCTAATTATTCGAATTTTCCTTATTTATGCAGAATAATGAGATATGGAGAAGATAAGGAAAAGAATCGCAAAAATTAGGAATTCAAATCAAAAAGCAGTGGAAGATGGATATCAAATCAAGGAATCCTTGATTTTGTTCCCTAATGTTATCTGCAAGTGTTGAGAGATAGATATCAAATCAAAAATCATTTGATTTACTCCCTAATTTTATGCGCAATTGCTTAGAGATAAGGATCTTGGATATATCATATAAATAGGAGAACATTGAGAGCTTGAGACATCAGTTAGATTTTTGTTAGATTGTTTTTCCTTGTTCTGAGAGTTTTTCAAGTATTTTGAAGAGAATACAAAAGTGATGATAGAATTCTTATTCTTCGATTCAAGATGCTAGGTTTGATTTATATTTTTCTTCTTCTGCTATGTTCTAATTTTCTTTTGTTAGGGCTACGATGTAGCCTAACCATGATGATGTGAATTTCATGATTTTTATGTTTTGCAATTGATTTCATTCATGTGAGTTATATATTATTGTGCATAATGCTTTTGAGTTTGAATGATCTTATATGCATATTTAAGACTAAGAAGTGATAATATGCAATTGCTCATTATAATATATAACCATGAATTAAACATGGATATATACCACGTTATTTGTGTAGCTTTTGGTGATAAGGTGATCCAAAAGACTCATTGTAAGTCGGGAATATTCATAGTTCTTAATGCACTCATATTTATTTTAATTTATATAGAGATATAGTAGATTAATAAACCGAGTAGGTTTGCTATATCTAGAGATAGGATAGTAAATAGATTAAGAAATTCTGTTATCACATGTTTGATATCGTTCTTGTATCCAGAGCAATTTGAAATTCATATCTAGTGGTTATGGTGAAATCGGATGCTTAAACATATTTATCTGATTGATTCATAGCATTTAGTCTCCAAATTTTGTTTTTAATTTATTCTCAATTATTTTTTGTTTGTTAGATAAATTTTAGAATTAATCTATTTTAGTATTTAATTAGTTTATAATTATCAATCTCCGTGGGACGATATTATTTCTTATCATTATATTACTTGTTCGACACATTTACTTGCATTTAGAATTTTATGAACATATACATATATAAGCGATGCCCTAAACTAGTAAAAAATTAAAAAAAAAATGATAAAAAAAAGTCAAGTGATCATACCAAAACAAACATCTAAAATTCTAAAAGAAATATTAAAATTCTTAAATTAATCAAATCATAATCTAGAAAGTGGAAATTCAAATACATCAAGTAATTGATTTTCTAAATATAAGTAAAGACCTAAACTACTATGCGTAGCCTAACCATGATTCTACTAACTAATTAGTTACTCTAATTAATTCTCTCTTGTTTGGTTTTCCTTTATTTAAAAAAAAACTAATTGTATGAAATTCTACTCTAAATTAACATGCATTGTTCTAATGACATATTACATGCAATTTATATGACATAATTATAATGAACCAGCTGCAATTTATTAACTATTAAAGTGTCGAGTGCTTTTCACTCAGCTAAGTGCCAAAAACCCGGTCGCCAATGAACTCGAGCCTTGACCGACGACCTCTGCTTCAACGATTAGAACAGAGAGAGAGAGAGAAAGAGAGAGAGAACGTCCGAACCCTAAAGAATTGAGGGTCAAGCAAGCGTGTGGGGTCGTGGAGATAAATTTTCCATGCATGGCGCTTTCATGTTTTGTGTTTCTGATCGTCAATTTGCGACGATGAAATTTGCTCAAAAAAAAAATTGCGACGATGAAAAACTACGAGTGTCGTGTTTTGATTCTCTTCTTTTCTAGTGGTGCAGAAGGAGAAATTGGAGTCCCCGAGCGAGCATTACGAAAGATATGATTGGACGGTTTGATGTTGCCGTTGACGATTTGATCACTCGTTTCGTTACTTGACTTCCGCTAGGGGTCGATGGTGATACGAATGAATAGTGAGCCCTCACCTACTACTTTGAATCATGAAAGGGAAACCCAACATGCATGATGGTAATGATGAAAAAAATCGGGATTGTGACGAATTCATCTTTAATATGTTTTATCCTTGAATTGTCATATGCTTAGTGTATGTGGGACAACTAAATACGTGTATAGTCTCATTGACCATTTCTCCAATTAGCCTAGGTCACATCTAATGGGAGAATTACCAAAAAAAATTGGACTTATTGCATTTGTGCAAATTCGATTATAAACATTTTGACTATTTGCTAATTGAGCCCCAAACTTTTTGATTATTTGTCAATTGAGTTCTTCTAGCTAATTTTGGCTAAAATTATTGATGTGGACGTCAACTGTCTTACGTGGCATAACCAACTCTGACGTGGATATTTTTAAATTTTTTTTTTTAAAATTCATCTCTTTTTTCTCTTTGTTTTTTTTTTCATTGTATTGACAAAGGCTTACGATTGAATTGGCATAAATACAATAAGTTTATAACTTTTTGGATAAATTTCCCCATATGTAATTATGAGCTCTCGAAACTTTTGTTGTCTATTTCCAAATATGAACGAGTGATAATAAAAATTTTGTCTCATCAATACCTCCAAACTTATATCGATGACCCAAATTTACTTTCCACGGGGCTTCTATCCATAACGGCCATTAAAAATCTGATATGGCAGTATTTGTGGAGATCACCGGGCATAAGGCTGCCACTTCAGATTTCTAACGACCATGCATGCCACCACGCGGGATTTAAATAGCTATATAGACGGAAGGTATTTTCTAGTAATTGGCACAAGTTTGAGATATTGGTGGAATGAAAATTACTTAGGAATATTGGCACCCAACGAAAAAAAAATATAATTTTAGGTGTGATTATCGCTTTCCAATTATGAGAGTTAACATCGCATGAGACAACGGCATGCGGTGAACAATAAAGTGTGATCGAGTAGAAAAACTCACACAGTTATTTAATAGTGCCACGAAATTCCTTTGTCTGGAGGATCAGTTTATGTTTTTATAAGCTAATCAAAAGGACTAAAGGAATATCACTCGAATGTTGGCCGGATTAGATTCCTGATTAGAATTTCATCCCCACAGCACACGTTAAAAATGAGGCACGCAAAGAAATATCACTGATTAATCCCCAAGGGGATTGACTTATTTATTGAGAAGTTACGTGAACTAGGCACACAAGATGAGTTCGAATCTCTGGACCACTATGTGTAATTAACTCAATAGTCGAGCAATCGACCAAAGTTTCGGTTCTTTTGTTAGGATTCGGTGTACAAACACAACAAAATAGAGAGTAAAGGTGAGAAAAAGAAATTGAGACATGAGATTTATTCTGGTCTACCTTTAAATTAGGGCTACATTCGGTGGAGAATTCTATTATAATTAATATCTCCCAGCTCTCAATTACAAAACAAAGAGATTATATATAGGCAACGGTAGCTATATGGCCCAAACTCAAACTATCAATAAAATACAGAACTAATGTAGTCTTGTGCCTTCCATTGTAGTTCATGAAGTTAGTGGGGTATATAATGGATCTAGGGCTTGTTTATATAAGTTCTTCTTCTTCTTCTTCTTCTTCTTCTTCTTCTTCTTCTTCTTCTTCTTCTTCTTCTTCTTCTTCTTCTTCCAGATCTCAATTACAAAACAAAGAGATTATATATAGGCAACGGTAGCTATATGGCCCAAATCCAAACTATCAATAAAATACAGAACTAATGTGGTCTTGTGCCTTCCGTTGTAGTTCATGAAGTTAGTGGGGGTATATAATGGATCTGGGGCTTGTTTATATATCTTCTGTTTACCAGTTCAACAAAGAGAATGGTCGTCTCGAGGGAAGTTCTAAAGCTTACCACGCAAGCAATTTATTAACCCTAACAAGTCTTTATGCATGGGACATACCATAATTAGATGGTAAGGACGCGACGGTTTTCGCTAGTAGACAATATTTCTCCGGACAAAGCCTAACTTTGGTTACTTCTGAACTAATTTCTTTATGTTTTGCTGCTTCTGGTGACATGGGCGAGGGTTTTGTTTTGATGAGAAATTTACTGTAGATGGTAGTTGGGAAAAAGGAATGTGTACTTTAGGCCCTTGAACTTGTACATTTCTTTCAATTAAATCCTTGAACTTTTGATAAATTTAGTCAAGTCCTTGAACTTGTGTCAATTTTCCAGATAAGATCCTTCGTGCTGCCAATGCAATTAATAGGAGTTGGCGTGCCCGTCGGGGCCGATCAGCCCAATGTGAAAAACTTTTTACACTCTGGACTAATGGGGGAGACTAAGACTTCAAAGTTAAGTACCACGCGACCGGCAGAATCATGCAATTTCTTAACATGGGCCCCTGAGCTTTTTACGTCTGACTCTTGCTGGCTTTCGAGGCTGATGGGTTTGATTAGAGAAGCTAGGCAAGTTACAAGACTTTATTCGACAAATTGGCGATATTAGGCGATCTAAAAGAGACTGAGTCGCCGCACGGTCACAATCCCAATCGATCGGCCCGTGACACAAGTAATTCAGTAGACAGATCATTCAATGAATTTGTTTTCTGAAGCCTTAAGTGTCATTTGAAGCAAGATCCTTGGACTAAAGCGAACGCAATAAAGCATTAAGGAGGGAGTACGCGATAAAGGATTTTCGCCGGAAGAGACGAGAGAGAGAGAGAGAGAGGAAGGAAGGCCGGGGCTTTTCGGAATTCGGATTGGCCCTTCCATCTAATGTCGTGGGTTTCCTTTCCTAAGGGGTCTAATTATGCAAATTGGGTTGATGGGTCTAAACTGATATTAATGGGCTGCGCCCATGCATTAACGGTCAATTGAACTGAAGCCTCCTTATTTTTTTAATAGTTATATTATTATTTATGACAAAAAAAATGCATATTTGATTTATTGGCAAAAATTCAGGTATTAACAGTGATGATGTGGAAAACAAATCAAATTTTGGCCTTGAAATATTGTCACGTCTTGCGACGTTGCGTCTGGTGAAGTCAGGCAAAGCTGAAGGAAACAAGTGCCGAAGAAAGTGTGAATGATAAATCTTGATGTGTGATTGGTTAGATGTAGCATAACATAGGCCTCAGTTTTTCAAAATCTAGTTCAATCTGCCTAGCCTGTGCATGAAATCGGAATCTAGGCAACCCCTTCACTCCATTAATGGTCTAATTAGCGATCACTGCTGCTTTTGAGTATACAATGATCATGCGTTCTAAGAATTCTTAATCTGTCGATTTTGATCAGCTGCACTAACATTAAGTTCTCTAGTGAATATAGTGCTCTTTGTCGAATCGTTACTTTCAAGTGATCTAACTGCAGTGATGAAGATGTAATTAAGTTCAAGCCAATTAAAAAGAATTTAGAGGACAATAGCAAAAGCAAAACTTAGAAATGAAACACAAATTTTACTGGTCTGATTGCTCCAAATTCGATGAATGGTAAATCAACGTCATATATCTCTCTGAAGCAGTGGCGCAGAGCTCGGTTAATCCTCGGGACGATAGTAAGCGTAAACGGCGTAGAAGGCCTGGATGAAGGTAAGGACTAGGAGAACAAAAGCAGGGGCAGCCTAAATGAATGACCAGGGGTTGCTGAAGTACTCGCTTTTGATTGCCCATCGCACCTTCCACTAGTTCTGGCGGTACCGGTCACTTGCTCGAGTAACTCGGCCAAGTGGCTAGACTCAATATCGAACCGGACATCCTTAATGAGATCATTGAAGAACCTCATGACCTCCTCGTCGGTTATGGGGCACTGAGACGGGAACGCCACGTCGCTCGCCATCATGAGGATCACCTAAGTGGTGGTGATGTAAATTAACGCGGAACCTAATTGAGATATTGCAAATCGTTAATGCGAAAATCACCGAACAAATAAATGAAGAATAATAAATAAATAAATAAATAAATAAAACAAATTTATGTAGTTCAATCCGAGTCTTTGTATTTATATCTACGAGAAGATTCAGCAACAAATAATTTCACATACATATTTGAAGTTTAAGGTATCGGCCATTTTGTAGAAAGCAAGGGACTGGTTTGAGGATTCGATTATGTATGGGGGAGGGGTTGTTTAGCATCCACGCCCTTTTAGTACTATATTTTCCAATCAAGGTTACGAGGCGCACTCGTCAAACAGTTTTTTGAAACTATAAGTAGGGGTGAGCACATTTTCTGGATAGAACTGGGAACCAAGAACCGAACCGGAGGGTAGGGCTCCAAAAAAGAGCCCCAAATCAATTACCTTCACTTCACTTCACACTTTCATTGTTGTTTGAGTCTCTCCCATTCTGTGTCTCTGCCTGTCACCGACACTGCTCACCCTTGATGCCACCGCCGAACGTTGCTCGCCCTCGATGCCGCCGCCGTCGAACGCCGCTGGACGCCAATCGCCCTACGCTCGCCTCGCCCTTGCCTCCCTCGACACCATCACCCCTCGCTGCTCAGCCGCCGGATGCCGCTAACCCTCGATGCCGCCGTTGAACGCCGCTGGACGCCAATCGCCCTACGCTCGCCTCGCCCTTGCCTCCCTCGACACCATCACCCCTCGCTGCTCAGCCGCTGGATGCCGGTCATCCCGCCGCCGGACGCCAGTCGGCCCACGCTTGCCCCGCCCTTGCCTCCCTCAACGCCATCGAGGGAGAGATGGCTGTGGAGAGCAGATCTCAAAGGAGGATTCAGTCTCTATATCGTCATCTTTCACCACAAGCTTCTAATGAAAGCTCACTTCTTCAACCAGTCAGTACTCTCTCTCTCTCTCTCTCTCTCTCTTCCCGTGCGTGTCGCTTTTGTTTCGTTTGCTGAAAATGTTCGATGTAGTTGGGGCTCAGTTGATATCGTGAATTTTTTTTTTCTGTTTCTAGTTTTGATGATGAAGACTGTAGTGAGAGCAGAGCAATTAAGCCTTCGAGATGGTAGATAAGCTGTGGTAATCGTTGGTATGGTGTTGGACATTCATGCCCTGCCTTTTTCTCCTCTTGCTCCCGGAACCACAACCCCTGGCAAAGTAAATTTATTTTTCTTCGCTTATCTATTTGTTCAGTCATTCTTATTCTATTTTAAATAGTCTTTTATGGGATGTTTACCTTGCTTGTAATGCGAGTTTAAGAATGAAATTTGTTAATGCTGGCTGCAAAAAATTACCAGATTGAGCATTAATTTTTTGTGCTCTTAGTCTGGATTTCAGTTGAAAGAGAGGTGGGAGTACTCTAATTTGGTCCATTTGGGGAAATTAGTTGCTGGAGTAATCTAACATGTGCTAGTCTCTGTAATGTGGATTGATGCTCGTCTCTGTCGATGACATGGAGAACCTAGCCGAAAATGATAGGAGAGCATCATATAAAGATAATGTAGGAATGGAGGATAGACCTGACTAGTCATATAGAATGAGAAAGGTTGAATTGTAGAAACATTAGGATTGTGAAGATAGACGCACAGTCTTGTGTCAACTTTTACCCATTTAAAGATAGGTTTGTAGAAGGGAGAAACTGGTTTAGAAGCAGGTGGTTTTGTCTTTGGAGGAGTGGGTTTCTGCTTGGATGATGGTGGTGGAGAAGGTTTTGGAGATGTGTAATGGGTAGTTGCAGAGCAAAAAACTGGATGCGGGCACTTACCATTATATTCTCCAAGGGGTCCAATGGTTGTGTCTCTGTCTCTTCCTCTTTGAAAAATTTCATGCTCGGATGAGCTGCACTTCTTTCATTTACACATTTTTTCTGCTAACTTGGGGTATTGCAATGCAGCAATATGCTAAAGAGCACAGAGATGCTGCCCTCATGCAGGAAGTTACGAAGCTTTTGAAGAAGAATAACTTGCCATTGCAACCCAGCACGGCCGATATTGTCTTCAGGTCACTTCCGTGCTATTTATCCTGTTTTCATGCTGTTTATCCTGAGAATGAGTTATCATGTAGTAAGCCATTATTGCACTTAATTGTGTGAAATGTACTACATGGTTATCATGCAATTTATCCAATTTATTAGTGTCTTTTATATATAATATAATCAACTTGTTTTTATATTAATCATTGTCTGCATTGCTACTCTCAATCTAATAGTTTACTCATGTTATTTGATATCCTTTTTTTCATGGAAAAATTTTGCAGCATTTGTAACAATACAGACCATTGGGGGTTGCTCACAAAGTAATCGAAGAGATTTGTCGAGGGTGGCATGAAATTGCATAAAGCTGCATTTGACATATGGATGGAGTTTGCTGCAAAAGTAGGTGAGAAACACTCACTTTGTCTCCCTTTGCTCCTCTCAAGCCCTTGTCCCTCAGCAATTTTTGTTTTCCATTTCTTCTCACAAGTAGTTTTCTCATCCAAGTCCCACCACTTACTACAAAAGATGGGACGTGCTTGAATATATTCTTCTTTGGCCATTTTTTTCTTTTTTGGAGATTTATGTGATGCTGGACAAGTATGAGATCTTCTATGAAAGGTAATCTAGCATCCTGAAGTTGAGTCTATAACATCATTTTATTTCAGCTTATTGAAGGTATCCTTCTTCGTTATAGTTCAAATCTGAAAATGAAAAAAAAAAAAAACTGTTGGAACTTGGAACTAACTGTGGAACCTATGACAGGGTAGGTTCCAAGTTCTTGGTTCTGATGGGTAGGTTCCAGGTTTCAAAAAAGGAAGAACCTGTACTCAAGGGTAGGTTCCAAGTTCTAAACGGAACTTGTAAGGAACCAGGAACTGCTCACCCCTAACTATAAGTGCAATTTCAATTTTCCGTTTAGAGCAACGATAAGGAAACTTCCACAACACTTTATGCATTGGCATGACTCATGTGCTGTGTGTTTGTGTGCTCTTTAGAATATGCATAATGACATGGTAGATATGTATGAGTTCTAATTGTTGAGTGTATACATGTTCAATTTGACTAAGAGAGAGTTTGTTTCGCGAAAAATATTTTCCGAAAAAATATCTTCCTTATTTTGCAGTGTTTGGTTCACTTAGAAAAATGAGTCAACAGTTCATTAAAAAATGTTTTCCTGCCGAAACTTAAATTCAAGAAATGATTTCCTTTTTGAAAGAACCTGAAAAGGTTCTCAAAACACGACTAGATATCAGCATTTAGACTAGAACTTTACACTTAAACACGGAAATCCCAACGTTGATTTTCGAGTCTTGGTGTTTCCATCAGGTCGTGCCTGAGACCTTAGTGCTTGGGCCTAGGCACCCAGCACCCACACCTAGGTCCATTCAGGTTGGGCTCGAACCCTTGGTGCCCGTACTCAATGCTCTGACACTTGAACTCGACATAAAGGCCATGCTCAAATCGCTGACACTCGATCTCTAGTCCCAACCTTCAAGCCCGATGTTCACAAAGGCAATGGGCAAGTGCTCAATGCTTGAGCTTGGGTCCTTCTTAATGAAACACTTGTTCTTATAAAAATATTTTTGTAAAAAAAAAAAAAAATTGAATTTTTTATTAAAAATTTTGATTTTTTTTTATTTTAAATTTTCTTTAATTTTCTTTTTTTTTTTCATTTTCTTTTCTTTATTTTTCTTTTGTTTCAATCAGTCACCGATCATGATGACAACAGATTAGCTCGAGCCTCGCTAGATTGGGTGAGCTTGCAGCCTCCGATGTCGAGGCTCAAGCTCACTTAAGGCTTGTAAACTCAATTCTCACTAGATTGGCTGAGCTTGTGGCCTTCAGTAGCGACGCTTGAGCCTCACCAAATCAGACGAGCTCACAACCTTTGGCGAGGAGGCTTGAGCTCGCTCGAGGCTAGCAAGCTTGTGACCTTTGGTAAGGAGGCTTGAGCCTCTTCACATCAAGCGAGCTTGCAGCCTCTGGCAATAAGGCTTGAGCCTCGTCAACCTTGGGCGAGGCTAGAGCTAGTCTGTGGCAACTATCGCCATGGCTGATGATTGGCCAAGGAAGAAGCACAAAGGAAAAAAGAAGAAAGGAAAGAACAAATATATAAAAATATAAAAATTAAACATACGAATTTTTTGATTATTTTCTCTCATTAGATAGTCCTTATCAAATGATTAAAAATAATTTTTAGGTATTTTGCAGGTTTTAGTCAAATATCAAAAAATAAAGTCGTTCTTCTATAAAATAGCTTTCTGGAAAATATTTTTCAGAAATAGTATTTTGTTTGTGAAACAAACATACCCTAGATGACATTACACTTGATAATGCGTGAACAATTTTGAAATGATGGAGCGATATTCTTATTTGGCCTAGTTAGGCAAATGTATTATAATCCTTTTGGCCATTTATGAAACTGGGTTTTAGAAAAAAAAAAAAAAAAAAGATTAGGAAAATATCTATAATTATGGAAACAACTTTTCAGAAAACATGACGTGCGTGAAGCCTCTGTTCATGGTCAGCCAGCCATTAACCCTTCGGCTTAGATGTGCTTGGACTCATGGGTTGTCTTCCATGCAGCGTTTCTCTAATGCTACAATTAAAACAGACTTAACAATACTTTAGAGAAATTATAAAATCTCCTAAATTAGATCTAGCGGAAAAACAACTGCACTTTTTTGGAATTCCACCTATTTATTAGAAGAATGACAGCCTAGACCAGTAGGGTAACTACTACATCTATTAAATATCTAAATTTTAATTTGAGCACTATAATTGTCATGACGCTAATCGAGGCAGACCTAGGGGTGGTTTGACGGATTGCTAATTTGCTAAGTAAGCGGAGATAGGCCCCTCGCCAGGAGATGCTGAGTCTTCGCATCGACTTTCCTAAACCTTATGAATCGCAACTTAATGATTTATTAAATGAGAGTAGAATTGCTACTAAACTATTTTAGATCAGTTAGAACTAGTAGTCAAGTTATATGTAGGGCTCATCTTATTTATGCAAACCAAAGGTTTCGAATCAGGGGCTTGGTTATGCTTATTTTACTATATGCCCGTTAGTGGCACCTTCTGTCTTTTAGAGGAAAAAAAAAAGCTGTTTAATCCAATCTTTTTCATTTTTTTTATTCCTAAATATGCATATATATGTTGTCATGCATAACTGCACAATAATAATAATAATAATAATAATAATAATGATGATGATGATGATATAATAAAGGTGAATGTGAAAAAAAGAAAAAAAAGTAAAATGTAAAGTGAGTTGTATTGGCAAAATTAAAACATGATCTCATCATAGGATTCTTGTGAAGTAATGGCCTATATGGTAACATTTCTATTTCTCTCAATTTCTATTCTTTTGTTT
Organism: Eucalyptus pauciflora; assembly: GCA_007663325.1. NCBI lineage: Eukaryota > Viridiplantae > Streptophyta > Magnoliopsida > Myrtales > Myrtaceae > Eucalyptus > Eucalyptus pauciflora. The sequence goes on along the minus strand of VMYD01000349.1, from coordinate 1,911,885 downwards.
TCCGGAAAAAAAAAAAAAAAGGAACATAAATCTGTTTGGTAATACTAACTTACTTTTCTATTCCCCGGAAAAGAAAATTAGTCAGTGAATAGATTTGGAACATAAATTAAAAAAAAAAATGTAGCTTCTTGTTCCCGAGAACAATTTCTAAAAATAAGGCAATTTTCTCTTTTATATTTTTCTTGTGTTGTTCTTCCTTGTTGCGGCCATTGTTGGCCACCTCCAATCACCCGCGACCATCGTTAGCCGACCGCCATCGTTGCTGCCCAACCGCCTTCAACCGTCGTCGTCGTCGTCGCTTACCATCATTGCCGTAGGCCCCCGATCCCCGGCGACCGTCGTCACTGCCGCTCAATCGTCGACCATCGCCTCTACTCTCCACTGCACAATTGCCACCCATAGCCTATCGGCACCCCCGCCAGCCGATGATTGCCATCGACCGCCGTCACCGCTACTTGACCATTGGCAGCCTGTCGTTGCCACCACCGACTGCTGGAGGCAGACGAGCGACCATGGGAGGAGATGGCGGCCGGTGGGTTGTGGGCAATGGTCGTGTGGTGGCGGTCGGCGACGACAGTTGGCGGTCGGTGATCCGTGAACAAGAAGAAAAAAACAAATAAATACAAAAATTTATAAATCCTATCAAATGCATTTTTATTCTTTTTCTATTCCATGAGTAGAAATTTTGTATAGTTGTCAAATGCATTATTTTACTCAGAAATTGTTCCCCAAAGTAGAAATAGAAAAGAATTATTTCTGAAAAGAAATTGTTCCCCAGAGTAGAAGCATTATCATGCGCCCCTAAATGTGCACAAAGCCTAAATGAAATCTTCTATCTTACTCAACAAACTTTGAATTGACACGCAAAAAAATAGATTAAAATAAGCTAGACTAATCATATCAAAGTGCCAAAAACGACTAAATGCAACCGAATGACCTTTCTTTCTTTTTTAAAAAAATGAAATGTATATTTACCATGATGGGGCTATGAAGCAAATCATAAGTATATATACTTGAGACAGATATGCTATCTTACAAACATGGTTACCTTAGCCTTTCAAAAGGGACTATCTTTTAGTCTCTAAGTAAGCTATTTCATAAACTTTAAAGTTTCAGATGATTTATGATCCACATAATTCATAAAATGATAAGTGGAGAGTGCATTTATAAAATCTCATCATATCAAGCTAGTGGCATGCTCTTTATGCTAGAACCGGATCATTTGGGGGAGGAGGATGAGGAAACTTTTAATAAGACGTGTGGAAAGCAGACACGATTTTATTACTTCAGGAGAGTCTGCCTCAAACATTGCATCTTTGTGCCTCACACAGGCATCAGGGGAAGGGAAAGCCAAACAGTCACGCAAAAGACAGCAAACCCGTGATACAACACTCATGGTCGACAATTATATATGACAGACAGAATGAACAGTGACTCCCGTTCGTTTTGCGGAAAATAATTTTCGGGAAAACATTTTTCAGATTTTCCAGCGTTCGTTTCACGGAAAATGAATTCCTCGAAGAAAATGTTTACCATCAAAGGAAAAATGTCTTCTAAAGTAGGGGAAAATATTTTCCACTTTTAAAAAGTGAAAAACATTTTCCTCACTTGATCTCTCTTATCTCACACCTCTACAAATCATGACTTCCTCCTCCCCTTTTCTTTTTCTTCTTTTCACTTTTCATTCGAATAATTTTTTAATTTTCTTTTTCTTTTTTTAATTCGAATTATTTTTAATTTCCTTTTTCTTTCCTTTTCTTTTTTTTTTTGGTTTCCCATCTTCTTCTTTCTTGGCTAGTCGTCAGACCAAGTAAACCTCAAGCTCGTCAATCTCAAACTCGCGCTCGTTGATATGGTGAGCAGAAAATATTTTCCTTACCAAACACCGAAAAATATTTTCCAAAACATTTTCAGGTTTCAGCCAAATACCAGAAAATAGTCATTTTCCAGGAAAATGACTTCTGGGAAAATATTTTTCGGAAATGGCTCATTTTCCGCGAAACGAACGGACCCGAATAGCGACCTGTCTTCCATTTGCTATAGTATTGCTACGAAGAATGAACAGTAGTTTTTAAATTGACATGTATGTTCGTCGCCTACCAATCAAAGACCTATTTTGAGAAAGTCTCCTTCAATTACATTTGCTACAGTATTGCCACAAATATGGAACAGTAATTTTTATTTATCTTAGAGGAAAACTACTGGTGTATTTATACGCATGAGACCCTAAACTAGTAAAAAGTTTCGAAAAAATAAATAAGACCAATTACATAAAAGAACAAATAAAATCAAGGGTTTTTTCTATTTGATTCCTGTCGAATGGGTCGGCCCTCACTTTTCGGAGTCTAGGGGGTATACTCGGCCCTAACAAAAAGTTCAGCCCCGACCGAATGGCTTGTCCGTGCAAGGACGTGAATTACTGAATGGGTGAAATCAGTTATTTTTAAAAAATATATATATATATATACGAATTATATCTTGAACTTAGAGATCCACATGGACCAGGAACAACTTTTTACTCAGATGAAATTCCAAAACGGTAAACAAAATTAAGGAAATTCATTCTCATTTATAGATCGTTCTCAGCTTCGAAAAAAAAACCCACCTTTCAGCTAGTTTTGAGTCCATTTTCCCAATTCGATCCCTAATACTTCGCTGTTTCTATGGTCCATTAGCGATTATTTCTTCTTTTGGGCCGACAATGATCATGCGTCTGAGAAATCTCTGCCTGTCAACTTGGATCAGTTGCACCAATATTAAATTCTCTAGTTAGTGCGGTGCTCTTCATCAAATTTGCTAATCTATTTGCAGTGATGAAGATGTAATTAAGTTTAAGCAATCTAAAATGAATTAGGAGTACAGCAGCCAAAGCAAAACCCGGATATGAAGCACAAATTTTACTGGTCTTATTTCTCCAAACTACATGGATGGTACATCAACATCATATATCTCTCTGAAGCTGTGTCGCAGAGCCTGGTCACTTCTTCGAAAGATAATAAAAGTAAATGGTGAAGAAGGCCTGGATAACTGTAAGAACTAGGAAAATAAAAGCAGCGGCAGCCGAAATGAAAGACCAGGGGCTGCCGAAGTACGCGCGCTTGGTTCCCGCCCACCACATGCGCCACTTGTTCCGACGGTATTTGGTGACTTTCCCGAATATCTCGGCCAAGTGGCTCTCCTGGAAATCGAACCGGACGTCCTTGGCGAGATCACAGAAGAACCGCGCGACCTCCTTTTCGGTCCCTAGAAGGTTCGTGAGTATGCCGCACTGAGACAGGAACGCTGCATCCGCTGCGTTGCCCATGAGACCACTCATGAGGACCACGTAACTGCTGATGTGCTTGGTGCAGTGACAGTAGCTCTGCTCATAAGCCACGCAGTTGAGGAAGAAGGCAGTGGTGAGAAGGTCGAGATTCAAAGGAGGGATCCGGAACACTCCGTGATCAAACATGACGCCTATTAGGTTCTCGCTCTTCCTTGGTTCAAACTTTATCCCCACCTGAAGCAGATGAGTCACGGAGGGCATCAGTTGCAGCGACTCTTCATCAACCGGTGGGGAGCTTTCGGGAATAGGTTTGCCGACCAAGCACAGTCGGAACAAGTCGAGCAAGTGATTGATATTGGAGGATCCGAAGTGCGTCTTGAAATGGTCATCCGGCAATACAAGCGCGGGGTTGAAGAACAAAAAGGCAATCTCCTGGATGGACTTATTTTTATCAGCAGGAGAACTGGATAATTCATAGACCTCTTCAAGAACGAAGAATGGGATCTGGTTTTCAATCAGGACGAGGTCAATCATGAGGGCCGATGCAATCCATGGCGTGAAGAACAAGGGGTCGTCACCATGCCGTCCGAGATTGGGGAAGCTGTTGGCGCGGAATAACTCGATGAGGAAACAAGCATCGAGAACCATCATCTCAATCAAATCCGAGGATTCACAATTGAGGGCCTCTGAGTAGCAATCCCGTATGTCAGTCTCCAGCTCGGCGACAGCCAGGAAGTAATTATCCAGGTCCGCGCCACCTCTGATCCGATTGAGCATTGTGGAGAACACTCGAGCTTTGTGCTGCTCCATCATCTTCAACTGCTCTTTCCCGTGGTGGTACGGGCCAATGGACACAATATGGGGCTTGTAAGCGTTGGGGTTGCTCTCCACCTGGCTCTGGGGTGTCCTGAAGATGTAGCAAGATCTGCCGGCCCAGGGCCTCAGAAGAGTTGGCTTCTGCTGAAACAGGTCCTCCATGCGAGAAGACCAGCTGTACCCACCCTCTCCGCTCATTCTGGTTTTGGGGGTTGATTCCGGCGAGTCAAGCTTTCAGGAGCCGCATCCCCTGAACATTTTGCCGACTGAAATGTTACGCTGATGCAAAGCATTGTGATGTAATCTGCGTCAATAGACATTACTATTTTGGAAGGCTGGAACATCGTGCCTAGCCCCAGTGGGCACACAAGTTCCTTAAAGAAAGACTTTTTCATGTCATTATCATATTGCGTCAACGAAAAAGGAGTCTTACCGCTCGGCTGCGTCAGGTATGCTCCAAAATATGTTTTACATGTGTAAAATATTACTACTCACATTTTTGTCCAATCAACCATTAGTAATTCAAACAACAATTTTACCTTGATCAAGTTACACAATAATAGATTGTTAAGTGCTTTTAGATTGGACAGTAAAAGGCCTTCTCAGTTGTTTAGTAACTTAACAAGATAATGATTTTTTCACTCATATTCCACAGTAGATTACAAAGTGTTTAAAATTTTTCAAGTGGACCCATCAATTAAACACATTAAAAGGTTAGCCGTGCCATGTTGTCCGACCGACATCCACACCTTAGCAATATACAACCAAAATTAGCCGGAATGATGGAATTTGTGCCAGGTCAAAAAGTTTAGAATTGAATTGGCACCAAGTCAAAATGTTTAAAACAAAATTGACATTTAAATTTTTGGGACTTTTAAAATTTTCTATCTTTAAATAATTTTTATTCCAAAAATAGGGATTCGGGCCGGGCCCCTGACCCTGGTCCGAATATGGGCCAAAATCTGGTCTCACGGGTTTGGGCCACAAACGAGATTCGGCTCAAGGCACCCGGAGCCCATTATCAATAGCGATTGAAGTCCAACTGAAAAGCAAATTCGGTCCAACCTAATTTCGACGACGTCCTCTTCAAGAACGAAAGCCCAACTCGTCCATGGCTCCCACCAAACACCCCAGAACATTACAATGCTTGATTAATGAATTGGCCCTTCAACTTTCAAAATGAGCACAACAGGACATCATTGGGAGCCGCCTCAATCCACTAACCCCCGGACCGCCTCCATTAAACACGTTTCACAACTTCATTAAGACATTTCAACAAACTGCTTAAGGGTATGTTTGGTTCAGCATTTTCAAGGGACTTTTAGCCTCCAAGACCCCTTAAGGAAATATTGAACCATTTGTCAACTATTTTGAAGGAGCTTTTATTTGAAAGCTAGCATTTGAAAGACTGAAAGTTCAATACTAATAAGGACTAGTATTAAGTTTTCAACATTTGGCCAAATGCTGAGATTCATTTTTTTCTTTCAAAATTATCTATACCAATTCTTCAAATTTTCAATTTTGTCCCTCATTATTTCTTTTAATTAAAAAAGGACAAAATCCTTTGTCAGTCAAGCAAAGAGCTATGGTCGCCGACGAGCCAGACCTAGTGCGTGGCGGCAATTGGTCAAGGTTGGACGACCCTAGTGAGGGCTGTTGGAGGTCGCATAACCTTGCGTGACCCAGGCTACGTGCGACCCAAGCAACCATTGCCTTGGTCTCATGGCCTCAAGCAACCCCCGTTTGGGTCTCACAAGGGTCACGAGGGTTGCCTGAGGCTGCAAGACCTGGGCAACGGTTGCCCAAGATTGAGCGACCTCCGATGGCCCTTGCTAGGGTCGTGTGACCCTCACCAAAGGTTGCACAATCTCAAGCAAAACATGGAAGGTGGTGTTACCTTGTAGAGGAGATATTCTTGGCTACGATCACTAGTCCAGTCAGCGCTTGGGAAATTTGGGAAACGTCGCTTGTGGGAAGGCCCCTTCTTCCACTAAATGTCACAGCCGCTTCATAGCTCCGACGTGTCATGCACTCGACCAAGACCAAGAGGAGAAGAGAGAGACGGCCGGGACGCGCTTTGATCCTTAATTTTTAAGTGGGTCATGGCCTACTCTGGCTGGATTTTAAAATGTCTAACAACTCATTTATAGCGCAACCCCAAATTTAAGAGTAAAAAAAAATGGGTGTATGTCCTATTTTGAGGCTGCTAAAGTGTCCGAGTCTCTCTCTCTCTCTTTTTCTTTTTTCTTTTTTTTTTCTCCGTTTTGAAGTGAGTGTTGTAAAATGATTGCACATAACCTAAAATAAATTTATAAGTGGAAAAAAAAAAACGGCTAAAATGAGACAAAAAGACCAAACTTGACCTTTCGGTTACCCCTTTCCCTGAATTTGGGAAACATGGCTGGAAAAGTTCGCCGTTATTGATTGTTAGCCTAGCAGCACCCTAAAGTTGCTGGCTTTGTCATGAAATTGAGGTTTTGGTCTTATGGGTGCGGATGAAATCGTTCAAACGTCAATTTGGGAAAGGATGTTTGTTGCATTTGCTTAAAATATAAGTGAATTTTGAAGGCGATCGGTGATTTATTTAGTCCTGTACCACGTTGGCAAGACAATTCGGGACAACCTCGTATTTGCTCCGGCCGAGCCTAGAAGAATCGGACAAGAACAGCTGGAACTCAGATGCACACGCAAAGCAGATAGTAAAAAACAGGAACTCACTTTGCAAAGCAGATGCACACGCAAAGCAGATGCGCCAGTCAAAAAGATGAACTCACTTTGCAAAGCAGACGTGCTAGTCAAAAAGATTCTTTGCAGAGCAAACGAGCTGATAATTATACTTATCTTTATGCTCCCATAATTGTGAGAATATTGGGTGGTCCGGGACCTCCACGTCAGCGTGGTCCCGGACCACTCACGCGGCGCCACGTGGAGTGTGGGCCCCTAGCTGTGTTCTGCAATTTTTCACCCCTCTCTCCTCTCCCTAGCCTGCGCACGTCTACTCTCCTCCTCTTCTCTCCCACGTCGTTCCAATTCAAACCAACGAAAGGGCATTCTCTCTACTCTTTGCTCCTTCTGCTCTCTCTCTTCTCTCTTCTCACTCAATCTCCTCTTTCCTGACCCGACGACTCTCCCAAATAGCGCTCGCTCTCCGACAACGACGGCCGCGCTCTCTCTGACGACGGCGACGCTCCCGCCGACGGCCATGCTCTCTTCGACGACAGCGACGCTCCCTCCTGACGACGGCCTCTCTCTCTACTCCACGGCCTCTTCGCTCTCCGACGACGGCGACTCTCCCTCCCGACTACGGCCCCTCTCTCTACTCGACGTTCTCTTTGTTCCCGAATCGCGCTCTCTCCTGACGCTGGGCTTTCTCCGACGAGGGCCGCGCTCTCTCCGCTATGGTCAAAGCCGTCTCTTTCGAGAAGCCCTAGATCTGCGACGACAATCCCCGCTTCACTTCGTACAGGGCCAACGAGGTCCTTGGTCGGAACTGGTGAGTTGGTCCCTCGTGTCGATTTGATTCGTGGGGCTTTTCCCGGCCGCCTCTGTTTTGGTCGGTCTAGCAGATAGGGGAAATGGAGAGGATTTCTGGGCTCTGCTCTTCTTTTGTTTTGCTGTATGGGATCTATCTGTCGGATGAAGGAGAGCTTGTTGTTTTGAAGTTTGAGATATGTTGTGAAGGAGCGATTTTTCCGGCTGCCTCTGTTTTGGTCGTTCTAGTGGGTAGTGGAAATGGAGATGATTTCTGGGCTCTGATCTTCTTTGTTTTACTGTTTGGGGGTAGTCCTGGGATCTATCTGAAGAATGAAGGAGAGCTTGTTGCTTTGATGTTTGAGATTTGTTGTAAAGGAGTGACTTTTTGTGGAGGGTACGTATTAACTCGTTTGGTATGCGAGAGAATTTGAAGGATAGAAGGAATACGAGGGAAGAGATGTTGATTGGTGTACCAGAGAGCGTGAAAATAGGGAGGTTTTATTGGTACATCATCAGTAATAATTTCAATTTGGGGTGTGATCTTGTAATATAGATATAGCGTATTTAATAGGCAGACCAATCAGAATACAGGATTACATTTCGCTTGTAGGACTCAAGGAAAGCTTTTCCGCAGTTACAAGCGAATTCATCATAACTAAGCAATCAGCACATATCCTGTCATGTGAATATGTATCTATTTTTAGGGTGAATTGAATCAGCGATGCCCCACTTGTCCTTCTTTTCTCAGTTTTTACATGCAGCATCAAGAGGAAACTTTCTTTATGACGTTTTCTTCATCAGTATTTTGTTCTCTCTGGAGTAGAACATACTTTGATTTGCGATTGCTGTGTGTATATGGTTTTTGTTTTCTCGCGGCAACATTTTCAATTGTTGCCGTGACACGAAAGGAAATTGGAGGAAGAGGATGAAGCGCTTACTAAATCAATAGTATTCCATATCAGTTATTTAATTTCACAGCATTTTGCATCACTAACAGCCAAATTTTCTATTAATTAATAATATTACTTAAGAGTCTTTGTGACAAATGTATTCTGGTTGTAACTTCTGCAGAAATAGATCTTAGGTTCACATTGCAAAGTCATGGTTTTGTGTTTTTATCCCTCAATAACTAACCTAAGCATCTTATAGGGACTCTATGAATGGCAAGATGTCATTGCTCGTGCTCAGGATGAAAGTACTGGTTATATATTGCCAAATAAAACTCTTCTTGAAGTTGGTACTGTGAATGTGCAAAGTTATACATTGATTTATCTGACCATTAAATCTTGTGCTTATACTGATTCATTGATGATTGTTGTTTTGTGGGAAAAGCCAAGCAGATGCCTGTGACCACTGGCAAGTTGCTGCAGTTGGTCAAATCAAGGCACCCATATGTTGAGCGTAATCTTGCTTCAGTCGTCAGCATTATTAGGATTTCAATACAATATTTTAAGATATAGGAGTAGAAAAATGGATATAGCCTAACTTTATGTTTGATTTCAGATATGTATTCTAGGTAGCTCATTGGTCGAAGAGTCATAGTTTAGGTCTTTTATTTTTGTTTGGTGCACATGACTTTGGCTTTTATGGTTTCTAAGGGCTGGGTTTTGGAGCGCAATGGCCTCAAATCTGAGTAATCAATCTCGTAATGTGCTCAGCAAGAAAGTCATGGTCAATAAGGAGGTATCATGAATCGTATTGTCTTCATCTTTAGACTGTTAAGTATTTGAAGCTACATTATGCGATTGTTCTCTTATTTTGGCAGTTGAATTTGCTTATGTACCGGAATCCTTGGACAATATAACTCTCTTTTCGATTATAACCATGATGTCATTTGTTTTATTATTCCCTGTGACTTTTTTCACGGAAGGTCTCAAGTTCACTCCTGCATCCCCACAAGCCGCAGCGAGTGTTCTTTCAAACTTTAATAATTGCTCAAAAGGGTTCTGTATATGGAAGTTTTTCTGATATGCCTTTTTTCTCATCTTAACAACAGGCGCAACAGGGATTAAATGTCCAGCAGGTATTAACCAGGTCCGTCCTTGCAGCATTGTGCTTCCATGCATACCAGCAGGTGAGGCTTTTTGCCCAATGCAATATTTTCATTATTTTTGGGTCAGGGGCCACACATTTCTTTGACGATCTAAATCTTTAGCTATATTGTGTGCCTCATTTTATAATTACTTTTGGCATTCATTTTGAATTCTATAGCTGTGACCTATTACTTTAAGCACTCAGAACCCCTTGAGTCTTCTCTATAGGACATCGAGTTTAGATAAGCAAATTTACGGGATGGCAGAAAATCGAAAGGATCAATTTGTGACATCACTAGTGAAAATTTTTTGGAACTTTTGAGAAACCAAACAGCTGTGTCTCAATCATTGTGACATCAGTTGAAAATCACTGTGGGGCAATAGTGATTTTTAACTCATCTCGCATCGGATCAATTCTCCCTTGATATTGTTGATATTCTTATTGGATCAGCAAACTCTATAATGTTGTCTGTTTACATGTCTATAGAATTGGATAACCGTCTGCTTCGGATTAATCACGATATGCCACAATATCCGCACTAATGTGCATAGTGTTCGTGCCCGCAAGAACAATGAAGTACATGCAGGAGAAGGAATTGATTGTTTTTCAGTCATGCAATTCTTCAATAGCACTTTTTAATGGGGAAATACCAACCTTAATTGTTGAATTTGTGCAGGTCTCTTACATGATACTACAGTGGGTATCGCCAGTGACCCACTCCGTAGGAAACTGCGTGAAGCGTGTTGTGGTCATTGTCAGCTCAATTCTCTTCTTCCAAACTCCAGTTTCACCAATAAATTCCCTAGGTGATTTATGCTACCATCTGAACAGCCTTTTTCCAAGTTTGTTATTTTCTTGGCTTTTGTTTCTTCCCCTTCCCTCCCCAAACCTTAGTGAGAAAGCATATAATGGCATTTGCTTCTAGGGAAAATGAGATCTGGTGTATGTTTATTGGTTAATCAACTGGTTTAGCTTGGTTCCATAGTACTATTATTGTCATTGCTATTTAGATTATTTTGCTCTCATGGTTATGGTTTTGTTATCTTTCTCATTGTGGTGATGTTATTACGTACGGGAGTGGCCCTTGCTGGAGTCTTTCTGTACTCACGCGTGAAGCGCATTAAGCCCAAGCCAAAGACTACTTGAAGGACCACCAATGATGCTCTGGAAGAACGAAACAGTATCGATAGTGGCAGGGTCCTATGGATACATTGAGCCTGGTAAGTTGATTATTACTCTCATAATCTTCCATCGAATTGATCAACTATCAGATCTTTCCAGTGTCCCAGTTAATAACCGTATTACCCTTGCAAAATAGCTACTGGTCAATGCCAAAAAGTGATGAAAGTATCACATATGCTCATCACCTTTCCTTAGCTAACAATGCTGCAATTTTTTGATGTTTGCCGACAGAGTACAGATACACCATGAAGGTTGACGAAAAGATAGACATATACAGCTTCGGTGTCGTACTGTTGGAGCTCATCGCAGGCAAAAGGCCTCTAGACCTCGAGTTCGGAGAATCCGTCGACATTGTTGAGTGGATACGGAGGAAAATCAGGGACGACAGAGCTCTGGAAGAAGCTCTAGACCCCAATGTAGGAAACTGCGAGCATGTGCAGGAGGAGATGCTTTTGGTGCTCAGAATAGTGCTCCTCTGTACTGCAAAGCTACCGAGAGATGGGCCCTGCATGAGGGATGTCATAACCATGCTCGGAGAGGCGAAGCCTCGGAGGAAGAGCAGTAGCAATGTATGAAGCTAGCAAAGACAAGCCAGTTTTTAGCACGTCACCTGTAAATGGCCTTCTCTAGGGACTGAGTTCTGAGCATTTGAGTTCCTTTTGGCCAATAGTTCCTTCAATTTTTCTCTGTATGTAGAATTTCTTAATTAAATGCTTGTAGCTACTGGTTCTGATATCTGTAGAGATCACCGGTATATGATGTAGGTACCTTTTTTGGCAAATAAAACTTCATTTGCTGTATATGTCCATGTCCAGAATCACTGCAGCACTATGTTTATAGAGCTTCAGTTTTTCTTCTTATGTTGTTTTCTTGGTAACTTTCACCCGGAAAGCAAAGGATATCAAGATGGTCGTTTCTGTTTAAGAGGTTCTGGTTGGTAATGGCAATGGAAATTAACACATTCTCAAATTTGAGGAAGAAACATTGCATGACATATAAATCATGTAGACCAAGTTCATCGGAATAATTGATCTTGTAATGTTCGTCTATATAGTTTATAGAGCATGCAATAATTTCTCGTTTAGGTCAATGCATTAAGGAGTACATGGCATTAAGGGGTTCATGGGTTATGAAGGGTATTTTTGGTTTTTTATTTATAACATGAGTTGTTTTAATTAATTTCTCTGTGGTTTTAAACTACGTGCGTGCAAAGTTTGATGGATTAATTTTGAGTATGGGAGCATGTACGAATTAATTTCCGAAAGCTTTAAAGAAAAAAAAAAGTTGGAAAAGGGTTGTTGGGCAAGAAATAGAAAAAAAAAATGGGGTGTCAAGTTTGGACGCCAATTTTTTTTTGCCCAACAACAAAATGAGGTTGTAAACTAGGTGTGTGTAAAGTTTGATAGATTAATTTTGAGTAGGGAAGCACGTACGAATTTATTTCCAAAAGCTTTAAAGAAAAAAAAATTGGAAAAGGGTTGTTTGGCAACAAATAGAAAAAAAAATGGGGTGGGTTGGGATGCCAATTTTTTTTTGCTCAACAACACAATGGGGTTGTAAACTAGTTGCGTGCAAAGTTTGATTGATTAATTTTGAGTACGGTAGCACATACGAATTTATTTACGAAAGCTTTAAAGAAAAAAAAAGTTGGAAAATGGTTGTTGAGCAAGAAATAGAAAAAAAAATGGGGTGTCGAGTTTGACACCAATTTTTTTTTGCTCAAAAACATAATGAGGTTATAAACTAGGTGAGTGCAAAGTTTGAAGGATTAATTTTGAGTACGGAAGCACGTACAAATTTATTTTGGAAAGCTTTAAAGAAAAAAAAAAGGGTTGAAAAATGGTTGTTGGGCAAGAAATAGAAAAAAAAAATGTGGTGTCGGGTTCGGACGCCTTTTTTTTTGCTCAAAAACACAATGAGTTTGTAAACTAGGTGCGTGCAAAGTTTCATGGATTAATTTTGAGTACGGGAGGACGTATGAATTTATTTCGGAAAGCTTTAAAGAAAAAAAAAAGTTGGAAAAGGGTTGTTGGGCAAGAAATAGAAAAAAAAATGGGGTGTCGGGTTCGGACACCAATTTTTTTTTCTCAAAAACACAATGAGGTTGTAAACTAGGTGGGTGCAAAGTTTGATGGATTAATTTGAGTACGGGAGCACGTACGAATTTATTTCGGAAAGCTTTAAAGAAAAAAAGTTGGAAAATGATTGTTGGGCAAGAGATAGAAAAAAAAAAGGGGTGTCGGGTTCGAACGTTAATTTTTTTTTGCTCAAAAACACAATGAGGTTGTAAACTAGGTGCGTGCAAAGTTTCATGAATTAATTTTGAGTATGGGAACACATACGAATTTATTTCCAAAAGCTTTAAAAAAAAAAAAAAGTTGGAAAATGGTTGTTGGGCAAGAAATAGAAAAAAAAATGGGGTGTCGAGTTCGGATGCTAATTTTTTTTTGGTCAAAAACACAATGAGGTTGTAAACAAGGTGCGTGCAAAGTTTGATGGATTAATTTTGAGTACGGGAGTACGTATGAATTTATTTCCATGTGATTGCACATTGGATCGGAAGTGGACTATAGCCTAATAGTCCACTTCTAGATAACATGTAATTAGAAGTTCCTATTGAAGATGAATTATCACTGTTATAGTTTTCAAGACTTCAGAATCATGTGAAACATCATGTTATATATTCACGATACTCTATGCATGTACTGTTTTGTTTTTGGATGGACTATAATTTGTTGATATTTTGTTAGCTACATAGAAACACATCGAAACGAATCATATGAAGAGGGTAGAGAGGAATGAGTGGGCCAGCGAATCTACGTAAACTTCCTGCTTCAACCTGGTACTAGAAATCGATCAAAAAAAAAAAAAAACCTGGTACTAGAATTGGCTGGAGCAATTTGATATGAAGCGAGGACTAAGATTTCTATTACTTGTATTGGTTCAAATTTGTAGCAGTATGATTAAGAATGGTACTTTGGTAATGAAAGATGCGTACGCCGTGCGATGATTTTCATGGAGAACATTCATCAGCAACACAAAAAGAGGTAGCCTTTGGTTTTGCGCAACTGAATGAAATTGCTGCCACGAGTCAGGCATTAGGGGTTGATGTATTGATGCTCAAGTTTCCTCGAACAATACGATCGAGCAAGCCAATAGTTGGGTTGTGTTGGATGGCATATCATACGACTGGTGAAGATAAAAGGAAATTGACAGCTACAACTCACTAAACCAAACAAGACAATTGGCAGCTTTAAGCAATCAGGACATCCACATGCTATAAAGGAATTGAAACCTTATATCATTCAAAAATCTGACTATGTACCACTATACTTGAGATTCACGAGTGTCAGTTTCGGAGATGTCATGAATGCATTTACAATGGTGGTTGTTTATTCACAAGGCAAAAAATCAAAGTAGACACTCTTCCTATCTCACCTCACTCATTTCATCTTCCTGCCTCAGCTAGTTGAATAATCAAATTCTTAAACCATGATTATTTCATCTTTGTTCAGCAAAAATGAGGACAGGTGGGCGGTTTAAATGGTGCACCTCGTTTTCAGGGCTTAGTAATCCTTCATCCATGTGATTGCACATTGGATCAGAATCGGCGAAGAAGTTGTCTACTGCAGCTAGAGATTTTAATTGCTGAGCGAGAGATGAAATAGTCTTCCGGCACTCTGCAAACTGGCTAGCAGCGACTGCTAGCTCTTGCTCCCGTTTTACATAACAAAACTAAATGAGAACTTAAGAAGGAAACTAAATTCAGACTAAGGAGGAAACTAAATTCAGACTAATCATGATCGCCCATTTAGCATGAATAAAACATTGGTAAGCTGATCCTATCAGATAGTCGATGGTGTCAGCAAGCGCAATGTTGCTCAAAGCACCACAACCCACAGAAAAAAATAAAATAAAATCGCCTAGCATGAGACTTTTCTGGTTAAGTTAGTTTAGAAGCACCCTATTGCAGCACTGTAAGTGCTTTTTAAGCGCGAAAATTACATTACATCAAAGGTCAAGTGCTTTGAAATTCTATATTAACCTCTGAATGTCTTCAATGCTACAGTGAAATTTGAGATTTGTTTAGATTGTGCCCCATTCATACAGTTTGTACTAATAAAGTACAAGATGCTAATGCGGCCCTCCAGTTTCTAACATAGCTATATGTCAATATGAAGATCAAAACCATACTGCATTACTGGAAAATAATCATTTCATCTTCCTTGAGATGGCTATAAATAAATAACTATTCACCTGGGAGATTGAAGTCATATCTCATAAAAAAGCACCCAAATCAGATGTCCAGACATAGGATGTGAATGTACCAAGAGAGGCATCTCTGTTTTCTCATGCAGATGGAACTCACTCTACATGCAACTGTAACATTGCCACTCAAAATGTAGTAGCGGGTTTGTTGGCAAACTTGATAAATTATGTAAAAGGAGCAATACCATCTCAATAATTTACTCATGTTATCAGGCTTTCGATTAGATATAGACTAACATCCACAAGCCATAGAGAACTAACCTGCTTTACTTTTAGCTGTTCATCAGAGACAGCCACACGCTGAAGCTCGATCTCATGCTGCAATTCGGCATCCCTTTTCATATTTAGATTTTCATCCTCCAGCTCCCGACATTTTGCCTCATTTTCAGCAGACAAAGCACGCTCTCTTTCAACCTCTTCTTGTAGTAATTTGTCATTAAGGAGCAAGTTTTTCATCTCCTCTTCAACATCCATCAGTCTTGACTCTGTTACTTCCATCCTCTCATGGGTAATCCATGCTTCCTCCTCTGCAGCTTGCTTCGATTTTTGTGCTGCAGACAACATGTTGTTGAGTTCTGTCAATCTCATCTCAACCTCATTGAGCTGACTCCATGACGTTTCAAGTTGCTTTTGCCATTGACTTAGAGCCATCTCTAGCTTCTCCTTTTCTTCTTCCTTCTTCTCTAATTCCTCCTCCAGCTCTGCCGTTCTATTGATCATGGCTTCAAGCTCAGATTTGAGAGTGACTTCATCGGATCTGTTTTGATCCAGAGCAGGCCCCACTCCATGGTTGCAGCTTCCACTTTCTGGGTCTGGTAAAGCTGCAAGCCTTTCCATCTCCAGAAAATCATCCATTAAATTAAATTATACAAGTTCTCCTGAAGAGACCATGAGATTCTTTCCGAATGATTTCTCTTTCTTAAAATGGTTGAGTTCAGTTATTAGAGCAGATGCCCATGACTCAGAGTGGCACGGCTCACAATCACTTGGCTCCAAGCAACTCGCTTTCTGCACGTCATTCTCAACTGCTAGCAACCTATCCCCTTCATCTGATTGGCTATCAGCGAAGGACTCTACACAAACCAATGATGCAGAGAAAGACTTAAGATCGTTTGTCGCGCTTGCTTTCCGAGACATGGCTCTGAGTTTGCAGCATTCAGCTTCCAGCCTAGCTACCTTCTTTATGCTCTCTAAATGCCGTTTGCTGGCTGTTTCTGCTGCTTGGGTGCTCAAATCATGCTCAATAATCCTAAGTTCTAGCTCCTCCGACATAGAAAGGACTTTGGCTTTGAGGGCCACATTCTCTTTTTCAGCAGCATCAAGCTTAGGGCCGAGATCAGAACATATAACTGAAGAAGCTTCACTCTTGGCTGCTTGAAGTTGGGCATGGACATTGGAAAGCTTAGTCTCAAGCTCGGCCTTTGTTGATTCCCACTCACGAGTTTTCTTGACCACAACTTCTTGGATCTTCTGCTCTTGCTCTTCCCTCACCTGTCTGAGCTGCCTCACACATTCCTTAAGTGCTCCATCAAGATGACTAATTTGATCTTCTAGTGTCGAGTTCCTTTGTGTTGCAGCCTCCAGTTGATTTTTTAGCACCAAGACTTCATTTTCAGCCTTCTCCCATCCTACCATTGAATATCAGAAGATAAAAACTTACGATGAAGTACATAGGCACAAAAATGCAAATCCGAATGCAATGTCAAATAGATTTAACGCAGGAACGGTTGAAGTAGATGTCATCCTCAAATCTGAAACTCCATGTGATTTCGCTCTTGCTCAGATTGAAAGCTTCCAATCTAGTATCCTCCTTCACTTTCTCCACTTGCTTTATTGACGTCTCTCGGCTGCGAGACTGGAGGAGGAGGAAGTAGTTATCGATGATTATAGTGGCGCTTTAGGTTGTTTGGAGCACTTGATGAAGAGGGGCAAGTCCTCATCCACTCGGGACTCTTGGTCCATTACAAAGCCAAGAAACAACTAATTACGAGCCGCCCTTTTTCTAAGAGGATGGCCAGCAGAGCAAGAATCAAGTTGATCAAAGCCCCTCGAGCACACCCCAGCCGATTGGTCAAACCAAAGCTGCAAATCCACCACAGAGAGAATCCAATGTGTGAACAAAAACTAACACAGAGCATGAACCTTCCACATATTAACATAACCCAACATCGAAACTTCAATCACAACATGAACTTGTGAGATCACAGACTAATAGCATAATTAGAGCAAGGAAACAACTAAAGTTCATCTTTTGAGCTTCCAAGGCACGACCCAACACTCTATTTGGCACAAGAGACGCACATCCCATTACGAACAACCTCCGCACCAGTGTAGCTTAATCTCAATCTCATGAAACGAACCTACCCATGATGCATCATCAAGCTAGAGTACACTTGCTCATCAACATGGAACAGAAATAAGAAAGAAGAATCCGTGACACCAGAAAGAGAGAGAGAGAGATATGGACGTCGTTTACCTGGCCGCGAAGGAGACGGAGACTCGGAGAGAGGTTGCTCGCGAGGTTGGCCAGTAAGGGCGCTCCGCAGAGGAAAGAGGGAGAGAGTGGAGCGGAGGTCGCGAGAGGGAGGCGAAGGGGTGTCGGCGTCGGCGTTGGCGTCGGGCACATAGGCGGAGGCTGAGGTGTGGGCGTTGGAGTCGGGGGCGACGGACTCCGACGCTAACGGAGCCAACCGGCAGAGGCGAAGGTGGAGGGCTGTCGGCGTCGCGTTTCGCTGGAAGAGAGGCACAACTTCGCAAAGGGGGGAGAGAGAGAGCAGAGCGGACGTCGCGAGAGAGAGGCGGAGGAGCGTCGGCATCGGCGTCGGCTTAGGGGGCAATGGAAGCAACCAGCGGAGGCAGAGGGGCTCAACCTTTCTTCTCCAGCAACCTTGCCTCCGAGCCTTCCGGTGTGTGGGGGTCTCGCTCGGCAGGCGACGCTCACTGACGTTGAGGGGAGCTCGAAGAGGCCTGCTTCTCCTCTGCGTGCAGCATCTGCGATCTTGGGAACGCCGGAACGAACGACGGAGCGAAGCGAGCGAGCACCGGAGTAGGGGCGTCCGTAATGTGGTTTGTCGGCGACAGCAGGGGAATGGCCGCTTGATGC
This sequence comes from Eucalyptus pauciflora, assembly GCA_007663325.1. NCBI lineage: Eukaryota > Viridiplantae > Streptophyta > Magnoliopsida > Myrtales > Myrtaceae > Eucalyptus > Eucalyptus pauciflora. The sequence goes on along the minus strand of VMYD01000349.1, from coordinate 1,893,742 downwards.
ACGGCGGAGCAGCAACGAGCGCAGGGAGAGAGAAATTTTCAGATTCAAATTTTCGAGAGGAAAGAAATGGAGAGGACGGAGGAATGAACGGGGTTCTCTTTCCTTCGTTTGAGAAAGAAAACAAAAGCTCAAGCCGTAATAAAATGCTCTGATAGGAGAGAGAGCGTGCAGGCTAGGAGGAGAGAGGGCTCGACAGGCTAGGAAGAGGAGAGAGAGGAGAAGAAGGGCAGAAGACACCAAGTGGGCCCACCCCTTCACATGGCATCTCGTGAGTGTTCAAGACCACGATGACATGGAGGTCCGGACCACCCTGAGCACGTGCCAATCCCTCTTTGATCGATAATATTTGCGACTTCCCAAGACTAGTCGTTGACCCTTTCATTTTTAATGCGCATGCGGAAGCAAAACCATAATCCCCTGACAATAATAATCTTGGAATAGAAAAGCATGACAACAATTTCATAACAAAACACACATTTGTATGTACACTGAGTCATGTACAAAAGTCTATGGCCAAAAGACTACAAAAGTCTAACCCTCCAAAAAGAATCGGTCCTAACTGACCTACACTTTAGATCATCTCCTCTCAGCTCCAGGTCCTCCACTCGACGATCCTGAAAATTGAGCCCACGATGGGGTGAGATATAAATCTCAGCGAGTTCACGCTCTACACCCCGATTAGGAGGGAAATACGCCCTGGTGTCCTAACCACACAATCACTCAATGAGAATGGGGGACTCACATTGCTTCAGTTACTTTTTGCATGTCAGCACAGCTCATATCTCAAATGCATATAAATAATGCACACAACAATTGAGACGCCTTATCAATTCTATCAATCACAAGCATCCTGATTATAAGGCCAAACTGTTATGACATGTCACATACCATGTCACACAGTTTTGTCTCATAATCAATGACATCTAACTCAATCACCCATGCGTTCCAATTGTTAATATTTTCCCCAAAGGGTACCACCTACTCATAAATTCAGAGTCTATTGGCACAGCTAGGTATCGTCTCACCGCCACTGAGCATGACAATGTCTATATCTTAATAGACGGCTTCCTCGAAGGGGCGTAGGTCCAGAATCTATTGCGACCCGAGTACAAACTACTCATAAGTTCGGTGTCTTCTAGCATAGCCAAGCGTCGTCTCACCACCACTGAGCATGGCGACGTCTATATCTTAATAGACGGCTTTCCCGAAGGGGCGTAGATCCAGCATCTACTGCGACTCGCGATCCAAAGAATGGATATCCCATATAGGGTAATGTTTGGCTTAAAAGTCCGAGACGGTTTTTCATTAACCAACACATGGCCAATGAATCTCGGCCCAGAATACCGTGCGTTGCACTCAAATATCTCCATTAAAATAGTAATTCTAGCCTATTTTCTTCATATTAAAAACACCCGATAAAAATAGTCGTGTGTGGGTACATGGTCAAGTTGAACTCGAAAAATTCATATCCTCCAATTTAAAATCCCACTATTTTATATAGTATATAAAACTATTTTCGGTGTTAAAATCCGACACCTGAGATTTTCTGAATAAATATTAGAATTTCATAAATTCTGAAATTAAATATTCCAATCTCCAATCAACACTCAATTGGCATAATTTAACACTCAATTGTAGAAATTAACCACTCCATTGCAATCAACATGAAATTCCGGTAACTGGCTATCCCGGTCTAATTTCCGGAAAAATAATTAATAACTAATTAATTTCGAGAATTAATTAAATAATTCAATTTAAATACTAAAATGCCAACCTAGGCCAAAATTCATTAAATTCAATACCAATACGGACCTGGAAAATTCCCGAACCCTTCAAGATCTAGGCCTCACTTAATCTAATCTAACCACTTAACATGCATAATTGCATAATTAAATCACTAAACTAATCTAACTAACCACATAATTCCTAATTAATTAAATCTAAATACCCCTTAGACGTCATTAGCCTACTAAGAAGGGTTTAGTGCATAAACTCACCGGTTTATTGCAGAAACCGGTTCACCGCGATGGCGGCTGAAACTTGAATTTTCAACGGCATTGATGGACACTTGGGCTCGGCCCAAAAGCCTTACAAGCCCACAACAAATGCTGGGCTTGATTTTGAGCTTGGGCTTGGTTGCGGGCTAGGCCCGCTTCGCGGGCCCAAGAACTAAATTTATGGACTGCTTCTTGGTTGAAATGTGGGCTTCAATTGGGCTTGGGATGAAATCACGGGCTTCAAATTGCTGGGCCAAAAAGCAAGCGGCTGAATGAGCTTGGTGACAATTCACTGAGCTGCTACTACTGGAGAATTGGGTTGAATGAAGACCAAAGATGGGCTGCTGAACCGGTGGGATGGGCTGCTCGAAAATGGAAGCAAGCTGGTGGAGAAATCAGATTGGCAAGCGGTCAAAGATGGGTTTCGGTATGTGTTGCTGCTATAGACTGGCGTGAAGATTGCTGGAACCGAAGTGGAGGAGTGCTGGTTTCTTCAATGGACGCTGCTTGTTTCGACTGATTTGTTGGATGCGCGAAGAAGTGAAGATGGCAGGTGCAAGGGTCAATAGATGAGCTTCAATTGAGTGTTGACCGAGTGGGTTGCTTCGGTCTTCTACTGGATGTCGTGGATGAAGAGAAGAAATTGGTGGAGTTCATGGGCTGAAGTGTGGGCAGTTTGATGAGTGGGGAAAATCGTGGGTGTTGAAAATGAAGGGGGGAGGCAGCGGGGAAAATAAAAATGGAGATGATGGGCTAAACCAAAGAAAAGAAGGAATAAGAGAGAGAAGAATGGTCGACTACAGCTTGAGGGGGAGGATACGAACGCACGCCAGGGGAAAAGAAATGATCGGCATAGAGAGAGAGGGAAAGAAAGAGAAGAAAGTCAAGGGAAAAAATATTTAAATGATGATTATCATGTCCCTAAAGTCTACATGCATATCCCCTTTGTCCCCCATATTACTTTCTAGAGAAGTAATTCCACAAATAATCCATTTTCATGCCCAAAAGTTGCACCCCCATCAAGCTCCGAATTTGCTCAACCTTAGGCTTCAATTTCATCAAATTGAGGTCCAATTTCGATGGAGAAAAATCCCAAACAATTTTCTATAAGTCCTCGACACTCAAAGACTCGGCTTGGAAGTCCAAACTTGCTTAAATTCGGCCCGTATGAATTTCCATTAATTTTCCGCGACGTCCGAAACGATTTTCCGTAAAAATCTCAGAATCTCCGAAAATTCTTCGGAGGATGAGTCGACATTCCTCAAATAGACCGTGACATAACAGAACTTTCAATTTCAGAAATCGGGTTCAAATTCACGGTTAATTTCAATCTGATGCGATTTTAGCGTGACCTAGTCTACCGGGTAGTTTTTAGGAATTTTTGGTGCAATTAACCCGTGATCGATTTATCTCAAGTCATATAGTGCATCTTCGACACGTTGGTGACCCTCAATGGTTGTGAAAATCTCGTGGTTTCAAATACGGACACCAGGTACAGAAATGATAGAAAAATCAGTCTAGTGCTGTTCAACGAGAATTTTCCAATTAGGTGGAATCACCCACACACTAATCAGACATCTCAGTCAAATTGACCTATCTCCGGTCTCTGATTGATTTCTGACGGTGCTGTAATGACCCTTGCAAATCAACACGGTCGAGCAATCGAGTCCTGGTCGAATTCTCAAGTCCATTGCATTTAGATTGCTTAATTGCTTCCCCAGATAGACCAGTTATCTCGTGAGTGATCAGCTTCGAGAATAGCATTATCGACGCATCGACGAAAGGCCTGATTTATTTATTTATTTATTTTATCTTTTGATGACCCGAGAACCCCCGTACAGCCGTTAGTCGACGAGGTAAACCCGGGGTGACGCTAGCAGAGGACCCACCACCCCGACGTCACACTTAAGACACCAAGCGCCTCCACTAGGTTTCGAACCCCTCATCTTTGGGAAAGGATCAATGGAGCCCTTATCCAGAAGAGCCACCATGGCTTTAATCGAAAATGAAATATGAAAATTCAGGCTGTCACGGCGTTCTTTTGTAGTATTGGTTGGGTCAGTTCTTCTCTTTATGCTCACACGTAATTCTGTCAAGAGCAACAAGAAGAGCATACGTCGTGATGATCAAGTACACTTTAATCCAATTTAATTTTTTCCCTTTCAGTCGGAGGGGCCTATGATCACTTATGAAAATCACTTTAAGTACACTTCTAAAATAATTATTTCCAGTAATCTATTTTATGAGTGTTTTCTCGTGCACAACAAGTCAATATGCTAGTAAAATGTCATCTATTAAGTTCATTTCTTTCTTTTTCCTTAATTTTAGATACAAATATTAATTTCATGGCCAAAAAGGACTATAATTACAGAGGTAATTATAGTTTCTGTCTCAGAAAAAAAAAATTAAAGGAAAGTTTTCTTTACACACGGAAGATTCCGGTTGCGGTCCACTCTCAAAGCTTCCTTGGATTCGCATAGCCTCAGCAATTTAGGGTACAAATGATAACCATTTCGTTTTTTTATGGACACAAATTTTGGCAAAATATATATATATATATATATATATATATATATATATATATATATATATATTTTTGTTTATATTCCCCATATGAGTTTTTAAGTAGAAATGCGCTTTTGATAACGATATAAAATTTCTGTTCTTAAAATAGAAATTTGTTTAATAATGACACAATATTTCTCCCTTCTAGATGTTTGGCAAGTAGCATGAGGAGGCAACAAAGGAGCAATTGACTAGTAGCAAGGGCAAGAGATGAGAAGAGTTTTTATTTATCATTTTTGTTAAAAAGAAGAAGAAGAAAATTGTTACTTCTCATTTATATTTTAAACCTATTTCTCGATTAATTTTTTTTTCTTGAAATAGAAAAAATAAAATTACGTTATCAAATAGATTTCTATTCTAAACTTGTCTAGGAATTGAAAAATTAATATGATCATAAATAAAATGGTTATCATGCGTGCCTTTAACAACGTACCTCATTTCAAGAACAAACACAGTTTGCTTAATAAGGCTTCGTTTGGCAATGTTCTTATTTTTCCAAATTTCTGTCCTTTTGTTCATCGAAAAAAATAAAAATAAAAATCCGTTTAGTAATATCAATTAATTCTTTTTATTTTCTGAAATAGAAAAGTAGCCAGAGAATAGATTTGGAGTAAAAATAAGGAGTAGAAAAAAGTTATTTCTTATTTATGGAATAATTTTTGGAATAAGTCATTTTTTCTTTTCTTCTTCTTTCTCTTCTAACCACTTGCCACAGTGAATAAAAAAAATAAAGAAATTTTCAAAAATAAAAAATAAAAAATTAGAAAAATTGTTTACATCAATGCTAACGTCATCAATTCCTAACAAAAATTGGCCGGAATTACTCAATTCACAATTAAAAAATTGTCAAGAGGTTTAAAGTTAAATTGTTAATTGAAAGTTTTAGAATTGAATTGACTTGAACCTAATAGGTTTAAGTTTTTTTTTTTTTTTTTGATAATATTCCTTATTAGCTAACGGAAGAGAAGTGAAATGATTATCAAGCACAAGAGTTGCTGAGTATGGCTGAAAGGCCCGCTGCCTCTCTTTTCACGACCCCTTGTCGCATGTAATCTAATTTGGTAATAACATAGTGCCAGTGGCTACAAAGAGACATTGGAACATAAAATTCTGCGTAAGAAGAGAAGAAGACAATGGCATCGCGGGCCTGAGCAAGTTCCACGAAACCTCGGATAAATAAATACTTAAAAATGGTTAATTACTTGTCTGAACTATAGAAATGCTGGTGGAACTTGGGACACGCTTGCAGATCCACATTTATGAAATTATCAGTTGCTCTTTCTCTTGCAAAGGAAGAAAACTGTACTTGAGACGTAACATGGCCACCGAATCCATCAACGAACGAAAGCAACGTGCTTCTTTAACCCCAGGAGAAGAACCTTCAAGGGTAACGGCACCCTACCCATTCGAACCCCACATTGGCATATCCATGCACAATCTCAACCGCCGAGAGCGGCCCAGCAATCTATACCCAGGCAGCGGAGCCTTTGGTGACCCAGCAGCTCTTCTCCCCACAGGGACACCCGTGTCCGGCCAAGCCGCTCCACAAAGGTCTCTAGGACAAGCGTCCCCCCGCGCAAATCCTCCTGCTGCTCCTGCTTCTAGCCCGCGCTCCGAGGGATCTATAATGGCGACTCGTAGTTATCAACCAGCTGGCCCGCGGAAGGATCTTGCCGGATTTGATCAGATTTCTTTGAGTTTCTACTCTCGTTTGTCTGTTTTTTCTTTTCTTTTTCGTATTTTAGGCTAAGGATTAAGCGTGTTTTATTTTTATTTTTATTTTTTTGTATTCCATATCTCTCTCTATCTACCTTTTATTCCTAGTCTGGGCTTCTCTGATCAATCTTAAGAGAGAATATTTGTGAATTGGAGGATGCATGCGTCCCACCAGCGGCAGATTCAATCTTAGGTAATGGAAGTGGCCCTTCTGTGGAACAAAACCCAAAATTTCTAACGTTTTACTTATGTTTTAGTGACTATTGCCCGGTTCCTCTCCCACCTCTTTTCTCCCTTTCTCTCACTTCCTCTCTGAACTTTTCTTCTCGTCTCTTCCTCTACTAGTGGGGAAGGATTTGACATAGATATCTCCCTCCCCTTCTACTTCCTTTAACTTCCATTTCTTTTTCTTTCTTTCCTTCCTCTCCCGTTCTAGTTTTAGATCTGAAAGTTTTGCTCTCCCGATCTTATATCCAGAAGTTTTTCTCTCTAATCTAATTCTAGATTTTGAAATTTTTAATGAATAAATACTCCGCATCCAATTTCAATGGTATTTACAGCAATTTTAATGTCAAATTTGTACTCATTCAATGTGTTTTCATTTAGAGTTTTGACACTTCGCATTGACTACAAGACTTGCTCTCACAGGTGCTAGATCTGAGTTTCTTCAACAAATTTACATTGTCTTCATACTGTGATGGTGTTGGGGATGTGTGCCGTCGAAAGGTAAACCCGTAATTATAGAAGGAGATCATGACGTGTGCTTATCATTTATAGTGCTGTGTGATTCGATGATTGGTTGCCGATCCTTTTGCTTAGATGTAGTTATAGATCTATTCTTAAAGGATGAGTATGTGATTATCTCTACCAATCATGCTATGATGAAACGCCTTGATTTCTGATTTTTTGTTTGTTTTGGAGTTTTATGGGCTTATTTTGTTATTGTGACTTTTGAGATTCCCTTTCTACGCATCATTTGATAATGGATGGAAATTTCTTTTTGACAAAAAAAAATTATGTTTTTGTGAGTATCCATTGACATAAAAAAAAAAAAAAATCGACCAAGTTGAAGGGGGCAATGGGACACGGTGGAAATGAAATTAGACTAAATTCGCAAAATGGAAGTTGCACATCCATTGGCATGCAAAACATAGAAAAATTTATTTCGATTCATTTAATTTTTCAAAGAGGAAAACTATGATATGTGAAAATAAATATATTTATACCCACTGGTGGGCAGTTGAGTTGGTTCGGCTTTGGGTACTTCATCGCAGAGGTCCCAAGGTCGAAACTCGCAGCTGCTAACACGTCTTAAGTGGGGGGCCATGACCGACCAAAAAAAAAAAGTGGGGGGCCATAGTAGTGGGATCTTGTGCTAGTTTCCCCCCAAGTATTGACGCTTGGTCTGAAGTGCATTGCGCACTCTACGGGCCATGGGTTGGTGACTGTAAGAGAGTCAGGCCCGGCAGATCCTGTGCAAGTTACGTACTCTCTTTTTCACTAACCAAACAGTAGGTAGGAGGTTGACATATTGAATTAGTTGAGTCTGACCCTTTTTGGTGTTTTGTTGTGTCATGCATTTTTGTGAGTTTATTATACCAATAATCGATTCTGTTTATCAGAGCACAATTATTTTTTTTGGTAATTCAAAAAAAAAATTTCATGATTATTTTTAGCATACATTGCCGGTGTAAAAATATTTTTCACGAACAATCTTATCCACCCTTAATTTGGCAGTTAGTGAGAGATTTGTTAATTAGAATCCTCAAATTACAAATGGACAAGAATGATTATGTAAAATTTTCTTTACATTGACGGTCTATGCTCTAATTTACACCGGCAAAAACTATGTAGGAGAGCGTACTTTACGCCAACTATGCTGTTGATCAGATGAATGGGTATATAAATAACATTGGAGCTGGCAAAAAGAGAGAGATGGCCATTGCTTTTTATATCGGCGGTTGACTTTACTCGGTTATCACATTTGGCTTACCAATCAGTCCTTTTCAATAGATTTTGATCATATTTTGATCACCTCGCAGTGGTAGCCATACATTTCTACATAAAAAGTGATATGGATGGTAAAGTATCATTTTTAATGAAATTTGATAACTCAATACTATTCTCAAATCGCACTAGATCTTTGAACAAGCAAATCGCGCCTTTTGCATGGCCTCATTAGTTTGATTTCACACAAATTCAAAGTGTCAATCTAAATTAACTAATCGATTTAGATTAGTATGTTCATAATGGGGGGCAAACTATTTCAGTAAAGATTATAGCACTTAACTTGTTTGCAACCATTAAATCTAATTAACTCCATTCGCATCAATTTTCTATCTAGAAGGACTGATTAACAACATGTGGCAAAAAACATGAAATAGGGACGCGACGCGTCAATTTTATTGGACGACACTACAAACTTCACCGGGGAGAAGAATGCCGGCCCGAATGCCAATTCCATGCGGGGATTTGAGGTAATCGACACAATCAATTCCGAATTGGAGAGCAAGTGCCCCGGTATCGTGTCCTGCGCTGATATTTTAGCCGTCATTGCACGAGACTCCATCGTTGCCGTAAGTGCACATTTTCTTCTCAATTCTACTTGTCAATTGTGACAAAAAAAATCACATGTTATGTTCCCCATGCTATATTAATACTAACACGTATGGATTTGTTATTTATTTAATATTTAGTTAGGTGGCCCTAGTTGGACAGTCTCCCTTGGAAGAAGAGACTCAACCACTGCAAGTCAAAGTGCTGCTAATATTAGCATTCCTCCCCCAACTTTGAACCTTAGCAGCCTAATCTCTGCCTTCTCTAACAAAGGCTTCACAGCTAAAGAAATGGTGGCACTTTTAGGTCATTGTTTCTATTTTTTGTTGTTGTTGCAATTATTAATAAAGAATAACAATAATGCTCGATCGATATACTAAAATCAATTTATAAAAATTGTTCGACCATTGTTAACAGGGTCGCACACAATAGGTCAAGCCCGATGCCTGACTTTCCGGGAGCATCTTTACAATGAGAACAACATCGACGCCACGTTCGCGACATCGCTGAAAGCAAATTGCCCGAGCTCCGGAGGCGACAACAATCTCTTTCCTTTTGACACCACAAGCCCGACGTCCTTTGACAACGCCTTCTTCAAGAACTTGCAAACCCACAAGGTTTTTCTTCATTCGGACCAGCAATTGTTCAGTGGTGGTTCCACGGACGCTCACGTGAATGCTTATAGTAGCAATTTGTCTACTTTTAGGACAGATTTTGCTAACGCCATGGTGAAGATGGGTAACCTTAGCCCACTCATTGGCTCAAGCGGTCAGATTAGGAAGAACTGCAGGAAAGTCAACTGATATTCCTTCTAGGATTTACTTTTTCTGTCTTTAAAGTTTAGAATTTTCTGTTGCATCTCCAATGTTCTCAAGTTTATTTCAATAATAAAGGGTTCACCTTTATCATAACCTCCCCGGAGCCCTACCCACGGGTGCGGAGGCTTATGGCTTGACTAAGTTTGAGATTTGACCTAGCTCTTCCAAGCCCGCCAATTCACAACTTATGGTTCGAATTTGGGTCAGTTAAAAACCCAAATAAAATATTTGGAGAAATATTTTATTCCTGTGCAATCAGAGAAATTAAGATTAAAGACTTGATTACATTAGTTAATCAACTATACTCTTCTAATACCTAATCTTGTTTAAACTTTGAAGTTTGATATTTTTTTTTTATAGCTTTTTCATGCATTAAAACAATACTCCAAAAACCATTTTGCGGCCTTTATCTAATTTCAGAAAGTCTTGAAGGATTTTTCATGCATTTTTAAGAGAAAAAATGCTTAAAATCAATTTTAGGCCTTTCCCTTAAAAATAGAATTTTTTTTCGGATTTTTTTTTATTTTATGATTTTTATTTTTAAAAAATACAGTAAAATAAAAATATAATGACCCGAGTCAGTCAGACCCGGCCGCCGGCCCGACTGACCCGGATCGCGCCCCCTCCAAACGGCTAGCAAGAGAAAAGACCCCTTTCCCCCCATTCTACTTCTTTTCTTTTTTTCTCTCCATCTCTTTTTGTCTTTATATCCTGTTGACTTTTTGACTTTTTCTCTTTCCCCCACGCGACCGTCATCTTTTCTTTTTCTTTTTATTACCCTTTTTGTTCCTTTTTCTTTCGCCCTCACGTGGTTTCCTTACGAGCATGCCAAGAACACCCGAAGGTTCGCCTGCCGATTCAAGAACATCAAGACTCCAGCCGGGTACATGACACTCCACGGCCGGCTAGAAAACACTCTGCGCGAGGAAACGACACATCAAGTAACGAATCGAGAAGGAAAACGTATCTGCCGTGTCTAAGGACCAACAAACGCCCAGAACCGACCCGAAATCATAGGAGACCTAAACGAGATCTGGTTCGAGCATTTTGTCGAACAGGTGGTGTGCATCATCCGAGGGGTGAGAAATGCCACCAACCAAGCCGAATCCAAGCCGAGATTCAAAGCGATCAACACATTAGACCCCAGACTGCAGCACGCACACAAATGAGGCTGAAAACTCGCATGAACCACGCAACGGTGCCCCGGTCCGGCGGGCCCAAAACAGGGCGCGAAAGGAAAGCAAAACAGGGGCGGTCGCGTGGGTGCTCCCTACCTGACTCGTGATGTCGGACGATGGACGAGCTCGAAGATCGGGCTGCGTCCATTCGCCTTGAGCGCCTCCGAGGTGGGATCCTCGGGAAATCAACCCCAAATCGAAGAAAAATGAAAAAAGAGCGAGCCAAAACCCACTGAGGCTATGCGCGGGGAGTGTTGACGAATTAATGGTATTGGATACGTTCCTTTGGCCTTCATGCATCAGTTTGGGGTAGTCTTGGAACAGTTATGGACGAAGTGATTGATGCATTAATAGACGCATTTCTTCAGCATCAATGCGGCAGTTTTATAGTAGTTTTATGACGCATTTATGAACGAATTAATGGATGGACATGAAAAGGGACGTGTTAATGATGGATCTTCCAAAGTCTCCGCAACAATTCTAAAATAATCTTCAACTTAAGAAAATGATTATCTTTTGAGTCTTCTTTAATTCGTGGCAAATAGAGTCATTTAGATATTAGAATCTTTTTTGAAAAAAACACTCCTCCAAGTGTGTAGGTTCCTAAAAGTGTTTGACCCAATCCTATTTATATAGTGTTAATACAAACGGGTTCTAGTATCTTGGGAAGCATATTTTATGAAACTACTTAATGGCGTAATCACCTTAAAGAGATTTAATTAATCGTACCTTACCTCTGATTTAATTTTCTATAAATTTTATTATAATCAAACAAATTCCTATTTGAGTTCTTTTTCTTACTCTAACAATTACGTATTTTTTTCTCCAATATGTAAATATTATTTTTTCTTCCGATATATGAAATTTATTTTTTCCAATCCGGAGAAGGGTGACACACGTGGGATATCAGCCCAAACACAGGCACAGCGGTCAGCGGGGTCATTTTCAATTCTCTCTCCCTCGATCTCACTCTCTCAGATCTCACTCGGCCCTCTCTCACGGCTTGGATCTCCCTCTGCGATTTCTTTTTCTCTCTCAGAACATCCCTCGATTTCTCTCTCTTTTCATCGCCCAGAACTCACTTCGCCTCTTCCGCTCTTTTTATAGGCACGGTTGGCCTGGTGTTGGCATGTGTGGGGGGGTGGAGCGATTTTTCCATTGGCTAGACGTCCGGCCGACTGCCACCAGTCATGTCGCCGGTTGCCTGTGCTACCCTTAATAGGACGAGCATCGAAGGCGCCTGATCCGCGTCCCCTCCATTCGAATTTCGCACTGGCTTCCGCGCTGTTCTTGTCCTTTGCATGTGCATGAGTTGCAGAGGAGAGAGGAAGGAAGGAAAAAGGAGGAAGAGGATAGGTGGGGTCGGCCCGAAGAAAAGAAGGAAAATGGATTGGGCCCGGCCCACGTGAGGGAAAAGAGGGAAAGGGGGCTGGGGCAGAAGCCCAGCCCTCGAGCCCAGCCCTTTTAAAAAAAAAATATTTACCCTAAAATAAGGTAAAATAAAGGAAAATTAAATAAAACTTAGTTGATATAAATAATACTAATACCTAGATGATGCAAAAAATATTTTTGTTACGGCCAAATTAGTCCGTAGTTTTCTATGAAGTTTAAATCTAAATATTTAATTGAAATTTAGGTGTCAACAATCTTATTGTTTGTCTTGGATGATTGATCTTATCTATCTAAAAGCGTATAAAAGTGATGTTCATATGATTGCGGCACAAGGCAGATTGCAAATTCATTATTTGCTGTGAAATTTATTTAAATTGTGTTAGAATTAAACCTATCAAGCATTTTACAACTAGGGATTCACGTGAAACAAATTCTAATAGTAAGAATTGTCAACACATTTAGCATTTTTATCTTTGAAATCCACAAATATTGTGCACAAATTGTACGCCAAGAGAGCTTCGGAAGTAAAATTTGACAATTCGTTATCCTCCCAATGTTTTTTTTTGCTATGGGCCTCGTTAGGCCAATGCCCTACCTAAATTTCAAGGGAAAATTGTCCAAAAAGTCTAAAAATCAATTCAATCCTAGACTTTTTAATTGTATCAATTTAGTACTAAACATTCTTAGAATTTGCCAATGTAGTCCTACACTAATTAATGGAATATCAATATAGTCCTTTCGAATAATTTGGCCAGAACTCGCTAATATGATGATTCAATCAATGCTGATTATTCTACGTGGCGTGGTTAACAATGATGTTGACAATTTTTTAATTTTTTCAAAATTTTTATTAATTTGTTGTTCTTTTTTGTTCTTTCTTTTCATTTTTTTTTTCTGGTATAAAGGGCCGACAGGGTCACCAACTACTCAATGAGGGCCACAAAAAAGCCTTTGCCGATTGTGGGTGAGGGTAGTGAGCCTCATTAGGGCTAGCAAGGGCATTGCACCATGGTGAGGGCTAACCCTTGCTCGCCCTCGTTGTGGTTGGCAAGTGCCTGGGTGAGGGCCTCAATGCCCTCACTGGATTTGGTGAGGACTTGTTTGCTCTTGCTATGGCCAACAAGGGCTTTGTAGTCCTTGTATAAGGGTCGATGGCCCTCGCCAAATGGCTAGTGGAGGTTGACAATCGGCCTTGCTAGCTCTTTGAACCAAAAAAGGAACAAAAAATAAAATAAAAATAAATAAAATTTTAAAAATTTTAAAAAATCATTCACATTAGCGTTGGTAGTACCATTTAAGACAGGTAGTATTGACTGGATTGTAATGTTAGCGATTTTTTGGCCAAAGTTAACTAGAAGGACTATATTTGTAATTTGTTAAAAGATTTAGGACTAAATTCGCAAATCCTCCAAAGGTTTATAAATAAATTAGCACAATTCAAAAGTTTATGATTGAATTGGTTACCTTACAACAGATTTAGGATTTTTTGGATAATTTTCTTAAACTTGTGACATTATTCCACTCTAATGTACTGTTTCTCCAAACAACAACAAAGAAGGAACATATGGAGATTTTGGGGTAAAATCTCATACAGTCATTGAAAAATGAAATTTGGTGGATTTTGCAACCAAGAAATTAAATTTAATCTTAGGCTCCGCTCGTTTTGCGGAAAATAATTTCCAGAAAAATATTTTATGGATTTTTTGGCGTTCGTTTCACGGAAAATGAATTCCTTGAGGAAAACGTTTTCTATGAAAGGAAAAAAGACTTTTAAATTAGGGGAAAATGTTTTCCACTTTTGAAAAATGGAAAACATTTTCCTCACTTGATCTCTTTTATCTCATACCTTTAAAAATCCTCACTTCCTCCTCCTCCTCCTCCTTCTTCTTTTCTTCTTTTATTCGAATTATTTTTAATTTTAATTTTCTTTTATTTTTAATTCAAATCATTTTTTAATTTTCTAATTATTTTCTTTTTCTTTTCTCTGTTTCCCAACTTCTTCTTTCTTAGCCAGTCGCCGGCCACAGCGACGGCTAGTGACTGGCCACAAGCGAGCCTCGAGCTTGCCGGTGAGCACGAGGCTTGCCTACCTCTGGCAAGCTTAGGCTCACTGCTCATCGGCTACAAGCTCGAGTTCACCGATCTAGTGAGCCTCGACCTCACTGGACTTGAGCATCGCTAGATCAGCGAGCTTAAGGCTCACTTGTGGCCGATCGCTGGCCATCGCCGTGGCCGGCAACTAGCCAAGAAAGAAGAAAATGGATAACAAAGAAAAGAAAAAGAAAAAATAAAAATAATTGAATAATCAATTTAAAAAAATAAAAATAATTAAAAATCGATTTTAAAATTTGAAAAATCCATTTTTAAAAAATAAAATAATGAAAAAGAGTATATGGAGGAAAATATTTTCCTTACCGAATATCAAAAAATATTTTCCACTTCATTTTAAGGTTTCATTCGAATATCGGAAAATAACTACATTTTCCTAGAAAAATGACTTCCTGGAAAATATTTTCTGGAAACGCCACATTTTCCACAAAACGAGCGGAGCCTTAATTACTTAATATTCTATAATTTGATTTCTTTGCAATTTCGATACAATTATTTCTAGCGTAATTGTCTTCAAATTTTATCTACAATGATTCTCAAAACTATCAAGACTAACTTAGGAAGAAGACCATATTCAGATAAAATATGGATAAATATATGCGACATAGGCTGTATACCCCATATCTTACTTATTTGACTTGCTGATGTGTGCGGTTTTACTTTTAGCAAATAATCAATTAATCATGTTATCTATGGAGGTCGATGTAAAATAGGTAAAAAAAGCTACATAGTCTTTGTAGTTGAGAATATCCTTAAAGCTGCATGACTATAGAAGTAGGGGTGTGCATGGTCCGAGCGGGCAGTTCCCGACCTAGAACCGGGAACCGCCCACTAAGGACCGGTTCCGAAAAATTGGAACCGACATCCACCCGTTTGTTGCATGAATCCACCTGGGAACCGGACCGCCGATCCGGTCCAGTTCCCAGGTGGATCCATGGAACAGATCTTGACACGAAACAATTTTGGTTTTCAACATAAAACAACTACGTGATATCAAAGCAAGCCAAAGAAAGAAAAACCAAATTTAAGTACGTGGAGATGCGGATGGCGGGAGAAGTAAACCGAGGAAGAGACAGAGAGAGAGAGAGAGAGAACCAAAGACGAAGGGAGTGAGATGAGATATAGGGTTTCTTTTAGTATTTTTTTTTTTAATATTAAAAAGGTTTCGATCCAGTTCGGGTGGGCTGGTGGGCGGATCCACCCATGGAACTGGGAACTGGACCGGTACCCATCGGTTCCCATAAATTGGGACCGGGAACCAGACCGGTTCCCTCAAGAACCGTCGGTTCCGGTCCGGTTCCAGGCGGTTCCCGGGTATTTTGCACACCACTATATAGAAGTACCATTGTGGCATCATCCATTCCTAGGTGGATATGGATAATGACGATCGGGCCTGAGGTTGAGATAAACCCATAGAACTACCTATTAAGCCATTAATATTTCCACTTATGCTACGCCTGGTTGTCTAAATTTCTAACTAAAATAGAATTTGATAGGATATAATACGAAATTAAGGGATTTTGCTAAATTCTATCCATTGTTTGGTGAGTTGTATTAATAAAATCGAATATATTGGCATCATATTATGCACAATTTTTTGTATAAACGGCATATTAATATAATTGAACTTAAAAGTTTATAAATGAAGTTGATAAAATTTTTTCTCAATACTCTTGCCTACTTTATTTTTATTTGCTTTGTCTATTTTATTTTTCCTCTCTTTTTATTTTTATTTTTATTTTTTTAATTATTTTTCCTCCTTCTCTAATAAAATTTTATTAAATAGTAAATTGTACTAATATACCTAAAATATTTAATAAATATAAATATATAAATATATTGAATTTATATTATAAGATAGAATTAAAGTCAACTATATAAATAAAAATAATATTAAATTAAAAATAAATTGTTATTTTTTGTTCTTGTGATTTTTTATTAGAATTCAAATAATATTTATATTGAAATATAACTTCAATTTTGTTAATTTGAGAAATTTTCTATTTAAAAAACAATAACTTTCTTATTATGAATATTAGAAACCTATCCACTTTTCTTACACCTCCCCCGTGAGATCTTATATCCGATTTTATCTTATCTTAAGTAGGCATTAGACATAGGATGGGATAAATTTTATCCTACCTTGCCAAACGTAACTTTAAGGGGTTGGATTACTGAAGTATAAATCCTAATGTGTATGTGTGTGTGGGATAAGACTTCAGCAAGAAATTAAGGAAAATTATGTTTAATGGGTTAAGTATATTACAATAATGGGATTTTTAGTGTAAGTCATACATTTCCGTGAAGGTCGACACTTCAATTTTGGCATCCCATTTAATAATTTATTGCGTGGAAAATTAGGAACTAATCTTTAGTTCCTAAACAAAAATATTATAATTGCATGTAGTTTTAAGTGCATTTATTATATATTTTAGTTCATTAATTGCATTTGCATTGGATGGACAATGGTGAATGGACTTGAATTAGTCATGTGGATTGGGCTTCGTTGCATAGAAAATCAAGTAGTAATCTTTGGCCCATAAATAGAAAGTTATAACTGCATATAGTTTTAGGATAATAAGTTCACTGATTGTGTTTGCATTGGACCGCCGATGGTGAATTAACTTGAATCAATCACGTGGACTTGGCATGGCTACAAGCAAAAATTCGGCCAATGCAAGGATGGGTGAATGCCAAAAATTTCAAGCCTAATGGATTAAAGTTCTGAGCTTTAATTTAAGTAGCACGATGAATTATTTTTCTAACAAATGTGGCTATTTTTTCTAATTTAATTAGGTCAAATAGCGAATTATTTTCAATGAAAATTTTGCTACCTACTTTAGCAGAATTATGGTAGGTTTTATGATTTGAAATTTTTTTTCGACATTGTTAGGATTTGTATATGCAAATTATCCAATTTTAGAGAGAGGCGAGAGTGTACCTAGACTAGGAGAATTTTGGTACCTACAAAATAAAATTGAAAAATCGAAAGAACTTCAAGTGGGAGATAATTTTCATTGAGAGAGAGAGAGAGAGAGAGAGCTCTAAAGGCCATCCCTGCTATTGCCTATGGGACGGGTGCCCATATGTCATGGACCATCTCCATAAAAGATAGTAAAAAGGTATTAGTGTTAAAGCAAGAGAGAGAAACTACAAGTTTTTTGTTTTTTTTTTGGTTTGAAAGGTGAAGCTATATTAATAATTAGAGTCCATTACATCCGGCTACTAAGGCATCGGAGCATATGATATCCATCAAATGAAAAAGGGGGAAAAACAACCCAACTTTTGAAACTAGAAGCCCGATTATGGGCTTTTAAAGCCCAGTCAGCGGCCACATTGGCCTCTCATCTGTAGTGAACGATGGATATGTTAGGGAAATGAGACGACACCATCGCAGCTTCGTTGAATAGAGACCGGTCTTCCCATGGCGGCTTCCTCCTGCGATTGAGAGTGTCAACCAAGATCAAACTGTCAGATTCGAGGAGAAGACGAGCATGGGTTAACCCTTGGCGTTGCAGATGCTGAAGGGTCAAAGTGAAAGCCTACATCTCCGCTTGTAAAGCCGAGGTTGCTGCAAAGTGTGATGAGAAGCCGTCGGTAAGTCTGCCATTAAAATCCCGACAAATGCAAGCCATACTACCTTCGGTAGATCTTGGTTGATGAGATCCATCTATGTTTACTTTCAAGGTACCCGGATCAGGCGGCTTCCACAGTGCACCCCTGAGATGAAGCGATCGACCTTTACTGGTCAAGGAAAGAGCTACCAGGCGAGCAGCATGATTTCCAGCGAGCGCCACCTCAACCACTCGAGAAGGTTGAAGCTGTTGGTTGTGGAAAACAAACCCATTGCGAGCACGTCAAATCTGCCACAACACAAAAGCGAGGATCTCCAAACCAGGTGAGTTGCGTTGTCGTTTGACTTGCTATGTGATCCATTTATCTATTCTCTGTACTGCTATAGGAGAGATGTGTATGTTCAAATGGGGATGAGACCATACCTCTGTTACCCAGGGACATAGTAGAAAAAGATGTTCAAGAGTCTCTGGTGCATTCTGATTACAAAGCATACAAATTGGAGTAGCAATAATGCGTCTCTGATATAGATTGGCTCTTGTTGCTAGAGTGTTCTGACAAAGGGACCACATGAACGTTCTAACTTATGGGGGGGGGGGGGAGATTTCAGTTTCCAGAGTTTCTTCCATAGCCAACTTGGATTTTGATATGATGTTGAAGTCGATTGAGGTGTTTGAGTTGTTGTTGCTGTTGTAATAGTGTGATAAGCTGTTTTAACCATGAAAGAGCCATCTTTGGTAGCAGTCCAAATAAGTTGATCTTTAGCACAATGGGGTCTTATAGGTATGTTAGTGATCTGGTCACTTACCTGTTTGTCGAAAAAATTGTCCAGCAAAGCGACATTCCAGGTACCAGTATACTGGTCAATAAGATCAGCTACTAATTGGGGTTCCTCGCGAACCGTTGGTCCTCCTAGTATGCCCATGGGGAACCACCGCTGATTGATTGCCCATCACCTAGTGACCACCATATGTTGGGTAGTATGGCATCTCGTCCAGTTAAGAGGCTTTGCCAACCCCAAGATGGGCGAGATCCTCGTTTGACATTATAGAATGTTCTTGAGTGGAAGTAGATGCCCTTGAAAACCTTACTCCATAGCGAGGAAGGGTGAGTGAACAACCGCCAAGCTTGTCTGCCTAACATGGCTTTATTAAAATTCAATAGATCTCTAAAGCCCAAACCCCCCTCTTCCTTTCGTTTTTTCAATACTTCCCAACTCCGCCAATGAATGCCTGATCTACTCTTATCCGTCTGCCACCAAAACCTGGCAATTCGTTTCTCAATCAATCTGCAAAAAGAGATAGGGAGCTTAAAAATGGACATAGCGTACTGAGGAACAGCTTGTACGACAGTTTTAAGAAGAATCTCCTTCCCCCCTTTCGACAGCAGTGTTTCTTTCCACCCTTCCAACTTCTTGTTAACTCTCCCCATTACCCAAGAAAACATATCTTTCTTTGAGCGTCCCCAATCAAAAGGTATCCCCAAGTATTTCCCAAACTGCTGCAATATAGGAACTCGCAATTCGCTGGCCATATTTTTTTGTAAACTAACAGGCAGACTTTCCCAAAAAAAATGCTCGATTTATTGCGATTGATCGCTTGCCCTGTAGCTACACAGTACTGATGTAAGAGAAATGCATTTATCTTATTAGTAAATGAGCAAGATATATATGTGTGTATTCTTTTTTGGTTTAAAGTCGAATTCTCTATGCAGAAGGGAAGTCTGACACAAGGCTTATGAAATGCTGCATAAGGCCATTTAGGCCTTCATATATGGCGGAAGAACCGCTGAATAGCGGATTAAGAGTCTTGGGCCGCACTTGAGGCCTAGTGTGTAACACCCAAGGGAGATGGCCCTCACTAGCCGAAAGTAGTGCAATGTGCAAACTCTGGTAGGACTTGACCAGCGTTGGCACGCTACTCGCTATTGCACCTGGTGTTGCTCGTGGCAGTTTTTCTTTTTAGAATCATTAATCTATTTTTTCTTTCAAAAAATTTGATCGTGCATAGATTTTGTTTGATGCAATTGACCAATTTTGTGCTCACTAGAGCTCGTGATCCGAAACTATAGAACATGTGGTCAAATTTTTAAAATATTTTTGAGATCACAGATTTTTCAACATTTGCCATAATGGATAATCATAGTAAAAAGTTACCATATTTTGCCTTTTTTTTTTTTTGAGTTTATTAGATTGGTCATGTATAAATTATTTGAGGGAATTAATATCACCAAAGCACAATATAATCGAAAACCTGAGATTTGGATTAAGATATGCATGGTAGATTTCAATTTTAAAAAATTAGGAAATCTATTTCAACTAGAACGTGAAACAACTTTTATGTTTTTCTTATTTTATGTTTTCACACGATTCTATGGCTTTTTATGGCGTTCAAATATGAATGTGTAACTTGAAACCATTAGTATGAGCTTCCATTTTTGACGATATATATAACTAAGACTTTTACTTTGTTAATATTTCATAATATTCGTGTGTCTAAATATGAGTCGTGATGAATTGTAGCAAATGATAGTACTTAGAAGTAATGATTCATTACACTCGTTCAATTAATAATACAAATGGAACATAGGTAGATTTTGAAACCTGTGACAAGGTAGGTTCTAAGTTCCTAAGTATGTAATGTAGGTTTCGGGTTCTAAAAATTAGAGAATTTATTCTAACGGATAGGTTCCACGTTTTAGGTGTAACTTGGATAGGACTTAGGATTGCTTTAGGATCACTTACTCCTAACATATCTAAAAATGCGTGCATACATTGATGTATGTTTTGAAAATAAAGGTCTAAACATGTTGAAAGAGGAGGACAAAGGACACTATGTGCGATATGAACTGCAGCAATCCGAGCCATAACTAACCTTGGACAATTTATAATTGATATGAAGTGTTTTTAATTTAACTATTGACAGATTATATGTAGCATAATTTTTTTAATTTATTAAATGATTTATAGTGAAAGAAGGTCATTCCAAAAAAAAAAGAAAAAAAGAGAAAACAGAGAAGAGAATAAAAATGGTTGCTATTCTCTTCGTCTTCATCACCAGCATCTCTGATCCCTCGCAGTCCATATTTAGTACTAACCAACCAATTATGGAAGCGGGGCTCGATGGACCCTCTTGATATGCAGAGTGAAACTCTCTCGATATGCAGAGTGTGTTCCTACCGTTAGGGTAGTTTCTTCTTCTCCGATGCCCTAATTCCCCAAATTGACCAGCTCCTTCGCTGATTCCACCAAGTTTGTTCCGCCATGAACGATTCTCCTCCTTTGTTTCTACTCTGACTATTTGCTCCTCTGGATTGTTGTCGACGAAGCCCAGATATGCGGCTCTGCTTTGCGCACATCTCTCCTTTCTGTCGCTGCTCTGTATCCTCTCCCTGGTTTCCTTCTATTCTGACTGGCCTTCATATCTGTCTCCTTGTTTTCTGTTTGTCTCGGTTTCTGATGGCCCATCGCGAGGAGTCCCAGGATCCACGACTTTCTGCCTTGTGCCATCGACTGGGTAGGTTGTGGAATCAGTAGGACATTGAGGATTGGGATGACATGCCACCTACGGCCAAAATTCAAGAGTGCCAATTAACATTGGTAGGTAAAATACACTCCAACCCTTCTATAAATCTTCAAGCTTTTCAGTCTACTCTTAAGCGAGCTTGACGAACAGATCGTGTAACCATTACGCAATGTGAAGGGGATATTTATGTGGCTCAATTTGAAGTAGAAACTGAAAAACAGAGGATACAAGCAGGTGGACCTTGGCTGTTTTCTGGCAATCTAGTCATTTTTAAACCATGGCTCCCAAATACACCTCTGCATAGTTATGATTTCTCTACCTGCCCCTTTTGGGTCCATATATATGGTTTGCCGCTTGAATGGTACTCTGAAGACATGGTAGCCAGAGCTGCTAAACATGTAGGTAGAGTTATGGAAGTTAAGCTTCAACATACAACAAGAGATATGATAAAAACTGCAAAGGTGCAGGTCGATATTACTTTGAGTGAACCTCTGAAAACAGGGCAACTTATTCGCATTGCACGGCAGCCTCTTTGGCTGGATTTCAGATATGAACGACTTCCACACTTCTGTTATTCGTGTGGTATTATTGGCCATTATGCAACCTATTGCAAAGATATTCCTTTTACTAACGCAAAAATGGAAGGGAAAGAGAAAATGTCTTACGGCCAATGGCTGAAAGCTGAGGTGAGGGAGTTCAGTCCATATTGGAAAGCATTCTATGATGATCCGCCAGTTCTTGATACAGACCAAGTCCCAGAGACGCCTCCACCACCTCTGATGAACCCCCCTTTGTTACCTGCTGCTGTCCATAACAGGGACTTGCCACAATTTCCCATTCAGGGAATTAATGATCTGCATATGGCGCCGGCTCTTGCATCCACAAACATTGTCCTTTATGTTCCTAACCAGGGCAAAGAGTCCCAAAAACAAGAGCAATCCACTATACAAGCTCCCTTTGCCAAGACAGCAACTCACTCAATAGATTGTCCTGCTCCTCAGCCTATGCCAACTACATCAACTTCCAAGAAAAACATACATACATGACTATCCACCAGAACATCCGCATCAAAGAAGATGAAGAGATATTCCCCATATGATGCTCGCGCTGTTACAACAGATTTCTTAGAAGACCACTCTCTTATGGAGACCCCTATTTTATTGGCTTCTGAAGCGGGAGAATGGGCGTCGGCGGCTGGCCCTAAACAGCCGCCTTTGAACAAATGAAACTTATCAGCTGGAACTGTCAGGGTTTAGGCTCCCCCCTGACAGTTCGTGCCCTCAAGGCCCTGGTGGCCAAAGAAAAGCCTGACTTGCTGTTTTTGATGGAGACAAATAACCGGGAGGAGGTGATTACTTGACTGCAACGTCGACTAAAGTTTTGTAAGTCGTATATACTAAATCCTATAGGTCTGGCTGGTGGTTTGGTTCTCTTTTGGTACGATTATTTTCTGGTTGACATGATCCAAGTTACTCAAGAAATGTTTGATATGAACTGTTTCGACTCCCGGCGTAATATATCTATGAGACTGACCTGTATCCATGCCCCTGCTATGTATTCCCCTCGCCAACTATTTTGGACGGCTCTTCAGCAGATCGCTCATACCAACATTTTACCTTGGCTCTGCATTGGTGACTTTAATGATATCCTGTATGGTTGGGAAAAAGTTAGCCGAAGACCTCCTGACACTTATAGGATGGCTACTTTTCGACAAGCTGTCCACAATTGCGCTTTAATGGATATAGCCACAAAAGGCTGTGCGTTTACCTAGTCAAATCATCGGGAGGGTGCTGATCTTGTTAAAGAACGGTTGGACCGGGCTTTTTGTACTTCTGAATGGCGTATTACATATCCTGAAGCTGAAGTGTTTGCACTTCCAATAGTGGGTTCTGACCACTTCCCCCTCTTGCTCAATACTGATGGCTGCAAAAAAAGACGAAGTAAGTATTTTGCCTTTGAATCCTTTTGGTTACAGGATGATGAGTGTAGTTCTATTATCAAGGAATCATGGCATTTGGGGCATGGCAGACATTACAATTTGTCGCAAAGAATCAAACTGGTTTCACAGGCCCTCTCTACTTGGAGCACTAGCAAATATTCCATTGCCCCTAACAAAATAGCATATTTACAGCAAAAGTTATAGGACTACACAAACCTACCTCACACATCTTATGACCAACAGTCCATCATCAATATCAAAGCAGAAATAAACAGATTGTGGCAGCAAGAGGAACAATTTTGGGCAATGAGATCTCGCATTGGTTGGCTAACGTGGGGGGATAAGAACACAAAATTTTTCCATGCCACGGTGATACAACGAAGACATTATAATAAAATATGTATGCTGAAGGATGCCGATCATTGTTGGATTCGGGATGATAACTCTCTCAAGCTTATGACTAACCAGTACTTCATCAATCTTTATCAAACTACAGGTACTCGAGCTTATCAGCCAGTCATCGATCAATGCCCGACTATGGTTTCTTCAGAAATGAATGAACACTTGGTGGCTGACATTACTCAGGCAGAGATTCGTCAAGCTGTGTTTCAGCTAGGCCCTACTAAAGCTCCGGGACCGGATGGGATGAACGGTTTATTTTATCAATCACAATGGGACACCTTGAGCCTTGATCTTTATATCTTCATCCAGCAATTCTTTGCAACAGGGATCATGCCTACTGATTTGAATAAAACCTTTATCACCTTAATCCCCAAAGTTCCTCATCCCGAAAACCTTGATCAGTTCCGACCTATTAGCCTATGAAACTACGCTTATAAGATCATCTCTAAAGTGTTGGCCAATCGACTCAAACCATGGCTTCCAGCCTTAATTTCCCATGAGCAGAGTGCTTTTGTAAGTGGCCGTCAGATTCAGGACAACATTTTTATTGTATAGGAAGTCCTTCATCATTTACGCACTCGAACTCGGGCAAAGAAATTTAATGCAGTTCTGAAAGTGGATATGCGCAAGGCCTACGACAGAGTTGAATGGGATTTTCTTGAGTCTTACCTCCTCAAATTGGGCTTTCATACAACTTGGGTACGGTGGATTATGCAGTGTATAACAACAGTATCGTACAACATTAAATTCAATGGGGAACAGCTACCCTATTTTCATCCCACTCGAGGACTCCGACAAGGGGACCCCCTTTCTCCATATCTATTTATTCTCATGGCCAATGTATTGTCTACTCTCATGCATCAAGCGATTTGTATGGGCCATATTAAAGGTATTCGACTTAATCGGTGGTGTCCTGTCCTCTCACACTTATTTTTCGCAGATGATGCCATCTTTTTTCTCGATGCTAAGCTCCAAGAGTGCCTGAATCTAGCCAATCTATTGAATCAATATTGCGTCGCCACAGGACAAGAGATTAATCGGAACAAATATGGAATTTCTTTTACCGAATCTTGTCCTTACGCCTTACAGGCAAATCTGGCGAATGCCTTGAGAGTCCCAGTGTTAGTTAAGACGGGGAAATATTTGGGTGTTCCTTCTGATTGGGGTCGCTCACGGAAAGAGGTTTTTCACTGGCTTATTGAAAGGGTGAACAAAAAGTTGGATGGGTGGAAAGAAAGTTTGATTTCTAAGGGAGGAAAGGAGATTCTTATCAAATCTATCGTTCAAGCGATGCCTCAGTATGTTATGTCTGTATTTAAACTTCCAGCTTCCATTTGTACGACCATAGAAAAGAAGATTGCTCGGTTCTGGTGGCAAACTGAAGCTGCTAAGTCGGGTATTCATTGGAAACGATGGGCTGTGCTTAAAAAAAGTAAGAACCAGGGAGGTCTCGGCTTCAGAGATCTCATACATTTTAACAATGCAATGCTCGGGAAACAGGCTTGGAGATTGATTCAGAATCCTATCGCACTTTGGAGTCAAGTCTTTAAAGGTATCTACTTTCATTCCCACAACTTTTTACATGCGGACCAAGGGGCTCGACCCTCTTGGGGATGGCAGAGTCTGTTAGTAGGTCGCAATACAATCCTTCCAAACCTTCGCTGGTCAGTTGGTGATGGGACTCGGATTAATATACGCACGGACAGGTGGCTGAACCGAGGAAATCTGGTTGGCCCAGCAAACTGGGATGAACCGGTAATGGTCAGTGATCTCATTGATAGGCATTCTGGTACCTGGAAAGTTCATCGCCTACAAGAACTCTATGACGACACAATTGTTAAGGAAATCCTTGCCATTCCAATCAGTCCTTCTCTTACAGAAGATAAACTGATATGGACAGAAACCACTCACGACACATATACCGTCAAGAGTGGATATATACACACTCGGCCAACAAATTCCTACGGTAATCCAGCTGATGCATTGCCTAGTCCTCAGGTTCCCACAGATCTATGGAAAATTCTATGGAAGTTAAAGCTTGAGCCTAAGATCCACTATTTTCTATGGAGTCTAGTGCACAATGCTCTCCCTACGAAAGCAAATTTGCATCACAGAAACATTAGCCCTGATCCTTACTGTGTTATATGCCACAATAGCAATCCTGAAATAGAGGATCATTTATTCCTGCAATGTCAATGGACTCGAGCTATTTGGACAGATCCCAGGCTTCGGATCCCCATTCAGACTCAACAGGTACAGAATCTACATGACTGGATTGTAGCTATATTTGTTCGAAATCAACAGGTACCTGATCAGCATACCATCGCGCACATTCTGTGGCACATTTGGAAATCCAGAAATAGCTATATCTTTCGTCGATGTCAGGTGGATGCATCTCAGGTGATTGACCGAGCCATAGCCAACGCTCGAGCGGCTCATAGTTCTTTGGGCCATCCTGCAGGGATCAATCACCAGCAGATCAGTCCAGCGGAGACTTGGCGGCCTCCCGATCAGGGCAGTTTTAAGGTAAATATCGATGGGGCTTTCCGGCCACACATTCTCAGGGGATCTATGTCAAGTATAATTCGAGATAGCCATGGTCGACTGATCGATGGCCTTACCTCTTCTTTCCCTACTTCGTCGGCTCTTCACTCGGAGTTTATGGCTCTGTTGGTCAGTCTTCGCCGTTTGCACCGCCTGGGCAAACACCGGGATCCTTTGATCATCGAATCAGACAGGGCCATTTTAGTTCGCTTTGTCAACCACCAAGATCAGGCGCCATGGGAGACTCGGCCGCTCTTCACTGAAGTCCTCAGTCTTCTTCGAACTTGCCCTGCGATTAGGGTTCAGCATTGCCACAGGGAAGCCAATGCGGTAGCAGACTGGGCAGCCAAAAGCCACGTGAATGAAGCCCGTTCTGAAATATGGCCCATTACTTTGTCTCCTGTTTTGCTAGACCTTTTAATTGCAGATGCACTTTCTGCACGTTGTAATCCTCTTCAGTGTTGAATGAATAGTCTCCTTTTTGATAAAAAAAAAAAAAAACCCAATTATGGAAGCAATAGGTATTGCTTTGACTGCGAACAATGAAATAAATGGAATGTCCCTGGCGTAATTGGCTATTACAAGAATTGACGCCAACCAAACATTCCTAACGTGAAGAAGAGGACAATGACCACACTTTATCATCTGAATATTGATGAGAGATGCGACGCTGAAGAGACCTTCTCTTAAGTGTAATTTGTGGGTAATGATTATTACGATACTTGTACGTTATTGATAGTCAAAATAGATCCTACCGTCACATGCTTGTCACTAGAGTGGAGGATGTACTTGTCCTTTATTCATGTTTAATTGAAAAAGAAAAAATTCCTTAATATTTCTTTATTAATTCTTTAATTATTCTTAATGACTGTCAAATCAAAATCTTAATATTATTAGTATGCTAGTACGTTGTGCTTTGAATGTAATATATACTGTATAATTTACCTCAAATTTTATTACATTTCCATTTCTTGCATTTTTTTATTGAATATTGTACTTTCAACTCTATTTTTTTTTTTTTTTGGAATTTTTCTTACAAAAATAATCAATTTATAATGAAAAAGGGCCCAAGCCAACCTTGTCCCGCCCTGAATGGAAATTTGTGTGGAGTCTTGCCTAGACCTGGCATAATAATGTCCCCGGGCCATGTCGGTCCAGGCACAGCCATTGACATGGCTCGATGGCCTGTACTAATATAGCCAAAACACTTTTGAAATTATATTCAAAATTAACATGTGGTTGAACTCAAATCAGAGAAAAAGGCTAAAAGTACAAATTTATGGGCAAGGGACAAACAAAGTCAAATTCAAGGGTTCACTTGTGTAGTTGTGTAAGAGAATCGGTGTCAAACTGGCAAGGGTGCTCTGAATGCAAGTTCAAATAGCAAATTTGCTCGATTGGGTAGCTATCTAGCTAGTTCTTTCATTGGTCTTTGAGCCCAAAACTCATTAGTCACTGGGGGAGGTTATATCGTTTCTAAATTTAACCATTCAGTCAGCTTTTTATCAACCATTTGATCAAGAATGTCATAGCATGCTTCTTCAGTTCGTCTCATCAAACAAAACGACTGCGTACCGATATGGTCAATGGTACCATACAATCTTCCCATACACTGGCAAGAATGGACTTTGTTGACAAGCTCTCTTTTCTCAATCACGAAGAGAAGAGCTCTCTTTGGATTTTCTAAGGTTCACGACCGTCGCTCTCATTCTCTCCAATCTTCTTGTCCGCTATGACTCCTATGATACCTCAATAGCAAGCATCGTCCTCCAGCCACAATGTCGTTTAAAGCAACTACAACTAGCTTCCAAGTTTAGTGTTAGATATGAGGTTTTCTTTTTTGATTTGCTCAATGTGAAATGATGTCATTGAGTTATTTAGGGATTCTCTTTCAGAAACCAACTATATTTACGTTGTGATTTTAAATTACTGCTAAGAGCATTCGATATGTGTGAATTGGGCTCAAAATTGTAAGTTAGATAAAAAGACATTGTCAAACAGACATGTTTGTAAACACTAATCAGCACAACCTGAGCATTTTCATGAACTGATCGAATCTTTTCCTGAACATTTCTTGGCTAAGTCATTCATGATCTAAGAGCGGATCTACACATTGGTACTGCTGTGGTTTGAGATGCCTACTTTCCTCTTTTACGGTGATCCAATCGAGTGCATGATACGACTTCCAATCAGCCCACTTTCCCAAAACATATAGCCAAAGTCCTCCATCGTGCGCAGCGATCAAAAGAAAGCCAGCACATGTTTTCTAGAACTGGCATTCTTTTCCATTGCGAATGGTGGGCACCACGCTTGATCAGCCAAAAGAATAAGAACTTTGAATGAATTAGCTGCAATGAGTTAAAAATTAACGCGTGGAGTACTTTTCACTTGGCAAAGTGCCAAAATACCCACTTCACCAATGAGCTCGAGCGTTGACCGTCGACCTCCATTCCATGATTGAAACCCACGAGAGAGAGAGAGAGAGAGAGAGAGAGAGAGAGAGGGGAGAGAGAGACTCTACAGTCTAATCTCCAAGATAAAGTTAACAGAGAAGGCGACGAACCCTAAAGAATCGTGGGTCATGCAAGCGCGTGGGATCGGGAAATAAATTTTTCCCCGTCCCTTTCCATGCATGGTGCTTTCGGGATTTGTGTTTCCATCTGCCGCCACAACACTTTCCCACCAGAATCGTCAAATTAGGACGCCGAAAATATCACGAGCATCTTATAGATTCCCTTCTTTTCTAAAGGTGAGAAGAGAGAAATCGGATTCCCCAAGCAAGCACCACCAATCATGTGATTGGACAGGTTTGACGTTGCCATCGCCGATTTGATCTCTCTATTTGTTATTTGACTTCCTTGTGGGGTCGACGGCGATGCGCGTGAATAGTGAGTCTTCACCTAATACTCTCGATCAAGAAAGCGAGACCCAACATGCTTGATGATAATGATAATAATAATCTAGATTGGGACGGATCCATCTTTGATTATATGTTTTATCTTTGAATTGTCAGATGATTAGTGCATGTGGGACATTGAATATGCATAAAGTCTTAATAACCATCTGGCAAAATATTATAATAGTACGATTCTCATGCGTCAATTGCGGTTTGGAGGGTGAAACTAAATTAAATTTATGCATCAATTATTGACAAACATGAGGATAATCATAACACGGCTCTAAAAACTTATGCTGAAATGTAATTGAGTCCTCAAAGCTTATAATTTGGCATAGCTAGCCAATGCAATTAATAAAAAGACTTGTCTAAGCATACATTAATCGAAAGTTTTAAGACAGGATTGCATGAAAAAAATATAGTAAGACTCAATTATGCTTTGAGTTTAGGTTGAGGACTCCTTTGGAAGTACCATTTTGGTATGCTCGAATCATGCGTGTTTATGCATATGACCTTTTTTGCTAAAGTGAAGTCCCACCCCAGTTTGGTCGACTCGTGGTCGGAGACTACTATTTTGTCTAATCCAGATTTTGAACTTTCGGTGGCCCTATTTTGTGAACCAACCTTGCCAAACCCCGGTTGACAAATGCATGATCGCATTGCGTCTTATTCGCTTTGTCTTGTTTTGCATGTGCTAGGTGAACTCATCTTTCGGAATACATAAGATAATCGGGCCTCTGCGCCTTAAACTTTGGTTTCTTTCGAGATGAATTATTTTGATTCTAAGATCATTCCGTTGTTCTTGTCCAAATATTTTCCCTGGCGTTTGTCTCATAAGTTGACATCAAAGCATGGAACCGGCCGTTGAATTTGCGACGCAGAAAATATCAGATTGCAGTTGAAAAACACTTCCACCGGTTGGGTTGAAGGGTTATTTGCGGCGATATGGTTCGACCTCAAGTTCTAACAAATTTACCTTGTTACCGCCTATGTAGCACTGACATTGACACGCGACACGCGACACGACACGACATGATATGACGACACGTTGTTTTTCAAAAAATAAAAAATTCCGACACGTTGGGACACATTGTATATTATATATATTTTTATATTTTTATGCAAATTAATTTTATTCAAATTCACAAATAAATAAATAAATAATTAAAAAAAGCCTAGAATGAATTTATACTAAAAACATTAATCCACAATTTATTAATATCATTAATTGTTTCAATTTGACAAATTTAAATCTATTCCAATAATTCATAAAACTTGGAGAAAAAACAAGCAATCAACATTTCGGACTCACATGTTATGTTAGATATGTCAGAAGAGGGAAAAAAAACTTAAGGGGTAAATTATGTATCACGGAAAGTGGGAGTCATAAGAGAAGAAAAGACTAGATTTTTCTTCTTTCTCAATTTATTATTTTTATTATTGTGTTTTATTTTTTCACACATATATATTTTGACATCTCATTTATTGAAAATTTTTAAAATTGACATCAATATCGGAATCACGTATCAGAAACTCGTATGTTGGAATTCCGACTCGAGTATTGGAGAGTGTCGGAAAAGTTGACTAGGTGTCAGATTTTCCAACATGCGTTAACCAAGTGTCGGAGAGTGTTAGAGAGTGTCGGACACGTGTCGAAGTGTCCAATACGACACGAAGGCTTTTGAAGAGTGTCGGTGCTTCATAGGTTAGCGTTAGAAGTTTAGGACATTCAATTTCGGCATTGTTCCGTGCAATCTTGTTGTACGAGAGGGGGTATATTCATGTATAAATCTTATCTACTATCTTCATTAGAAGAATCGTCAGATTCACTTCACGTGTCCTCCAAATACTCATTTTAGAAAAAAAAAATAATTTCCTCTCTCTCTCCCCCCACCCCTCCGTTGTCCAATCGCTTGTGGCTGCCATTGATGATCCAAAGAAGTCGCGGTCGCGGTCGCTTTGCGCTCAACGGCCTTCATTGCCCACTTGTCTCTCTTCTCCCTCATTAGTCCCTTATCTCACTTTTAACAATGGCCTCCCTCATAACATTGATTCTAGGTCGACCCAAGGTGGTGGGACTCAAATTGGATTCGATTTAGGCCTCAAAGTCCCCTAGACCGGGTTTTCACAATAACGAAAAAAGTGTGTCATTCCTAAATCTAACTTGGGTTCATGGTAGTGGAGGAATTGGATCAAAAGAAGAGGCATTCTAGTGATAAGATATCAAATAAAACCGTCGCCAAAACTTAAATTGGTAATTTTATCGTAATTAAGTGGTAATGACAATTCCGGTGATAGATAGATTTACAATTACATTTAAGATGAGCGTAGAAATACTATTGAAAGGCATCGCTTTAGTATAACAATTAGTAGGAATGTTATTGATTTCACTTGAAGTGAAAATTCCACTGATTTCGTTTGACTCAAGGTGGAGATGGGTGGGTAGGTAGGTGAGAGAGATAGATAGAGAGAGAGAGAGAGAGAGAGAGAGAGAGAAAAAGAGAGAGAGAGAGAGAGAGATAGAGAGAGAGAGAGAGATGATGCAAGCTAGATCCGAGGGAGAAGACGCCGACGAGAGATAGTGAGGAGTGAAGACAGCTAGGATTTTTCCTTGTTGGTGTCTAAATTGACAAGAGGTGAAAATTCAATGACTAATTGGATGGTGACGACGCATGAATTCTGGGGGGCGATAGGATTCCCTCACCCGATTGAATTTTGCTTCTTGAAATTTAAGTTGAACTTCCTTCGGCAATTACATCGCTCAACAGTTTGGTTCTCTCTGTAAAATTTTTGAACAGTTTTAGACTGTCCATCGTTACAAAGAATTATCAAAGTTCACCGCTATTCAGGTGCACATATGAAGTAAGGATTTAGTGCTTCACATTGGGTTCCTAACTAAAAGACTACAAGTTTCTACAAACACATCAAACGTGACGTTGTAATCTCAATAATTAGCTAACAATGAGGGAAAAGTACCAAAATGATCTTAATCGACGAGAGGCGAGGATTGCCCTTAGTAGATCTAGTGAGGACACGACCCATGTAGCCTGGGCAATTCACCGAGTTTGGCGAGGGCCACTCTCATGGCTTCTAGAGAGAATGGCCCTCGGCTATGCGGCAAAAGTCGAGCCCTTGCTATATTCAATGAGGGCAGCTCTTGCCTAGGCTACAAGGGTTGTGCCTTCGCTTAGGCTGCAAGGGCGACCCTCACCTATGGTTGACAAGGGTTGCGATGTCCTTGCCTATGGTCAGTATTGGCCATAGTCCAAAGAAAAAGAAAAGGGGGAAAAAAAAGAGGAAAGAGAAAAGGAAAAAGGATTTTTTTTTTAAATAGTAAAAAATCGAAAAGTTATTAAAAATATTTTTAAAATGTCAATGCTAACAATGACCATCTTCTATGGGATGATTCGCATCCGTGTCAGCAATTTCTAGCTTAAATTGGCCAAATAGATTAAATTGGTAATAATGTGAAAATTTTTGAGATTAAATGAGTCTAATTGAAAAGTTTATGATTAAATTGGTACAAATGCAATAGGTTTAGGAATTTTTTGCACTTTTTCCCATCAAGTGGATATTGCATAATTTAGGTTGATATATATCAACCTAATACGGTTGAGATAAATCAACCGTCCTTTTCTAATCATTTAGGTTGCTTCGCAGCTAATGTGAGCCCAACGCGCATGAGCTGTCGGATTGCATATCACGACTCGCATGCATAGATCTGATGTGAATCGGATGCATGAACAGTATTGCTTCTTCACAACAAAATCCGAATGAAAGCAGTTGAGCAATTGGGGCAGAACGTGGGTCGCGTGGAGAAGTCATTTCATCCTCCAAAACTTCCAAATCATTTTCCCACCGGCCGAGGCCATATCTGATCATAAGCTCTCGAAACTTTTGTTGTCTTTCTCAAAATTATGAACGAGCGAGAAACTTGTTTTTTTCTTTTGCAATACCTCCAAGCTTATATCAAGGATCTAAAAGTATCTTCCGCAAGGCTTCTGTCTATAATGGTCGTTAAAAATCCGAAATGGCAGTGTTTGTGGAGAACACAAGGCAAATGAAACTGACATGGTAATGAACGTGCTTCACCACTTTAGATTTCTAACAGCCTTGCATGTTGCCGTGTGGGATTTTAACAGCCGACAAACAGATGGTATTTACTAGTAATTGGCGCAAGTTGAGGTATTGGTGGGACCAAAAATAGTTCGGGATATTGGTATCTGATTAGAAAAAGCTCCAAAATGTTTGATGTGATTATTCCTTTCCAATTGAGGGAGTCAACATCGTGCGAAACAGCTGCATGCAATGGACAGCAGAAGTGTCATCGAGCATTCCTTATCCTAAAAATTGAATGAGTGGAGAAAAACTCCCACATGGCCTCATTTCATATTGCTGCGAAAATCCCTTGTTCCAGCGAATTAGTAAACTCGCTTCTAAGCTAATCCAAAAGACTATAAAGGCGAATCCGCATGATTAGCAATCACTCGAAATTTAATTCCTAATGAGGCTTTCATTCACACATGCATGCTTGAAAAATGAGGCACGCAAAGGAATATCACGGATAAGCCCATAGGATTGACTCATTGATCGAGAAGTTTTATCGATGCTTATCGTGGGATGAGTTTGGATCTCCATGCCGTTGACTCATACACTTCGGTGTTGAACTTGTTTTTTCAAAATTCAAAATTCTTATATTATAGATGCAGGCATCCATGCCGTTGGCTTGAGAAGACAGAAAAAGCATAACAGTGCAAAAACTCTTGTATAAATACCCGAGTTCATTCAAGTGCATCACACAAAAACACACTACGCGCACAGCCATCAAGCTTGTGCTTCCCTTCCTCCTCCTTTGCTTATCAACTTCTTCTTCGCTGAAACTTAAACTCCAAGCGATGGCTCGTGAGAGCTCTTCTGTCAGATCCGCCTTCTTATTGTTGCTGTGTTTTCTTCTGGAAACAGCCTCAGCTCAGCTGTCCAGTACTTTCTACTCCACCTCCTGTCCCAGCGCCCTCTCTACCATTAAATCCGGCGTGAGCTCTGCAGTCAAAAGCGAGGCCCGGATGGGCGCGTCGCTGCTCCGCCTTCACTTCCACGATTGCTTCGTTAATGCAAGTGCCTCTGCCCGGAGTCTCTCGTCTCTTTCCGATTGATTGCTACCTTTGTTTCTCTTCTGTCATTCAAGCTGCATGCAAGCGTGCATGCATGATGCATCTCTGTGCTTTTGTGCATGTGAAACGTTCCAACCGACCTCATAGTCAAAAAGAACGATTAGATTTCGCTTCTACGCAAGTCACGTACTCTCTTTTTCACTAACCAAACAATATGTAGGAAGTACACATATTGAATTAGTCGAGTCTGACCGACCCTTTTTGTGCTATGCATTTTTGTGAGTTTATTATTATAATAATAGGCTGTGTTTATTGAAGTCGTTTTAAAACTAGAGCTATGTTTTCATTCATACAGCAATAAAAAGCATGGCCCTTAGAAGAAAAGCACTTCCTTTTGGTGATTCAAAGAAAAAAATTTCCTGAGTAATTCTAGCATACACCGTTAGGGTAAAAATATCATTCCATAGGTGGTCTTATCCACTAAACATATGGGTGGTTGTGGAGAGATTTGGTAATTAGAGTCCTCGAATCAAGATGGACAAGAATGTTGTGCGTACTTTAATTTTTTTATTTATTATATTGACAATGTATGCTCTAACTTTATTACAAAAGCCATGCAGGCGGGCGTATTTTATGCCGAGTATGTTGTGGATAAGACGTGTGTGTGTGATTAGCCACATGATTTTAAATTCGATGAATTAGATCACGCAAAAGTCCTAAAAGTTAGAGATGGCAAAAAGAGAGAGCGACAGCCATGCTTTTATGACGGTGGTTGACTTTACGCGTTTATCATGTTTGGCAAATCAATCAGTTGTTTTCAATAGGTTTTGGTCATATTTTGATCACTGTCACTTTGGTTGCCATACTTTTCTCCATTCACAAAATATCTTTTTTTAATGAAATTTGTTAATCCAATGGTGTTCTAAAAATTGTAGTAGATCTTTTGAACAAAACAAAAAGCGCCTTGTGCATTGCCTCACTAGTTTGCTTCCAACACAAATTTAGAGTGTCAATCTAAATTAACTAATCAATTTGAAGTACCTTCATTATTATCCACTTCGTGTTCTTTGTGCATAATTCAAGAGTTGTCCATATCCTAATGGGCCTTTCTCCATCAAACATGCGGTCTCTATTTCGAACTTGATATTTAAAGCCTAATCCATTTTTTACTAAGAAATGTGACATGTTTACAACTTTCTCGATTAGATGCTTCTCTTTTCCTGTATGGGTTGGAAATTGTCTAGATCTTCAAGGTCATTCGAGAAGACAAAATTCAGGCTAATTCTAGTAAATCAAAAAGTCGGTGACTCCCCTCAGTGCACAATCATTTTGTGTCATTCCCGACAATTATTGGATGCATTGTTCCTAGAGAGACAACACAAATTAAAGTCAAAAGGCACGAGAAAGAGTGTCATTCCCGTCCAAACTGGTGTCTGTAAGCGTTCATAATGGGGGACAAAAAGGGGGAAAATGATAAGGGAAATTAATCAGTGTTCATACTTTATGTTCAGGAAAAGTTATAGCACTTGTTCTGCTTATATTTTGACCGTTGAATCTAATGAATCCAATAGGATCGATTTGATTGATTAACGATGTGTGGCACAAAATATAAAACAGGGATGCGACGCATCTGTTCTATTGAACGACACCGCGAACTTCACTGGGGAGAAGAATGCTGGCCCAAATGCTAATTCCTTACGGGGATTCAACGTGATTGACACAATCAAGTCCCAATTGGAGAGTGCATGCCCCGGCATCGTGTCCTGTGCTGATCTCTTGACCGTGGCTGCCCGAGATTCCGTCGTCGCTGTAAGCGCACACTTTCTTCTTAATTCTAGTGATCAATTATGATGAGAAAAAATCACTCGTTATGATCTCGATGCTGCATCAATACTAACACGTGTGGATTTGTTTAACTATTTAATTCTTAGTTAGGTGGCCCAAGTTGGACAGTCCCGCTAGGAAGAAGAGACTCAACCACTGCAAGCCAAAGTGCTGCTAATAGCAACCTCCCTGCCCCGACTTTGAATCTTAGCGGCCTCATCACTGCCTTCTCTAACAAAGGTTTCACCGCCAAAGAAATGGTGGCACTCTCAGGTCATTGTTTTTCCTTTTTTGTGGCACCTTTTAATAACGAATTTACAATAATGCTTGATCGATATACTAAGATTAATATTAAAAAGTTGTTTGATTGTTGTTAACAGGGTCGCACACAATAGGTCAAGCCCGATGCACAATTTTCCGGGCCCGTCTTTACAACGAGAACAACATCAACACCACGTTCGCAACCTCGCTCAAGGCGAACTGCCCAAGCTCCGGAGGCGACAACAATCTCTCTCCTCTAGACACCACGAGCCCGACGTCCTTCGACAATGCCTACTTTAAGAACTTGCAAATCCAAGAAGGTCTTCTTCACTCGGACCAGCAATTGTTTAGTGGTGGTTCCACGGACGCTCAAGTGAACGCTTATAGCAGCAATTCAGCTACTTTCATGACAGATTTTGCTAACGCCATGGTGAAGATGGGTAACCTCAGCCCGCTCACCGGCTCAAGCGGTCAGATTAGGAAGAGCTGCGGGAAAGTAAACTAATGATTTTTCTGGGTTTTGCTTTTGCTGTCTCTAAAGTTTTGCTTACGCTCTCAAGCTTACTTTGATAAGAAAAAGGTTCAATGTATTGTCTATTGAGATGGTTGGTCCCACTTTTAATATTTATGTATGAGCACATAAAAGTAGTGTTCATGTAGTTGTGATACATGGCGTGACCAAATTCATTATTTAGAGTTTCAATATATTTAAATTGTGTTAGAACTAAACCCCACCAGATTTCTATTTCCCTTCCACGTTTTTTTCGCTTGTGGGTCTCGTTAGGCCAATGCCCTACCTAACTTTCAACGTTATTCCACTATAACAGTGTTTTCTATAACAGTGTTTTTCCAAACAATAGCAAAGAAAGAATATACGGAGATTTTAGGGTAAAGTCTCACACAAATTGAACATTGAAATTCGGTGGATTTTGTAACCAAGCGATTAAATTTAATCTTAACTACTTAGTATACTAAAATTGGATTTCTTTGCAATTTTGATACAATTATTTCTAGCGTAATTCTCAACTAATCTTAGCTACAATAATTTTAGAAACTAGCAAGACTAACTTAGAAAGTACTCCATATTCCGATGGAAATATGGATAAATACTTGGTGACACAGGCTGTATAACCAAAATCTTGCTGATGTGTGTAGTTTTACTTTTAGCAAATAAACAATGAATTATATTATTTGTGGAGGTCGATGTAAAATATGTAAATAAAAGCTACATAGTATTTGTGGTCAAGAATAATCCTTAAAGCTCCATGATTATAGAAGTACCGTTGTGGCATCTTCCCATTTTCCAGGGTTGATATGGGTAAGGAAGATCCGGCCTGAGAGTCAAATAAACCCATAGAATGACTCACTAATCCATTGGGTTAAGGCCTAGAGAAATGGCTCACTTGGAAAGCCCACGACCCCTCTCTCTTGATCACTTCAGCACTAGCCAAAAAAATGGAAAAAAAAAAAACGGAACACGTACATTGAGAGACGATTCCAAAAAGAGTAGGTATAGTGAAAGCACAAACATGCTCTAAGGAAGATTTGATTTTTTTTTTTAAATAGTTGGTTATATCATTTAGAAAAATTAGTTAATGAAAATATTTTCATTATTGACAATAATTTATGATTAACTATTTTCATGGGCGATGAGAATATTTTTCATTCATTCATTAATTTTAAACAAATGCAACCTAAAATATCGAAGGCAAAGTTGTCATTTAAAATGAATTTCCTTTATATGATATGAAAATTTTAAAAATAAAAAAACACACACGCCACGAAGGAAAATAATCCTAATTCTATGTTCCCTGGACTCTCTCTCTCTCTCTCTCTTCCTCCCACCCTCCTCAACCACCATTCAACGTGCCTCATGTGCCCTAGCCATCCCACCTTGACACCGCATCCTCAAGTGGTTGCCCCTCGCTCGCTGCTCATGTGCACTCATTGAAACAGTGTTTGAAACTCTAATCCATCCTCGAATTCGCGTGGGTCTTGCCAAGGGGCCACAATGATAGCATTAGTTGCTTGTGTTGCCCAGGTTCGGCGAAGTTGGACTTGGGTCTGACCACGTTGGATTTAACATGTAGAGTGATATAATCTAAGGTCGACTACTCAAACAATGAGATCGGGAGAGTAACTTACACACACAGAAACTTGTCAAAAAATCGAGTAGAAATTTCTCTATACTAGTTTGGAAAAATGGGTATAAATTTGTTGATTCAAATCTTAATGAATTGATTTCAAAGCCAAAGAACGGAGACTCTTGGATTTACAACTTTTATGTTTTGAGTTATCTTAGATAAGCATTGTAGGCTTATTGATTTTGGAAGAAGTGGGCGAAACATGACTAGATAGAATGAAGAAAAGGACAGGAACTTCAATGATCGCTCTTCTAGGCCTTCGAGTAACTTAAAATGGCATCATGGCTGCAGCTTCAAGATGCAGGATTTAAAAGCTTTGATTCTTTAAGGTTCAAGTGAAAATTATTTTAAGTTTCAAGGGGTTTGAACTCTTCAAAGTTTAAGGAATTGCACAAAGCAAATTTCATTAATCAAATTTGGTGTCCATTTTAGAGAGGCTCAATGACCTTTTATAGAAAAACAAAAGAAGAGTACGGGAGCATTTGGTATCCATTTTATTTCCGAGAATAATTTTTGATTAGAAATGATTATTGTTTATTCCGTTCCCGGGAACAAATTCTAAGTGTTTGAAAGAGTTTGGTAACTGTCCAAAATTTGTATTCCTAGGATAGAATTGCGTTTGGCACTGTCATCAAAATTTCTAATTTGAACTATTTTTTTCTAATTTTTTAAATAATTTTATTACTTTTTTTTTTTCTCTTTTTTTGGTTCTTTCCCTTTTTTCTTTTCTTTTATCTTCTTCCTTATACTGCCGTTGGCCCCCGACGAGGTTGAGCTCACACAACCACCAATAAAGCTCGACCTCACCCAACCCAGCCAAGGCTCGCCGGTGGCTCGGCGAGCTCGCCTAACAGGTCACCAGTGACCCCGATGGCGGTGGCAGTGCAAGAAGAAGAGAAAATGAAGAAAAACAAGAAGGAAAGAAGAATAGAAAAAAAGAAAAGAAAAAAATTTCGATTGGCTTGATTATGGAATTATTCTCGAGAACAATGAATCAACTTTTTTTACTTCTCGATTTTACTTCAAATTTATTCCCGAGAACAAAAAATTTACTAAATGGATTTTTGTTCTAAATCTACTCCCAGGAACAAAAGAACATAAGCAAACACTATTTGGCCGGTTGCCAAACGCGCCCTAAGAGACTAAAGTCAAGTCTAGAAACGGTAAGTTATATAAAAATTAGAAACATTTAGAAACTAGGAGCAATTAAAATCAAAACAATATTTCCAATGCTTTTGCTCGTTCAAGAGTGCCTTGATGTAAGCTTCAATGTGTGGGAAAATGACATAGTCTTTATGACAAAGTCAAATATGAGGCCTTATCGATGAGGGACCTGTCAAGGAGAGTGTCGTTGATCTTGAATATGTACTGATCTTTCTTGGTTGAACGAGTTGATGTTGATCATGGGCTGCATCATAGAGCCATGTTCGATTTGCAATAGAGAAAAGAGAGGGTAGGGTCTTTGGGTCAAGGATTGAGGGCTCGATGGGTCAAAGACTTGCAGGATGCAGGTTGACAACGATGGGACATTGAGTAATGGGAAGACGATATCCTCTGGTGTTTGTAGCGAAAGTAGTGTCTTTGTGGTTTTAGCATCCTTAGGGATGAGCATCAGTCCGATTCAGCTAGGGAACCGGACCAAATTGATTTGGATTGGTTGATCGACCTGTTTAAAATCTATTATAAGGAGGATCACTTAGGTTTCAGTTCTAGAAATTTAGAATCGGCTAGGGATTTGGTTCGATTCTTAATTCCAAGGCTAGAAGGACTAGAACTACCTAGGTTGAACTAGTTTTGAAGCCTCTTTTTTTTTTGATGAAAAGAAGAAGGAGGAGGAGGAGGAGGATGAATTTGTGCCCATCAAGATGAACAAATAATAACATAACTATTTGACAGGCAAATGGTTTTGATAATGAAATGGAGTAACTTTTATATTTCATTTCAACAGTGGTTTTTTTATATATTTTTTTTACCTGAAATATAACATTGGCTTACCTGAGAATCAAGCGCTAATTGACAGTGCCAAAACCAATTCGTTAGGTTTTTTATTTCAATTGTTTGGAAATGAGGATCACAAGATTGATTCTCAATTTTCCGGTTAAAGGTTTAGTATCGATCCATCTTGGAATCGATTCCAAGGGGGGG
The DNA here is from genome assembly GCA_007663325.1 of Eucalyptus pauciflora. Taxonomy (NCBI): domain Eukaryota; kingdom Viridiplantae; phylum Streptophyta; class Magnoliopsida; order Myrtales; family Myrtaceae; genus Eucalyptus; species Eucalyptus pauciflora. The sequence continues at coordinate 1,853,048 of VMYD01000349.1, read as the reverse complement.
GTGGGGGGAGAAGATGCTGACGAAATTTTGGTAAAAGAAAAAAGAAGCAGAAAAAAACAGTGAAAAAGCAAAGAAACATGGAGAACAAATTGTGACCATCCAATGGGTATAGCAAAAAAGTTTCAAGCTATGAGAAGTAATTTTAACTAAATTTAGAGGATCCTAATCCGTGAGAAAATGCAGAGAATGGTATCAATGTTTAACTTTTTAGTATGCATGTGAACTAAGCTCTTATATACCAGATGAGGGAAGCTTCATATTGCTTTGTTTCACTGGAATTTCTCCCGTCGGTTTTTAATTTGTCCACCCCTCACCTCAACCTCCACGACCACATTTGTGCCAGAGATCTCAATCCCACCTCCACCACCATTCGTAAGTTCGACTTCTCCAACACCCACCCCCACTGTCTTCCCTTGCAATGCCATCATCACTTCTATTTACTGATACAAGAGCTTCATATTGCTTTGTTTCGCCAAAATTTCTCTAGTCGGTTTTTAATTTGTTGGTTCCCGGTGATTTAGAATTGAAAAAGGAGATATCGCAAAAAGTTCACGACATTAGATTCTCAAGTAAGCACCAAAATGTATAAGGACTTAATAGGAAACTTCTTGTGGGTCAACAACATGAAAAACAATGCTATGAAATTTGTCTATCAATATCCAATTTGTCAACGAATGAAAATTGAGCACAAAAAACAGGTGGACAATTACACCCACTTAAAATACTTATCGAAATGAGAGTATATCATCATGGATTTCATAATTGGTCTATCGAGGGTGTCAAGTGGTGATAATGTTATATGGGTGATTGTTAATCGATTGATTAAGTCTCAACACTTATTGTCCTATCGATTTGGCCTTTTCATGGAAGAAATGACAAAGCAGTATGTTAATGAGACAGTGAAGCAGTATATTTAGGATTAATTTCTACAATTAGATTGCCGAGAGTATGAGACATTAAGGATAAATTGATAGATTTCAATGTGCATGTTAGGAGTGTAGAACAATGATATCTTAACTCATCGCCATATTATTTATAGAATAGGGTCGGTATATTAGGAAATTCATATTTTGAGATTTTCCTAATTCGTTTATATCTTTCATTGATGATTTTAGTAGATTAAAAAAAAAAAATTCAAACTCACCAATGTTCAAAATCAAATGTCTAGAATGAATATTGTTTTCCTCAATTTTTATTTCTCTTTAATTGGCACACCATCTCTCTTGCTCGTTGCCAAAGTTTGAACCTGTGCTTTTGTTTGAGACATTAAACTTGGTATCTTTGACATTATGCATGAGATCATCAATTTTAACTATAGTTCATTCATGCATTGGTGATTCATGCACTTGCTTGACTGAAGAAGAGGAGCTCATTTATATTTTCATCAAGATATCTTCTAATGACTAATTCTTTTGGGCCAAGTGTATCCTAGCTAGTCTCATAGGGGCCATTTGAAATTCATTAATTGCAACACATCAAAGTTCAGAATCTTTTAACTTTAATTAATCATTTTTTAAACTATTGAGAACTTATTAAAAAATTTCTTGCCTTGGTCATATGCGGAAAACCATGGCAAGTTTTCACTTTCTAAAAGTAGAGCTTCCGCTTCTTTAACTTTCAACCATCTACTCACTTCTTCAAGATTTTGTTTTCCAAAACCCACAATTAGAGAGGTCCCAAACTTGAATTAATCAAAGTTTCCATCTCAATCTTTTGAGTCTGAATGAGGTAAATCATTTAATTTTACTACTTCCTTTTAACCGATTATGTTGTTTTTAAAATTACACGTTGTTGATTTTTTGGTTTTGTTTATTTTGCTTAAAGGTGATCTAAAGCTCCGAGTCTAAAGTCATTTTGAAGTTAAGTGAGAACTCTAAGCTTTAAGTCATTTTCAAATTTCTCTAACACTCTTGTCTACTTTATTTTTATTTGCTTATTTTATTTTATTTTTCCTCTCTTTTTTAATTATTTTATTTTTATTTCTTTTTCCCCTTTCTCTAATAAAATTTTATTAAATAGTAAATTGTACTAATATACCTAAATATTTAATAAATATAAATATAAATATATTCAATTTATATTATAAAATAGAATTAAAGTCAACTATATAAATAAAAATAAGATTAAATTAAAAATAAATTGTTATTTTTTGTTATTTTGAATTTTTTTATTGGAATTCAAATAATATTTATATTGAAATATAATTTCAATTTTTTCTTTTTAATTTGAGAAGTTTTTTATTTAAAAACAATAACTTTCTTATTAGGAATATTAGAAATCCTATCCACTTTCATTACACCTCCCCCATGAGATCTTATATCCAACTTTATCTTATCCTAAACATGCATTAAACATAGAGTAGGATAAATTTTATCCTACTCTGCCAAACGCAGCTTTGAGGGGTTGGATTGCTAAAGTAAATTCTAATGTGTATGTGTCTGTGGGATAAGACTTCGGCAAGAAATGAAGTGGACAAGCAACAAAGGCAAGGAAGGAAAATTATGTTTAATGGGTTAAGTGTATTACAAGAGTGGGATTGTTAGTATAAGTCATACATCTCCACGATTATTGACACTTCAATTTTGGCATCCTATTTAATAATTTATCGCATGGAAATTGAGGGACTAATCTTTAATTCATAAATGAAAATGTTATAATTGCATATAGTTTTAAGAGCATTTATTATATACTTTAGTTTATTAATTGCATTTGTGTTGGACCGATGATGGTGAATGGACTTGAATTAGTCATGTGGATTGGGCTGGTCCCATTTAAGAATTCATTGCATAGAAAATCATGGACTAATCTTTGGCCCATAAATAAAAAGTTATAATTGCATATAGTTTTAGGATAATTAGTTCACTTATTGCGTTTGCAATGGACCGCCGATGATGAATTGACTTGAATCAATTGCGTGGACTAGGCATGGCTACAAGCAAATATTTGGCCAATGCAAGGACAGGTAAATGCCGAAAATTTCAAGCCTAATGGACTAAAGTTTTGAGCTTTAATTTAAGCAGCACGATGAATTATTTTTCTAACAAAATGTGGCTATTCTTTCTAATTTAGTTAGGTAGAATAGCGACTTATTTTCAATGAAAAATTTGCTACCTACTTTAGTAGAATTATGGCAGGTTTTATGATTTGAAAAATTGTTTCGACATTGTTAGGATTTATACATGCAAATTATCCAATTTTAGAGAGAGGCGAGAATGTACCTAGACCAGGAGAATCTTGGTACCTACAAAATAAAATTGAAAAATTGAAAGAACTTCAAGTGGGAGATAATTTTCATTGAGAGAGAGAGAGCTCTAAAGGCCATCCCTGCTATTGCCTAAGGGACGGGCGTCCATATGTCATGGACCATCTCCAATATTAGGGGTGAGAGCGGTTCCCGGGTAGAACCGGAAACGGAGAATTGAACCGGAGGTTCCGATCCGGTTCCCGGTTCTAAAGGGACCGGTTCCGGTTCCCGGTTCCCCTTTTCTAGGAACCGGAACCGGTCCGGTTAGGGCTCAAAGAAAAAGCCCCGAATTGTCTTTCACTTTCACCGTTTGACATACGACGCTTTCAGCCTTCCACATTCACAATTCTCTCGTCTCTTCGCCTGTTCTCTATTCCACCTCTGTTCGACGCCACTTGAGATTCCCTCGCCGCATCCTTGCTCTCAGTGCTCTGCACTTCTGCCGGCTGCCGCGTCTCCGAGTGACCCCCTGCTTGCTCGCGCCGATACCAGAAGCCCTCTCCCCATTTTCCCTCTTCGCTTCCCCACGATTCGTTGGAAGCTCACCATCCCAGTCCGCATCGTGCCTCATATATAATCTGCTAACCATCTCCATCCTCTTGGATCTGCAATTCTTGGTGCTCTACAGCCCTTGGCTGCGTCGAGTAGGAGGGACAAGAGGAGGAGGAGGACCACCGATCGATGCACCGTCGCCTCGCCTGCTGATCCCGCGATCCTGCCGGCGGTGGTGCTGATTCGATCCGGTCTGGAATTAATTTCGAGTGGAGCGGGGAGAAAGGATGGTGGTCTCCGGGCCGATCACGGCTGGACAGGTAGCGGTTTTTCGCACTTCGATTCGGCGACAATGCCGGCCATTTTCTTGTTGGCGGGAGCTGAGTGTGGAGTGAATCCTTGTGGAATGCGAGTGTCGCGGCCGATTCCTCCGTTTCCTCGTGGATTTTCTCTGTTGTCGTCTTTCTCTAGTCCTTGATCCGCGCGGGCTTCCGGTGAGCGTCGGGATTTCGCCGGGCTTTTGTGTGAGTTAGTATTTTCTTGCTTGAAATTATTCTGACTGGCTTAAATGCTGGTCTGTAGGGGGTACTTTGAAGCCAACGGATATCGAGCTGCTCTGGGTTCATGTCACATGCGCGTGGTTTCGCCCTGAAGTTGGTTTTCTGAATCATGAGAAAATGGAACCGGCCACTGGAATACTTAGAATTCCTTGAACTTCTTTTTTGAAGGTAATCCATACTTATTTAGATTTACAGTTTTGAAGATTGTTGTTTCTTTGATGTGGTGGATTGTACTTATTGTGGGAATGATAAAAGCGTTTAGCAATAGAGGAGAACCTGATTTCATAATAGCTTTATAGCAGTTTACTGTTCAGTTGAGTATTTGAGTTTCATGTGTTGATTTTGTTTGTTGTCTACTGCTTAGTTTATTTGCATTAACTTCTAGATGCTCAGTGCTTCTTTTTAAATGCTTTTCTTTGCTTGTGGTGCAGAGTTGTGTAATATGTAAGCAGACTCATGGTTCCTGCTCTCAATACAGCAAATATCCTACTTATTTTCATATTATGTGTGCTGCAACTGCAAGAGCAGGACACATCATGGAAGTAAGTCCTTATATAGATATTTATTATTTTCATGACTTTTATCAGAACTAACATTGGTAGAATTTCTTGAGCTGGATTTTTTAATCTATTCTGACGCTTGCTCTTGCTTTCTTTCTATTTTCTTTGCCGTTGGATTTCAAGGAAGGATATGTTAGATATATACTCATGTAAGTTTACACTGATTCTATATCTTTGTTTTCAGTTACACTGCCTGGAGAAGAGTGGGAGTCAAATAACAAAGAAGTTGATATGTTGCGCCGATCATAGGTTAGATTGGTTCCCCTTGTCTACATGTTTTAATTCTCTGTTTCAATCTCATGTGCAGAGCCGTTTTGTTAAGTCTATTGCTTAGAAGATTTAACAACTATGATCCATTGACTAAAAACTTGGAAAAATATGATTTTACTTGGATGATTATGCAGAAGGTTCGAAAGCCAAGAGGTTGATTATAACTATGTCACGGTCATTAACATAGTACATTGATGTAGTGAATAGTTAATCAATGTTTATGCAATGCCATTTTGATTAACAATTTATGAGATAGTGTTGTTTCTCCTATCTTTGTAGTTCCTTCTCGGGTTATAGGACACTTCCTATTGCAATTTGAAGTTAAGAATATGTAGTCACCATTAAAGTGTCAACAGACAAATTTAGGAGGTTGTTAGTATATGTTCTATTTTTGCAGAGCTAATTCTAATTGAAAAGACTAAATTGCATTTGTTTGAACCTTTTTTCTATGGCCTGTTCAGTTACATAATCTGCTGCTGTATTAGATGAATCGTGATGGCTGGGTGAACTCTGCTGATTAATCTGAACACTGTTAGTCTATTTTAGTTTCTCATATTTGAACATTTTTACTTCATGCTTCATGTTTTAATAGTACTTAGTTGATATTAAGGTGGCTAAAGTGTACTGAACCGTGCATTATTTAAAAATTGTTGAGCTCCTTGACCATCTAGAAATTTCATTCATGTGTGGTTGTCGGTCAAGAAGGCACATTCTTTGCTCCTTTCTGGTTCATTGTGTACATTTTGAACATTAAGGTTACATGCTTTGGCTTCTGCCTAGGGTCCCAAACCCATATTCGGTTGTGGTTGTTCATACCCCCTTAGGGGTGTTCTCTGCTAGAAACTTGGTACAAAACCAGCAGGGGAACTTCAAAGGTTCAAGGCTAATATCATCTAGGAAAGAACTTCCCGAGTCCTTAACCGTCAAGAATGATGAAATTGAACCACTCTCATCTGCAAGATGTCGGGTCTTTACAAGATCTAACAAAATGGTATTGTATCCACGCAGCTCTAAATTTTACTGTCATGATCATCATTTCAATTGTTTGCCAGTAATTACATGGTCTATTTGAGTTGTGATGTGTGCTCATTCACTTCTCAGAGACCAGTGTCTCATTGTCCAACGGGGCCAACGCATCATTCTCTTCAAGAAGTGATTAACATGCGAAATTTGGAAGTAATTTTTCTCTACTTTACATATTGATGGTCATAGTAGTGTTTTACAGATTTCTTCTTTTCTTTTGCAGAAACAAAATGATTCTACAATTTTTACTTCATTAAAGGAACGGCTTCACCTCTTACAAGTACGTTTGCTCCTCCAATTTTTATCATCGCATTTTTCTTGATGTGTCTTTCATAATGGCTAATATTAAATTATTGTTTTAGAGGACAGAAAAGCATCGGATATGTTTTGGTAAATCTGGTATACATGGATGGGGACTCTTTGCTCGAAGAAATATTCAGGAAGGAGAAATGGTACTTTCTTGTGAAAAGTACCTCATTATTTGCATGTTATGCTTTAGTTGGATGGAAATGCCGTATTTGTCATTATGCTTTTCATTTATTCTTGGAAATGGAGGACATGACAAAAAGAGACAAGTACAGCGAAATGTGTTCACTTGGATAGTTCTGGTGTCAATAATAAATGTATGACATGGTGTGCTCTGTTACACAAGTAGAGTATTGCCTATCATATTTGTGCTCTTCTAAAGCGAAATGTGTCCAAGATCTCCATCACTATTTTCACATTTTAATTGATCCATGTACTCGTCGCTTGCTGAGGACACATAGTGCCTGTGGGTTTAGGAAGTGTGTTTCTTCATGATTTTCCCTCCCAAAGCTTTGTCTTTGGCTCATCAGGTTCATTGATTAGCATTGAAATCATGATCTGCATTATGTCAGTTTGTCTTCTTAACATGATAAGACATTGTGCAGCTCTTCAAGATCAGTGAAGAACTTGTAGTCAATGCCACAAATAAAGGGAATATAGCTCGGCTAATTAATCATTCGGTAAGTTCCAATAGAAACATTTTTTTTAACTAAAAATGAAAAAGAAAAAGAAAAAAAGAACTTGTTGGAACCTGGAACTGACCCCGGAACCTGTGACAGGGTAGGTTTTAGGTTCTTGGTTCTGACAGGTAGGTTCTAAGTTCCAAAAAATGACGAACCTGTACCCGAGGGTAGGTTCCAGGTTCCGCTTGGAACCTATAGGGAACCGGGAACCGCTCACCCCTAAAAAGATAGTAAAAAGGTATTAGTATTAAAGCAAGAGAGAGAAACTACAAGTTAGGAGTGAGAGAAATGCATTTATCTTCTTAGTAAATGTTATATATATATATATATATATATATATATATATGTGTGTGTGTGTATTCTTTTTTGGTTTAAAGTCGAATTCTCTAAGCAAAAGGGAAGTCTGTCCCAAGGTTTATGAAATGCTGCATAAGCCCATTTAGGCCTTCATATATGGCGGAAGAACCGCTGAATAGCGGATTAGGAGTCTTGGGCCGCACTTGAGGCCTAGTGTGTAGCCGAAAGTAGTGCAATGTGCAAACCCTGGTAGGACTTGACCAGCGCTGGCGCGCTGCTGGCTGTTGCACCTGTTGCTCCTGGGGGCAGTTTTTCTTTTAAGAATCATTCAATCTATTTATTCTTTCAAAAATTAACCGACCTTTGATCGTGCATAGATTTTGTCTGATGCTATTGACCAATTTTGTGCTCACTGGAGCTCGTGATCCGAAACTTTAGAACATGTGGTCAAATTTTGAAAATATTTTTGAGATCATAGATTTTTCAACATTTGTCGAAACGAACAATCATAGTAAAAAGTTACCATACTTTACCATTTTTTGTTAGTTTATTAGATTGGTCATGTATAAATTATTTGAGGGAAATACACATTACCAAAGCACAATATAATAAAAAACCTGAGATCTAGATTAAGATATGCATGGTAGGTGTCAATTTTAAAAAATTAGGAAGTCTATCTGGATTGGAATTTGAAACTTGGAATCTGTTGACACCTAATTTTGGAAAAATAAAATTGTATTTTGAACAAATAAAAGGAAAAAATGAAAGAAAATGGGGGCAATTGATTTGATTGATTATGCATGGAAATTTGAAATTTTGATTGGTATTCGGATTTTGTTAAATGCGGAAGCAATTGAATAAGGGGCAATAATTTTTGTAAAATGGAAGGAATCAAGTAAAATTGAGCTGATTGCGAAATCACGTTCCGATTTGCAGGCTTGATTTAATGCAACAAGAAATGGCAACTCGGGAAATGCCATGTAAAGAGACCGTTTCGAATCACTATAAAAGAGAGGCTCACTTTTCATGACAGGAGGAGGAGAGTGGAGCTCACAAGGGAAAAAAATGGTGAGAAAACGTAGAGAGGTTCGATAGACAATCTCTCAGAGAGGAGGCGATTTTCAAAAAATTCAGAGCAAACGTGAGGAAGGTTTTCTCCTTCGTTTCTTTCGAGTTCAAATTTCTTTAGGGGAGTCGACGATCTCAAGAATTCTTCGATTGGTCTATTGGATGGTGCAGTCCTCTTGACGATGCCCCATGTTCATCATGCTTCATGGATATTGACGACAAGCATAAAGCTAAGTCGAGCTTCTTCTTTTTTTAAGTTTGATTATGTGCAATTCCAATTTGCTATTCGCACTAAGGTAATTTTATATTTTCTTGCCTAGATTAAACTCCTACATCTCCGACGATAATTCCAGCAGCGAGACATCGAAGTGACCAACGTAACTAAGCGCTGATTGCTATCCAATGATATTACTGTGATAAAACCGGGTTGTTTCTCTCTCTATTAAAGTTGTTCACCCCATATTTTCACCTAATTTACTTTGTTTTGTTCTGATGTTGTGGTCACAGGCAATTCAATGCCGAACAAATGGCCACACAATTCCATATTCCACCATAATTGACAAGAGAGAGACGGCAAGAGAAGGGGGGCGTCCACTCAAAAAGTTCTCGGAGGAGACTAGCAAATGATCAAATCAAGAACTAGCCATATGCCCACCAACGCTGCTGCAATTCCCCTCCTTTAGTTTTATTTTTATTTCTTTCTTTTGCTTATTATTGTGTTTTAAATTTTGTTATTATTGTTTAAGTTAGAATATGGTTTGTCAATGTTAATATTTGTGCATTTTGTATGCATTATCCGTAGGGATTTTGTCCGAAATTAATGTAATTATTAATTTGATCCGAGAGACATCGGATCATTTTTTTATTATATTAATTTTTGGGCTTTTTGGTGAAATTTTAATTGTTAAATCACAATAATTATTTAATTTGGTCCGTAGGACTTCGGACCAGATTTGTAATTGTTTTGATCTCCTTGTTGTGATAATTAGGGTTAGAATAACCGTTAATTTGACCTGTGAGACAATAGGTTATTTTTTCGATTATTTTAATCCTTTCTTGCTTTATTTTGTTGATAGTTTAGATTTAATATTTATTTAATAATTAATTATTTAAAAAAAAATCAAAATTCTGCCTGAGCATATAGGTTTAGTAAATCAGACATGTAGGATTAGGTTAATGAAATTTTCGTCATCTAGTGATTGTTCCTAAGTTCATTGCTCGTCATTAGAACTAGGTCATTTGATTAAATTGCATATTTAATTGTTGCATTTCTTTAATTTCGAATTTCATGGAAAATACAGAAAAACATAGAATAAATTCATTTCATGCTTTAAGATGGATTGCATGCTTATTCATGTTATATAGTTTAGGTCATATTGCCACGTCATATCATTTCATGTTAAATTAGTAGCATGCATTGTACGACTTTCATTAAATAAAGCGAAAACAAAAAATTGAGTGATTGCTTATTAATTAGAAATCATATCTAGGATTATTGATATGATTTCTGACCTAACAACGCAGTTGCTTTCGTTGCTTTGAGGTAAGTCCTACATTATTTTTTTCGCTTTCTCAGGTGTCAAATTGGTGGTTTGTGCACTCGCATGATCGCCTCACATGTTAGGAAAATGAATTAAAATCAAATCAAGCTGCCTGCAAAACATTTTTGAAAATTAAAAAGAAATGGTACCGAAAGGGCACTAGGATAGTCTAGTGTAACCAAGTCTTCGTACCCTTAGTCTCTGGTTCGTAGGAGTAAAATAATTCTCCCATTATTTTGCTTAGGTGTCTAATCGACCTACAAAAAACAGATTAGTGGCGACTCCTAGATAGTATTTTGCATGTTTAAAAAGTTTAGACTCAAGTCGCGATTTGGTATGGGCTTGGGAGAGCCCGAGCTAAGTTTAAAAAACTTAGCAGTCCATTAACCTAGTTTTAGGCGGTGAACCTGAAAAAAACAGGTCGCGACAGCTTGGCGACTCCGCTGGGGACTTGTGTTAAAACACTTAGTGGACTTAGGCCAATTTTTATTTCTATTTTAAAATTTTTTTTGTTTGGCAGCGAGGATCCCAGGTACGTCCCTAACATTTTTAAGGTGTTAAATGTTCTTGCAGATGGGAGGTATAAGGGGAGTAGTCTTTGCTAACATTTGTCTTGCAGGTTGGAGTGTGGGATGAATGCTTTATTTTTCCAATTTGAAGTGTTGTTTGCATTTAAACTGTTGTGCATGCTTTATTGTTTTAGCACTACACTATTTGCACACACAACCTGCAGCCGGACCTGGGCTACGATAGGATTTCTAGGATGGTGTTGAGAATGATACTTCCTCTAAAGCGAGACTGCTATGTAGAGGTTGACCTTCTCTTCCCCGAAATTTCTTTCATGGTGTCAAATGTGTTTGTCCATATCCGCGAGATTGCGTGACTATTGGACATTCCATTCGACTGAGCCCGGAGTTAAGGGGACCTGACGTTAATGCGAGACCGCAACGGTCAGATCACCCTCTTAGCTCCACTTTGTTAAGCCTTTTAGATAGAAATCGAGCCTCACGTCTCATGCGATGTGTCTATGTGATTGCCATTAATTTTCATTGGTGAAGTAAGTCTTCTATCTCTATTTCATGCAATTTATTTTTTAAGTCAGTCCATGACAATATAGGTCAATCATTGAATTTAATCCCTTTGTCAGTTAGAAATGAAATGAGGAAATTGCCATATAATGAATCATTTGGAAAATAACAAAAACTTTAGAGAATTTGTTTTCAATTCATGTCTTTATTGCTCTCATTAGGGAGTTCAAATCTTGGTCATTCCTAATTCGTGTTTAGGAAATTTGGTTCTTGCTAGGGTGTCCTATTTTTACTTATTTTTAGGAAATTCCCTTCTTGCACAGACTTTTCACGAATAAAAAACAAAAATAAAAAAAAATTGATTAGATCATTGTCATGGATTGACTCTCCATTTACACCTCATGCTTACATGTTCCCGTTTATCTCCTTTAGGTGATTATGGAGTGATCTCGCTCACCCATCCTTACACGGTCGAGAGCTAAAATGGCGGATCAAAACAAGGTGCTGGATCGTATCATTGACAATATGAACAAGTGAATTGCACACCTCCAAAGTCAAGTCAATGAATTGTCTGCTACTGTGACTTTTCTCGTCAAGCAAAAGGGCTGTGATGACATAGCTGAATTTGATGCCACCATGAAGAGACTAGTGACATATCTAGAAGGAAGAATCTCCGACCTGGATGGTTCACATCACAAGATCAAAGAGGGTGAAGAGCTCAAGCACACATGATTCATGGTCCTAAGTAGGGGCATGTTCAGTTGCACCTTCCACTGCGTGGGAATTCTTATTGCTTTTCAAGGATTGGTTTAAATTTCTTCTAGTGCTTGAATATCACATTTTTCATAAATGTAATTTGATTACAAGTTTTGTTTTGAGGACATGATGGGGTATGCCAAACTAGGCCGGTGACGATATCCAACAATGAAAAGAAAATGTCATCCAAGGAGAATTATGAGGATTGGGCTCTTTCATGCTTCCTCATAAAAAAAAAATCATTTTTGAAGCAATTTCCAAAAGCATGCATTAGATTAGCCTTGGTTAATTTTCTGACTCATTTAGTTCATGTTTCAGAGTATTACTTTTTTGGTTTGATGAGAAGGCATCTGAAAAAGGCACACCAGGTTGCAATTGGCCCAACTATCAAGGACACATTTCTAAGGAGTTGATGTGACAAGATTGTGGGCATGACAGATTTTATTAGTAACCCGACTGAAATAAAATCTTGACCCAAGCCAAAAATGGATATTCCATTTGTTTTTACTTTGATGTTACATAGTATTATATTCATGCACGTTCTCTTGTGCAGGGGCAAAAGTGGATTTTCAGTCTTGAATGATAGCGACAATCCAAAGACATCAACTGCTGAGGCAATTCCCATTGTAGAGGGATCATTGAATGAATGCTTAAAACCATTTTGCAGTATAGAAGACTGTTTGAAGTTGACATGCTTAAAACTGTTGAGTTTTTTTTTTTTTTTAATATTTTGCAGGATGACTCTTACATGTTTTATCCATCAATTCCACTTGAAATTTATCAAAATGGATAATTCAGTGAAAGATGTTGAGTTACTTGAGCATGATAAATGAGGTGTGAAAGACAAGCCTAATCCCATACACCGTCCCATGTCTATACATTGTGAGGTGAGTATGGAAACATTTTGTATTTCAAGGTGAAGAATTTTCTTGCGAAAAGTACGACAGCTGAAATGACAAGAGGCAGTTCATTTCTCTATCCAAACACTACAGGTGTTCCATTGCTTAACCATTTTTGAGCCCATACACTTATGGATGTTCTTTTCAAATTACCCCTGTCAAGAACCACCCCACATCGGGGCAACTGGGAGATAAAAATGACATCATGAAGTGAGGAAAATGGATTGAAATTTTCTTGCTCTCACTTGCTTCAATCTTCAAGTCATGCTATTACATTGAATTCATGTGCTAATTTAAGTGCCTTAGGATGACGAAGAGCATTTCTTTCACTATCCTACACACTTATATCCTTTGAATAGCCCACTTGAGCCTGCTATTTCATTTCTTTTAAAACCCAAGTTGATGATCATCACCCACACTGGGGCAAGGCAAGAGACAGATGAAGACCCTTGAAAGTTCAAGTGTCATTTAAAGTATACTTGACACATGCATTGTGCGCAAGAACTGAAATCAAAATAGAACTAAAGGGCATGAAAAAACAGTGTGCCTGGTAAAAGCAAGGCCAATGCCCGTGAAAAGAAGAGAGAAATGACTGATGAATTGGGGGCATAAAAAAAAACAGTGTGCTTGATCGATGCCCATCATCAAAGAAAAAATGTTGAGAAAAGATCTCCAGTTGAATAATCATTGGCATCAGGTGATAAACTTTTGAGCCAATAATGAAATCTGTCAAGAAGACAATCCGTGGTGAAGAAAAACTGGTGGTAATGTCAAGATGATCACCAACTTTGACCCCTATACACATCTTTGAGCCTAACGATCCTTTCGTTTCTCAACCCATGAACCCAGCCTATGTTACGGCCCTTACAAAGTCTCTTCAGATTAGGGCACTTGAATTAACATAGGAATTCACATGTTTTAAGCATTGCTCGAAGAAGTGTGTGAGCAAGATTATTTCTTTATCATTTTGCAGGGTTCTTGACTTGTAAACCCAGAGATGATTACAGAATCATTCGTTCAATTTGCTTTCACTCGAAGAGTCCCTTTATTAAGCCATTGACCAAGCCTGCATTATAGTCATTGACAAAGACCTCTCAGATTGGTAAGGTCGTACTGATTGCAAGAAAATTCGAACTTTTGTTGACAAGATGATGATAAGATCGAGTGATAAATTCCCGCATCAATGGTCGGGACAAATAACCCTTCTTAAATGAGAGCAAGTGAAAAAGCCTCTTCACACCAAAAGTGTCTCATTTAGCATGTTCAAGAGATTCACACTATAACTGAAAATTGTCCTATTGATAATTTTTCCGGTAGAAGCTTGATAAAGCCATCATGCATGGGCCTTCATTGAATTTTTCCTCAAAGACCAAAAAGAATTGTCTTTGAAACCCTCAATTTGTTCAGTCATCTTTGTACTTGATGAGAATTCCAAGTACCTATGTTTCCAATTGTCTAGTGTGAATTCTAGATATTTGAACTTTTAAACGCTTGATGTGATTTCCAAGTGTTTGTCTTTCCAAACATCTGATGTGATTTCCAGACGTTTAGTAAAAGTTTTCAAATGTCTGACATAAGAATCAGATTTTTGAAGTTTCAAGTACTTGATGCAATTTCCAGGTGCTTAGAATCTGATGAGAATTCCAGATCCCTAAAAACTTTGAGCCTTTCAATTATCTGAAGGGAGTTCCAGATGATTGACAGGTCTCATCGGAATCATCTCACACCTAAATCCTCAAAACATGTATGACAGGTACGTGCTCTTCTTTGCTTTTGCATTTCATTGGTCATAGAGACATGGAGATCTATGTTCCTAACCAGTTCATTGCATTTACATTGCATCATTTATTCTTAAAAAAAAAAAAAAGTCAAGTCATTAACATTTGCGTGTGCATTTCATATTTCATTTTGCATGGTTTAAATTTAAGTGTCATATATCTTTAAAGGAAACCTCTATGAGCCTCCCTTCAAAGAAGTACCACTTGCGAGATTGCCCAGATTCTTGTTTGGCATGATGACAATGAGATAAAGTGATTGTCAAAATCCTGCATCAAATGTCAGGGTAAAACAACCCATTTTAATGAGGATGAGTGGAAAGTCCTTTCAGACTAAATGATCCCTCATTTGACACATCCATGACACTTATGTGTTCGGATTGGAATCTTTTCTTGAAATCCTTTCCATTGGAATTAGGTGATGCATGGTTGATAGAAATCATTATGCGTAAACCTTGCTTGAATTAATGCATGTTTATTTGTTATCACAAATACATGTTGCATCTCCTACAATCATGTTTTACAGGAGACATATCCCTAATGAGTAGAGATGTCACCATGTAAGTATATCTCTATCTATACCTTAAATACTTGTTGTTGTACATGTATTTTCACTTTTGAGTAATTTGACACTCGTTGGAGTTGTCCCTAAAGATTTTTCCCCAGATTGCGACGCCGGGCGATCGAAGAATGGTTTGGGTCCTAGCAAGCAAAACCTCGTTCAGGCAACCGTAGAATGGTACGGGTCCTAGAAAAAACTTATTTCCCTTTTCAGGCGACCGTAGAATGGTACGGGTCCTGGAAGGTAAATCCTCGTTTAGGCGATCGTAGAATGGTACGAGTCCTAGACACAACCAGCTCTGTCATACTAGGTGATCGTAGAATGGTACGGGTCCTAGGAAAACAGTTTTCTTTACAAAGTCATGTTACTATTCTAGGCGACCGTAGAATGGTATGGGTTCTGGACGTGTAACACCAATTTATCTTGAGTTACTCTACCCTCCTTGAAGGTAAGTTATTCCAGGTAAATTCATTTATCATTTGCATTAGCATTTCCATGCATCATACATATTGCATTCAAAAAAAGGAATTCATTTTCCAACAAAAAGTCATTTAGTGCATGTGCATAATTAAAATTAGGTTTCAATTTATCTTTATTGGCAACCTCTACGAGCTCACCTTCAAAGAGGGGCAGTTGTTGACACCTAATTTTGGAAAAATAAAATTGTATTTTGAACAAATAAAAGGAAAAAATGAAAGAAAATGGGAGCAATTGATTTGATTGATTATGCATGGAAATTTGAAATTTTGATTGGTATTCGGATTTTGTTAAATGCGGAAGCAATTGAATAAGGGGCAATAATTTTTGTAAAATGGAAGGAATCAAGTAAAATCGAGCTGATTGCGAAATCACGTTCCGATTTGCAGGCTTGATTTAATGCAACAAGAAATGGCAACTCGGGAAATGCCATGTAAAGAGACCGTTTCGAATCACTATAAAAGAGAGGCTCACTTTTCATGACAGGAGGAGGAGAGTGGAGCTCACAAGGGAAAAAAATGGTGAGAAAACGTAGAGAGGTTCGATAGACAATCTCTCAGAGAGGAGGCGATTTTCAAAAAATTCAGAGCAAACGTGAGGAAGGTTTTCTCCTTCGTTTCTTTCGAGTTCAAATTTCTTTAGGGGAGTCGACGATCTCAAGAATTCTTCGATTGGTCTATTGGATGGTGTAGTCCTCTTGACGATGCCCCATGTTCATCATGCTTCATGGATATTGACGACAAGCATAAAGCTAAGTCGAGCTTCTTCTTTTTTTAAGTTTGATTATGTGCAATTCCAATTTGCTATTCGCACTAAGGTAATTTTATTTTTTCTTGCCTAGATTAAACTCCTACATCTCCGACGATAATTCCAGCAGCGAGACATCGAAGTGGCCAACGTACCTAAGCGCTGATTGCTATCCAGTGATATTACTGTGATAAAACCGGGTTGTTTCTCTCTCTATTAAAGTTGTTCACCCCATATTTTCACCTAATTTACTTTGTTTTGTTCTGATGTTGTGGTCACAGGCAATTCAATGCCGAACAAATGGCCACACAATTCCATATTCCACCATAATTGACAAGAGAGAGACGGCAAGAGAAGGGGGGCGTTTACTCAAAAAGTTCTCGGAGGAGACTAGCAAATGATCAAATCAAGAACTAGCCATATGCCCACCAACGCTGCTGCAATTCCCCTCCTTTAGTTTTATTTTTATTTCTTTCTTTTGCTTATTATTGTGTTTTAAATTTTGTTATTATTGTTTAAGTTAGAATATGGTTTGTCAATGTTAATATTTGTGCATTTTGTATGCATTATCCGTAGGGATTTTTTCCGAAATTAATGTAATTATTAATTTGATCCGAGAGACATCGGATCATTTTTTTTATTATATTAATTGTTGGGCTTTTTGGTGAAATTTTAATTGTTAAATCACAATAACTATTTAATTTGGTCCGTAGGGCTTCGGACCAGATTTGTAATTGTTTTGATCTCCTTGTTGTGATAATTAGGGTTAGAATAACCGTTAATTTGACCTGGGAGACAATAGGTTATTTTT
Source organism: Eucalyptus pauciflora (assembly GCA_007663325.1). Lineage (NCBI taxonomy): Eukaryota > Viridiplantae > Streptophyta > Magnoliopsida > Myrtales > Myrtaceae > Eucalyptus > Eucalyptus pauciflora. Next base: position 1,835,949 of record VMYD01000349.1, on the reverse strand, counting down.
TTCGATTATTTTAATCCTTTCTTGCTTTATTTTGTTGATAGTTTAGATTTAATATTTATTTAATAATTAATTATTTTAAAAAAAATCAAAATTCTGCCTGAGCATATAGGTTTAGTAAATCAGACATGTAGGATTAGGTTAATGAAATTTTCGTCATCTAGTGATTGTTCCTAAGTTCATTGCTCGTCATTAGAACTAGGTCATTTGATTAAATTGCATATTTAATTGTTGCATTTCTTTAATTTCGAATTTCATGGAAAATACAAAAAAAAAAAATAGAATAAATTCATTTCATGCTTTAAGATGGATTGCATGCTTATTCATGTTATATAGTTTAGGTCATATTGCCACGTCATATCATGTCATGTTAAATTAGTAGCATGCATTGTACGACTTTCATTAAATAAAGCGAAAACAAAAAATTGAGTGATTGCTTATTAATTAGAAATCATATCTAGGATTATTGATATGATTTCTGACCTAACAACGCAGTTGCTTTCGTTGCTTTGAGGTAAGTCCTACATTATTTTATTCGCTTTCTCAGGTGTTAAATTGGTGGTTTGTGCACTCGCATGATCGCCTCACATGTTAGGAAAATGAATTAAAATCAAATCAAGCTGCCTGCAAAACATTTTTGAAAATTAAAAAGAAATGGTACCGAAAGGGCACTAGGATAGTCTAGTGTAACTAAGTCTCCGTACCCTTAGTCTCTGGTTCGTAGGAGTAAAATAATTATCCCATTATTTTGCTTAGGTGTCTAATCGACCTACAAAAAACAGATTAGTGGCGACTCCTAGATAGTATTTTGCATGTTTAAAAAGTTTAGACTCAAGTCGCGATTTGGTATGGGCTTGGGAGAGCCCGAACTAAGTTTAAAAAACTTAGCAGTCTATTAACCTAGTTTTAGGCGGTGAACCTAAAAAAAACAGGTCGCGACAGAATCCGAACAAGTTTTATTTTTTTTCTTATTTTATGTTTTCACGTGATTCTGTGGCATTTTATAGCGTTCAATGATGAGTGTGTACTTGAAATCATTAGTATGAGCTTCCATTTTTGGTGATATAGATGACTAAGACTTTTACTTTATTAATATTTCATAATCTTCGTGTGTCTAAATATGAGTTATAATGAATTGCAGCAGATGATAGTACTTAGAAGTAATGATTTATTATAGTCGTTCAACTAATAGTACAAGTGGAACATAGGTAGACTTTGAAACCCGTGACAAGGTAGGTTCTAGGTTCCTAGGTATGCAATGTAGGTTTCGGGTTCTAAAAATTAGATAACTTATTTTAATGGATATGTTCCACGTTTTAGGTATAACTTGGATAGAACTTAAGACTGCTTACTCCTAATGTATCTAAAAATGTGTGCATACATTGATATCGCACTATGTGCGATATGAACTGCAGCAATCCGAGCCATAACTAACCTTGGACAATTGATAATTGATATTAAGTGTTTTTAATTTAACTATTGACAGATTATATGTAGCGTAATTTTTTTTTTTAATTTATTAAATGAATTATAGTGAAAGTAGGTCATTCAAAAAAAAAATGAGGACAAAATAGAGCAGACAATAAAAAATGGTTGCTATTCTCTTCGTCTTCATTACCAGCATCTATGATACCTCGCAGTCCTTATTGAGTACTAACCAACCAATTATGGAAGCAATAGGTATAGCTTTGACTGCGAACAATGAAATAAATGGAATGTCCACCGGCCTGATTGGTTATTACAAGAATTGACTCCAACCAAACATTCCTAACGTGAAGAAGAGGACAACGACCACACTTTATCATATGAATATTGATGAGAGATGCAACGCTGAAGAGACCTTCTCTTAAGTGTAATTTGTGGGTAATCATCATTACGATACTCGTACGTTGTTGACGGTCAAAACTGATCCAATCGTCACATGCTTGTCACTAGAGTGGGGTCTTGCCTAAACCTGGCATAATAATGTCCCCGCCCATGTCGGTCCAGGCACAGTCATTGACACGGCTCGATGGCGTGTCCTAATATAGCCAATACTCTTGTGAAATTATATTCAAAATTAACAGGTGGTTGAACTCAAATCAAAGAAAAAGGTCTGAAAGTACAAATTTATGGGCAAGGGACAAACGAAGTCAAATTGAAGGGTTCACTTGTGTAGTTGTGTAAGAGAATCGGTGTCAAACTGGCAAGGGTGCTCTGAATGCAAGTTCAAATAGCAAATTTGGTCGATCGGGTAACTATCTAGCTAGTTCTTTCATTGGGCTTTGAGCCCAAAACTCATTAGTCACTGGGGGAGCTTATATCGTTCCTAAATTTAACCATTCAGTCAACTTTTTATCAACCATTTGATCAAGAATGTCATACCATGCTTCTTCGGTTCACGTCTCATCAAACAAAACGACCGCGTACCGATATGGTCAATGGTACCATACAATCTTCCCATTCACTGGCAAGAATAAAAGATGCCTAATTAATATTTTTAGAGATAAAATGTAATTTGTTGACGAGCTCTCTTTTGTCATTCATGAAGAGGAGCTCTCTTTGGATTTTCTAAGGTTCACGACCGTCGGCTCTCGTTCTCTCCAATCTTCTTGTCCTCTATGACTCCGACGATACCTCAATAGCAAGCATCGTCCTCCAGCCACAATTTCGTTTAAAGCAACTACAACTAGCTTCCAAGTTTAGTGTTAGATACAAGGTTTTATTTTTTGATTTGCTCAATGTGAAATTATGTCATTGATTAATTTAGGGATTCTCTTTCAGAAACCAACTATATTTATGTTCTGATTTTAAATTACCGCTAGGAGCATTTGATATGTGTGAATTGGGCTCGAAAAAGTAAGTTAGATAAAAAGACATTGCTAAACAGACATGTTTGTAAACACTAATCGGCACAACCTGAGCATTTTCATGAATCTGATCGAATCTTTTCCTGAACATTTCTTGGCTAAGTCATTCATGATCTAAGATAAAAAGACATTGCTAAACAGACATTGTTAGATAAAAAGACATTGCTAAACAGACATGTTTGTAAACACTAATCGGCACAACCTGAGCATTTTCATGAATCTGATCGAATCTTTTCCTGAACATTTCTTGGCTAAGTCATTCATGATCTAAGAGCGGATCTACACATTGGTACTGCGGTGGTTTGAGACGCCTACTTTCCTCTTTTACACTGATCCAATCGAGTGCATGTTACGACTTCCAATCATCCCACTCTCCCAAAACATATAGCTAAAGTCCTCCATCGTGCGCAGCGATCAAAAGAAAGCCAGCACATGTTTTCTAGAACTGGCATTCTTTTCTATTGCGAATGGTCGGCAGCACGCTGGATCAACCAAAAGAATAAGAACTTTGAATGAATTAGCTGCAATGGGGAGAATTGTCCAAAAAGTCTTAAATCTATTGCAGTTTTGTCAATTCAGTCCTAAACCTTTCAATCTTGCCGATTGAGTCCAAAACCTTTTGTCAGTTTGCCAATTGAGTCCATCCGGCCAATTTTGGCCGGAAAATGTTGACGTGGATGCCGGCGGTGCCACGTAGGACTGCCGGCGCTGACGTGGATAATTTTTAATAATATTTTAATATTTTTTTAAAAAAATTGATTTTTTTAATATTTTCTGTTTTTTCCTTTTTTTTTTCTTTTTTTTTGGCTTTTCCCTTGCCCTTTTCCGACCGGCCGATGATGAGGCTGGCCTCGCCCCGAGGGCGGAGCGCGGCCAGCCTGGCTCGGCGAGGGCCGACGGCGAGCCTCGCCTCTCTGGTGACGGGAAACCGGGCCCTACCGGCAGGCGCCTCGGCGTCTGATGCGGAAGTGGCGGCTCGGGGCTTTCCTCGCAAGATCTGGCCTCGCCTGGCAGCTCCTGTCGTCTGGCCGGGGCCTCTGGGGGGAGGCCGCCGGTTGGCCCGTGGCTGGCCATCGCTGTGGGAAAAAAAAAAAAAGAGGAAAAACATAAAAATAATAAAAATCAATTTTTTTTTTAAATAAAAAATTTATTAAAAAATGTCGTATCAGCGATCTATACCCGACCGACGTCCACGTCAGCATTTTCCAGCCAAAATTGGCTGGATGGACTCAATCAGAACGAAATTAGGTTTAAATTTTGAATTGTCGCTGCAATCGTTAAAATTAACGCGTAGAGTGCTTTTCATGTGGCAAAGTGCCAAAATACCCACGTCACCAATGAGCTCGAGCGTTGACCGACGACCTCCATTCCATGATTGAAACCCACGAGAGAGAGAGAGAGAGAGAGAGAGAGGAGAGAGACTCTACAGTCTAATCTCCAAGATAAAGCTAACAGAGAAGGCGACGAACCCTAAAGAATCGTGGGTTAAACAAGCGCGTGGGGTCGTGGAAATAAAATTTTCCCCGTCCCTTTCCATGCATGGCGCTTTCGGGATTTATGTTTCCATCTGTCGCCACTACACTTTCCCACCAGAATCGTCAAATTACGACGCCGAGAAAATCATGAGCATCTTATTGATTCCCTTCTTTTCTGGATGTGAGAAGGGAGAAATCGGAGTCCCCAAGCAAGCACCACAAAACATGTGATTGGACAGGTTTGACGTTGCCATCGCCGATTTGATCTCTCATGCGTCAATTGCGGTTTGGAGAGTGAAATTAAGTTCAATTTACGCGTCAATCATTGAAAAACATGAGGATAATCATAGCATGGCTCTTGAAACTTATGCTGAAATGTAATTGAGTCCTCAAAGCTTATAATTTGGCATAGCTAACCAATGCAGATAATAAAAAGACTTGTCTAAGCATACATTAATCAAAAGTTTTAAGACAGGATTGCATGAAAAAAATATAGTAAGACTCAATTATGCTTTGAGTTTAGGTTGAGGACTCCTTCTGGAAGTACTATTTTGGTATGCTCGAATCATGCGTGTTTATGCAAATGACCCTTTTTGCTAAAGTGAAGTCCCACCCCAGTTTGGTCAACTCGTGGTCGGAGACTACTATTTTGTCTAATCCAGATTTTGAACTTTCGGTGGCCCTATTTTGTGAGCCAACCTTGCCAAACCCCGGTTGACAAATGCATGATCGCACTGCGTCTTATTCGCTTTGTCTTGTTTTGCATGTGCTAGGTGAACTCATCTTTCGGAATACATAAGATAATAGGGCCTCTGCGCCTTAAACTTTGGTTTCTTTCGAGATGAATTATTTGGATTGTAAGATAATTCCGTTGTTCTTGCCCAAATTTTGTCCCTGGCGTTTGTCTCATAAGTTGACATCAAAGCATGGAACCGGCCGTTGAATTTGCGACGCAGAAAATATCAGATTGCAGCTGAAAAACACTTCCACCGGTTGGGTTGAAGGGTTATTTGCAGCGATATGGTTCGACCTCAAGTTTTAACAAATTTACCTTGTTACCGCCTATGTAGCACCGACATTGGTATGTGACACGCGACACGACACTACACAATATGACGATATGTTGTTTCTCAAAAAATAAAGAATTACGACATGTTGGGACACATTGTATATTAAATATATATTTTTATATATAAATAATAAATTATCATTTTTATGATTATTTCAATTAAATTAATTTTATTCAAATTCATAAATAAATAATTAATTAAATAATTAAAAAATCCTAGAATGAATTTATACTAAAAATATTAATTCACAATTTATTAATATCATTAATTGTTTCAATTTGATAAATTCAAATCTATTCCAATAATTCATAAAACTTGGAGAAAAAGCAAGTAATCGACATTTTGGACTCACATGTTATGTTAGATATGTCAGAAGAGGAAAAAAGAAAACTTAAGGGGTAAATTATGTATCACGGAAAGTGGGAGTCAGAAAAGAAGAAAAGACTAGATTTTTCTTCTTTTTCCATTTATTATTTTTATTACCATGTTTGATTTTTTCACATATATATATTTTGACATTTCATTTATTGAAAATTTTTAAAATTGACATCGATATCAGAATCATGTGTCAGAAACTCGTATGTTGAAATTCCAACTCGAGTGTCGGAGAGTATCGGAAAAGTTGACTAGGTGTTGGATTTTCCGACATGCGTTTACCGAGTGTCAGAGAGTGTTCAAGAGTGTCGGACACGTGTTGAAATGTTCGACACGACACGAAAGCTCTTGGAGAGCGTCGGTGCTTCATAGGTTACCGTTAGAAGTTTAGGACATTCAATTTCGGCATTGTTCTGTGCAATCTTGTAGTACGAGAGGGGGTATATTCATGTATAAATCTTATCTACTATCTTCATTAGAAGAATCGTCAGATTCACTTCACGTGTTCTCCAAATACTCATTTTAGAAAAAAAAATTAATTTCCTCTTTCTCTCCCCCCACCCCTCCGTTGTCCAATCGCTTGTGGCTGCCATTGATGATCCAACGAAGTCACGGTCGCTTTGCGCTCAACGGCCTTCATTGCCCACTTGTCTCTCTTCTCCCTCATTAGTCCCTTATCTCACGCTTAACAATGGCCTCCCTCATAACATTGATTCTAGGTCGACCCAAGGTGGTGGGACTCAAATTGGATTCGATTTAGGCCTCAAAGTCCCCTAGACCGGGTTTTCACAATAACGAAAAAAGTGTGTCATTCCTAAATCTAACTTGACTTCATGGTGTGGAGGAACTGGATAGAAAGAAGAGGCATTCTAGTGATAAGATATAAAATAAAACCGTCGCCAAAACTTAAATTGGTAATTTTATCGTAATTAAGTGGTAATGACAATTCTGGTGATAGATAAATTTACAATTACATTTAAGATGAACGTAGAAATACTAATGAAAGGCATCGCTTTAGTATAACAATTAGTAGGAATGTTATTGATTTCACTTGAAGTGAAAATTCCACTGATTTCGTTTGACTCAAGGTGGAGATGGGTGGGTAGGTAGGTGAGAGAGATAGAGATTTCGTTTGACTCAAGGTGGAGATGGGTGGCTAGGTAGGTGAGAGAGAGAGAGAGAGAGAGAGAGAGAGAGAGATGATGCAAGCTAGATCCGAGCGAGAAGACGCCGACGATAGATAGTGAGGAGTGCAGACAGCTAGGATTTTTCCTAGTTGGTGTCTAAATTGACAAGAGGTGAAAATTAAATGATTAATTGGATGGTGACAACGCATGAATTCCGGGTGGGTGATAGGATTCCCTCACTCGATTGAATTTCGCTTCTTGAAATTTAAGTTGAACTTCCTTCGGCAATTACATCGCTCAACAGTTTGGTTCTCTCTGTAAAATTTTTGAACAGTTTTAGACTGTCCATCGCTACAAAGAATTATCAAAGTTCATCGCTATTCAGGCACATATGAAGTAAGGATCTAGTGCTTCAAATTGAGTTCGTAACTAAAAGACTGCAAGTTTCTACAAATACATCAAACGTGACGTTGTAATCTCAATAATTAGCTAACAATGAGGGAAAAGTACCAAAAATGTCCTAAACCTATACATTGGTATCAATTTATTTATAAACATTTTAATTAAATCAATTTAGTCATGAAATTTTTCACATTGGTACCAATTTAGTCCATTGACATGGATGCCGGTCATGGCACTTTAGATAACCGATGATAATGTGGACATTTTAAAATAATTTTTCGATTTTTTACTACATCTTTTTCCATTTTTTTCCTTTTTCCTTTTCTTTTCCTTTGGATTGTGACTGGTGATCAGCCACAGACAAAGGTGTATGACCCTCATCGGCGAGAGGCGAGGATTGTCTTTGCTGGATCTTGTGAGGACACGACCCATGTAGCCTAGGCAATTCACCGAGTTTGGCGAGGGCCACTCTCACGGCTTCTAGAGAGGGTGGCCCTCGGCTATGCGGTGCGGCAAAAGTCGAGCCCTTGCTAGATTCAATGAGGGCGGCCCTTGCCCAGGTTGCAAGGATTGTGCCTTCGCTTAGGCTACGAGGGCAACACTCACCTATAGCCGACAAGGGTTGCAATGCCCTTGCCTATGGTCGGTATTGGCCATAGTCCAAAGAAAAAGAAAAGGAAAAAAAAAAAAAAAGAGGAAAGAAAAAAAGAAAAAAAGGAAAAAGGAATATTTTTTAAAATAGTAAAAAATCGAAAAGTTATTAAAAAATATTTTTAAAATGTCAATGTTAACATCGGCCATCTTATATGGGATGATTGTCATCCGTGTAAGCAATTTATAGCTTAAAGTGGCCGAATAGATTAAATTGGTAATAATGTGAAAAATTGTGAGATTAAATTGGTCTAATTAAAAAGTTTATGATTAAATTGGTACAAATGCAATATGTTTAGGACTTTTTGGCACATTTTCCCATCAAGTGGATATTGCATAATTTAAGCTATACTTAGAAACTTTAAGAAAACTATTTCAATTAAAACTTCATTTGTTTCATGGAAAATAAATGACTTCCAAAAATATAATCACTTACTTCGCTTACGAAAATAAATAAATAAAAAATATCTTATTTCTCTATGAAAATGTTTAAACATAAATTATTGTTGATGGGGGAAACGTTATTCCTTGGCTATTTTTTCAAGTGACACAAGCAATCCTTTTTTAGAAAAATATTTTTAAATTATCCATCTTACTCTAAACAAACGGAGCCTAATACGGTTGAGATATATCAACCGTCCTTTTCTAATCCTTTAGGTTGCTTCGCAGCTAATGTGAACCCAACGCGTATGAGCTGTCGGATTCCATATCACGATTCACATGCATAGATCTGATGTGAATCGGATGCATGAACAGTATTGCTTCTTCACAACAAAGTCCGAATGAAAGCACTCGAGCAATTGGGGCAGAACGTGAGTCGCGTGGAGAAGTTATTTCATCCTCCAACACTTCCAAATCATTTTCCCACCGGCCGAGGCCATATCTGATCATAAGCTCTCGAAACTTTTGTTGTCTTTTTCAAAATTATGAACGAGCGAGAAACCTTTTTTTTTTTTCCTGCAATACCTTCAAACTTATGTGAAGGATCTAAAATTACCTTCCGCAAGGCTTCTGTCTATAATGGTCGTTAAAAATCCGAAATGGCAGTATTTGTGGAGAACAGAAGGCAAATGAAATTGACATGGTAATGAACGCGCTGTACCACTTTAGATTTCTAACAGCCTCACATGTTGCCATGTGGAATTTTTAGCTGCCGACAGCCAGATGGTATAATTTTTAGTAACTGGCACAAGTTTGAGGTATTGATGCGGCCAAAAATAATTCGGATATTGGTATCTAATTAGAAAAAGCTCTATGATGTTTGATGTGATCATTACTTTCCAACTGAGAGAGTCAACATCGTGCGAAACAGCTGCATGCAATAGACAGCAAAACTGTCATCGAGCATTCCTTATCCTAAAAATTGAATGAGTGGAGAAAAACTCCCACATGGCCTCATTTAATATTGTTGGATGAAATCCCTTAAAGTATTTTGAAGTTGACAAAACAAGTTTATCAGTCTAGTCTAAAGACTTACAGATTCTATTGACAAAGTCTGAAGATCAAAGTCTGAAGATCAAAGTCTGAAGACTTACAGATTCTATTGACAAAGTCTGAAGACTAAAGTCTGAAGCTAGCAAGACTCAAGACTTATATTTCGAAGTCTACTCACAAGGACAGTTTCCAGGACGACGCTTATTCTGATCTTATACGATCTGTCTTCTAACGTCTGATGGATATCTTTCTACTGGATTCAGCACTAAAAGATCTAAATTTTATATGGAATATACTTAGATTCTTTGACGACTTCGCAACTTATATTTGGAAGGATCTACTTATGGAAACCGAGATCCTGATTGTATGGGCGAGCAGGATTGATGGGCTATCAACACTTACCTTAAAGAGCTCGAGATCTCTCTAATTGATTCTGTCCAACGGGTTGATTGGAAGAACTTTTTTGGAAGGTGCCAATGGTATTGAAGGCATGAAGAAGTATATAAGAGAGATGCTCTAGTTGTTGAAGGGTGCGGATAGAAGAATTCCAAAGTCTGAATCTCCTTTTCTATTTTGCGTTATCATTCTTTGAGCGTTACATGTAATCAAAAGAGAGATCATATTGTAGATCTTGAGGAAGTGTAGTAGAGTAATCTACACTGTGGACTCAAGAGCGTGAGATTGTAATCACTCTTATTGATTCTTAGTGAAATCCAGCCTGAAGGGCTGTCCGTGCGGGAGAGTGGACGTAGGCTTGATCTAAGCCGAACCACTATAAATCTGGAGTCTTGATTCTCTATCCTTAAACCTTTATATTGTTATTTGCTTTCATTTGCTGCAATCGTTAACTTTACATTATTCTCATCTTATTTAATTTGAATTGTTAAAATTGCGATAAACACCTATTCACCCCCCTCTAGGTGCTAATACTAGTTCTAACAATTGGTATCAGAGCCTGTGTGCTTGTTTGTAAGAAGTGTCTTTACTTCTAAGTAAAAGATCTATGGCTAGTATGCTGCTGTTGACACCTAAATTTTGGCGGCCAATTTAGTCATTAGGGGTTAATTTTATTTTTTATAATTCATTTGCATAGCATTAATTTTAGGTGCGTTTATTTTTAATTTACATGTTTTGCATTTTTTAGGACGGTGGATGGGTCGAATTAATTGTTTTTGAGTTTAAATTAATGGGCCGGACTAAGCCCATGAAACGTGCAAAATTGGCCCGAGCCCGTTTTCTTTTAATGACAAAAATTACCTAAATCGAGATTTGATATGATATTGCGGTGGTTTTTCGAATTTAAAAGAATCGGGTTGAAATCTTATCTTTAGTCTTTAGATGATAACATTTTTTTGAAAATATTAAGGAGATAAGGATTTTTGTGATTCGGAGGATATAAGGAAATTTCGAAATATTTTGATAGGATCACATTTTCTTTTGGCTATAAAAGGTGTACGTAGGGTTCGGTTTTGATGGGGGCACACATTGAATATACGGCCACGATATAGAGAGAAACACACGAGTGAGAAAAGAGAAAAGGGTTGCAGTCGAGACCCTCCTCGCGGCCACCACTCTTTGTCCACGCTAGATCCCTCGTGTCCAAGTTCTTTTGCTGCCCACCACTATCGTTCCATCATCTGTGGCCATCCAATGACATTCATGTTGTAGGCTTTATTCGGCAAAGTTCGCCGTGATCTTCGATAGCGAATTCAGTACCCACCGTCCGCGTTTGGTTATCACTTATGGCCACGTTTCTCTTGCATTGAGCCGAACTTCCAAGAGTACGCTCAGGCCAGGTGCCACACCGGATCAGCCAGCTTCTAGGCGACAACCCGCTGCACCTTCAACATTAAAGAAACAATTTTCCCACCGCTCCAATTCAGCCTTGCTAGCTCACCCAATAGCCTTGATTTAGCCCTGCAATATCACAAATTTTGACTGTATTTCCCTGCAGGTCTTCAAGCTGCCATCATTCACCTTCTGGCGTTATTTTTATGGAAAGTTCGATCAAAGTTGCTGCTAATTGAGCAGCCCATCTTTAGTGATACGGAGACCAACGTTCTTGCTCACGGTCAGCAATTCTCGCGCTCATCATGTCCTTTCGGCGCCTCGCAATTGTGCGCAACGGAACGATCGCCGGATTCATCCCCTCACGCCTTCATCGGTGAAGTTTGCTGACCATCACCCAACAAAGCAATAGCCCCCTTCGACAGACAAGCACGTGGACAAGCAAAGATTACTTCTTTGGGGGCAGCCACAACAAGAGCACACGGTCAAAGGTTCTACGAGGAAAAGCTTTGTTGAACTTGTGGATTCATGGAAACAACGGTGAAGGCCAATTAAAAGAAAAAAAAGAAGAGAAAGATTGGTTGGGCCTATGCCAAATCATCAATAAGTCCTGATCCCTGTCGAGCTTGGAAATTTTTGATTCGCAGGTCTCGTGGAACTCATCGGGTGACTATCGACACCATAGCCACCGTTCTTGAGCCGTGCCGCGCCGAGCTCCATTGTTGATCCATTCTACCTTCGGATTTTTTTTTTGGGAAAAAATTCAAATTTAGGAAGAGATTTATTCTATTTTTAGGTAGATTTAATTTATTAGATAGATTTGCTTTATCTTATTTTAGGTTTTGATATTTTATCTCTTTGTTTTTTTTTTTTTTTAGAATTAGTCTTTAAGGTATGATTGAGATTCCAACATGAAAGGGTCCCTCAAATTAGGGATTGTCAGTTCGATTTTCGCGCCCGAAATCCGACTCGCAATCCCTTGCAAAAATCGACAATCCGATCTCATGCTCGAGATTCGATTCGCGATTTAATTTTAAATTTGGACAACCCGATCTCATGCGCGAGATATGGTTCGCCAATTTTTTGAATATCAATCTTATCTTGTTTGATTTGATGTCGTAGTATTTGAGTTAGTTTTATTTTCGTAAAAGAAAAAATCCAAAAGAAAGTTTGGATTAGGATTAGATTTGTTTTTTTAAAATTATATTGCATGATTAGAATAGGGATTTTATTTTGAGTCATGGAAAAGAAAAGGAAAAAGTGCATTCATCTAGGATGTTAGTTTTTTTATTATCTGAATTGCATGTTTAATTTTAATTTCGAATTTTCATAAAAAAAAAGGAAAAAAAAATTAGAATTAGGGCATTCTTTGCACGTCATTGCACATTAGATAAAAATTGCATTTTAGTTCTAGATAGATCTTTAGATGAATTGCATGATAGGTTTTTTTTTAAAAGCATGTTTAGAAAGCATTTAGAATAGATAGTATTTCACTTTAATTTGATTTTCATTTTTAAGTGATTTTAATTACGAATTTTCGTTAAATAAAATCATGGAATGCACATCATTTAGTCATGTTGCTAGGTCCATTTAATTAGAATTTGCCAGTCATTAGAATTAGGTCATTTTAGTTAATTTAGATTGCATATTTAATTATTGCATGTTCATTAAAAAAATCACAAAAACTTTTACTCATTCATATAGTTTAGGACATTTTGCCATGCCATATTATTTCATTTTATATTAGAAGCATTGCATTGCATATGGACTATATTCTCGTTAAATAAAAACAAAAAATTGAGTGATTGCTTGTTAATTAGAATTCATATCTAGGATTGCTGATATGAATTCTGATCTAACAACGCAGATGCTTTCGTTGCTTTGAGGTAAGTTCAGCATTGTTTAATTGCTTTCCTGAGTGTTAAATTGGTGGTATGCGTACCTGCATGATTGCCTCGCATGTTAGGAAGATGAAATAAAATCAATTCAAGCTGCCTGCAAACATTTTTCAAAAACAAAAGAGAAAGGTACCGAAAGGGCGTTAGAGAAATCTAACGTAATCAAGTCCCCGTATCCAAAATCTCTGGTTCGTAGGAGTAAGATAATCCTCCCGTTATTTTATTTAGGTGTCTAATCGACCTACCCTAAACCGATTAGTGGCGACTCCTAGATAATGATCTTTTGCATGTCAAAATCCCTAAGTCGCAATTTGGTATGGGCTTGGGAGAGCCCGAGCTAAGCTTAAAGGCTTAGTAGTCCATCAACCTAGTTTTAGGTGGTGCACCCGAAAAATTGGTCGCGACAGCTTGGCGACTCCGCTGGGGACTTGTGTTAAAACACTTAGTGGACTTAGGCCAATTTTTCTTTTAAAAATGTTTTTGTTTGGCAGCGAGGATCCCAGGTACGTCCCTAACATTTTTAAGGTGTTAAATGTTCTTGCAGATTGGGAGGTATAAGGGGAGTAGTGATTGTTAACCCTTGTCTTACAGGTTGGAGTTGGGGATGAATGTTTTAAATTCAAGCTATTGAAGTGCTGTTTGATTTAAACTGTTGTGCGTGCCTTGCATCTTGCACTACACTTTTGCACACACAACCTGCCGCCGGACCTAGGCCGCATAGGATCATTTAGGATGGTGTTGAGATGGATACCACTCCGACCGCATGCTCGCGGTACGAGTCGCCCATCTCAATCCCGAAATTTCTTTCATGGTGTCAAGAGTACCCACCTCGGTCCGCATGCCCGCGACCCGGGTCGGCTCTTTGACCAAGCCAGAGTCATGAGGACCCGACATAGTCCACAAGCCCGTGGCTAGTATGATCATCCTTGTGGCTTCACCTTGATAAGCCTTATAGAGTAGAAATCGAGCCACTTACCATGCGCATGTCTATGTGATTGCCATCGATTTATCTTGGTGAAGTAAGTCTTCTATCCCTATACTAATGCAATTTACTTACTTTGTCCTACTCTTGGTTCGTCCATGACAATCTAGGTCAATCATTGATTTAATTCATTTGTCAATTAGAAATGAAATGAGGAAATTGACATGCAATGAATCATTTGGAAAATAATAATAAAAACTTTGGAGAATTTGTCTGCAATTCATGCCTAGGACATTTGATCTCACTAGGGTGTCTATTTTTCCAACTCTCTTTAGGAAATGCCCTTCTTGTACGAACTTTTCATGAATAGATAAAAAAAATGGAAAAATCAATTAGATCATTGTCATGGATTGACTTTCTATTTACCCTCATGCTTACATGTTCCCATTCATTTGAATTAGGTGATTATGGGGCGATCTCGCTCACCCATCCGTTCATGATCAAGAGCTAAAATGACAAATAAAAAAGAGCTAATCTCGTCAAGCAATAGTGCTGCGATCTATATTCGATGAGAAATTGCAACTCCAAGGAGAGAGCCAAGAAGACTTTTTGAATCGTCTCATTTTCCCAAGATAGCCGAATTTAATGCCATCATGAAGAGACTAATGACATATCTAGAGGGAAAAATATCTCACCTGAAGGGTTCGCATTACAAGATCAATGAGGGTGAAAAATCCAAGTACACATGATTCATGGTCCTAAGTAGTTCAATCTCCTCATTTAATTAGGGGCATGTACCTTACCCTGCGTGAGAATTTTTATCGTTCTTTAGGGATTGGTTTCAATTTCTTCTGTGCTTGAACATCACATTTTTCATTCCAATAAATGTAATTTGATTGATAAATATCAATAAAATTACAAGTTTTGTTTTAAGGACATGATGGGGTACACTAAACCAGCCCGATGACGATATCCAACAATGAAAAGATAATATCATCCACGGAGAAATCCTGAGGGCTGGACTTTCTCATGCTTCCTCCAAATTTTTTTTTTTTCAAGAACCAAAAAACATTTCATTGTTTAAAAAAAATCATTTTTCAAGCCATTTCCAAAAGCATGCATTAGGTTACTCTTGTTTGTTTTTCTAACTCATTTACTTCATGTCTCAGAGCATAACAGAGAGTCATTTGAAAATAACGCGTCAATTTCCAGTGATAGTTTGCTCGTTGATTTGGGAACATACATCCGAAGGAAAATAGACATGAGGGCAAATGATCATTTCCTAGCCGATTGTAATGACATCAGAGTGAAGAAAATCATCTTGATTCCAAAGTGTGATATGTGACACCTCTCATAATAATTGGTGTCAGATGTCATTTTCGAAGGCCAAATGAAGTTTCTCATTTCCATGAGAAAATGATGAAACAAGTCAAAAGAAGATCATCCGTCTTGGATGAAATGGATACATTGCGTTCATGAATATAATTAATTTCGGAATTGACACTTTTGTTCTTTTTCTTGCAGATGAAGAATTGGGGCACTACAGATTCTAGTAATGATATGACTGAGACAAAATCTTGATCTGAGCCAAAATGGTTGTGCAATTTGAATTTACTCTGATGTTGCATAGTATCCTATTCATGCACGTTCTCTTGTGCAGGGGCAAAAGCAGGTCTCCACTTTCGATGGATAGAGACGATCCAAGGACATCCATTGCTGAGGCAATTCTTTTATGGAGCAATTCCCCTGAATGAGTGCTTAAAACCATGTTTTGAGTGCAATAAATTGTTTGTTTTGAAGTAACAAACTCTTTTCATGCTTAAAGTTGCTAGACTCTTTTGAAAAGGGAATTTTCATATTGATTTAGCTCACCAATTTCATGTGGAGATTTGTCAAGATAGACAATTCAATAGAGTGACATCAATGCTTAAGAATGCGAAATGAGACGTGTCAGGATGATGAAAGGCAAGCCCTATTCTATACACAGTCCCATACTTATACACTTGTGAGGTGAGTGTAGGAAGTTCCATATCTGCAAGGTAAAGAGTTCTCTCGCAAAAGGTACGATGACCGAAATGATGAGGGGCAATTCATTTGTTATATCCCAAACATTACAGGTGATCAATTGCCTAACCCTTTTGAGCCCATACACTTATGGATGTTCTTTTCAAATTACCCTTGTCAAGAATCACCCCACATCGGGGCAACTAAGAGATCAAATGGCATCATGAGGTGAGGAAAATGAATCGAAATTTTCTTGCTCTCACTTGCATCAATCTTCAAGTCATGCTATTACATTGAATTCATGTGTTAATTTAAGTGCCTTAGGATGACGAAGAGCATCTTTTTCTCTATCCTATACACTTATATCATTTGCATAGCCCATTTGAGCCTGCAATTTCATTTTTTTTAAACCCAGTTGATGATCATCCCCCACACTGGGGGCAATGCAAAACCAGTTGATGATCAACCCCCACACTGGGGCAAAGCAAAAGGCAGATGAAGGCTTTTGAAAAGTTCTAGTGTCATTTAAAGTGTAATTGCTTGACGCATACATTATGCGCAAGAATTGAATTCAAAATAGAACTAAGGGGCATGAAAAAACAGTGTGCCTGGTAAAAGCAAGGCCGATGCCCATGAAAAAAGAAGTGAAGAAAAAATGCATGAGAACTAGGGGCATAAAAAGCAGTGTGCCTGGTAAAAGTAAGGCCAATGCCCATAGATGAAAAAAGAGAGTCAAAATAGGTGATTGTCAATTGCAAGAATTGAATCCTAATAGAGCAGTACTCAAAGAACTCAAATGTCGAGTTTTTACAATCAATGGGGCACTTCATGAAGACAATCCCCGATGGTGAAAAAGAAAACTGGTGGTAATGTCAAGATGATCATCAACTCTCACCCTTTACACACTTTTTGAGCCTAATGATCCTTTCATTTCTCAACCTATGAACCCAACCTACGTTACGTCCCTTACAAAGTCTCTTCAGATTAGGACACTTGAATTAACGTAGGAATTCATATGTTTATAAGCATCGCTCGAAGAAGTGCGAGCAAGATGATTTCTTTCTCATTTTTTGCAGGGTTCTTGACTTATAAACCCGGAAATGATTACAAAATTGTTCATTCAATAGCCTCGACTCAAAGAGTCCATTTGTTAAGCCGTTGGCTAAACCCATATTATGGTCCCTTTTAAAGACCTCTCAGATTGGTAAGATCGTACCGCTTGCGAGAATACTTGGACCCATGTCGATATGATGAAATTGAGTGATTATCATAAAATAGCCATTCTAAATGAGAGTGAGCGAAAGTCCTTTCTAACCGAAAGTCTCTCATTTAGTATTCTTAAGAAATCCATGTCATGAGTGAAAATTGTCTTGAATGATAATTCTCTCTAGTGGAAATTCGGATGATGCAAAAGTCATTATGCATGAATCTTGATTGAATTAATAAAAGCTTCAATAGATTTTAAAGTTTGCATTCCAGAATAGCCTTAATTGCTTATTTATTTGGTGAATGCATTTTTGCTCTAATCATGTCTGACAAATAATGTTTTCTTAAAGACCCAAGAGCTCCTAACATTCAGGTTCTTCTCAAGATGCATCATGATATGAGGAGGTGAGAAACCATCATGAGTATTCAAGGTGCATCCTTAATGTTCAAAAATTTATTTCTACCAGGAGGTGAGAGGCCTCCATAGGATATCTAAGTTCCAGAAGACATATCCCAAAGAATCAGAGATATCATCAGATAAGTATATCTCTGTCCATTCTCGACACTTGACTCGGTCAAGCTGTTCCTTTAAAATTGACCTGGCATGCTTTCGTAGCCTAGAGTCCCTCCTTTAAAATTGACCTGGCGTGCTTTCGTAACCCAGAGTCCTTTTATATTATCCTGGCGTGCTTTCGTAGCCCAAGGCCCAGGAGACATATCCCTAATGAGCAGAGATGTCACCAGGTAAGTATATCTCTATCTATACCTTAAATACTTGTCATTGTACAAGTATTTTCACTTTAAGTAATTTGACACTCGATAGAGTTGTCCCTAAAGATTTTTCTCCAGATCGCAACGCCGGGCGATCGAAGAATGGTTCGGGTCCTAGCCAAGCAAAACCCCCGTTTAGGCGACCGTAGAGTAATGTACGGGTCCTAGACAAAACTTTATTTCCCTATTCAGGCGACCGTAGAGTAATGTACGGGTCCTGGAAGGTAAATCTCCGTTTAGGCGACCGTAGAGTAATGTACGGGTCCTAGACAAAACTTTATTTCCCTTTTCAAGCGACCGTAGAGTAATGGTACGGATCTTGGAAGGTAAATCCCCGTTTAGGCGACCGTAGAATGGTACGGGTCCTAGACACAACAAAAATCTGTCATACTAGGCAACCGTAGAATGGTACAGGTCCTAGGAAAGCAGATTTCTTTATAAAGTCATGTTACTATTCTAGGCGACCGTAGAATGGTACGGGTCCTAGGAAAGCAGATTTCTTTATAAAGTCATGTTACTATTCTGGGCGACCGTAGAATGGTACGGGTCCTAGACGTGTAACACCAATCTATCTTGAATCATTTTACCCTCCTTGAAGGTAAGATATTTCGGGTAGGTTCTTTTGACATCTCAGTCTGGATCTGGATGTCTTAATTCTTGTCGTTGAGCATTTCACTCGGATGTGAATGTTCTTCTCGAGCTCAATGTTTCGATTCATTACCTGTTTGACTCCTCAAGGAGCCTGAGTGAGAGTTGGGTACTTGTAAAGTAAATAGGGATTTATCATGTACCTCAAGATGCTTTACCGCACTGACTGGTAAGTAATTGCAGGTATGTTCCTTCCTTTCGCATCATGCATTTGCATTAGCATTTCCATGCATCATATAAATTGCATTTTAAAATGGGATTTACTTTCCGACAAAAAAATCAAAAACTCAAAAAAATCAAAAAATCAAAAATCAAATCATTCAATGCATGTGCATGGTCAAAATTTAGGTCTCAATTTATCTTTGAAGGCAACCTCTTCGAGCTCACCTACAAAGAGGGGCAGCTGTTGACACCTAAATTTTGGCGGCCAATTTAGTCATTAGGGGTTAATTTTATTTTTTATAATTCATTTGCATAGCATTAATTTTAGGTGCGTTTATTTTTAATTTACATGTTTTGCATCTTTATTTTTAGGGCGGCGGATGGGTCGAATTAATTGTTTTTGAGTTTAAATTAATGGGCCGGACTAAGCCCATGAAACGTGCAAAATTGGCCCGAGCCCGTTTTCTTTTAATGACAAAAATTACCTAAATCGAGATTTGATATGATATTGCGGTGGTTTTTCGAATTTAAAAGAATCGGGTTGAAATCTTATCTTTAGTCTTTAGATGATAACATTTTTTTGAAAATATTAAGGAGATAAGGATTTTTGTGATTCGGAGGATATAAGGAAATTTCGAAATATTTTGATAGGATCACATTTTCTTTTGGCTATAAAAGGTGTACGTAGGGTTCGGTTTTGAGGGGGGCACACATTGAATATACGGCCACGATATAGAGAGAAACACACGAGTGAGAAAAGAGAAAAGGGTTGCAATCGAGACCCTCCTCGCGGCCACCACTCTTTGTCCACGCTAGATCCCTCGTGTCCAAGTTCTTTTGCTGCCCACCACTATCGTTCCATCATCTGTGGCCATCCAATGACATTCATGTTGTAGGCTTTATTCGGCAAAGTTCGCCGTGATCTTCGATAGCGAATTCAGTACCCACCGTCCGCGTTTGGTTATCACTTATGGCCACGTTTCTCTTGCATTGAGCCGAACTTCCAAGAGTACGCTCAGGCCAGGTGCCACACCGGATCAGCCAGCTTCTAGGCGACAACCCGCTGCACCTTCAACATTAAAGAAACAATTTTCCCACCGCTCCAATTCAGCCTTGCTAGCTCACCCAATAGCCTTGATTTAGCCCTGCAATATCACAAATTTTGACTTTATTTCCCTGCAGGTCTTCAAGCTGCCATCATTCACCTTCTGGCGTTATTTTTATGGAAAGTTCGATCAAAGTTGCTGCTAATTGAGCAGCCCATCTTTAGTGATACGGAGACCAACGTTCTTGCTCACGGTCAGCAATTCTCGCGCTCATCATGTCCTTTCGGCGCCTCGCAATTGTGCGCAACGGAACGATCGCCGGATTCATCCCCTCACGCCTTCATCGGTGAAGTTTGCTGACCATCACCCAACAAAGCAATAGCCCCCTTCGACAGACAAGCACGTGGACAAGCAAAGATTACTTCTTTGGGGGCAGCCACAACAAGAGCACACGGTCAAAGGTTCTACGAGGAAAAGCTTTGTTGAACTTGTGGATTCATGGAAACAACGGTGAAGGCCAATTAAAAGAAAAAAAAGAAGAAGAGAAAGATTGGTTGGGCCTATGCCAAATCATCAATAAGTCCTGATCCCTGTCGAGCTTGGAAATTTTTGATTCACAGGTCTCGTGGAACTCATCGGGTGACTATCGACACCATAGCCACCGTTCTTGAGCCGTGCCGCGCCGAGCTCCATTGTTGATCCATTCTACCTTCGGATTTTTTTGGGAAAAAATTCAAATTTAGGTAGAGATTTATTCTATTTTTAGGTAGATTTAATTTATTAGATAGATTTGCTTTATCTTATTTTAGGTTTTGATATTTTATCTCTTTGTTTTTTTTTTTTTTTAGAATTAGTCTTTAAGGTATGATTGAGATTCCAACATGAAAGGGTCCCTCAAATTAGGGATTGTCAGTTCGATTTTCGCGCCCGAAATCCGACTCGCAATCCCTTGCAAAAATCGACAATCCGATCTCATGCTCGAGATTCGATTCGCGATTTAATTTTAAATTTGGACAACCCGATCTCATGCGCGAGATATGGTTCGCCAATTTTTTGAATATCAATCTTATCTTGTTTGATTTGATGTCGTAGTATTTGAGTTAGTTTTATTTTCGTAAAAGAAAAAATCCAAAAGAAAGTTTGAATTAGGATTAGATTTGTTTTTTTAAAATTATATTGCATGATTAGAATAGGGATTTTATTTGGGTCATGGAAAAGAAAGGAAAAAGTGCATTTATATAGGATGTTAGTTTTTTTTATTATCTGAATTGCATGTTTAATTTTAATTTCGAATTTCATAAAAAAAAAAGGGAAAAAAATTAGAATTAGGGCATTCTTTGCACGTCATTGCACATTAGATAAAAATTGCATTTTAGGTCTAGATAGATCTTTAGATGAATTGCATGATAGGTTTTTTTTTAAATGCATGTTTAGAAAGCATTTAGAATAGATAGTATTTCACTTTAATTTGATTTTCATTTTTAAGTGATTTTAATTACGAATTTTCGTTAAATAAAATCATGGAATGCACATCATTTAGTCATGTTGCTAGGTCCATTTAATTAGAATTTGTCCGTCATTAGAATTAGGTCATTTTAGTTAATTTAGATTGCATATTTAATTATTGCATGTTCATTAAAAAAATCACAAAAACTTTTACTCATTCATATAGTTTAGGACATTTTGCCATGCCATATTATTTCATTTTATATTAGAAGCATTGCATTGCATATGGACTATATTCTCGTTAAATAAAAACAAAAAATTGAGTGATTGCTTGTTAATTAGAATTCATATCTAGGATTGCTGATATGAATTCTGATCTAACAACGCAGATGCTTTCGTTGCTTTGAGGTAAGTTCAGCATTGTTTAATTGCTTTCCTGAGTGTTAAATTGGTGGTATGCGTACCTGCATGATTGCCTCGCATGTTAGGAAGATGAAATAAAATCAATTCAAGCTGCCTGCAAACATTTTTCAAAAACAAAAGAGAAAGGTACCGAAAGGGCGTTAGAGAAATCTAACGTAATCAAGTCCCCGTATCCAAAATCTCTGGTTCGTAGGAGTAAGATAATCCTCCCGTTATTTTATTTAGGTGTCTAATCGACCTACCCTAAACCGATTAGTGGCGACTCCTAGATAATGATCTTTTGCATGTCAAAATCCCTAAGTCGCAATTTGGTATGGGCTTGGGAGAGCCCGAGCTAAGCTTAAAGGCTTAGTAGTCCATCAACCTAGTTTTAGGTGGTGCACCCGAAAAATTGGTCGCGACAGCTGCCTACAGGGTTGGTTGAAGGACAAAGCAATACCAGACCTCCATACTTTGATGGAAAAGATTACAGCATATGGAAAAATAAGATGAAGGCATTCCTAAGATCGAAAGATCCTTTGGAATGGGAAGTTGTCGATAAAGGAATTATTCCTGTTGCTGAATCAGACTCAGAGAGAGGAAAAGAACCTGCTGCTCCTATTCTTTTGACTCAAGAAGAAATTATCAAAAGACAGACTCTCGACGCCAAGGCTATTTACTCTTTATATTGTGCTTTATCCCCTACTGAATATAATAGAATATCTTCTTGTGATACAGCAAAAGAAGTATGGGACAGGCTTCACATTACCTATGAAGGAACTGATCGTGTGAAAGAAACAAGGATCAACATTCTCTTGGGACAATATGAAGTTTTTAAGATGAGATCAGGAGAATCAATTACTGACATGTTTAGTCGCTTTACTGAAATTGTGAATGGTCTTGAATATCAGGGACATCCAATCTCAGGACATATGAAGGTCAACAAACTTCTTCGTGGACTCTCAAAAGACTGGAATCACATAAAAACCTCAATAAGAGAGACACAGAGGATTGCTCCACTTTCTGTAGATGAATTAGTTGGAACTCTTCAATCCTATGAAGTAGAACAGAACAACGAAGAGGAAGATTCAAAAGGTAAGAAATCTATTGCCTTAAAGTCTAATGACTATTCTGATGTTACAGATTCTGAAGAAGATCTAGATGATGAAGAACTGGCATTGATGATAAAGAGATTCAGAAAGCTGAACAAAAAAGGAAGGAAATTCAATTGGAAGAAACAAAATTCTCAAAGGTTTCAAAACAGGTCAACAGAGGAAGATGATACGAATAAAGAAGTGACTTGCTTTGAATGCAAGAAAAAGGGACACATCAGACCTAACTGTCCTCTGTTAAAGAAGAGAAAAGGGAAGTCTGAGAAAAACAGGAAGGCACTCAAGGCAGAGACTTGGAGTGATACTGAATGTGAAGATAGTGACAATGATTATGCCAATATTTGTTTAATGGCACGATCAGACTCAGACTCAGACCTTGATTCAGACTCAGACAGTGAACTCGAGGTAAGTAACTTGAAAATTCCTGTTAAAGTTTCTAAGTACATTGATGAACTGTGTCTTAGTCTGAAAACCTCTCTTAAGAGGATCTCCGAATTAAAAAGGGAAAATTCTACTTTGAAACATAAGGATAAACTTATGAAAGAAAAGGTTGAAAAACTTGAAAAAGATGTTGTTGTTGTTAAAGAAAACTCAGACAATATTTTAAATGAAAATAATCTTTTGAAAAATGATATGGCTAACATATCAAAGAGATTTTCAAATGGTTCTGAAAAACTGGACAAGATTCTTTCGATACAAAGACCATATTTTGAAAAGTTGGGTCTTGGTATGACTTCTGAAACTATTCCACTAATTGATTTTCCAAAGGTAAAAGAAAGAATTAAACAAAGACCAGCTAGAACTGTTTACAAAAATCATTTTCAGAAAGTCTTTGTAAAATCTGTTGGTAGAAGTGCTCTAATATGTTCCAAGTGTAAAAGCTCAGAACACTTCGAGAAAGAATGTCCTTTAGTTTGGAGACCTGTTAAAAGGAGTTGGGCTAAGACCGTCTATTGTACTAACACTTCTGGACCCAAAATGGTATGGGTACCAAAAAGAGCTTGAATTTTTGTTAATTGCAGGTTACTATCAAAAAGAAGATAAAATGGTATCTTGATAGTGGCTGCTCAAGACATATGACAGGAGACTCAAACTGCTTCATAAAACTTATCCAGATAGACGGAGGAAAAGTTTCCTTTGGTGGTAACAATAGAGGGAAGATTACTGGTCGAGGAACAGTGAAGATTGGGAGTTTGTCAATCAATAATGTTTCATTAGTTGAAGGATTAAATTACAACTTGCTTAGTATAAGTCAGTTGTGTGATTCTGGTTTCAAGATCAACTTTCAGGAAGAAACGTGCTCTGGAATCAGTAGAGACCTTACTCAATCTTTTACTGGTCGAAGACATGGAAATATCTATCTTCTGGATGTGAATCAAGAAAGATCACAATGCTTAATATCAGAACAAGATGAAGCAAATCTATGGCACAAAAAGCTAGGCCATATCAACATGAAGCAAATCAACAAGATCTTTACAAAGAAACTTGTTCGAGGATTGCCTACTTTGAATTATTCAAAATCTGATCTATGTACACCATGTGTACTGGGTAAACAGGTTAGAAATTCTTACAAATCTATAAATAAAGTTTCCACTAATCATGTATTGCATCTTTTGCATATGGATTTGTTTGGACCTACCAGAACGAAAAGCATTGGTGGTAAAAGGTTCTGTCTGGTAATAGTGGATGATTATTCACGATTTACTTGGGTCTACTTTCTTTCAAGTAAGTCAGAGACTTTCTCTTTTTTTTCAAAATTTGCTAAAAAGGTGCAGAATGAGAAAGGTCATACTATTACAAGCATTCGTACAGACCATGGAGGTGAGTTTGAAAATCAAGACTTTGCTAACTTGTGTGATGAATTTGGTTTTCAACATAAATTTTCTTCTCCATATACACCAGAACATAATGGGGTTGTGGAAAGGAAGAATAGATCTTTACAAGAAATGGCAAGAACACTTTTAATTGGAAATCAAGTTTCTTCAAGGTTTTGGGCAGAAGCTGTTTCAACTGCTTGTTATATTATAAACCGAGTGTTTTTAAGACCAATTCTTGAGAAAACTCCTTATGAAATTTTTAAAAGGAAGAAACCAATAGTTTCTTATTTTCAAATATTTGGTTGCAAATGTTTTATTCTAAAGAATGCAAATGATCGTGTTGGTAAGTTTGAAGAAAAATCAGATGAATGATTCTTTCTTGTATACTCTACAACAAGCAAAGCCTTTAGAGTGTTCAACAAAAAGACTCAGACTGTGGAAGAATCAATGAATGTCAAATTTCAAGACTCTCCACAAGTTCAGCAGATACAGACTGAAGACTCAGAATCTGCTCCAGACACTGCTAAAGCTAACTCCACTGAAGCAGTTGCTAATTCAAAATCAGTACAACAAGCTACCGATGAAGAATCTACTCAAGAAGAAGATCAACAATCTATCAGACTGAACAGTAACTGGAAGCACAAGTCCAGTCATCCTGAAGAACTCATTATTGGAAATATTAATGAGGGAATTCGAACAAGATCCAAAAGGCGAGAGGAGTCTAGTGCTGTTGCTCTTATTTCTGAAATAGAACCCAAAAATATCGAAGAAGCTTTAGCTGATGAAAGCTGGATTGAAGCAATGCAAGAAGAGCTCAGACAATTCAGTATTAACGACGTATGGGAATTAACTCCCAAACCAAAAGGTAAATCAGTTGTTGGAGCTAAATGGGTTTTCAGGAACAAAGTTGATGAAAAGGCAAAGTAACGAGAAACAAAGCAAGACTCGTAGCTAAAGGATACACGCAAGAAGAAGGGATTGACTACGATGAGACTTACGCTCCAGTAGCAAGGTTAGAAGCAATCGGATTATTACTTGCTTTTGCTTGCTATAAGAATTTCAGGTTGTTTCAAATGGATGTCAAAAGTGCATTTCTGAATGGAATTATTCAAGAAGAGGTCTACGTAGAACAGCCTCCTGGTTTTGAAGATTCAAAGAAACCAGACTCTGTATTCAGACTGAAGAAAGCTTTATATGGACTAAAACAAGCTCCTCGAGCTTGGTATGAAAGGCTAAGCAATTTCTTAATTCATAGTGGCTTTTCTAAAGGTAATGTAGACACTACTCTGTTCATTAAAAAGGAAGGTAAAAGTTTTCTACTTGTTCAGATTTATGTAGATGACATCATATTTGGATCATCTAATGAGACTTTGTGTAAGAAATTTTCTAAGTCTATGCAGGATGAATTCGAAATGAGCATGATGGGTGAACTATCCTTTTTCCTTGGTCTACAAGTCAAACAACTAAAGGAAGGAGTATTCATTCATCAAGAAAAATATGCAAAAGAACTTGTTAAAAAGTTCGGTCTGGAAAATTGCAAGAAGACTGACATACCAATGTTAAGTTCCTTGAAGATAGACAAAGATGAAGCAGGGAAGAAAATTGATCAAAAATTATACAGGAGTATCATTGGCTCACTTCTTTATCTTACTGCATCCAGACCTGACATATTATTTAGTGTTTGCATATGTGCTAGATTCCAATCTGATCCCAGAGAATCTCACTTAAGCGCTGTTAAACGTATTATTAAATATGTTGCTACTACTGCTAAGATCGGTCTTTGGTATCCCAAAGAAGGAGACTTTACACTTCTTGGCTATTCAGACGCAGATCTTGCAGGTTGTAGAGTTGAAAGAAAAAGCACTTCAGGTACTTGTCAACTACTAGGAAATAGGACAGTATCCTGGTTTTCGAGGAAACAGAGTACTGTGGCTCTTTCAACAGCTGAAGCAGAATACGTTGCTCTTGGAAGTTGCTGTTCTCAAATCTTGTGGATAAAACAACAACTGCAAGACTTTGGCATTGAAGACTCTTGCACAGAAATTAGGTGTGACAACACCAGTGCAATCAATCTTACAAAGAATCCCATTCTACATTCAAGAGCAAAACATATTGAGATTCGCCATCACTTTATAAGAGATCATGTTCAGAACAAAGAAGTCTTGATACAATTCATAGACTCAAAGAATCAACTGGCAGATATCTTTACAAAGCCACTTGAGAAAAGCTTGTTTGAGTCTATTCGCTCAAGACTCAATATATTATTTCTTGAAGAATACTAGAGTTCAGACTCAGTAACTAAAGTCTGACAGTGCATCAGACTCAAAGGATCGAGAATATGAATCGACACGTCTGTAAGTTTCTTTACTTAAACTGTGTTATTAAGGTAAGATAATCTGTCTAATTGTAAATTGGTTATTATTTTCAAAAGAAGTGGTTATCGTTTTATTAAGGCAGTTATTTTTCAAAAAGGAAAATTCAAAATTTCCAAAATATACGACGCTTCGTTTTTTCCCCGTTATCTTTTATACATCTTCTCTCCTTCGTTTTCAATTTACTCAGAAACCCTAGATGAAAAGCTTTTCACTGCTCTGCAATTTTTCCTCCCAAACTACATTGTTTCAAAGTTCTCAACTTTCTTGCGAAACAAGTGAGAAAGTCTTTCCAAAGAAAAGCACAATGTCGTATCAGAGGAAATCTTCCAGAATAGCAAACAAGGGACCACAAGGCTCTGGTGAGGGGCCTACGCACTTTGATCTCACTGAGGAAAGCGACATTCCTTCTGAGCAGTCTCAAAAGCAGTCATCTCCAACTAGACCTCAAGATGAAATGGTTTATGAAGACATCGAACCAGTAAGAACTCTAAAACCTGCCTTTGTTTATAAACTCTACTCTGCATTAAAGGAAGGGTCTGCTATGACTTTTGTGGATGAGTTTCTGAAAGAGAAGGGGTATAGAAACGAGACGCACTTTCTTACTGTGATGGAAAGGTCTGGAGTTGTGCCTGAGGGAACGGCTGCAAGAGCGTTTGCAAATTTCCCGAGTGACCCTAGGTTTAGTAGCATGAATCAGCCTGAGGGCAAGGATGATGATGAGAAGATGTTCATGCATTTTAAACCATGGATGGGTGTGGCTGCGAGCCTA
Source organism: Eucalyptus pauciflora (assembly GCA_007663325.1). Classification (NCBI taxonomy): domain Eukaryota; kingdom Viridiplantae; phylum Streptophyta; class Magnoliopsida; order Myrtales; family Myrtaceae; genus Eucalyptus; species Eucalyptus pauciflora. Next base: position 1,808,203 of record VMYD01000349.1, on the reverse strand, counting down.
AGAGGGAAGAAGAATGAATTGTTCCGTTCAGACGGACACAGGAAGAAATATGAAAAACTGCTGAAGCGCGGGGTGATGAACCCAAGAACTGTTGATTTTGACTTTCTGGATTTGTTGAGTATAGGTCTGCGAGAGAAATTCGAAAAGCTCCAACTCTATCAATTCTGCACAGACTGTGACACTGCACATTCTGAATTGACTGCCTATTTCTACTCCAATATCAGCTTCATTGATGCAAACAGTTTTACCTTCAGTGTGAGAGATAAGGAGTATGTCATTGATTGTGATATTCTGGCTGATGTGCTTGGTGTGGAAAGAAGAGCTTTCCAACCAATTGGTGTGTCTGTAAGTTCTGCTACGCTTGAGCTAGCAAAGGACATAATTGCAGAAGGAAGACTGTCTTATTCCAGAATGAATGCAACAAACACTTTGCTGCATAAAATTGTAATCAACTGTCTAAGACCCAAATCGACGTCTAAGACAGATGTTTCAATTTCTGAAGCGAAGTTGATGTTTGCCATCAAGATAGGTGTGAACTTCTCTTTACCACATACCATCATCTTTCACATGTATAGATGTATGGTTAAGGATAAAGGAAAGCTTCCCTATGCTGCTCTTATCACTCGTCTCTTCAAACATCTACACATTCAACCTCCTCACATTTTCACAGTGAAAACCATTGATAAAATGGTCATCGGTTTGGGGATGATTACCAAGATGCGTTTGAAGGAGCTTAGCAAGAAGCTGGAAAAGTTCAAGGAAAAGACTCCTGCCAAGCTCAAACCAGACTCATCAGCAGCAAAAAGGAAAGGGAAAGAACCTGTGGCTAGTTCTACCAAGAAGCGAAGGGCTGTCATCCTGGAAGATGAAGATGATGAGGATGCAATTCCTATCTCTGTTCTTATTTCTCAAGTTGCTGCATCTACTCCAACTGTACCAGAACATCAAGTTGTAGAGGAAGAGAAAGAGAAGAAAGAGAAAGAGGAAGAGAAAGAGGAGAAAGAGAAGGAAGAGAAAGAGAAGACAGAGGAAGAAAGAAAGGAAGAAAGAGAGGAAGAGGAAGAAAGAAAAGAAGAACAAGCAGATGAACCTGGAAGAACAGATTCTCCAGCAGAAAAGGAGGATTTACAACACCTTGTCTCTGAGGAAACGCCTTAGAAAGATGAATTCTTTTCTCCACCAGAAGACATGGAGACAGGGGGAGATAAAGAAAGCGAACACACACCTCTTCGGCTGACTTTCAGAGAAGGGGATGATCAAATAGATGTTAGCCGATCACCTCCTGATGCTGAGGATATTCATGCTGCAAAGTTTCCTGAAGGAGAGGCATCATCTCCACACAATGAACCTCCTTCTCACATTCCTACTGGCTTGACTCCACCGTCAGACCGAGCTGAAACAAGCACTCAGACTGACAACTCTGGAGATTTTCGAAGGCTGCTTGAGATCATCTTGGATCTAAAAGGTCAAATTTATGCCATGGGATTTGAATTTCAGACCTTGCAGAATGAAAATCATGCAATGTTCATCACTTTGCATGATCAGATTAAAGATGTTCAGCGCCAGATTCAAGAAACTGCAAAGGGCACTACACTCACCCAAGTACAGGCAGATTTGAGGAAGTTGGAAGACACTGTAAAGTCTATGGAAGACTTTCAACTTGTTCGCATTCCTCGAGCTCCTTGATTTTTTAATGCTGACAAAAAGGGGGAGAAGACCTTGCAGATTTTTTTGATATGATTTTTGATCCAAACCCAAACCCAATCTTTTTCTTTTATTGCTTGCTATCTTGACTTTGACTTAAACTTGCAGTTTTTTTGATAAGTATGTTCTCTATGGCAATACTTTAAGCTTCGTAAATTTGATAGTACTATCTGCTTATGACTAATGAGGTTTCTGTGAATGCAGATCTATGTACAGGGAAAGTCTGAGTACAGGATATCTGTGTACAGGATAACTTCTACTATCTTATTTAAATCTTTTATGATGCTTGCTTAAAAGTTGTATTGCAGGGCGATAATATTCAAATCTGCAGGAAAGTTTTGTCACCATCAAAAAGGGGGAGATTGTTGGATGAAATCCCTTAAAGTATTTTGAAGTTGACAAAACAAGTTTATCAGTCTAGTCTAAAGACTTACAGATTCTATTGACAAAGTCTGAAGATCAAAGTCTGAAGATCAAAGTCTGAAGATCAAAGTCTGAAGACTTACAGATTCTATTGACAAAGTCTGAAGACTAAAGTCTGAAGCTAGCAAGACTCAAGACTTATATTTCGAAGTCTACTCACAAGGACAGTTTCCAAGACGACGCTTATTCTGATCTTATACGATCTGTCTTCTAACGTCTGATGGATATCTTTCTACTGGATTCAGCACTAAAAGATCTAAATTTTATATGGAATATACTTAGATTCTTTGACGACTTCGCAACTTATATTTGGAAGGATCTACTTATGGAAACCGAGATCCTGATTGTATGGGCGAGCAAGATTGATGGGCTATCAACACTTACCTTAAAGAGCTCGAGATCTCTCTAATTGATTCTGTCCAACGGGTTGATTGGAAGAACTTCTTTGGAAGGTGCCAACGGTACTGAAGGCATGAAGAAGTATATAAGAGAGATGCTCTAGTTGTTGAAGGGTGCGGATAGAAAAATTCCAAAGTCTGAAATCTCCTCTATCACTTTGCGATATCATTCTTTGAGCATTACATGTAATCAAAAGAGAGATCATATTGTAGATCTTGAGGAAGTGTAGTAGAGTAATCTACATTGTGGACTCAAGAGCGTGAGATTGTAATCACTCTTATTGATTCTTAGTGAAATCCAGCCTGAAGGGCTGTCCGTGCGGGAGAGTGGACGTAGGCTTGATCTAAGCCGAACCACTATAAATCTGGAGTCTTGATTCTCTATCCTTAAACCTTTATATTGTTATTTGCTTTCATTTGCTGCAATCGTTAACTTTACATTATTCTCATCTTATTTAATTTGAATTGTTAAAATTGCGATAAACACCTATTCACCCCCCTCTAGTTGCTAATACTAGTTCTAACAAATATTGCTGCGAAAATCCCTTGTTCTAGCGAATTAGTAAACTTGCTTCTAAGCTAATCCAAAAGACTATAAAGGCGAATCCGCATGATTAGCAATCACTCGAAATGTTGACCCAGATTAGATTCCTAATGAGGCTTTCATTCACACATGCATGCTTGAAAAATGAGGCACGCGGAGGAATATCACGGATAAGCCCATAGGATTGACTCATTGATCGAGAAGTTTTATCGATGCTTATCGTGGGATGAGTTTGGATCTCCATGCCACTAAGTGTAATCAGCTCCATGTTTGAGCAGCCGACCAGACCTTCAGCTCTCATTATATGTAGTCCATGAGGTTAGTGGGGGCATTTCATGGGTGTGGAGTTTATCTATTGAAGATGCGCTTGCTTATTTTTAACAAAATAATAATCGTAATAATAATATGGGATTGCGGAGGAATTCAACATGACTTGCTGTGAGAAATAAGATATTACAACCTACCTATAGCAGAATGCGGACTGTAGAAAGATATATTGGGTCACACTTAAGTACCCTAGTAGAGTTTATCACACTACTTCTAATTCAACTTTTCAATTTTATTTATTTTTAATTATCTCCGCTAGAACAAGATGCTATTGTTAGGACATTGTAATCCATTAATCAATTGCTTGCATGGTATGAAATTTGGAACTTGCTGCATGCCGACCATTCCTCTTTGTTCAACGCGGAGGGGGTGGAACCTAGAAAAAGAATTGGGGGGGGGGGGGGGGGGGGGCGTGGGGGTGGGGCATACAATAATTAGATGGCGTGATCCGCTTGTCTTTGTTAGTGAAAGTCAATGTTTTTTCAAAATTCAAAATTCTTATATTATAGATGCAGGCATCCATGCCGTTGACTTGAGAAGAAAGAAAAAGCATAACAGTGCAAAAACTCTTGTATAAATACCCGAGTTCATTCAAGTGCATCACACAAAAACACACTACGCGCACAGCCATCAAGCTTGTGCTTCCCTTCCTCCTCCTTTGCTTATCAACTTCTTCTTCGCTGAAACTTAAACTCCAAGCGATGGCTCGTGAGAGCTCTTCTGTCAGATCCGCCTTCTTATTGTTGCTGTGTTTTCTTCTGGAAACAGCCTCAGCTCAGCTGTCCAGTACTTTCTACTCCACCTCCTGTCCCAGCGCCCTCTCTACCATTAAATCCGGCGTGAGCTCTGTGGTCAAAAGCGAGGCCCGGATGGGCGCGTCGCTGCTCCGCCTTCACTTCCACGATTGCTTCGTTAATGCAAGTGCCTCTGCCCGGAGTCTCTCGTCTCTTTCCGATTGATTGCTACCTTTGTTTCTCTTCTGTCATTCAAGCTGCATGCAAGCGTGCATGCATGATGCATCTCTGTGCTTTTGTGCATGTGAAACGTTCCAACCGACCTCATAGTCAAAAAGAACGATTAGATTTCGCTTCTACGCAAGTCACGTACTCTCTTTTTCACTAACCAAACAATATGTAGGAAGTACACATATTGAATTAGTCGAGTCTGACCGACCCTTTTTGTGCTATGCATTTTTTTGAGTTTATCATTATAATAATAGACTGTGTTTATTGAAGTCGTTTTAAAATTAGAGCTATGTTTTCATTCATACAGCAATAAAAAGCATGGCCCTTAGAAGAAAAGCACTTCTTTTTGGTGATTCAAAGAAAAGAATTTCCTGAGTAATTCTAGCATACACCGTTAGTGTAAAAATATCATTCCATAAGTGGTCTTATCCACCAAATATTTTGGTGGTTTTGGAGAGATTTGGTAATTAGAATCCTCGAATCAAGATGGACAAGAATGTTATTGTGCGTACTTTAATTTTTATTTTATTTTATTATATTGACAATGTATGCTCTAACTTTATTACAAAAGCCATGCAGGCGGGCGTATTTTATGCCGAGTATGTTGTGGATAAGACGTGTGTGTGTGATTAGCCACATGATTTTAAATTCGATGAATTAGATCACGCAAAAGTCCTAAAAGTTGGAGATGGCAAAAAGAGAGAGCGACAGCCATGCTTTTATGACGGTGGTTGACTTTACGCGTTTATAATGTTTGGCAAATCAACCAGTTGTTTTCAATAGGTTTTGGTCATATTTTGATCACTGTCACTTTGGTTGCCATACTTTTCTCCATTCACAAAATATATTTTTTTAATGAAATTTGTTAATCCAATGGTGTTCTAAAAATTGTAGTAGATCTTTTGAACAAAACAAAAAGCGCCTTGTGCATTGCCTCACTAGTTTGCTTCCAACACAAATTTAGAGTGTCAATCTAAATTAACTAATCAATTTGAAGTACCTTCATTATTATCCACTTCGTGTTCTTTGTGCATAATTCAAGAGTTGTCCATATCCTAATGGGCCTTTCTCCATCAAACATGCGGTCTCTATTTCGAACTTGATATTTAAAGCCTAATCCATTTTTTACTAAGAAATGTGACTTGTTTACAACTTTCTCGATTAGATGCTTCTCTTTTCCTGTATGGGTTGGAAATTGTCTAGATCTTCAAGGTCATTCGAGAAGACAAAATTCAGGCTAATTCTAGTAAATCAAAAAGTCGGTGACTCCCCTCTGTTAAATATTAAAGGACACGCCACGTTATTAACCAAAAGCCTTGATTTAGAGAACACTTCAGAGCACAATCATTTTGTTTTTAGTCCGACAATTATTGGATGCATTGTTCCTAGAGAGACAACACAAATTAAAGTCAAAAGGCACGAGAAAGAGTGTCATTCCCGTCCAAACTGGTGTCTGTAAGCGTTCATAATGGGGGACAAAAAGGGGGAAAATGATAAGGGAAATAAATCAGTGTTCATACTTTATGTTCAGGAAAAGTTATAGCACTTGTTCTGCTTATATTTTGACCGTTGAATCTAATGAATCCAGTAGGATCGATTTGACTGATTAACGATGTGTGGCACAAATATAAAATAGGGATGCGACGCATCTGTTCTATTGGACGACACCGCAAACTTCACTGGGGAGAAGAATGCTGGCCCAAATGCTAATTCCTTACGGGGATTCAACGTGATTGACACAATCAAGTCCCAATTGGAGAGTGCATGCCCCGGCATCGTGTCCTGTGCTGATCTCTTGACCGTGGCTGCCCGAGATTCCGTCGTCGCTGTAAGTGCACACTTTCTTCTTAATTCTAGTGATCAATTGTGATGAGAAAAAATCACTCGTTATGATCTCGATGCTGCATCAATACTAACACGTGTGGATTTGTTTAACTATTTAATTCTTAGTTAGGTGGCCCAAGTTGGACAGTCCCGCTAGGAAGAAGAGACTCAACCACTGCAAGCCAAAGTGCTGCTAATAGCAACATCCCTGCCCCGACTTTGAGCCTTAGCGGCCTCATCACTGCCTTCTCTAACAAAGGTTTCACCGCCAAAGAAATGGTGGCACTCTCAGGTCATTGTTTTTCCTTTTTTTGTGGCACCTTTTAATAACGAATCTACAATAATGCTGGATCGATATACTAAGATTAATATTAAAAAGTTGTTTGATTGTTGTTAACAGGGTCGCACACGATAGGTCAAGCCCGATGCACAACTTTCCGGGCCCGTCTTTACAATGAGAACAACATCAACACCACGTTCGCAACCTCGCTCAAGGCGAACTGCCCAAGCTCCGGAGGCGACAACAATCTCTCTCCTCTAGACACCACAAGCCCGACGTCCTTCGACAATGCCTACTTTAAGAACTTGCAAATCCAAGAAGGTCTTCTTCACTCGGACCAGCAATTGTTTAGTGGTGGTTCCACGGACGCTCAAGTGAACGCTTATAGCAGCAATTCAGCTACTTTCATGACAGATTTTGCTAACGCCATGGTGAAGATGGGTAACCTCAGCCCGCTCACCGGCTCAAGCGGTCAGATTAGGAAGAGCTGCGGGAAAGTAAACTAATGATTTTTCTGGGTTTTGCTTTTGCTGTCTCTAAAGTTTTGCTTACGCTCTCAAGCTTACTTTGATAAGAAAAAGGTTCAATGTATTGTCTATTGAGATGGTTGGTCCCACTTTTAATATTTATGTATGAGCACATAAAAGTAGTGTTCATGTAGTTGTGATACATGGCGTGACCAAATTCATTATTTAGAGTTTCAATATATTTAAATTGTGTTAGAACTAAACCCCACCAGATTTCTATTTCCCTTCCACGTTTTTTTCGCTTGTGGGTCTCGTTAGGCCAATGCCCTACCTAACTTTCAACGTTATTCCACTATAACAGTGTTTTTCCAAACAATAGCAAAGAAAGAATATACGGAGATTTTAGGGTAAAGTCTCACACAAATTGAACATTGAAATTCGGTGGATTTTGTAACCAAGCGATTAAATTTAATCTTAACTACTTAGTATACTAAAAAATTGGATTTCTTTGCAATTTTGATACAATTATTTCTAGCGTAATTCTCAATTAATCTTAGCTACAGTAATTTTAGAAACTAGCAAGACTAACTTAGAAAGTACTCCATATTCCGATGGAAATATGGATAAATACTTGGTGACACAGGCTGTATAACCAAAATCTTGCTGATGTGTGTAGTTTTACTTTTAGCAAATAAACAATGAATTAAATTATTTGTGGAGGTCGATGTAAAATATGTAAATAAAAGCTACATAGTATTTGTGGTCAAGAATAATCCTTAAAGCTCCATGATTATAGAAGTACCGTTGTGGCATCTTCCCAATTTCCAGGGTTGATATGGGTAAGGAAGATCCGGCCTGAGAGTCAAATAAACCCATAGAATGACCCACTAACCCATTGGGTTAAGGCCTAGAGAAATGGCTCACTTGGAAAGCCCACGACCCCTCTCTCTTGATCACTTCAGCACTAGCCCAAAAAATGGAAAAAAAAAGAAACGGAACACGTACATTGAGAGACGATTCCAAATAGAGTAGGTATAGTGAAAGCACAAACATCCTCTAAGGAAGATTTGAATTTTTATTTTTTTTAAAAAATAGTTGGTTATATCATTTAGAAAAATTAGTTAATGAAAATATTTTCATTATCGACAATAATTTATGATTAACTATTTTCATGGGCGATGAGAATATTTTTCATTCATTCATTAATTTTAAACAAATGCAACCTAAAATGTCAAAGGCAAAGTTATCCTTTAAAATGAATTCTCTTTATATGATATGAAATTTTTAAAAATAAAAAAACACACGCCACCGAGGAAAAGAAACCTAATTCTATGTTCCCTGGACTCTCTCTCTCTCTCTCTCTCTCTCTCTCCCCCCCCCACCCCCCCTCCTCAACCACCATTCGACGTGCCTCATGTGCCCTAGCCATCCCACCTTGACACCGCATCCTCAAGTGGTCGCCCCTCGCTCGCTGCTCACGTGCACTCATTGAAACAGTGTTTGAAACTCTAATCTATCCTCGAATTCGCGTGGGTCTTGCCAAGGGGCCACAATGATAGCATTGGTTGCTTGCGTTGCCCAGGTTCGGCGAAGTTGGACTTGGGTTTGACCACGTTGGATTTAACATGTAGAGTGATATCATCTAAGGTCGACTACTCAAACAATAAGATCGGGAGAGTAACTTACACACACAGAAACTTGTCAAAAAATCAAGTAGAAATTTCTCTATGCTAGTTTGGAAAAATGGGTATAAATTTGTTGATTCAAATCTTAATGACTTGATTTCAAAGCCAAAGAATGGAGACTCTTGAATTTACAACTTTTATGTTTTGAGTTATCTTAGATAAGCATTATAGGCTTATTGATTTTGGAAGTAAGTGGGTGAAACATGATTGGATAGAATGAAGAAAAGGATAGGAACTTCAATGATCACTCTTCTAGGCCTTCGAGTAAGTTAAAATGGCATCATGGCTGCAGCTTCAAGATGCAGGCTTTAAAAGCTTTGATTCTTTAAGGTTCGAGTGAAAATTCTTTTAAGTTTCAAGGGGTTTGAACTCTTCAAAGTTTAAGGAATTGCACTAAGCAAATTTCATTAATCAAATTTGGTGTCCATTTTAGAGAGGCTCAATGACCTTTATAGAAAAACAAAAGAAGAGTACAAGAGCGTTTGGTAACCATTTTGTTTCCGAGAATAATTTTTAATCAGAAATGATTATTATTTATTTTGTTCCCGGGAACAAATTCTAAGTATTTGAAAGAGTTTGGTAACTGTCCAAAATTTGTATTCCTAGGAGAATTGTGTTTGGCACCGTCCTCAAAATTTCTAATTCGAACTATTTTCTTCTAATTTTTTAAATAATTTTATTACTTTTTTTTTTTTTTTTTCTGTTTTTGTTCTTTCCCCTTTTCCTTTTCTTTTATCTTCTTCCTTATATTGTCGCTGGCCCCCGACGAGGTTGAGCTGACACAACCACCAATAAAGCTCGACCTCACCTAGCCCAACCAAGGCTCGCCGATGGCCGGGGGAGGCCTAGACGAGGCTCGCCGGTGGCTGGGCAAGCTCGCCTAACAGGTCACCAGTGACCCCGATGGCGGTGGCGATGCAAGAAGAAGAGAAAAGGAAGAAAAACAAGAAGGAAAGAAGAAGAGAAGAAAAGAAAAAATTTCAATTGGCTTGATTCTGGAATTATTCTTGAGAACAAGGAATCAACTTTTTTCACTTCTCGATTTTACTCCAAATTTATTCCCGAGAACAAAAGATTTACTAAATGGATTTTTGTTCTAAATCTACTCCCAGGAACAAAAGAACATAATCAAATACTATTGGGCCGGTTGCCAAACGCGCCCTAAGAGACTAAAGTCAAGTCTAGAAACGGTAAGTTATATAAAAACTAGAAACATTTAGAAACTAGGAGCAATTAAAATCAAAACAATATTTCCAATGCTTTTGCTCGTTCCAGAGTGCCTTGATGTAAGCTTCAATGTGTGGGAAAATGACATAGTCTTTATGACAAAGTCAAATATGAGGCCTTATCGATGAGGGACCTGTCAAGGAGAGTGTTGTTAATCTTGAATATGTGCTGATCTTTCTTGGTTGAACAAGTTGATGTTGAGCATGGGCTGCATCATAGAGCCATGTTCGATTTGCAATAGAGAAAAGAGAGGGTAGGGTCTTTGGGTCAAGGATTAAGGGCTCGATGGGTCAAAGACTTGTAGGATGTAGGTTGACAACGATGGGACATTGAGTAATGGGAAGACGATATCCTCTAGCGTCTGTTGTGAAAGTAGTGTTTTTGTGGTTTTAGCATCCTTAGGGATGAGCATCAGTCTGATTCAGCTAGGGAACTAGACCAAATTGATTTGGACCGGTTGATCGACCTGTTTAGAATATGTTCTAGGGAGAATCACTTAGGTTTCAGTTCTAGAAATTTAGAATCGGCTAGGGATTTGGTTCGATTCTTAATTCCAAGGCTAGAAGGACTGGAACTACCTAGGTTGAACTAGTTTTGAAGCCTCTTTTTTTCTTTTTTGATGAAAAGAAGAAGAAGAAGAAGGAGGAGGAGGATGAATTTGTGCCCATCAAGATGAACAAATAATAACATAACTATACAGACAAATGTTTTTGATAATGAAATGGAGTAACTTTTATATTTCATTTCAAGAGTGGTTTTTTTATATATATTTTTTACCTGAAATTTAACGTTGGGTTACTTGAGAATCAAGCGCTAATTGACAGTGCCAAAACCAATCCGTAAGGGTTTTTTTTTTTTCCCAATTGCTTGGAAATGAGGATCCAAGATTGATTCTCAATTTTCTGGTTAAAGGTTTGGTATCAATCCATCTTGGAATCAATTCCAAGGGGGTTGGGGTGGGGGGAGAAGATGCTGACAAAATTTTGGTAAAAAAAAAAAGAAGCAGAAAAAAACAGTGAAAAAGCAAAGAAACATGGAGAACAAATCTTGACCATCCAATGAGGATCCTAATCCGTGAGAAAATGTAGAGAATGGTATCAATGTTGAACTTTTTAGTATGCATGTGAACCAAGCTCTTATATACCAGATGAGGGAAGCTTCATATTGCTTTGTTTCACTGGAATTTCTCCCGTCGGTTTTTAATTTGTCCACCCCTCACCTCAACCTCCACGACCACATTTGTGCCAGAGATATCAATCCCACCTCCACCACCATTCGTCAGTTCGACTTCTCCAACACCCACCCCCACTGTCTTCACTTGCAATGCCATCATCGCTTCTATTTACTGCTACAAGAGCTTCATATTGCTTTGTTTCGCCAAAATTTCTCTAATCGGTTTTTAATTTGTTGGTTCCCGGTGATTTAGAATTGAAAAAGGAGATATCGCAAAAAGTCCACGACATTAGATTCTCAAGTAAGCACCAAAATGTATAAGGACTTAATAGGAAACTTCTTGTGGGTCAACAACATGAAAAAGAATGCTATGAAATTTGTCTATCAATATCCAGTTTGTCAACGAATGAAAATTGGGTACAAAAAACAGGTGGACAATTACACCCACTTAAAATTGGTCTATCAAAATGAGAGTATATCATCATGGATTTCATAATTGGTCTATCAAGGGTGTCAAGTGGCGATAATGTTATATGGGTGATTGTTAATCGATTGATTAAGTCTCCACACTTATTGTCCTATCGATTTGGCCTTTCCATGGAAGAAATGACAAAGTAGTAAGTTAATGAGATAGTGAAGCGGTATATTTAGGATTAATTTCTACAATCAGATTGCCGAGAGTATGAGACATTAAGGATAAGTTAATAGATTTCAATGTGCACATTAGGAGTGTAGAACAATGATATCTTAACTCATCGACATATTATTTATAGAATAGGGTCAGTATATTAGGAAATTCATATTTTGAGATTTTCCTAATTCGTTTATATCTTTCATTGATGATTTTAGTAGATTAAAAAAAAAAAATTCAAACTCACCAATGTTCAAAATCAAATGTCTAGAATGAATATTGTTTTTCTCAATTTTTATTTCTCTTTAATTGGCACACCATCTCTCTTGCTCGTTGCCAAAGTTTGAACCTGTGCTTTTGTTTGAGACATTAAACTTGGTATCTTTGACATTATGCATGAGATCATCAATTTTAACTATAGTTCATTCATGCATTGGTGATTCATGCACTTGCTTGACTGAAGAAGAGGAGCTCATTTTCATTTTCATCAAGATATCTTCTAGTGACTAATTCTTTTGGGCCAAGTGTATCCTAGCTAGTTTCAGAGGGGCCATTTGAAACTCATTAATTGCAGCACATCAAAGTTCAAAATCTTTTAACTTTAATTAATCATTTTTTAAAACTAATGAGAACTTATTAAAAAATTTATTGCCTTGGTCATATGTGGAAAACCATGGCAAGTTTTCACTTTCCAAAAGTAGAGCTTCCACTTCATTAACTTTCAACCATCTACTCACTTCTTCAAGATTTTGTTTTCCAAAACCCACAATTAGAGAGGTCCCAAACTTGAATTAATCAAAGTTTCCATCTCAATCTTTTGAGTCTAAATGAGGTAAATCATTTAATTTTACTACTTACTTTTAACTAATTATGTTGTTTTTAAAATTAGACATTGTTGATTTTTTTGGTTTTGTTTATTTTGCTTAAAGGTGATCTAAAGCTCCGAGTCTAAAGTCATTTCAAGTTAAGTGAGAACTCTAGGCTTTAAGTCATTTTCAAATTTCTCTGACACTCTTGGCTACTTTATTTTTATTTGCTTATTTTATTTTATTTTTCCTCTCTTTTTTAATTATTTTATTTTTATTTCTTTTTCCCCCTTCTCTAATAAAATTTTATTAAATAGTAAATTGTACTAATATACCTAAAATATTTAATAAATATAAATATATTCAATTTATTTTTAATATAAAAAGAATTAAAGTCAACTATATAAATAAAAATAAGATTAAATTAAAAATAGATTGTTATTTTTTGTTATTTTGAATTTTTTTATTAGAATTCAAATAATATTTATATTGAAATATAATTTCATTTTTTTTTTAATTTGAGAAGTTTTTTATTTAAAAACAATAACTTTCTTATTAGGAATATTAGAAATTCTATCCACTTTCATTACACCTGCCCATGAGATCTTATATCCGACTTTATCTTATCCTAAGCATGTATTAAACATAGAGAAGGATAAATTTTATCCTGTTATGCCAAACCCAGCCTTGAGGGGTTGGATTGCTAAAGTAAATTCTAATGTGTATGTGTGTGTGGGATAAGACTTCGGCAAGAAATTAAGTGGACAAGCAACAAAGGCAAGGAAGGAAAATTATGTTTAATGGGTTAAGTGTATTACAAGAGTGGGATTGTTAGTATAAGTCATACATCTCCACGATTATTGACACTTCAATTTTGGCATCCCATTTAATAATTTATTGCATGGAAATTGAGGGACTAATCTTTAATTCCTAAACAAAAATGTTATAATTGCATATAGTTTTAAGAGCATTTATTATATACTTTAGTTTATTAATTGCATGTGTTGGACCGGCGATGGTGAATGGACTTGAATTAGTCATGTGGATTGGGCCAGTCCCATTTAAGAATTCATTGCATAGAAAATCAAGGACTAATCTTTGGCCCATAAATAAAAATTTATAATTGCCTATAGTTTTAGGATAATTAGTTCACTTATTGCGTTTGCAATGGACCGCCGATGATGAATTGACTTGAATCAATTGCGTGGACTAGGCATGGCTACAAGCAAATATTCGGCAATACAAGGATGGGTAAATGCCAAAAATTTCAAGCTTACTGGACTAAAGTTTTGAGCTTTAATTTAAGCAGCACGATGAATTATTTTTCTAACAAAATGTGGATGTTCTTTCTAATTTAATTAGGTAGAATAGCGACTTATTTTCAATGAAAATTTTGCTACCTACTTTAGCAGAGAATTATGGCAGGTTTTATGATTTGAAAAATTATTTCGACATTTTTAGGATTTATACATGCAAATTATCCAATTTTAGAGAGAGGCGAGAGTGTACCTAGACCAGGAGAATTTTGGTACCTACAAAATAAAATTGAAAAATCGAAAGAACTTGAAGTGGGAGATAATTTTCATTAAGAGAGAGAGAGAGCTCTAAAGGTCATCCCTGCTATTACCTAAGGGACGGGGGCCCATATGTCATGGACCATCTCCATTAAAGATAGTAAAAAGGTATTAGTGTTAAAGCAAGAGAGAGAAACTACAGGTTAGGAGTGAGAGAAATGCATTTATCTTCTTAGTAAATGAGAAACATATATATACATACATACATACATATATACATACATATATATATATATATATATATATGTGTGTGTGTGTGTGTGTGTGTGTGTGTGTGTATTCATTTTTGGTTTAAAGTCGAATTCTCTATGCAGAAGGGAAGTCTGACCCAAGGCTTATGAAATGCTGCATAAGGCCATTTAGGCCTTCATATATGGCGGAAGAACCGTTGAACAGCGGATTAGGAGTCTTGGGCCGCGCTTGAGGCCTAGTGTGTAGCCGAAAGTAGTGCACTGTGCAAACCCTGGTAGGACTTGACCAGTGCTGGCGCACTGCTGCCTGTTGCACCTGGTGCTGCTGGTAGCAGTTTTTCTTTTTAAGAATCATTCAATCTATTTATTCTTTCAAAAATTAATCGACCTTTGATCGTGCATAGATTTTGTATGATGCTATTGACCAATTTTGTGCTCACTGGAGCTCGTGATCCGAAACTTTAGAACATGTGGTCAAATTTTGAAAATATTTTTGAGATCACAGATTTTTCAACATTTGCCGGAACGGACAGTCATAGTAAAAAGTTACCATACTTTACCATTTTTTTTTTTAGTTTATTAGATTGGTCATGTATAAATTATTTGAGGGATTTACACATCACCAAAGCACAATATAATAAAAAAACCTGAGATCTAGATTAAGATATGCATGGTAGGTGTCAATTTTAAAAAAAATTAGGAAATCTATCTCGATTGGAATTTGAAACTTGGAATCCGAACTTTTTTTATTTTTTTTCTTATTTTATGTTTTCACGCGATTATGTGGCATTTTATAGCGTTCAATGATGAGTGTGTACTTGAAATCATAAGTATGAGCTTCCATTTTTGGTGATATACATGACTAAGACTTTTACTTTATTAATATTTCATAATCTTCGTGTGTCTAAATATGAGTTATAATGAATTGCAGCAAATGATAGTACCTAGAAGTAATGATTTACTATAGTTGTTCAATTAATAGTACAAGTGGAACATAGGTAGACTTTGAAACTGTGACATCCCGATTTTCCAATTCTGGTTTCAATTGAATAAGTCGGGCATTTCATCTTCGCGTCTATAGCTCTCTTCTCTGAGTTGGCCACTCACGAGATAACTAGTCTATCAGGTGAAGCCGTTAAGGAATCTAAACGCAATAGACTTGAGAATTCGACCAGGAACCGACTGCTCGACCGTGCTAATCTGCAAGGGTCATTACGGCACAGATCGATTAGAGACCGGAGATAGGTTGATTCAACGGAACCATGTAATTCAGTGTGGGTGATTCCACCTAATTGCACAATTCTTGTTGATCGGCACTAGACCGATTTCTCTGTCGTTTTGGTACCCTGCGTTCGTATTTGAAACCTTGAGATTTCTACGACAACCGAGAGTTGCTAATGTGTCGAAGATGCACTTTGTGGCTTGAAAATAATCAACCACAGGTCAATTGCACTGAAAATTCCTAAAAGCTACCCGGTAGATTAGGATGCGCTCATATCGCGCCAGATTGAAATTAACCGAGAAATTGAACCCGATTACAGAAATTGGAAGTTCTGTTATGTCACAAATCATTTTAGGAACGTCGACTCATCCTCAGAGTATTTTTCTACAAACCGAGATTTTTGGCAGAAAAGCAAAGTAAGGCCGTTTTTGTTCGAGATTGTTAGATGGCCGTTTTTAATCAAATCTTTGGGATGCAAGTTGGATCATATGACGGGGAAAAATCATAAGAGGGACAAGGACACCATGGCTGATTTATTTGAGCTTCAATTGATTTGAATTGATTGAGAATTGATTGGAATTGAAGAGGATTTGAGGGAGAAATGTCCAAAATTCGTAGCCCCCATGGTACACAACTTGTTGGACCATTTGGCAAGCTTCTTGAGGAAGCTAAGGTGAGGAAATTGGCTGAGGGTGAGGGCCAAGAGTGGTGGGGGCATGAGTGAGGAGAGTTTGACAAGTGTTGAGCTCTAGAGAGCCCAAGGAGACCCCCCACTCTTCAGCAGCTTCTTCTCCCTTAATCCAAGGCTTTCTCCATTGTTGTTGAAGGAGATAAGCTCAGCAAAAACCAGAGGAACCGAGCAGCATCAGCCCTCCACCGTCGCATGCCCATCGGACCCAATTTCCTCCTCTGTTTTCCCCTCGTTCCAGTTTCTGCTCCAGCCAACCTTTCGCCAAAGATTCGAGTTAAAAGTTATCTTTTCGTGAGAATCAGCCAGCGCTTCACCCACCATCACGAAGATCACATCCAAACCGTTCAGCAGGACTTGACGGTATCCCTAAAGGAGCCCTGTAACCTCCCGAAATTGGGCACGAAGGAACGGCCCGCCGGACCGCCTGGTTCCGCGTCTGCTCCGCCTGTTTCGCGTTTTCTTGCTGTTTCGCCCCTTTCCGACCCTTTCCTTGCCTATCCCATCCACCCACAAGATCCCCAAGACCCCCGGGAGCCACCGGTTGCCAACCACCCGCTCGCCGGAGCTCCGATCGGCCCGTTTCCTTGCTGTTTCAGCCATCGGTTCAGCCTCTGCAGTCCAAGAACAGAAGCAGCAACCAGCATGGTTTTGGAGACTTCGTGGCCCGTTTTCAAGCCCTTCCCGGCCTCCGTTGGTGTCGCCGCTTTGGGGTTTATCGACCGCCTTGGCGTCGTGGTCGCCGTGAACTCACCGGCGCGCAAAACCGGTGAGTTTATCCTCTAATCCTCGCTTAGTAAGTTAATCATGCTTAAGGGATGTTTAGATTAGTCTAATTAGGTTTATGTGGTTAAATCAGATTATTTTAATGTAAATTAAATTAGTTGTATGATTAGTTTAATGGGTGTTTAATTAGGGCTAATTGTATGCTTAAATTAGTGTAATCTTGTTTAAACCCTAATTAATTATTTTTAATTAATTAATTATTTCGAATTTATAAAAATTATTTTATTAAATTATATTATTATAATATAATATTTAATTATTTAATTTTCGGAATTAAATTTAATTATTTAATAATTTCGAAAATTTTGCCGGGATGGCCGGTCGTTAGAATTTCGTGCTGATCGCAGTAGTGTGGTCGGTTTGTGCTAATTGTATGTTTAAATTGAGAAATTGAGTGATTGATGATTTTGGTTAATAATTCCAAAAGTGTGGAATTGAGTGATATTGATGAAGTTGTGGTATTTAACTTGAAAATACCCGGTGTTAGCTTTTAGCACCGTAATTGCTTTGTATGACTAGTTTGAAATCGTTGGTTGTTATTGGATTGAATATCCAGTTCTATGGTTTATTATTGAATGATAGCTTTGGCGAGCATTTGTTTATATATATATGCTACAGCTTGTGCGAGCTATTATATTATCTATATCAGTTACAGCTTCTGGTGAGCTATTATCTATATATTGCAGCTTTTGGCGAGCTATTATATTATCTATCAGCTACAGCTTCTGGTGAGCTATTATCTATATATATTGCAGCTTTTGGCGAGCTATTATATTATCTATCAGCTACAGCTTTGGTGAGCTATCTATCTATACAGCTTGAGCGAGCTACTGTCTATATGTTACATCTTTGGAGAGCATATGTCGTATTAACGACTGATTTGATAGACGGTATGGGATGATAGATAATATTGGTTGATGGATAGTATGGATTGGAATAGAAGATAGATAGTTTGATTAAATTGAATCGCTGGATCAATTGTTTGATTGAGAATTGAATTGTACTGACGTGCAGGAAGGAATTGAGGCGAGGTAAGTCATCTATCCTATTTGTGTGGCTAGAGCGCCCTGAGGCTTATTTTCTTCCTAATCGAGTTTTAGGGGGTAGGACTCGCTGAGACATTGTCTCATCCCAGTTTGGGGAAAATATTTCAGGTCCTTAGATGGCGGTCATGGAGGACTCGAAGCCATGGACATTTGTGGAGGTAGAGATCGAAGAATTGGCGAACGTGTCTGACTAGTGGTCATAGGACAGTTCCCTTTTTGTTGAGCCTGTCTATTTTGTAGACAATCCAGTGTTGTAAATAAACCTATGTGTTTATAAGAAGGCTTGTTTGGTTGTAATTGATTGCCTGCTTTTCTATCCCAAGTTAAATGTTGTCAGGGGATTTGTTTCGCTTCCGCATGTGCAATAAAAATGAATGGGTCGGCGACGTATCCTGGGAAGTCGCATAATTTTTATCGACCAGAGTGGGATGTTCGCGTGCTCGAGGTTCGGGGCGTGACATCCCCGTTTAAGTGGTATCAGAGCGGGTCTGTGAATGGAGTGATAAGGTGCGATGAGTCTTGGGATAGTTAGTAGGAATGGCTTTGATTTCATGCTGGTGCATGTGGCTGATAGTTGTTTGGTAGATTGATTGGCGTGGATCACTCAAATTCTAATATGGGATTAGAATTGAGAAACAGGTTTCTGTAAAGATCCTGTAGATGAGTGATCAGGAGCAGAGGACTCCTAGAGAGAACCTTTAGACCAGTTTCTCGAGGTTGTACGCCGACCAAGTCGGTACCCGAGGTGGTCGTGGTAGAGCACTGGCTCAGACCAGCGCGAGTGTGAGAGTACCGCTATAGGTCGGTACTAGTGTAGCAGCACCGAGCGATCCTAGGTTCGATGGGATCGTTCTGGCGCCAGTGTTCTTTGGGAGCTCGTTGAGCCATAAGCTCAGGATCAAGCCGATGTTGTTGCCGTGCCTGTTGAGGCCCAGCCTGGAGTTGTGATGTGGGAGCAAGCTGTTGCATCCGAGTCGAGGTTCAGATTCAGTAGAGATGGAAATCAGTTTGGAAAGGAGCCTGTGATCGGAGAAAAGTATCCCATTTTCGTCCAACTGGAAATGTGGGATGGTTAGGTCAGCAATGAATCAGATTGGAGTGTGTCGTGCTGATGGAAGCCGACATGGATCAGTCCCGTGTCCTGGTAAGACGGGTACTTGTTCTGTGTGTGACCAACAGTCTTAGAAAGCCGATGGGACAGATCGAAAGGAGTACGCCATAGAACACATCGTGGGGTTTTTGGAACAGGCCTTCAGTATAAGAAAGAGTGCATGCTGTTACCTGATAGTAGGCAGGGGACTCATTATTTGAGTGTCAAGTTTGAGAAAAGAAGTGTGTGTCAGCCCGATGACCAATTACAATGGGAGCATGCTTGAATGTGGCCAGCACGGCCATCGGGATAGGAACCGTCCACATAAGTCAAAGAGAACTCGAGCATCGCTACCGCCGGCAGGACGCCACTAGGATGGCAAAAGGAATAGGAATGGATTGACCATGCATCAATCAAAGGAAGAATGTTTTGAGATGTTTTTATCAGAGTATCGCAGCGAGATTTTCAGTGAAGGTTGTAGAATTTTCGTTGCGGTGATAAAGTAATAGAAAGATGAATCTCTGACTATAGCCGTTCTTGAAGGGTTTGCTTATATATGACCTGGAAGTCATTTATAAAAAGGTCTGGCTCGAGGAGCTTTCTGGGGTTATGAATCGTGGTAGAGATATAATTCAGTTTATTCAGTTAGCGTGTGAAAGTTTTGAATTACTAAAAGTCAGAAGGGACCTCCAATCCCTATTATTCGTCACTGAAGACAACCTGGTTCTGGTTGTAGGTTGCCAAATATGTATGGCAACTGTAGTGGATACATCAGTTGAGGAACCGAATATGGAGAACATAGACATGGTACAGAAGTTGTCTGAGGTGTTTCCTAAAGAACTGCCAGGTCTGCTGTCAGAAAGGGAAATAGAGTTCGTGATTGAATTAGCACCCGGAGCAGAGCCAGTCCCTAAGGCTCCTTACCGGATGGCTTTATCTGAGTTCAAAGAATTGAAGGTGGAGATGCAGGAATTGTTAGATAAGGGATTCTTACGTCCTAGTGCATCACCTTGAGAGCACCGTTCTGTTCGTGAAAAAGAAAGATGGTTCGTTGCGTTTGTGCATCGATATTCTCCAAGATCGACTTGAGGATAGAGTATCATTAGTTGAGGATCAGGAAGAAAGACATACCGAAGTTGGCATTTCGCACTTGATACGGCAATTGTGAGTTCACTGTAATGCCGTGTGGTTTGATGGACACTCCAGCTGTTAGTATGGGTCTGATGAACAGAATGTTTAAGGGTACTTGGATTAGTTTTGTGATCGTGTTCATTGATGTTATCCTGGTGTGTTCAAAGAGTGCCTAGGAGCACAAGAGACATTTGAGGATGGTACTTCAAATCTTGAGGACTCTTGGATTTTACGATGAGCTTAGCGGATGTGAGTTTTGGATGACTCATGTTGCGTTTCTAGGTCACGTGATTTCAGGTGAAGAAATCTTCGTGAACCCCACCAAGATTGAAGTAGTGATCAATTGGCCGAGATTTACTACAGTGACAGAGTTCATAAGTTTTCTAGGTTTTTAGCAAGGTACTACAGAAGATTCGTAGAAAGGTTTTCAGCATTGACGTCGCCGTTGACTCAATTACTAGAGAAGGAAAAGAAGTTCGTGTAGACAGACAAGTGCGAGCGTAGTTTTCACGAGCTTAAGCAGAAGCTAACTACCGCACCTATGCTGACCATTCCATCTGGTCCTAGAGCTTACGAGATCTACAGTGGTGCGTCGTTTAGAGGATTGGGTTGCGTGCTAATGCAGCATGGCAAGATTGTTGCATACTTGTCCTGTCAGTTGAGACCTCGTGAACGGAATTACAGATGCATGACTTAGAACTTGCAGTAATTATTTTCGCTCTGAAGATTTGGAAACATTAATTGTGCAGAGAAAGACTCCAGATCTTCGTTGACCGTTAAAGTCTCAAAGTATTTATTCTCTCAGAAGTAATTGAATATGAGATAGCACTGTGAACCAGATCTTTTGAAGGACTAGGATGGTGGTATCTACTATCACCCTGGAAGGATGAAAGAAGTCACTGCTGCGTTGAGTCGAGAGTCTTCATTTGTGCATATGCTGGTTAAAGTATGGACCTTACTTGAGAAAGTTCGAAATTCGATTTTCAAATCTGAGGTAGGCCACCTTCGAATTTTATGGCCACACTCAGAATTGAACCGGATAATCGGGTTAGAATCAGACGCTTCAGTGGATAGACTCAGAGATTCAAAAGATTCTGCAAGAGGATACCGAGAAAAGGAGAACTGATTTTCAGATTTCTGAGGACGATTGTGTGTACCTGAAGATACAGAGATTAAAGAAGAGATCTTATCGGAAGTTGGTCGTAGCAACTTCAACATTGTCCAGACAATACGAAGATGGGTCAGAATTTGCATCAACGGGATTGGCAGACCGGTATGAAGACAGATATCACAGATAGGCCGCAAGTGTCAGATGTGCTATCAAGTGAAAGCAAGGTTTTGCAATTCGAGAGGACCTTTGTAATCTCTCGAGATCTCCGTGAGGAAGTGGGAACTCGTCACAATAGATTTTTGTGATAGGTCATTGAGGAGTCAATGTGTTAATAATTTCATTTCGGGTAGTAATTGACAGACGGATGAAATCAGCCCACCTTGTGGCTGTGCGAAAGGATCTTGATTTGATTAAGCATGTAGACGTGTTTGTGCATAAGATAATTCGTTTGCATAGAGTGTCAGTGTCAGAGTTATATCAGATTTAGACCAGAGGTTCCCAGTTTCAGCAGATCAGACAAATGGTTCATTTTTGAGATAGTGCAGAGCAGAGTGTACAGAACTTCAGTTGTTGAGTTGAGATCAGAAAGTGAAAGGTCGCAGTCCAGAGTCAGTTCAGCAGTCAGTGGATGCAGTTGCGAACATCGGTGACAAATTAAGGACCGCTCAAAGCCGCCGGGAAAAATTTATGCAATTAAGTATTGAAAACCTTTGAATTTTCAAGTTGAGAACCCTGTTCATCCTTGGATGTCGCCTATGAAAGGGACATCTCGAATTGTTAAGAAAGGAGAGTCGGAACTATTTAAACCGTGGAATACCTCGAGTTTGGGATCAAATAGGAAATTTGGCCTTAAATAGAAAAAAGAAAGCAGTTTGGAGCACCGTCGGCACCTCTAGCCGAGTGGTACCCGGGATGAGGCCGTAGGTCCGAAGTCGGGAGTTCGAATCCCCGACGCGGCAGTTAGCCGCTTAGTGGAAAGAAAAAGAAAATAAAAAGAAAAGAAAAGAAAAAGAACCAAAAATTTTGCAATTTTCATTTTTGTAAAGATGGACAAGTGCTTAACCTTTTTAGAATCAAGATTTGGTCTAGACAAATTAGAAGTGATTCGTCGGCACCGAAAGTATTGGATAGCAGTACGAAGCAGAATGAAGGAGCAGAATTGATGAGACGACAATACCCCACCATTTTGAAGAAGAATTTTAATGGTTTAAATTTCGAGGACGAAATTTTTATAAGAGGGGAAGAGTTGTGACATCCCGATTTTCCAATTCTGGTTTCAATTGAATAAGTCGGGCATTTCATCTTCGCGTCTATAGCTCTCTTCTCTGAGTTGGCCACTCACAAGATAACTAGTCTATCAGGTGAAGCCGTTAAGGAATCTAAACGCAATAGACTTGAGAATTCGACCAGGAACCGACTGCTCGACCGTGCTAATCTGCAAGGGTCATTACGGCACAGATCGATTAGAGACCGGAGATAGGTTGATTCAACAGAACCATGTAATTCAGTGTGGGTGATTCCACCTAATTGCACAATTCTTGTTGATCGGCACTAGACCGATTTCTCTGTCGTTTTGGTACCCTGCATTCGTATTTGAAACCTTGAGATTTCTACGACAACCGAGAGTTGCTAATGTGTCGAAGATGCACTTTGTGGCTTGAAAATAATCAACCACAGGTCAATTGCACTGAAAATTCCTAAAAGCTACCCGGTAGATTAGGATGCGCTCATATCGCGCCAGATTGAAATTAACCGAGAAATTGAACCCGATTACAGAAATTGGAAGTTCTGTTATGTCACAAATCATTTTAGGAACGTCGACTCATCCTCAGAGTATTTTTCTACAAACCGAGATTTTTGGCAGAAAAGCAAAGTAAGGCCGTTTTTGTTCGAGATTGTTAGATGGCCGTTTTTAATCAAATCTTTGGGATGCAAGTTGGATCATATGACGGGGAAAAATCATAAGAGGGACAAGGACACCATGGCTGATTTATTTGAGCTTCAATTGATTTGAATTGATTGAGAATTGATTGGAATTGAAGAGGATTTGAGGGAGAAATGTCCAAAATTCGTAGCCCCCATGGTACACAACTTGTTGGACCATTTGGCAAGCTTCTTGAGGAAGCTAAGGTGAGGAAATTGGCTGAGGGTGAGGGCCAAGAGTGGTGGGGGCATGAGTGAGGAGAGTTTGACAAGTGTTGAGCTCTAGAGAGCCCAAGGAGACCCCCCACTCTTCAGCAGCTTCTTCTCCCTTAATCCAAGGCTTTCTCCATTGTTGTTGAAGGAGATAAGCTCAGCAAAAACCAGAGGAACCGAGCAGCATCAGCCCTCCACCGTCGCATGCCCATCGGACCCAATTTCCTCCTCTGTTTTCCCCTCGTTCCAGTTTCTGCTCCAGCCAACCTTTCGCCAAAGATTCGAGTTAAAAGTTATCTTTCCGTGAGAATCAGCCAGCACTTCACCCACCATCACGAAGAGCACATCCAAACCGTTCAGCAGGACTTGACGGTATCCCTAAAGGAGCCCTGTAACCTCCCGAAATTGGGCACGAAGGAACGGCCCGCCGGACCGCCTGGTTCCGCGTCTGCTCCGCCTGTTTCGCGTTTTCTTGCTGTTTCGCCCCTTTCCGACCCTTTCCTTGCCTATCCCATCCACCCACAAGATCCCCAAGACCCCCGGGAGCCACCGGTTGCCAACCACCCGCTCGCCGGAGCTCCGATCGGCCCGTTTCCTTGCTGTTTCAGCCATCGGTTCAGCCTCTGCAGTCCAAGAACAGAAGCAGCAACCAGCATGGTTTTGGAGACTTCGTGGCCCGTTTTCAAGCCCTTCCCGGCCTCCGTTGGTGTCGCCGCTTTGGGGTTTATCGACCGCCTTGGCGTCGTGGTCGCCGTGAACTCACCGGCGCGCAAAACCGGTGAGTTTATCCTCTAATTCTCGCTTAGTAAGTTAATCATGCTTAAGGGATGTTTAGATTAGTCTAATTAGGTTTATGTGGTTAAATTAGATTATTTTAATGTAAATTAGATTAGTTGTATGATTAGTTTAATGGGTGTTTAATTAGGGCTAATTGTATGCTTAAATTAGTGTAATCTTGTTTAAACCCTAATTAATTATTTTTAATTAATTAATTATTTCGAATTTATAAAAATTATTTTATTAAATTATATTATTATAATATAATATTTAATTATTTAATTTTCGGAATTAAATTTAATTATTTAATAATTTCGAAAATTTTGCCGGGATGGCCGGTCGTTAGAATTTCGTGCTGATCGCAGTAGTGTGGTCGGTTTGTGCTAATTGTATGTTTAAATTGAGAAATTGAGTGATTGATGATTTTGGTTAATAATTCCAAAAGTGTGGAATTGAGTGATATTGATGAAGTTGTGGTATTTAACTTGAAAATACCCGGTGTTAGCTTTTAGCACCGTAATTGCTTTGTATGACTAGTTTGAAATCGTTGGTTGTTATTGGATTGAATATCCAGTTCTATGGTTTATTATTGAATGATAGCTTTGGCGAGCATTTGTTTATATATATATGCTACAGCTTGTGCGAGCTATTATATTATCTATATCAGTTACAGCTTCTGGTGAGCTATTATCTATATATTGCAGCTTTTGGCGAGCTATTATATTATCTATCAGCTACAGCTTCTGGTGAGCTATTATCTATATATATTGCAGCTTTTGGCGAGCTATTATATTATCTATCAGCTACAGCTTTGGTGAGCTATCTATCTATACAGCTTGAGCGAGCTACTGTCTATATGTTACATCTTTGGAGAGCATATGTCGTATTAACGACTGATTTGATAGACGGTATGGGATGATAGATAATATTGGTTGATGGATAGTATGGATTGGAATAGAAGATAGATAGTTTGATTAAATTGAATCGCTGGATCAATTGTTTGATTGAGAATTGAATTGTACTGACGTGCAGGAAGGAATTGAGGCGAGGTAAGTCATCTATCCTATTTGTGTGGCTAGAGCGCCCTGAGGCTTATTTTCTTCCTAATCGAGTTTTAGGGGGTAGGACTCGCTAAGACATTGTCTCATCCCAGTTTGGGGAAAATATTTCAGGTCCCTAGATGGCGGTCATGGAGGACTCGAAGCCATGGACATTTGTGGAGGTAGAGATCGAAGAATTGGCGAACGTGTCTGACTAGTGGTCATAGGACAGTTCCCTTTTTGTTGAGCCTGTCTATTTTGTAGACAATCCAGTGTTGTAAATAAACCTATGTGTTTATAAGAAGGCTTGTTTGGTTGTAATTGATTGCCTGCTTTTCTATCCCAAGTTAAATGTTGTCAGGGGATTTGTTTCGCTTCCGCATGTGCAATAAAAATGAATGGGGTCGGCGACGTATCCTGGGAAGTCGCATAATTTTTATCGACCAGAGTGGGATGTTCGCGTGCTCGAGGTTCGGGGCGTGACAGAAACCCATGACAAGGTAGGTTTTAGGTTCCTAGGTATGCAATGTAGGTTTCGGGTTCTAAAAATTAGATAACTTATTTTAACGGATATGTTCCACGTTTTAGGTATAACTTGGATAGAACTTAAGACCGCTTACTCCTAACGTATCTAAAAATGTGTGCATACATTGATATATGTTTTGAAAATGAAGGTCCAAACATGTCGAAAGAGGAGGACCAAGGACACTATGTGCGATATGATTTGCAGCAATCTGAGCCATAACTAACCTTGGACAATTCATAATTGATATTAAGTGTTTTTAATTTAACTATTGACAGATTATATGTAGCGTAATTTTTTTTTAAATTTATTAAATGATTTATAGTGAAAGTAGGTCATTCAAAAAAAATAAAAATATATGAGGACAAAACAGAGCAGACAATAAAAAATGGTTGCTATTCTCTTCGTCTTCATTACCAGCATCTATGATACATCGCAGTCCTTATTGAGTACTAACCAACTAATTATGGAAGCAATAGGTATAGCTTTGACTGCGAACAATTAAATAAATGGAATGTCCACCGGCCTGAATGGTTATTACAAGAATTGACTCCAACCAAACATTCCTAACGTGAAGAAGAGGACAACGACCACACTTTATCATCTGAATATTGATGAGAGATGCAACGCTGAAGAGACCTTCTCTTAAGTGTAATTTGTGGGTAATCATTATTACGATACTCGTACGTTGTTAACGGTCAAAACTGATTCAATCGTCACATGCTTGTCACTAGAGTGGGGTCTTGCCTAGACCTGGCATAATAATGTCCCCGGCCCATGTCAGTCCAGGCACAGCCATTGACACGGCTCGATGGCCTGTCCTAATATAGCCAATACTCTTGTGAAATTATATTCAAAATTAACAGGTGGTTGAACTCAAATCAAAGAAAAAGGCTGAAAGTACAAATTTATGGGCAAGGGACAAACGAAGTCAAATTGAAGGGTTCACTTGTGTAGTTGTGTAGTTGTGTAAGAGAATCGGTGTCAAACTGGCAAGGGTGCTCTGAATGCAAGTTCAAATAGCAAATTTGGTCGATCGGGTAACTATCTAGCTAGTTCTTTCATTGGGCTTTGAGCCCAAAACTCATTAGTCACTGGGGGAGCTTATATCGTTCCTAAATTTAACCATTCAGTCAACTTTTTATCAACCATTTGATCAAGAATGTCATACCATGCTTCTTCGGTTCACGTCTCATCAAACAAAACGACCGCGTACCGATATGGTCAATGGTACCATACAATCTTCCCATTCACTGGCAAGAATAAAAGATGCCTAATTAATATTTTTAGAGATAAAATGTAATTTGTTGACGAGCTCTCTTTTGTCATTCATGAAGAGGAGCTCTCTTTGGATTTTCTAAGGTTCACGACCGTCGGCTCTCGTTCTCTCCAATCTTCTTGTCCTCTATGACTCCGACGATACCTCAATAGCAAGCATTGTCCTCCAGCCACAATTTCGTTTAAAGCAACTACAACTAGCTTCCATGTTTAGTGTTAGATACAAGGTTTTCTTTTTTGATTTGCTCAATGTGAAATTATGTCATCGAGTTATTTAGGTATTCTCTTTCAGAAACCAACTATATTTATGTTCTGATTTTAAAGTACCGCTAACAGCATTTGATATGTGTGAATTGGGCTCGAAATAGTAAGTTAGATAAAAAGACATTGCTAAACAGACATGTTTGTAAACACTAGTCGGCACAACCTGAGCATTTTCATGAATCTGATCGAATCTTTTCCTGAACATTTATTGGCTAAGTCATTCATGATCTAAGAGCGGATCTACACATTGGTACTGCGGTAATTTGAGACGCCTACTTTCCTCTTTTACGGTGATCCAATCGAGTGCATGTTACGACTTCCAATCAGCCCACTCTCCCAAAACATATAGCCAAAGTCGTCCATCGTGCGCAGCGATCAAAAGAAAGCCAGCACATGTTTTCTAGAACTGGCAATCTTTTCCATTGCGAATTGTGGGCACCACGCTGGATCAACCAAAAGAATAAGAACTTTGAATGAATTAGCTGCAATGCGTTAAAAATTAACGCGTAGAGTGCTTTTCATGTGGCAAAGTGCCAAAATACCCACGTCACCAATGAGCTCGAGCGTTGACCGACGACCTCCATTCCATGATTAAAAACCCACGAGAGAACGAGAGAGAGAGAGAGAGAGAGAGGAGAGAGACTCTACAGTCTAATCTCCGAGATAAAGCTAACAGAGAAGGCGACGAACCCTAAAGAATCGTGGGTTAAGCAAGCGCGTGGGGTCGTGGAAATAAATTTTTCCCCGTCCCTTTTCATGCATGGCGCTTTCGGGATTTGTGTTTCCATCTGCCGCCGCTACACTTTCCCACCAGAATCTTCAAATCACGACGCCGAGAAAATCACGAGCATCTTATAGATTCCCTTCTTTTCTGGAGGTGAGAAGGGAGAAATAGGAGTCCCCGAGCATGCACCGCAAAACATGTGATTGGACAGGTTTGACGTTGCCATCGCCGATTTGATCTCTCATGCGTCAATTGCGTTTTGGAGAGTGAAATTAAGTTCAATTTACGCGTCAATCATTGAAAAACACGAGGATAATCATAGCACGGCTAATGTAATTGAGTCCTCAAAGCTTATAATTTCGCATAGCTAACCAATGCAGTTAATAACAAGACTTGTCTAAGCATACATTAATTGAAAGTTTTAAGACAGGATTGCATGAAAAAAATATAGTAAGACTCAATTATGCTTTGAGTTTAGGTTGAGGACTCCTTCTGGAAGTACTATTTTGGTATGCTCAAAGTTTCTATGTTGCAAAACACAGAGCATACATTGCTAGTTGAGCAAAATCAGTTGAGAGAGGATATTGTGCAATTCTTCAGAGAGTTATATCAGTCCAATGGACCCCGGAATTTTGAGCCAGTGATAGACCAACTACCTGCAAAGGTAACATATGACATGAATAGACATTTACTTGCTAAAGTTATGATAGATGAAGTCACAGATGCTGCTTTTCAGCTAGGAGCTACTAAAGCCCCCGTCCCGGACGGTCTTAATAGTCTATTCTACCACCATCATTGGGAAGACATTAACTGGGACATATTCAAGGAGGTGGTGGAATTTATGGCTACTACACAACTATCACCAGCTCTGAATACAACAAACATCTCCCTTATTTCGAAGGTCCAGCACCCTGAAAGATTGGACCAGTATCGTCCAATTTGTTTATGCAATTTTGGCTATAAGATTAACTCCAAAGTGCTAGCTAATCGACTCAAACCCCTCCTAATAGAAATTATAGCCCCATAACAGAGTGCTTTTGTTGGAGGGAGGCAAATCCAAGATAATATCTTTATTGTCTAGGAAGTATTGCATCAAATCAGAACTAGGAACAGAAAAAAGAAGTTTCAAGTAGTTTTGAAATTAGATATGAAGAAGGCATATGATTGAGTGGAATGGGATTTCTTGGAGGCGTGCCTTTTAAAAACTGGTTTTGATGAGAAATTGGTGAAATTGGTGATGCTATGTGTTACTACGGTCACATTTAACGTTATATTTAATGGCGAACCGCTACAGTACTTTCAACCTTCAAGAGGACTCAGGCAAGGGGATCCTTTATCTCCGTATCTTTTTATTATTGTAGCAAATGTTTTATCCTCTCTGATGAAGCAAGCTGTAGAAATTGGCAGCATTACAGGAATCAAGTTAAATAGAAACTGCCCTACACTTTCTCACTTATTATTTGCCGATAATTCGATCTTTTTCATGAATGGTACCATCCTAGAATGTCAAAACTTGGCTATGATTTTGAATCAGTATTGTCTAGCTGCTGGACAATAGATTAATTTGAACAAATCGGGCATATTTTTCAGTAAAGGCTGCCCTCAAACATTGAAAGAGAATATGGCAAAGGAATTGAGGGTTCCTATTATGGATAAAACTGGCAAATATTTGGGTATTCCCTCTAACTGAGGAGAGTCGAAAAAACAAATGTTTGCATGGGTACTCAGGAGAATTAGCTCAAAATTGGAAAGCTGGAAGGAGA
The DNA here is from genome assembly GCA_007663325.1 of Eucalyptus pauciflora. Taxonomy (NCBI): domain Eukaryota; kingdom Viridiplantae; phylum Streptophyta; class Magnoliopsida; order Myrtales; family Myrtaceae; genus Eucalyptus; species Eucalyptus pauciflora. The sequence goes on along the minus strand of VMYD01000349.1, from coordinate 1,778,405 downwards.
AGCTATTATCTAAAGCTGGAAAAGAAGTCTTGCTGAAAACAGTAATTCAAGCACTACCTCAATATGTCATGTCAGTATTTAAAATCCCAGTATATGTTTGCAAGACTATTGAACAGAAAATTGCTTCATTTTGGTGGAAAACTAATGAAAAGAAAGAAGGCATTCATTGGAAGAGATGTGATTTATTGAAAACCAGGAAAGATAGAGGTGGTATGGGTTTTAGAGATCTTCTCTCTTTTAACAGAGCAATGTTAGGGAAACAGGCATGGCGACTAGTACAACAACCATCTTCTCTTTGGGGCAGATTATTCAAGGGGTTATACTATCCATATACGGATTTATGGCATGCAGCAAATGGCATTCGACCTTCATGGGGATGGAGAAGTCTGGTCCTAGGAAGAGATTCTATAGCACCCAAAATCATGTGGAAAGTAGGAGATGGATCTCAGATTAAAATCAAGGAGGATAAATGGCTACACAGAGGTATTATTGAGGGTCTAGTGCATGCTAATGAACCTTATTTGGTCTAAAAAATCATAGACAAAGAACAAGGGAGATGGGATGAAGTTAAAATAGCAGCACACTTTGATGAACAGTTAGTTGATGAAATTCTAACTATTCCTATTAAGCCCAAAACAGAAACGGATCAGCTTGTATGGACTGGCATGCAGGCAAGCAAATATACAGTGAAAAGTGCGTATAACTACATCAAGGAGGACAGAGCACACTTTCAGGAGAAGTAGGCTACAACCTCCTTTCAACCTCCCCTCTCACTCTGGAAAGACTTCTGGAATTTGCACATCCCACCCAAGATAAAGATTTTTTATGTGGAATTTATGCAACAATGCTCTCCCAACAAAAGATAACCTGTATGGAAGGAAAATTTTACCTGACCATATATGCCCTTTATGTTAGAACTAGAATTAGCACCTAGAGGGGGGTGAATATGTGTTTAAAGCGATTTTAACAATTCAAACCGAATGAGATATAAATAATTTAAAATCAACGATTGCAGCAAATGAAAACAGTTAACAATAGAAATGATTAGGGATAGAAAATCAAGACTCCAGATTTATAGTGGTTCGGCTTAGATCAAGCCTACGTCCACTCTCCCGCACGGACAACCCTTCTGGCTGAATTTCACTAAGAATCAATAAGAGTGATTACAGTCTCACGCTCTTGAGTCCACAGTGTAGATTACTCTACTACACTTCCTCAAGGTCTACAATATGATCTCTCTTTTGATTACATGTAACGCTCAAAGAATGATATCGCAAAATAGAAAAGGAGATTCAGACTTTGGAATTCTTCTATCCGCACCCTTCAACAATTAGAGCATCTCTCTTATATACTTCTTCATGCCTTCAATACCGTTGGCACCTTCCAAAGAAGTTCTTCCAATCAACCCGTTGGACAGAATCAATTAGAGAGATCTCGAGCTCTTTAAGGTAAGTGTTGATAGCCCATCAATCCTGCTCGCCCATACAATCAGGATCTCGGTTTCCATAAGTAGATCCTTCCAAATATAAGTTGCGAAGTCGTCAAAGAATCTAAACATATTCCATATAAAACTAAGATCGTTTAGTGCTGAATCCAGTAGAAAGATATCCACTAGTCGTTAGTCGTTAGAATAAAGATCATATAAGATAAGAATAAACGTCGTCCTGGAAACTGTCAATGTGAGTAGACTTTGAAATATAAGTTTTGAGTCTTGCTAGCTTCAGACTTTGATCTTTAGACTTTGTCAAAAGAGTCTGTAAGTCTTCAGACTAGACTGATAAAAATGTTTTGTCAACTTCAAAATACTTTAAGAGATTTCATCCAACAATCTCCCCCTTTTTGATGGTGACAAAACTTTCCTGCAGATTTGAATATTATCGCCCTGCAATACAACTTTTAAGCAAGCATCATAAAAGATTAAATAAGATAGTAGAAGTTATCATGTACACAGACTTTCCCTGTACACAGATCTACATTCACCGAAACCTCATTAGTCATAAACAGACAGTACTATCTAATTTACAAAGCTTAAAGTATTGCCATAGTGAGCACACATTCAAAAGTTGCACACGTTTAATAAAACTCAAGTCAAAGTCAAGATAGCAATAAAAAGATAGGATTTGGTTTTGGATTGGTTTTGAGAGAAAAAAAATCTGCAAAGTCTTCTCCTCCTTTTTGTCAGCATAAAAAATCAAGGAGCTCGAGGAATGCAAACAAGTTGAAAGTCTTCCATAGACTTGACCGTGTCTTCCAACTTCCTCAAATCTTCCTGTACTTGGGTGAGAGTAGTGCCCTTTGCAGTATCCTGAATCTGACGCTGAACATCTTTAAGTTGATCATGCAAAGTGATGAACATTGCATGATTTTCATTCTGCAAGGTCTGAAATTCATATCCCATGGCATAAATTTGACCTTTAAGTTCCAAGATGATCTCAAGCAGCCTTTGAAAATCTCCAGAGTTGTCAGTCTGAGTGCTTGTTTCAGCTCGGTCTGAAGGTGGAGTCAAGCCAGTATGAATGTCAGCAGGAGGTTCAGTGTGTGGAGATGATGCCTCTCCTTCAGGAAACTGTGCAACATGAATATCCTTAGCATTAGGAGGTGATCGACTAACACCTGTTTGTGCATCCTCTTCTCTAAAAGTCAGCAGAAGAGGTGTGTGTTCTCTTTCTTTATCTCCCTATGTTTCCATGTTTTCTGGAGGAGAAAAGAACTCTTCTTTCTGAGGAGTTTCCTTAGTGACAGGCTGTTGTAGATCCTCCTTTTCTGCTGGAGAATCTGTTCTTTCTGGTTCATCTGTTGGTTCTTTTTTTCCTTCTTCCTCTTCCTCTCTTTCTTCCTCTGTCTTCTCTTCTTCTTTCTCTTGTTCTTTCTCTTGTTCTTTTTCTTTCTCTTTCTCTGCAACTTGATGTTCTGGAACAGTTGGAATAGATGCAGCAAATTGAGAAATAAGAGTAGAGATTGGTATAGCATCCTCATCATCTTCATCTTCCAGGATGATTGCCCTCCTCTTCTTGGTAGAACTAACCACAGGTTCTTTCCCTTTCCTTTTGGATGCTGATGAGTCTGGTCTGAGCTTGATAGGAGTCTTTTCCTTGAATTGCTCCAGCTTCTTGCTAAGCTCTTTCAGACGCATCTTGGTAATCATCCTCAGCCCGATGACCATTTTATCAATAGTCTTCACTGTGAGAATATGAGGAGGTTGAATGTTTAGATGTCTGAAGAGACGAGTAATGAGAACAGCATAAGGAAGCTTTCCTTTGTCCTTTACCATGCATCTATACATGTAAAATATGATAGTATGCGGCAAAGAGAAGTTTACACCAATCTTGATGGCAAACATCAACTTAGCTTCAGAAATTGATACATATGTCTTGGATGTCGATTTGGGTCTTAGACAGTTGATTACAATCTTGTGCAGCAAAGTATTTGGTGCATTCATTCTGGAGTAAGAGAGTCTTCCTTCTGCAATTCTGTCCCTTGCTAGTTCAAGAGTAGCATGGCTTACAGACACGTCGATTGGTTGGAAAGCCCATCTTTCCACACCAAGCACATCAGCCAAAATGTCATTATCAATGACATACTCTTTATCCCTCACGCTGAAAGTAAAGTTGTTTGCATCAATGAAACTGATATTGGAGTAGAAATAAGTCGTCAATTCAGAATGTGCCGTGTCACAGTTTGTGCAGAACTGATAAAGTTAGAGTTTTCGAATTTCTCTCGCAGATTTATGCTCAACAAGTCCAGAAAATCGAAATCCACAGTTCGTGGGTTCATCACCCCACGCTTCAGCAATTTTTCATACCTCTTCCTGTGTTCGTCTGAGCGGAACAATTCATCCTTCTTCCCTCGAAGGTTTGCAGCCACACCCATCCATGGTTTAAAGTGTATGAACATCTTTTCATCATCATCCTTTCCCTCAGGCTGATTCATACTACTAAACCTAGGGTCACTAGGGAAATTTGCAAATGCTCTTGCAGCCGTTCCCTCAAGCATAACTCCAGACCTTTCCATAACAGTAAGAAAGTGCGTCTCGTTTCTATAACCCTTCTCTTTCAGAAACTCATCCACGAAAGACATAGCAGAACCACCTTCCTTTAACGCAGAGTAAAGCTTGTAAACAAAGGCAGGCTTAAGAGTTCTTACTGGTTCGATATCTTCATAAATCGTTTCTGCATCTTGAGGGCCCTGTTCTTGAGGTCTAGTTGGGGATGACCGCTGTTGAGATTGTTGAGGAGTTTGCTCAGTAGGAATGTCGCTTTCCTCAGTGAGATCAAAGTGCGTAGGCCCCTCACCAGATCCCTGTGGTCCCCTGTTTGCTATTCTGGATGACTTCCTCTGATACGACATTGTGCTTTTCTTTGGAGAGACTTTCTCACTTGTGTCGCAAGAAAGTTGAGAACTTTGAAACAAAGAAGTTTTGGAGAGAAAAATACAGAGCAGTGAAAAGCTTTTGATCTAGGGTTTTTGAGTAAAGTGAAAACGAAGGAGAAGAGGTGTATAAGGATAACAGGTACGGGGGATAAACCAAGCGTCGTATCTTTTGAAAATCTTGAGTTTTCCTTTTTGAAAAATAACTGCCTTAATAAAACGATAACCACTCTCTTTAAAAATAACCGACTTAAAATAGACAGATAATCTTACCTTATCAATAAGGCAGTTTAAGTAAATGAACTTACAGTCCTGTCGATTCGTATTCTCAGTCTTTTAACCTTTGAGTCTGATACTCTGTCAGACTTTAGTTACTGAGTTTGAGCTTCAGCATTCTTCAAGAGATAATATATTGAGTCTTGAGCGAATAGACTCAAAAAAGCTTTTCTCAAGTGGCTTTGTGAAGATGTCTGCCAGTTGATTCTTTGAGTCTATGAATTGTATCAAGACTTCTTTGTTCTGAACATGATCTCTTATAAAGTGATGTCGAATCTCAATATGTTTTGCTCTTGAATGTAGGATAGGATTCTTTGTAAGATTGATTGCACTGGTGTTGTCACATCTAATTTCTGTGCAAGAGTCTTCAATGCCAAAGTCTTGCAGTTGTTGTTTTATTCACAATATTTGAGAACAACAACTTCCAAGAGCAACGTATTCTGCTTCAGCTGTTGAAAGAGCCACAGTACTTTGTTTCCTCGAAAACCAGGATACTGCCCTGTTTCCAAGCAATTGACAAGTACTTGAAGTGCTTTTTCTTTCAACTCTACAACCTGCAAGATCTGCATCTTAATAGCCAAGAAGTGTAAAGTCTCCTTCTTTGGGATACCAAAGACCGATCTTAGCAGTAGTAGCAACATATTTAATAATACGTTTAACAGCACTTAAGTGAGATTCTCTAGGGTCAGATTGAAACCTAGCACATATGCAAACACTAAATAATATGTCAAGTCTGGATGCAGTAAGATAAAGAAGTGAGCCAATGATACTCCTGTATAACTTTTGGTCAATTTTCTTCCCTGCTTCATCTTTGTCTATCTTCAAGGAACTTGACATTGGTATGTCAGTCTTTTTGCAATTTTCCAGACCGAACATTTTAACAAGTTCTTTTGCATATTTCTCTTGATGAATGAATATTCCCTCCTTTAGTTGTTTGACTTGTAGACCAAGGAAAAAGGATAGTTCACCCATCATGCTCATCTCGAATTCATCCTGCATAGACTTAGAAAATTTCTTGCACAAAGTCTCATTAGATGATCCAAATATGATGTCATCAACATAAATCTAAACAAGTAGAAAGCTTTTACCTTAATTTTTAATGAACAAAGTAGTGTCTACCTTTCCTTTAGAAAAGCCACTATGAATTAAGAAATTACTTAGCCTTTCATACCAAGCTCGAGGAGCTTGTTTCAGTCCATATAAAGCTTTCTTCAGTCTGAATACAGAGTCTGGTTTCTTTGAATCTTCAAAACCAGGAGGTTGTTCTACGTAGACTTCTTCTTGAATAAATCCATTCAGGAATGCACTTTTGACATCCATTTGAAACAACCTGAAATTCTTATAGCAAGCAAAAGCAAGTAGTAATCTGATTGCCTCTAACCTTGCTACTGGGGCGTAAGTCTCATCATAGTCTATCCCTTCTTCTTGCGTGTATCCTTTAGCTACGAGTCTTGCTTTGTTTCTCGTTACTTTGCCTTTTTCATCAACTTTGTTCCTGAAAACCCATTTAGCTCCAATAACTGATTTACCTTTTGGTTTGGGAGTTAATTCCCATACGTCGTTAATACTAAATTGTCTGAGCTCTTCTTGCATTGCTTCAATCCAGCTTTCATCAGCTAAAGCTTCTTCAATATTTTTGGGTTCTATTTCAGAAATAAGAGCAACAGCACTAGACTCTTCTCGCCTTTTGGATCTTGTTCGAATTCCCTCATTAATGTTTCCAATAATGAGTTCTTCAGGATGACTAGACTTGTGCTTCTAGTTACTGTTCAGTCTGATAGATTGTTGATCTTTTTCTTGATTAGGTTCTTCATCAGCAGCTTGTTGTACTGATTTTGATATAGTAACTGCTTCAGTGGAGTTAGATCTAGCAATGTCTGGAGCAGATTCTGAATCTTCAGTCTGTATCTGCTGAACTTGTGGAGAGTCTTGAAATTTGACATTCATTGATTCTTCCACAGTCTGAGTCTTTTTGTTGAACACTCTAAAAGCTTTGCTTGTTGTAGAGTATCCAAGAAAGAATCATTCATCTGATTTTTCTTCAAACTTACCAACACGATCATTTGCATTCTTTAGAATAAATCATTTGCAACCAAATATTTGAAAATAAGAAACTATTGGTTTCTTCCCTTTAAAATTTTCATAAGGAGTTTTCTCAAGAATTGGTCTTAAAAACACTCGGTTTATAATATAGCAAGCAGTTGAAACAGCTTCTGCCCAAAACCTTGAAGAAACTTGATTTACAATTAAAAGTGTTCTTGCCATTTCTTGTAAAGATCTATTCTTCCTTTCCCCAACCCCATTCTATTCTGGTGTATATGGAGAAGAGAATTTGTGTTGAAAACCAAATTCATCACATAAATTAGCAAAATCTTGATTTTCAAACTCATCTCCATGGTTGTACGAATGCTTGTAATAGTGTGACCTTTCTCATTCTGCACCTTTTTAGCAAATTTTGAAAAGAGAGAGAAAGTCTCTGACTTACTTGTAAGAAAGTAGACCCAAGTGAATCGTGAATAGTCATCCACTATTACCAGACAGAACCTTTTACCACCAATGCTTTTCGTTCTGGTAGGTCCAAACAAATCCATATGCAAAAGCTGCAATACATGATTAGTGGAAACTCTATTTATTGATTTGTAAGAGTTTCTAACCTGTTTACCCAGTACGCATGGTGTACATAGATCAGACTTTGAATAATTCAGAATAGGCAATCCTCGAACAAGTTTCTTTGTAGAGATCTTGTTGATTTGCTTCATGTTGATATGGCCTAGCTTTTTGTGCCATAGATTTGCTTCATCTTGTACTGATATTAAGCATTGTTATCTTTCTTGATTCACATCCAGAAGATAGATATTTCCATGTCTTCGACCAGTAAAAGATTGAGTAAGGTCTTTACTGATTCCAAAGCACGTTTCTTCCTGAAAGTTGATCTTGAAACCGGAATCACACAACTGACTTATGCTAAGCAGGTTGTAATTTAATCTTTCAACTAATGAAACATTATTGATAGACAAACTTCCAATCTTCACTGTTCCTTGACCAGTAATCTTTCCTTTATTGTTACCACCAAAGGAAACTTTTCCTCCGTCTATCTGGATAAGTTTTATGAAGCAGCTTGAGTCTCCTGTCATATGTCTTGAGCAGCCACTATCAAGATACCATTTTATCTTCTTTTTTATAGTAACCTGCAATTAACAGAAATCAAGCTCTTTTTGGTACCCATACCATCTTGGGTCCAGAAGTGTTAGAACAATAGACAGTCTTAGCCCAGCTCTTTTTAACAGGTCTCCAAACCAAAGGACATTCTTTCTCAAAGTGTTCTAAGCTTTTACACTTGGAACATCTCAGAGCATTTCTACCAACAGGTTTTACAAAGACTTTCTGGAAATGATTCTTGTAAATAGTTGTAGCTGGTCTTTGTTTAATTCTTTCTTTTACCTTCGGAAAATCAATCAGTGGAATAGTTTCAGAAGTCATACCAAGACCTAACTTGTCAAAATATGGTCTTTGTATCGAAAGAATCTTATCCAGCTTTTCAGAACCATTTGAAAATCTCTTTGATATGTTAGTGATATCATTTTTCAAAAGATTATTTTCATTTGAAATATTGTCTCAGTTTTCTTTCACAACAGCAAAATCTTTTTCCAGTTTTTCAAACTTTTCTTTCATAAGTTTATCATGTTGTTTCAATGTAGAATTTTTCCTTTTCAATTCGGAGATCCTCTTAAGAGAGGTTTTCAGACTAAGACAAAGTTCATCAATGTATTTAGAAACTTTAACGGGAATTTTCAAGTTACTAACCTCGAGTTCGCTGTCTGAGTCTGTGTCTGAATCAAGGTTTGAGTCTGAGTCTGATTTTGCCATTAAACAAATATTGGCATAATCATTGTCACTATCTTCACATTCAGTATCACTCCAAGTCTCTGCTTTGAGTGCCTTCATGTTTTTCTCAGTCTTCCCTTTTCTCTTCTTTAACAGAGGATAGTTAGGTCTGATGTGTCCCTTTTTCTTGCATTCAAAGCAAGTCACTTCTTTATTCGTATCATCTTCCTCTGTTGACCTGTTTTGAAACCTTTGAGAATTTTGTTTCTTCCAATTGAATTTCCTTCCTTTTCTGTTCAACTTTCTGAATCTCTTTATCATAAGTGCCAGTTCTTCATCATCTAGATCTTCTTCAGAGTCTGTAACATCAGAATAGTCATTAGACTTTAAGGCAATAGATTTCTTACCTTTTGAGTCTTCCTCTTCGTTGGTCTGTTCTACTTCATAGGATTGAAGAGTCCCAACCAATTCATCTACAGAAAGTGGAGCAATCCTCTGTGTCTCTCTTATTGAGGTTTTTATATAATTCCAGTCTTTTGAGAGTCCTTGAAGAAGTTTGTTGACCTTCATGTGTCCTGAGATTGGATGTCCCTGATATTCAAGACCATTCACAATTTCAGTAAAGCGACTAAACATGTCAGTAATTGATTCTCTTGATCTCATTTTAAAAACTTCATATTGTCCCAAGAGAATGTTGATCCTTGTTTCTTTCACACGATCAGTTCCTTCATAGGTAATGTGAAGCCTGTCCCATACTTTTTTTGCTATATCACAAGAAGATATTCTATTATATTCAGTAGGGGATAAAGCACAATATAAAGAGTAAATAGCTTTGGCGTCGATAGTATGTCTCTTGGTGATTTCTTCTTGAGTCAAAAGAGTAGGAACAGCAGGTTCTTTTCCTCTCTCTGAGTCTGATGCAGCAGTAGGAATGATTCCTTTATCAACAACTTCCCATTCCAAAGGATCTTTCGATCTTAGGAATGACTTCATCTTGTTTTTCCATATGCTGTAATCTTTTCCATCAAAGTATGGAGGTCTGGTATTGCTTTGACCTTCAACCAACCCTGTAGGCAACATACTAGCCATAGATCTTTTACTTAGAAGTAAAGACACTTCTTATAAACAAGTACACAAGCTCTGATACCAATTGTTAGAACTAGTATTAGCACCTAGAGGGGGGTGAATAGGTGTTTAAAGCGATTTTAACAATTTAAACTGATTGAGATATAAATAATTTAAAATCAACGATTGCAGCAAATGAAAACAGTTAACAATATAAAGGATTAGGGATAGAAAATCAAGACTCCAGATTTATAGTGGTTCGGCTTAGATCAAGCCTACGTCCACTCTCCCGCACGGACAACCCTTCTGGCTGGATTTCACTAAGAATCAATAAAAGTGATTACAGTCTCATGCTCTTGAGTCCATAGTGTAGATTACTCTACTACACTTCCTCAAGGTCTACAATATGATCTCTCTTTTGATTACATGTAACGCTCAAAGAATGATATCGCAAAATAGAAAAGGAGATTCAGACTTTGGAATTCTTCTATCCGCACCCTTCAACAACTAGAGCATCTCTCTTATATACTTCTTCATGCCTTCAATACCGTTGGCACCTTCCAAAGAAGTTCTTCCAATCAACCCGTTGGACAGAATCAATTAGAGAGATCTCGAGCTCTTTAAGGTAAGTGTTGATAGCCCATCAATCCTGCTCGCCCATACAATCAGGATCTCGGTTTCCATAAGTAGATCCTTCCAAATATAAGTTGCGAAGTCGTCAAAGAATCTAAACATATGTTTAGTGCTGAATCCAGTAGAAAGATATCCACTAGTTGTTAGAATAAAGATCATATAAGATCATAATAAACGTCGTCCTGGAAACTGTCCATGTGAGTAGACTTTGAAATATAAGTCTTGAGTCTTGCTAGCTTCAGACTTTGATCTTCAGACTTTGTCAAAAGAGTCTGTAAGTCTTCAGACTAGACTGATAAAAATGTTTTGTCAACTTCAAAATACTTTAAGAGATTTCATCCAACACTTTATGCCACTTTGAGAAGGAAACGGTTGAAAACTTGTTCTTGCTGTGTCCGTGGACAAGACAAATTTGGGACACTGAACTGCAAATCAAAATTTCATGTAAAGGCTTGACAAGGATAGAAGAATGGTTTTGTCAACTCAAAGAGAAAAAAACAAATCCTCCAAACCTGCACATGGTGGCCGTAATATTGTGGAATATGTAGAAGGCCAGAAATCAGGCAGCCTTTCGGGGTAGAAAACCAGAGGCGCTAGCTATCATTGATGCAGCACAAGTGCTCCTTAAAAGCTATCAGAGATGGAATCCAAGGAAGGGTGAGTTCAGAAATGATGGAGAAGCTGAACCTGAAAATGGAGATATAAACACAGAAATTAACGCAACTAATGCAAAGCAGAAACATGGGAATAGAGAATCAGGTGAGAAGCAACAACATATGACTTGTATGCAAGAACACAACATAGAGGATGGGTTGCAAAATAGGGGGAAGGTGTGGAGTGGAAACCTGAGTTCAAGATCGGGAAAAGGAGTGGAAGGCAGCAAAACACGATGGCGAGACAAGTACTCTTGGGCCAGCATCTCTGACCCTCGACTTCTTGATGAAAACAGGTGCGAAGTAGGGGAATCAACGAATATGAGGCAAAATGGAAAGTTGCCACTCCGAATTCGACGGATGGACGCTAGAGAGAACGAGCAGTGGATCAGGAGGCGGAATGGAGAGCGCTCCCTTCACGGATCTGACGCCCGAGAAGCTCCATGGTTGAGGAAACATGACGGCGATGGCTCGGAATCTCGAGAAATCAACGCTTCTCACCGCCTTATTGAAACAGACAAAGAAGCAAACAACTTCACGACCAGTGGGCCGAACGGTGACCAGAACACACGAACCCGACCAGAGGAGGGAGGAAAAAATGGTAGATTTGGAGGAAAAGCCAATGAGGAGAATGGAGATCGGCGCCCAAAACTAAGAGAGGAGCCGAGACAGATCTATAGAGTGCTTGAAATAGAAGGATGCGCTGGTGCACGGGGCAGAGCAAGAAGCCCTGAAAGCCGAGAAGCTATTCAAACGAAAACCAGATCTGCAACTCCAGCAAAAAAACCATCTCAGACATGGATTCCGCCGAAAGAAGGTGCCTTGAAGATAAATATAGATGGAACATTCTTACCTGGTTCAGTGAAGAGCTCTATCGCTTGCATATGCCGCGACTCGGAGGGGAGGATGGTGGGCGGAGAGGCTAAAGAAATCAGAGCCTCCTCCCCCTTAATGGCCGAAACCCTAGCACTTTGGGAAGCCATCAACGTTTTCTACCTTAAAAGACACGAAGTACTTCTTTTTGAGTCAGACAGTTCGCAACTTGTTAAAGCAATGACTAGTTCTCAGCAGTTCAGTTGGGAAGTTCAACCTATTATCAGCAAATGCAGGCCTTTTCCAACTTTAAAATAGCCCATTGCTCTAGAGAGGCTAATTGTGTTGCAAATTGGGTTGCTAAAGCCCACAAGAACAACTATTTATCTCTGAATTGGGTTTTATCTCCTCCACAAACTTTATGGGACCTGTTATGTAATGATGCCTGATGCCCCTTCATTGGGCCTCTTATCTTTGATTACTTAATGAAAAGTTTCACTTTCTGACAAAAAAAAAAAAAAAAGAATCATGCTTGTTTATGCATATGACCCTTTTTGCTAATTGAAGTCCCACCCCAGTTTGGTCAACTCGTGGTCGGAGACTACTATTTTGTCTCATCCAGATTTTGAACTTTCGGTGGCCCGTATTTTGTGAACCAACCTTGCCAAACCCCGGTTTACAAATGCATGATCGCATTGCGTCTTATTCGCTTTGTCTTGTTTTGCATGTGCTAGGTGAACTCATCTTTCGGAATACATAAGATAATCGGGCCTCTGCGCCTTAAACTTTGGTTTCTTTCGAGATGAATTATTTTGATTGTGAGATAATTCCGTTGTTCTTGTCCAAATTTTGTCCCTGGCGTTTGTCTCATAGGTTGACATCAAAGCATGGAACCGGCCGTTGAATTTGCGACGCAGAGAATATCAGATTGCAGCTGAAAAACACTTCCACCGGTTGGGTTGAAGGGTTATTCATGGCGATATGGTTCGACCTCAAGTTCTAACAAATTTACCTTGTTACCGCTAGAAGTTCAGGACATTCAATTTCGGCATTGTTCTGAGCAATCTTGTAGTACGAGAGGGGGTATCTTCATGTATAAATCTTATCTACTATCTTCATTACAAGAATCGTCAGATTCACTTCACGTGTCCTCCAAATACTCAATTTAGATTTTTTTTTTTTAATTTCCTCTTTCTCTCCCCCCCACCCCTCCGTTGTCCAATCGCTTGTGGCTGCCATTGATGATCCAACGAAGTCATGGTCGCTTTGCGCTCAACGGCCTTCATTGCCCACTTGTCTCTCTTCTCCCTCATTAGTCACTTATCTCACGCTTAGCAATGGCCTCCCTCAAAACATTGATTCTAGGTCGACCCAAGGTGGTGGGACTCAAATTGTATTTGATTTAGGCCTCAAAGTCCCCTAGACCGGGTTTTCACAATAACGAAAAAAGTGTCATTCCTAAATCTAACTTTAACTTGGGTTCATGGTAGTGGAGGAACTGGATCAAAATAAGAGGCATTCTAGTGATAAGATATAAAATAAAACCGTCGCCAAAACTTAAATTGGTAATTTTATCGTAATTAAGTGGTAATGACAATTCCGGTGATAGATAAATTTACAATTACATTTAAGATGAGCGTAGAAATACTAATGAAAGGCATCGCTTTAGTATAACAATTAGTAGGAATGTTATTGATTTCACTTGAAGTGAAAATTCCACTGATTTCGTTTGACTCAAGGTGGAGATGGGTGGGTAGGTAGGTAAAAAGATAGAGAGAGATTTCGTTTGACTCAAGGTGGAGATGGGTGGGTAGGTAGGTGAGAGAGATAGAGAGAGAGAGAGAGAGAGAGAGAGAGAGAGATGATGCAAGCTAGATCCGAGGGAGAAGACGCTGACGAGAGATAGTGGAGGCGTGAGGAGTGAAGACAGCTAGGATTTTTCCTTGTTGGTGTCTAAATTAACGAGGTGAAAATTCAATGACTAATTGGATGGTGACAACGCATGAATTCCGGGTGGGCGATAGGATTCCCTCACCCGATTGACTTTCGCTTCTGATGTGAATCGGATGCATGAACAGTATTGCTTCTTCACAACAAAATCCGAATGAAAGCACTTGAGCAATTGGGGCAGAACGTGGATCGCGTGGAGAAGTCATTTCATCCTCCAATACTTCCAAATCATTTTCCCACCGGCCGAGGCCATATCTGATCATAAGCTCTCGAAACTTTTGTTGTCTTTTTCAAAATTATGAACGGGCTTTACCACTTTAGATTTCTAACAGCCTCGCATGTTGCCGTGTGGGATTTTAACAGCCGACAAACAGATGGTATTTTCTAGTAATTGGCGCAAGTTTGAGGTATTGGTGGGACCAAAAATAGTTCGGGATATTGGTATCTGATTAGAAAAAGCTCCATAATGTTTGATGTGATTATTCCTTTCCAATTGAGAGAGTCAACATCGTGCGAAACAGTTGCATGCAATGGACAGCAGAAGTGTCATCGAGCATTCCTTATCCTAAAAATTGAATGAGTGGAGAAAAACTCCCACATGGCCTTGTTCTAGCGAATTAGTAAACTTGCTTCTAAGCTAATCCAAAAAGACTATAAAGGAGAATCTGCATGATTAGCAATCACTCGAAATGTTGACCCAGATTAGATTCCTAATGAGGCTTTCATTCACACATGCATGCTTGAAAAATGAGGCACGCAAAGGAATATCACGGATAAGCCCATAGGATTGACTCATTGATCAAGAAGTTTTATCGATGCTTATCGGGGGATGAGTTTGGATCTCCATGCCACTAAGTGTAATCAGCTCCATGTTTGAGCAGCCGACCAGAACTTCAGCTCTCGTTATATGTAGTCCATGAGGTTAGTGGGGCATTTCATGGGTGTGGAGTTTATCTATTGAAGATGCGCTTGCTTATTTTTACCAAAATAATAATAGTAATAATAATATGGGATTGCGGAGGAATTCAGCATGACTTGCTGTGAGAAATAAGATATTACGACCTACCTATAGCAGGATGTGGACCGTAGAAAGATATATTGGGTCACACTTAAGTACCCTAGTAGAGTTTATCACACTACTTCTAATTCAACTTTTCATTTTTTTTTTAATTATCTCAGCTAGAACAAGATGCTATTGTTAGGACATTGTAATCCATTACTCAATTGCTTGCATGGTGTGAAATTTGGAACTTGCTGCATGACGACCATTCCTCTTTGATCAAGGGGCGCGGTGGGGGCATACAATAGTTAGATGGCGTGATCCGCTTGTCTTTGTTAGTGAAAGTCAATGTGTCATCAATTGGATTTGGCGAACCTTCGCTTGGACGTGACAATTTTCCCTAGTAGTCAATAACTCTCCAGACGAAATCCAACTTTGACTGCTTGTTTTCTTTATTTTTGGCTGTTTATAGTGACATACGCGGGCTTTAATTTGATAGAAAAATTACTATATACGTTGATTGGGAAAAAGGAATATGTTCTGTTGAGTTAAAATTTCACTTCAGGTCCTTGAACTTGTGCATTTCTTTTAATTAGATCCTTGAACTTTTGATATGTTTAAGCGAGTCCTTGAACTTGCGTTCCCTCGTGCTATAAATGCGATTAATTGGAATTGACATGCCCGTCGCAGCCGATCAGAGTCTAACATGGACAACTTTTTTTATCATGGACTTAATGAGTGAGACTAGAAACTTCAGAATTAAGTACCGCACGACCGGGACTGGAGTAATGAAAATTTTCTAACATGAACACGGCCCAAAGCTTTCTTCATCTGACTCTTGCTGGCTGTCGAGGTGGATGGGATTGATTAGAAAAGTTATATAAGCTACAAGACTTTATTAAACAAATTGACAGTTTAACAACTTGATGAAAAAAATATATGCGAGGTCAGGACCAAACATGAAAATTTGGACACTAGAAAATAAACACAGAGAGTGAGTGAAAAAATCAACATAATATTTATATTTGAAAAATTGTTTCGACATTTTTAGGATTTATACATGCAAATTATCCAATTTTAGAGAGAGGCGAGACTGTACCTAGACCAGGAGAATTTTGGTACCTACAAAATAAAATTGAAAAATCGAAAGAACTTCAAGTGGGAGATAATTTTCATTGAGAGAGAGAGAGAGAGCGAGCTCCAAAGGCCATCCTTGTGATTGCCTAAGGTGTCATGCCCCAATCCTCGAGTACGCACACATCCTTATGCTTGGTCGATTTTATTATGCGATATTCCAGGATTATGTATCGCCGACCATTTCTTTTTGTTAAGCACATGCAGAAGCAGTTATAAATCTTCAGACAATAAAACGATGGGATAGAAAAGTAGGATCATAATTTTCAAACCAGGACAAGTCTTTATAGACAAACTGGTTAATTACAAACTTAGGATGTTTACAAAATTGTTGGCTTATCAAAAAGGGGACCGTCTTAACATCCACTAGTCAGACCCATTTGCCAATTCTTCAGCCTCCACCTTCCGAACTCCAGGACTTCCGATCCTCCACGACCGTCATCTAGGAACCTGAAATATTTTCCCAAAACCGGGATGAGACTACGTTTCAGCAAGTTCTATCCCACTAAGACTCGATTAGGAAACCAATAAGCTAACCGGGCTGCCTATACACGCACGGGTCGGAGGACTTACCTTGGCCTCAGATTCCACCTGCATATTAGCACAATTCAATAGGCACCCAAGCAATCACATCACAGATCGATATCTCGATCAATCGACCTAGTTGATTATACGCCAACAAGACCATTCACGGTCATTTCCATTCAGTCAATCGATTCACAACACCATATCAAAGCAATAATTAATCGATCTAGTCAATTACATGTCAGTCGGACCATTTCTAAGTCATTCATTCCATCCCATATAACCTCCAATAGTACACTTAGTCACAGAGCCATCAATGCTCTTGGGCGTCAACTTCGCCAAGGTGACGTCTACACTAGACAATTGCGTGCGTTCTTTAAGGTGCCGTTTTCACCAGTGATATCCCAAATCATCGAACCACACATGCCTATAACGATGTATTCAATAGACAATTGCGTGCATTTTTTAAGGCGCCGTTTTCGCCAGTGATGTCCTTAATCACCGAACCACACATGCCTATAACAATATGAGTATTAGACCGATACGTGCGTTCTTTAAGGCGCCGTTTTCACTAGTGATTTCCTTATCACCGAGCCACGTATGTCTATACTAATGCAGGTAATAGACAACACTCGTGTGTTTTTTAAGGCGTTGTTTTCACCAGTGATTTCATTATCACCAAACCACGTATGTCTATACCTCGTACCTGATCGGTCTTAGCCAAGAGTATTCTTAGTTCAATCTCCCGATTCCTTCCGCTTTACAATTCATCAAAGCATTATAAATGCTAAATAACCAGACTCGGCTATCTGCCAATCAATCATTCAATTTCACTCAATTTCAATCAATTTAGGAATAATTCATCAAATTGCACAATTAATTTAATTCAGCACAATGTAGAGCTCAAATAAATAAATAAATGGACTACACCATGACAATCACCATGAAATTTCGGTCGTCGGCTATCCTTGCCTAATTTTCGAAAAATAAATAATTAAATAATTAATTTCGAAAATTAATAAATAAATACTAAAAATCCAATTTAGGCCCGTAATGCCTAATTGAAGCCCGATAAGGGTCGGGAAAAATCTTGAGATGCATTCAATAAATAGTATAGGCAGTTCTCTAGTTAATTACACTAACCACCTAACTAATATGCAATGCAATTAACTAATAATCACTAATCCATGCTAATCTAACCACCTAATTGCACTTAATTAAATCTAATCAACACTTAAGCATCATTAGTCTACTAAGTAAGGATAGTGAGATACTCATCGGAAATTCACAAAAGTCTTATCAAACCGACGGGGACAACGCGAGGGTCATTTCTTCGTGAAGCAAGTCTCGGGTTTGGGTCCCGGAAACGCCTCAAAACGGCCCACTAACTTGTTGGAAACCCACTCGATGGGTTGCTGTTGAAGCTGTAAAATAGAGGGGAAATGAGATGGTTGGGGGCGGTGAAGGGTCGGGAGAACAGGTGGTGGTTCGGCGTGGCTGAGAGGTGGTCCACGGTGGCTGAACAGCTCCAACATGAGGCCAAAGGAGCTACGGGACGCACTGCAGGGACGGTTGAACAAGGTTGGAACAGAGAGATGGGGCTGAACCGAAGTGCAGGAAGCGTGAGGGTTGACTGGCGGATGTTCTTTTGCGGGCATGAGGTAGCAACGGCGGAGAAGACCAACGAAAATGAAGCTGCGGCGTTGATTGAGGGGTACGGCTGGACGAAAGAAAAAGGGAAGGAGGGGATAGACATAAAAAAAGAAGTCAAAGATAAGAAGAGGAAAGAAAAGAAAGACACGGCAGTGGGACGTCGGCGTGGGGTGTTCCGCATGCGAGAGAGAGAGAGAGAGAGATGTGCGGATGGTGTTCACGCACGGGGAAAAAGAAAAGAGAACGTGTGTGGAAGGAGGGAGGTTCGTGCGAAGAGAGAGAGGGTGTGCGTGAGGTGGGGCGTCGGTCCAAGAAAACAAAAGAGAAAAATAAAACAAAACCAACTTATAAATTTTAATCAACTTCTGAACAATTTTAGCAATCGGTCATCCTGGGACCAATTTCTCTATCAATTGCTCAACTTGAAGTCCCAAAGAAGACCGAGATGAGTCAATTCTTTCATCTCACGATATACCTTCAAACCCAAATTCTCTTTCATTTTCTTTCGGAATCCGATTTTCTAAACAAATAAATTCGGTTGAGGTCCGATTTGAAATCAGAAAAAGTCCAAACAACTTCCATTCACCAATTCGCTTACACCAGATGCCAAATATCTCTTCAAATTGACCAATCTGAATTTCCGCTCGTTCTCCGAATCGTCCATCTCGATTTCCCCGAAAAATCCCGAACTCTCCAGAATTTTCTCAAAAGGTGAGTCGATGTTCTTAGAATGATCCATGACACGACATGACTTCCAATTTCTGAAATTGAATTCAATCGTGGTTATTTTCAATCAAACGCGCTTTTAGTGTGACCTTACCTACGGGGTAGCTTCTAGGAATTTTTGGTGCAATTGATCCGTGGTCGATTTTTTTCGAACCACAATGAACCCATCCGACACATTGGCAACTCTTGGTGGTCGTGAAAATCTCAAGGTTTCAAATACGGGCACAGGGTACCCAAAACGACAGAAAATTGGTTTATTGTCGATCGGTGAGAATTTTGTAATCAGGTGGCATCACCCACGATTGATTACATATCTCAATCAAATCGACCTATCTCCGGTCTCTGATCGATTTTGACAGTGCCGTAATGACCATTGCAGACTAGCACGGTCGAGCAGTCGATTCCTGATCGAATTCTCAAGTCTATTGCGTTTAAAATCTCTAAATGGCTTCATGGGATAGGTCAGTTATCTCGTGAGTGGCCAACTCAAAGAAAAACACTATAGTCACGTTGATGAAAGACCCATCTTATCCAATCGAAATCAGAACCTGAAATTCAGGATGTCACATAAGGGACGGGCGCCCATAATGAGCGCGGTTCCCAGTTCTAAAAGGACTGGTTCCGATTCCCGGTTCCTTTTTTCTGGGAACTGGCGATCCCAAAACCAGAATCGGAACCGGAAATGGAACTGGTTAGGGCTCCAAAGTCCAAAAGAAAAGAAGCCCCAAATCTCTTGACCGGTTCGTCTTCCTCGAAGAGCTAAGTATTCTCTCTTTCTTCGCATTTTCTCGTTTCGTTTTTTTCTCCGTTTTCTCGTTTTCTTCCTTAGCGTTCTTTGTTAGCGTTTTGATTCCAACTCGTGGCTTGGATAAGGTTTCCGGATCGCGTTCTCGATCGATCGAAATCCAGGTCTCGCGTGGAAGAATCGGTTGCCGATAGCTTCACTCTGATTTCACACTTTCACTGAGGCCGCTCTCCCTTAATGCCGCCGTCGGACACCGCTCACCCTTGCCGGACGCCGCTCACCCTCATCGGATGTTGCTGGACGCCAGTCGCTGACGCCGCTTGCCCTCAACGTCGCCACTCGCCCTTGACGCCCGTTGCCGAGTTCTCAAGTTCACAAGTTCTCAAGTTCTCTACCTCTGCCCGTCGATGATGCTGCTCGCCCTTGATGCCACCGCCGGACGCCGCTCGCCCTCGCCAGATGCCGCTGAACGCCAATTGCCAATTTTGAGAGTCTGAGTATAACAAAAATTTAGGTGTCTTTCAGGTAACTTTCTTCTTGCTGTTGAATTGGGTTCAGTTTGATTGGCTTGAAATGTCGTGTTACCCTTACTGTTCATAGTGTGATGCGATTTTATATGTGTGCCATTTGTAGCGAACCCGCATTATGTTTTATACAACTTAATTTGCTTAGGTGCGGAAATGTCAGTCTCGTTTAAGGTAGATGTGGGCCTTTCCAAGAGAGCTATGTACTTATTTGCCTTAGCCCTTTCCTTATTATATACTGACTGTAGAGAGCATTGTCTTCAAGAGTTGCTGTTGCCTCTTAGTTAGCACTGGATCCTGCAAATCTAGATCTTTGCCAGATTCTTGGGAAGTTTCACTCATCCTAGTTCTGAGGATTCTTTGCAATGGGTCTGATTCACCAATAGTAGCATTCTGGGATTTTGTAGCGTGACAAGTTTCTTTTAGTGGGGGTTCATTTCACGCCCCATATTCTTTTAGCCTGGGCTAGTGTTGCCTCGTCAGGTGAAAGATTGACTTGTAGTAGTGATAAACTTGTTGGTAGTCTCTGGCCCACCAGGGTTCTTTAGAAGGTTTTTCATGTTGATGAGATTATCCTCATTCTGATTCGCTGTATTTATGTCACTCTGCTCGGTGAAGTTTAATTATTTCATCTTGCAATATTGTAGATGTGCAGTTTTTTCTGTTTTTGCTTTTGTTGAATTGAATTGGTACGTGGGAGGTTATGTTGGTAGGGAGAGCACGCCTTTTCTTGTTCTAGTGGTGTTTTATTTCTAGTTTCCTCTTTGCAGGGTTTTGATGTGCCAAAGGAATCGGAGGGAAAGGTTGTAGAGTTCACACTATGGAGTAGTTGAAAATTTAAGATCTTGTTGGCACTTCTGGTTTTTCATCTCCTTAGTATATTTTGCTTCATCATTCTCATTTGACTCAGTTAATAAGGCATGTGGCATATGGCAAATGTGACGATTTAAGCTTTAGTGCACATATATTGACATATGTGGGCACAATAATTATAGTTAATCAAGCATCTCATTTCTTCTCTGGAAACTTCTTCTTGGTTTTGATTATGTATGTCTAGATTCTTGGCACTGGTATGTTTGCTAAGATGTGGGAAGTTATCGTAGAGTATGCGCGTATGTTATAGTTCAAATTTGAAAAAGAAAAAAAAAAAAAAAACCTGTTGGAACCTGGAACCGACCTTGGAACCTGTGACAGGGTAGGTTCCAGGTTCCAAAAAGTGAGAAACTTGTCCCCGAGGATAGATTCCAGACAGAACTGAACCGAAACCTGGAACTCCTCACCCCTAGCCCATATGTCATGGACCATCTCCATAAAAGATAGTAAAAAGGTATTAGTGTTAAAGTAAGAGAGAGAAACTACAAGTTAGGAGTGAGAGAAATGCATTTATCTTCTTAGTAAATGAGAAACATACATATATATATATATATATATATATATATATATATATATATGTGTGTGTGTGTGTGTGTGTGTATGTATGTATGTATGTGTGTGTATTCTTTTTTGGTTTAAAGTCGAATTCTCTATGCAGAAGGGAAGTCTGACACAAGGCTTATGAAATGCTGCATAAGGCCATTTAGGCCTTCATATATGGCGGAAGAACCGCTGAACATCGGATTAGGAGTCTTGGGCTGCGCTTGAGACCTAGTATGTGACGCCCGAGGGAGATGGCCCTCACTAGCCGA
Source organism: Eucalyptus pauciflora (assembly GCA_007663325.1). NCBI lineage: Eukaryota > Viridiplantae > Streptophyta > Magnoliopsida > Myrtales > Myrtaceae > Eucalyptus > Eucalyptus pauciflora. The sequence goes on along the minus strand of VMYD01000349.1, from coordinate 1,756,830 downwards.
AAGTAGTGCAATGTGCAAACCCTGGTACGACTTGACCAGCGCTGGCGCGCTGCTGGCTGTTGTACTTGGTGCTGCTGCTGGCTTTCTTTTAAGAATCATTCAATCTATTTATTCTTTCAAAAATTAACCGACCTTTGATCGTGCATAGATTTTGTCTGATGCTATTGACCAATTTTGTGCTCACTGGAGCTCGTGATCCGAAACTTTAGAACATGTGGTCAAATTTTGAAAATATTTTTGAGATCATAGATTTTTCAACATTTTCCGGAATGGACAATCATAGTAAAAAGTTACCATACTTCACCATTTTTTTTGAGTTTATTAGATTGGTCATGTATAAATTATTTGAGGGAAATACACATCACCAAAGCAAAAAACCTGAGATCCGGATTAAGATATGCATGGTAGGTTTCAATTTTAAAAAATTAGGAAATCTATCTCAGTTGGAATCTGAAACTTGGAATTTGAAACAAGTTTTATTTTTTTTCTTATTTTATGTTTTCACGCTATTCTATGGCATTTTATAGCGTTCAATGATGAGTGTGTACTTGAAATCATTAGTATGAGCTTCCATTTTTGGTGATATACATGATAAAGACTTTTACTTTATTAATATTTCATAATCTTCGTGTGTCTAAATATACATCATAATGAATTGCAGCAAATGATAGTACTTAGAAGTAATGATTCATTATAGTCGTTTAATTAATAGTACAAGTGGAACATAGGTAGACTTTGAAACTCGTGACAAGGTAGGTTCTAAGTTCCTAGGTATGCAATGTAGGTTTCGGGTTCTAAAAATTAGATAACTTATTTTAACAGATAGGTTCCACGTCTTAGGTGTAACTTGGATAGAACTTAGGACCGCTCACTCCTAAGTTCCTAATGTATCTAAAAATGTGTGCATACATTGATATATGTTTTGAAAATGAAGGTCCAAACATGTCGAAAGAGGAGGACCAAGGACACTATGTGCGATATGAACTGCAGCAATTCGAGCCATAACTAACCTTGGACAATTCATAATTGATATTAAGTGTTTTTAATTTAACTATTGACAGATTATATGTGGCGTAATTTTTTTAATTTATTAAATGATTTATAGTGAAAGTAGGTCATTCAAAAATAAAAATAAAAATGAGGACAACACAGAGTAGACAATAAAAATGGTTGCTATTCTCTGTCTTCATCACCAGCATCTGTGATACCTCGCAGTCCAAATTGAGTACTAACCAACCAATTATGGAAGCAGTAGGTATAGCATTGACTGCGAACAATGAAATAAATGGAATGTCCACCGACGTAATTGGCTATTACAAGAATTGACGCCAACCAAACATTCCTAACGTGAAGAAGAGGACAATGACCACACTTTCTCATCTGAATATTGACGAGAGATGCAACGCTGAAGAGACATTCTCTTAAGTGTAATTTGTGGGTAATCATTATTACGATACTTGTACGTTGTCGACAGTCAAAACTGATCCTACCGTCACATGCTTGTCACTAGAGGGAGGATGTACTTGTCCTTTATTCATGTTTAATTGAAAAAAAAATCCCTTAATATTTCTTTATTAATTCTTTAATTATTCTTAATGACTGTCATTTCAAAATCTTAATATTATTAGTATACTAGTACATTGTGCTTTGAATGTAATATATACTGTATAATTTACCTCAAATTTTATTACATTTCCATTTCTTGCAATTTTTATTGAATATCATATTTTCAACTCTATTTTTTTTTTTTTTTTTGGAATTTTTCTTTACAAAAAAATTCAGTTTATAATGCAAAAGGGCCCAAACCAACCTTGTCCCGCCCTGAATGGAAATTTGTGTGGAGTCTTGCCTAGGCTTGACATAATAATATCCCTGGGCCATGTCGGTCCAGGCACAACCATCGACATGGCTCGATGGCTTGTCCTAATATAGCCAATACACTTTTGAAATTATATTCAAAATTAATAGGTGGTTGAACTCAAATCAAAGAAAAAGGCTAAAGGTACAAATTTATGGGCAAGGGACAAACAAAGTCAAATTCAAGGGTTCACTTGTGTAGTTGTGTAAGAGAAACGGTGTCAAACTGGCAAGGGTGCTCTGAATGCAAGTTCAAATAGCAAATTTGCTCGATCGGGTAGCTATCTAGCTAGTTCTTTCATTGGGCTTTGAAGCCAAAACTCATTAGTCACTGGGGGAGCTTATATCGTTCCTAAATTTAACCATTCACATTCAGTCAACTTTTTATCAACGATTTGATCAAGAATGTCATACCATGCTTCTTCAGTTCACGTCTTATAAAACAAAACGACCGCGTACCAATATGGTCAATGGTACCATACAATCTTCCCATTCACTGGCAAGAATAAAAGATGCCTAATTAATATTTTTAGAGATAAAATGGACTTTGTTGACGAGCTCTCTTTTCTCAATCACGAAGAGAAGAGCTCTCTTTGGATTTTCTAAGGTTCACGACTGTCTCTCTCGTTCTCTCCAATCTTCTTGTCCTCTATGACTCCAACGATACCTCAATAGCAAGCGTCGTCCTCTGGCCACAATGTCGTTTAAAGCGACTATAACTAGCTTCCAAGTTTAGTTCTAGATACAAGGTTTTCTTTTTTGATTTGCACAATGTGAAACGATGTCATTGAGTTATTTAGGGATTCTCTTTCAGAAACCAACCATATTTACGTTCTGATTTTAAATTACCACTAAGAGCATTTGAAATGTGTGATATGGGCTTGAAATAGTACTTTAGATAAAAAGACATTGCTAAACAGACATGTTTGTAAACACTAATCCGCACAACCTGAGCATTTTCATGAATCTGATCGAATCTTTTCCTGAACATTTATTGGCTAAGTCATTCATGATCTAAGAGCGGATCTACACATTGGTACTGCGGTGGTTTGAGATGCCTACTTTCCTCTTTTACGGTGATCCAATCGAGTGCATGATACAACTTCCAATCAGCCCACTTTCCCAAAACATATAGCCAAAGTCCTCCATCGTGCGCAGTGATCAAAAGAAAGCCAGCACATGTTTTCTAGAACTGGCATTCTTTTCCATTTCGAATTGTGGGCACCACGCTGGATCAGCCAAAAGAATAAGAACTTTGAATGAATTAGCTGCAATGCGTTAAAAATTAACGCGTGGAGTGCTTTTCACTTGGCAAAGTGCCAAAATACCCACGTCACCAATGAGCTCGAGCGTTGACCGACGACCTCCATTCCATGATTGAAACCCACGAGAGAGAGAGAGAGAGAGAGAGAGAGAGAGAGAGAGAGAGAGAGAGAGAGAGAGGAGAGAGACTCTACAGTCTAATCTCCAAGATAAAGCTAACAGAGAAGGCGACGAACCCTAAAGAATCGTGGGTTAAACAAGCGCGTGGGGTCGTGGAAATAAAATTTTCCCCGTCCCTTTCCATGCATGGCGCTTTCGGGATTTATGTTTCCATCTGTCGCCACTACACTTTCCCACCAGAATCGTCAAATTACGACGCCGAGAAAATCATGAGCATCTTATTGATTCCCTTCTTTTCTGGATGTGAGAAGGGAGAAATCGGAGTCCCCAAGCAAGCACCACAAAACATGTGATTGGACAGGTTTGACGTTGCCATCGCCGATTTTATCTCTCATGCGTCAATTGCGGTTTGGAGAGTGAAATTAAGTTCAATTTACGTGTCAATCATTGAAAAATATGAGGATAATCATAGCACGGTTCTTGAAACTTATGCTGAAATGTAATTGAGTCCTCAAAGCTTATAATTTCGCATAGCTAACCAATGCAGTTAATAACAAGACTTGTCTAAGCATACATTAATCAAAAGTTTTAAGACAGGATTGCATGAAAAAAATATAGTAAGACTCAATTATGCTTTGAGTTTAGGTTGAGGACTCCTTCTGGAAGTACTATTTTGGTATGCTCGAATCATGCGTGTTTATGCATATGACCCTTTTTGCTAAAGTGAAGTCCCACCCCAGTTTGGTCAACTCGTGGTCGGAGACTACTATTTTGTCTCATCCAGATTTTGAACTTTTGGTGGCCCGTATTTTGTGAACCAACCTTGCCAAACCCCGGTTTACAAATGCATGATCGCATTGCGTCTTATTCGCTTTGTCTTGTTTTGCATGTGCTAGGTGAACTCATCTTTCGGAATACATAAGATAATCGGGCCTCTACGCCTTAAACTTTGGTTTCTTTCGAGATGAATTATTTTGATTGTGAGATAATTCCGTTGTTCTTGTCCAAATTTTGTCCCTGGCGTTTGTCTCATAGGTTGACATCAAAGCATGGAACCGGCCGTTGAATTTGCGACGCAGAGAATATCAGATTGCAGCTGAAAAACACTTCCACCGGTTGGGTTGAAGGGTTATTCATGGCGATATGGTTCGACCTCAAGTTCTAACAAATTTACCTTGTTACTGCTAGAAGTTCAAGACATTCAATTTCGGCATTGTTCTGTGCAATCTTGTAGTGCGAGAGGGGGTATATTCATGTATAAATCTTATATACTATCTTCATTACAAGAATCGTCAGATTCACTTCACGTGTCCTCCAAATACTCAATTTAGAATTTTTTTTTTTTTAATTTCCTCTTTCTCTCCCCCCACCCCTCTGTTGTCCAATCGCTTGTGGCTGCCATTAATGATCCAACGAAGTCACGGTCACTTTGCGCTCAACGGCCTTCATTGCCCACTTGTCTTTCTTCTCCCTCATTCGTCCCTTATCTCACGCTTAACAATGGCCTCCCCCATAACATTGATTCTAGGTCGACCCAAGGTGGTGGGACTCAAATTGGATTTGATTTGAGGCCTCAAAGTCGCCTAGACCGGGTTTTCTCAATAACAAAAAAAGTGTGTCATTCCTAAATCTAACTTGACTTCATGGTAGTGGAGGAACTAGATCGAAAGAAGAGGCATTCTAGTGATAAGATATCAAATAAAACCATCGCCAAACCTTAAATTGGTAATTTTATTGTAATTAAGTGGTAATGACAATTCCGGTGACAGATAAACTTACAATTACATTTAAGATGAGCGTAGAAATACTAATGAAAAGCGTCGCTTTAGTATAACAATTAGTAGGAATGTTATTGATTTCACTTGAGTGAGAGAGAGAGAGAGAGAGAGATGATGCAAGCTAGATTCGAGGGAGAAGACGCTGACGAGAGATAGTGGAGGCGTAGGAGTGAAGACAGCTGGGATTTTTCATTGTTGGTGTCTAAATTGACAAGAGGTGAAAATTCAATGACTAATTGGATGGTGACAACGCATGAATTCCGGGTGGGCGATAGGATTCCCTCACTCGATTGAATTTCGCTTGTTGAAATTTAAGTCGAACTTCCTTCGGCAATTACATCGCTCAACAGTTTGGTTCTCTCTGTAAAAAATTTGAACAGTTTTAGACTGTCCATCGCTACAAAGAATTATTAAAGTTCATCGCTATTCAGGTGCACATGTGAAGTAAGGATTTAGTGCTTCACATTGGGTTCGTAACTAAAAGATTACAAGTTTCTACAAACACATCAAACGTGACGTTGTAATCTCAATAATTAGCTAACAATGAGGGAAAACTTATACAATGGTATCAATTTAATTATAAACCTTTTAATTAAATCAATTTAGTCCTAAATTTTTTCACATTGGTACCAATTTAGTCCATTGACATGGATGCCGGCCATGGCACTTTAGATAACCGATGACTAAATTGGTACCAATTATTTTTCACATTGGTACCAATTTAGTCCTTGGCTATTTTTTCAAGTGACACAAGCAATCCTTTTTTAGAAAAATATTTTTTAAATTATCCATCTTACTCTAAACAAACGAAGCCTAATACGGTGGAGATATATCAACCGTCCTTTTCTAATCATCTAGGTTGCTTCGCAGCTAATGTGAGCCCAACGCGTATGAGATGTCGGATTCCATATCACGACTCGCATGCATAGATCTGATGTGAATCGGATGCATGAACAGTATTGCTTCTTCACAACAAAATCCGAATGAAAGCACTTGAGCAATTGGGGCAGAACGTGGGTCGCGTGGAGAAGTCATTTCATCCTCCAACACTTCCAAATCATTTTCCCACCGGCCGAGGCCATAACTGATCATAAGCTCTCGAAACTTTTGTTGTCTTTTTCAAAATTATGAACGAGCGAGAAACTTTTTTTTTTCTCTTTTGCAATACCTCCCACATGGCCTCATTTCATATTGCTGCGAAAATCCCTTGTTCTAGCGAGTTAGGAAACTTGCTTCTAAGCTAATCCAAAAGACTATAAAGGAGAATCTGCATGATTAGCAATCACTCGAAATGTTGACCCAGATTAGATTCCTAATGAGGCTTTCATTCACACATGCATGATTGAAAAATGAGGCATGCAGAGGAATATCACCGATAAGCCCATAGGATCGACTCATTGATCGAGAAGTTGATGCTTATAAGAATTAGTCACATGGGATGAGTTTGGATCTCCATGCCACTAAGTGTAATCAGCTCCATGTTTGAGCAGCCGACCAGAACTTCAGCTCTCGTTATATGTAGTCCATGAGGTTAGTGGGGCATTTCATGGGTGTGGAGTTTATCTATTGAAGATGCGCTTGCTTATTTTTACCAAATAATAATAATAATAATAATAATATGGGACTGCGGAGGAATTCAACATGACTTGCTATGAGAAATAAGATATTACGACCTACCTACAGCAGGATGTGGACCATAGAAAGATATATTGGGTCACACTTAAGTACCCTAGTAGAGTTTATCACACTACTTCTAATTCAACTTTTCATTTTTTTTTTAATTATCTTAGCTAGAACAAGATGCTATTGTTAGGACAGTGCAGCAAGTTCCAAATTTCATACCATGCAATCAATTGATTAAGCCTTACAGAGTCTTTTAAGGGGAGGACATACAATAGTTAGATGGCGTGATCCGCTTGTCTTTGTTAGTGAAAGTCAATGTTTCATCAATTGGATTTGGCGAACCTTCGCTTGGACGTGACAATTTTCCCTAATAGTCAATAACTCTCCAGACGAAATCCCACTTTGACTACTTGTTTTCTTTATTTTTTGCTGTTTATAGTGACATACGCGGGCTTTATTTTGACAAACAATTTACTATATATGTTGATTGGGAAAAAGGAATGTGTTCTGTTGAGTTAAAATTTCACTTCAGGTGCTTGAACTTGCGCATTTCTTTTAATTAAATCCTTGAACTTGCATTCCCTCATGCTACGAATGCAATTAATTGGAATTGACATGCCTGTCTTAGCCGATCAGAGTCTAACATGGAGAACTTTTTTGATCATGGACTTAATGAGTGAGACTAGAAACTTGAGAATTGAGTACCGCACAACCGGGACTGGATTCATGAAATTTTTTTAACGCGAACACGACCCAAAGTTTTCTACATCTGACTCCTGCTGGCTTTCCAGGTGGATGGGAATCATTAGAAAAGTTATGTAAGCTACAAGACTTTATTAAACAAATTGACAGTTTAACGACTTGATGAAAAAAATATATGCGAGGTCAGGACCAAAAATGAAAATTTGAACACTAGAAAATAAACATAGAGAGTGAGTAAAAAAATCAACATATATGGCGACTCCTCGATATTGGTCCATTAAAATAGGAAACACATGCAAATATACTTATGTATCAGACTTTTCAAAATAAGCCATCTTCTTTAATTCATATGAAACTTCTTAAAAGTTGAAAAGTTGAAAGCGAGAAGATTCTTGGTTTGATATCTCCTAAGGGAATTACTTCTAGAATCTGATATGAGGATAGGTTGTGTTATATTTGCTTAGAATTGACAGCCTGATATAGACCTATAAATATATATAGAGCCAAAAATTTCTATACGGTGAGATTATGTTAGTTTTCAAATAAAAAGCTTAGAAGTCTAGACTACATATGATCAAGCTATATATATATATATCTTCGGTGTTGAACTTGTTTTTTCAAAATTCAAATTTCTTATATTATAGATGCAGGCATCCAATGCCGTTGAATTGAGAAGAAAGAAAAAGCATAACAGTGCAAAAACTCTTGTATAAATACCCCTGAGTTCATTCAAGTGCATCACACGAAAACACACTACACGCACAGCCATCAAGCTTGTGCTTCCCTTCCTCCTCCTTTACTTATCAACTTCTTTTTCGCTGAAACTGTGACTCCAAGCGATGGCTTGGGAGAGCTCTTCGGTCAGAACCGCCTTTTTATTGTTGCTGTCTTTCCTTCTGGGAACAGCCTCGGCTCAGCTGTCCAGTACTTTCTATTCCACCTCCTGTCCCAGCGCCCTCTCCACCATTAAATCCGGCGTGAGCTCTGCGGTCAAAAGTGAGGCCCGCATGGGCGCATCGTTGCTCCGCCTTCACTTCCACGATTGCTTCGTTAATGCAAGTTTCTCTACCCGGAGTCTCTCCTCTCTTTCCGATTGATTGCCACCTTTGTTTCTCTTCTGTCATTCAAGCTGCATGCAAGCGTGCGTGCATGATGCATCTTTGTGCTTTTGTGCATGTGAAACGTTCCAACCGACCTCATAGTCGAAAAGAATGGTTAGATTTCGCTTCTACGCAAGTTACTTACTCTCTTTTTCACTAACCAAACAATAGGTAGGAAGTTCACCTATGGAATTAGTCGAGTCTGACCGACCCTTTTTGTGCCATGCATTTTTGTGAGTTTATTATTATAATAATAATAGGCTGTGTTTATTGAAGTCGTTTTAAAATTAGAGCTATGTTTTCATTCATACAGCAATAAAAAGCATGGCCCTTAGAAGAAAAGCACTTCCTTTTGGTGATTCAAAGAAAAAAATTTCATGAGTAATTCTAGCATACACCGCTAGTGTAAAAATATCAATTCATAAGTGGTCTTATCCACTAAATATTTTGGTGATTGGGGAGATATTTGGTAATTAGAATCCTCAAATCAAGATGGACAAGAATGTTATTGTGCGTACTCTAATTTTTTTTAATTACATCAACAATGTATGCTCTAACTTTATTACAAAAGCCATGCAGGCGAGCGCCCCTTGTGCATGACCTCACTAGTTTACTTCCAACACAAATTTAGAGTGTCAATCTAAATTGACTAATCAATTTGAAGTACCTTCATTGTTATCCACTTTGCGTTCTATGTGCATAATTCAAGAGTTGCCCATATCCTAATGGGCCTTTCTCCATCAATTATGCCATCTCTATTTGGAACTCGATATTTAAAGCTTGATGCATTTTTTACTAACAAATGTGACATGTTTACAACTTTCTTGATTAGATGCTTTTCTCTTTTCCTTTATGGGTTGGAAATTGTCTAGATCTTCAAGGTCATTCGAGAAGACCAAATTCAGGCTAATTCTAGTAAATCAAAAAGTCGGTGACTCCCCTCTGTTAATTATTAAAGGACACGCCATGTTGCTAACCAAAAGCCTTGATTTAGAGAACACTTCAGAGCACAATCATTTTGTTTCTAGTTCGACAATTATTGGATGCATTGTTCCTAGAGAGACGCACGAATTAAAGTCAAAAGGCACGAGAAAGGGTGTCATTCCCGTTCAAACTGGTGCCTGTAGGCGTTCATATTGGGGGACAAAATGGGGGAAAATGATAAGGGAAATTAATCAATGTTCATACTTTATGTTCGGGAAAAGTTATAGCACTTACTCTGTTTATATTTTGACCGTTGAATCTAATGAATCCAATAGGATCGATTTGACTGATTAACAATGTACAAAATATATAACAGGGATGCGATGCATCTGTCTTATTAGATGACACCACGAACTTCATTGGGGAGAAGAATGCTACTCCAAATGCCAAATCCTTACGGGGATTCGACGTGATTGACACAATCAAGTCCCAATTGGAGAGTGCATGCCCCGGCATCGTGTCCTGCGCTGATCTCTTGACCGTGGCTGCCCGAGATTCCGTCGTCGCTGTAAGTGCACACTTTCTTCTTAATTCTAGTAATCAATTGTGATGAGAAAAAAGCACTCGTCATGATCTCAATGTTGTATCAATACTAACACGTGTGGATTTGTTTAACTACTTAATTCTTAGTTAGGTGGCCCAAGTTGGACAGTCCCGCTAGGAAGAAGAGACTCAACCACTGCAAGCCAAAGTGCTGCTAATAACAGCATCCCTGGCCCAACTTCGAGCCTTAGCAACCTCATCACTAACTTCTCTAAGAAAGGTTTCACCGCCAAAGAAATGGTGGCACTCTCAGGTCATTGTTTTTCCTTTTTTTGGCACCTTTAAATAAAGAATTTACAATAATACTTGATTGATATTCTAAGATTAATTTTAAAAAGTTGTTCAATTGTTGTTGATAGGGTCGCATACAATAGGTCAAGCCCGATGCATAACTTTCCGGGCCCGTCTTTACAACGAGAACAACATCAACACCACGTTCGCAACCTCGCTCAAGGCGAACTGCCCAAGCTCCGGAGGCGACAACAATCTCTCTCCTCTAGACACCACGAGCCCGACGTCCTTCGACAATGCCTACTTTAAGAACTTGCAAATCCAAGAAGGTCTTCTTCACTCGGACCAGCAATTGTTTAGTGGTGGTTCCACGGACGCTCAAGTGAACGCTTATAGCAGCAATTCAGCTACTTTCATGACAGATTTTGCTAACGCCATGGTGAAGATGGGTAACCTCAGCCCGCTCACCGGCTCAAGCGGTCAGATTAGGAAGAACTGCAGGAAAGTCAACTCATGATTTTTCTGGGTTTTGCTTTTGCTGTCTCTAAAGTTTTGCTTACGCTCTCAAGCGTACTTTGATAAGAAAAAGGTTCAATGTATTGTCTATTGGGATGGTTGGTCCCACTTTTAATATTTATGTATGAGCGCATAAAAGTAGTGTTCATGTAGTAGTTGTGGCACATGGCGTGATCAAATTAATTATTTAGAGTTTCAATATATTTAAAATGTGTTAAACCCCACCAGATTTTTATTAACCGGAGATTCAGATGAAGCTAATTATAATGGTAAGAATTCTCTGCACATCTAACGTTTTCCTTTCTGCAATCCACAAATATTGCATATGCATTGCCCGACAAGAGAAGTTTGGAAGTAAACTTTGACAAATCCTTTCCCTTCCACGTTTTTCCAAACAATAGCAAAGAAAGAACATTCGGAGATTTTAGGGTAAAGTCTCACACAAATTGAAATTCGGTGGATTTTGTAACCAAGCGATTAAATTTAATCTTAACTACTTAGTATACTAAAATTTGATTTCTTTGCATTTTGATACAATTATTTTCAGCATAATTCTCAACTAATCTTAGCTACAATAATTTTAGAAACTAGCAAGACTAACTTAGAAAGTACTCTATATTCTGATGGAAATATGGATAAATATTTGGCGACACAGGTTGTATAACCAAAATCTTGCTGATGTGTGTAGTTTTACTTTTAGCAAATAAACAATGAATTATATTATTTGTGGAGGTCGATGTAAAATATGTAAATAAAAGGTACATAGTATCTGTGGTCAAGAATAATCCTTAAAGCTCCATGACTATAGAAGTGCCGTTGTGGCATCTTCCCATTTTCCCGGGTTGATATGGGTAAGGAAGATCCGGCCTGAGAGTCAAATAAACCCATAGAATGACCCACTAACCCATTGGGTTAAGGCTTAGAGAAATGGCTCACTTGGAAAGCCCACGACCCCTCTCTCTCTCTATCACTTCAGCACTAGCCCAAAAAAGGGTAAAAAACGGAACACATACATTGAGAGACGATTCCAAATAGAGTAGGTATGGTGAAAGGACAAACATCCTCTAAGGAAGATTTCAAAAATATTTTTTAAAAATAGTTGGTTATATCATTTAGAAAAATTAGTCAATGAAAATATTTTCATTATCAACAACAATTTATGATTACTATTTTCATGGGTGATGAGAATATTTTTCATTCGTTTATTAATTTTAAACAAACGCACCCTAAAATGTAGACGGTAAAGTTATCCTTTAAAATGAATTTCCTTTATATGATATGAAATTTTAAAAAATAAAAAAACACACACGCCACTAAGGAAAAGAATCCTAATTTTATGTTCCCTGGACTCTCTCCCTCTCTCCCTCTCTCTCCCTCCTCAACCACCATTCAACGTGCCTCATGTGCCCTAGCCATCCCACCTTGACACCGCATCCTCAAGTGGTCGGCCCTCTCTCGCTGCTCATGTGCACTATTGAAACAGTGTTTGAAACTCTACTCTATCCTCGAATTCGCGTGGGTCTTGCCAAGGGGCCACAATGATAGCATTGGTTGCTTATGTTGCCCAGGTTCGGCGAAGTTGAACTTGGGCTTGACCACATTGGATTTAACATGTAGAGTGATATAATCTAAGGTCAACTACTCAAACAATGAGATCGGGAGAATAACTTATACACACAGAAACTTGTCAAAAAATCAAGTAGAAATGTCAGTTCTACACTAGTTTGGAAAAATGGGTATAAATTTGTCGATTCAAATCTTAATGACTTGATTTCAAAGCCGAAGAATGGAGACTCTTGGATTTACAACTTTTATGTTTTGAGTTATCTTAGATAAGCATTGTAGGCTTATTGACTTTTGGAAGGAATTGGGCAAAACAAGATTGGATAGAATGAAGAAAAGGATAGGAACTTCAATGATGGCTCTTCTAGGCCTTTGAGGAAGTTAAAATGGCATCATGCCTGCAGCTTCAAGATGCAGGCTTTAAAAACTTTGACTCTTTAAGGTTCAAGTGAAAGTTCTTTTAAGTTTCAAGGGGTTTGAACTCTTCAAAGTTTAAGGAATTGCACCAAGCAAATTTCATTAATCAAATTTGGTGTCCATTTTAGAAAGGCTCAATGACTTATAAAAAAACAAAAGAAGAGTACATGTGCATTTGGTAACCATTATGTTTCTGAGAATAATTTTTGATAAAAAATTATCCTATTTATTCTGCTCCTGGGAACAAATTCTAAGTATTTGAAGGTGTTTGGTAACTATCCAAAATTTTTATTGTTAGAATAGAATTGTGTTTGGTACCGTCCTCAAAATTTTTAATCCAAACCATTTTCTTCTAATTTTTTAAATAATTTTATTACTTTTTTTTCTTTTCTTTTATCTTCTTCCTTATCTCGTCGGCGGCCCTCGACGAGGTTGAGCTCGCCCAATCGCTAGTGGAGCTCGACCTCGCCCAGCCCAGCCAAGGGTCAATCGAGTGTCGCCTAGCCAGGCGAGTCTCGGCGGTGGCTGGGCGAGCTCGCGTAACTAGTCACTGGTGATCGGCGACAGTGGCCGATGGCGGCAACAGTGCAAGAAGAAGACAAAAGGAAGAAAAAAAAGAAGGAAAGAATAAGAGAAAAAAGAAGAAAATATTTTGATTGGCTTGTTTCTGGAATTATTCTTGAGAGCAAGGAATCAACTTTTTTCACTTCTTGATTCTACTCCAAGTCTATTCTCAAGAACAAAAAATTTACCGAATGGATTTTTATTCCAAATCTACTTCTAGGAATAAAAGAATAGAATCAAACACTATTTGGCAGGTTGCCAAATGCACCCAAAGAGACTAAAGTCAAGTCTAGAAACTGTAAGTTACATAAAAACTAGAAACATTTAGAAACTAGGATCAATTAAAATCAAAACAATATTTCCAATGCTTTTGCTCATTCTAGAGTGCCTTGATGTAAGCTTCAATGTGTGGGAAAATGACATAGTCTTTATGACAAAGTCAAATATGAGGCCTTATCGATGAGGGACTTGTCGAGGAGAGTGTCATCGATCTTGAATATGTGCTGATTTTCTTGGTTGAACGAGTTGATCTTGAGCATGGGCTGCATCATAGAGCCATGTTCGATTTGCAATAGAGAAAAGAGAGGGTAAGGTCTCTCGGTCAAGGATTGAGGGCTCGATGGGTCAAAGACTTGCAAGATGCAGGTTGACAATGATGGGGCATTGAGTAATGGGAAGACGATATCCTCTGGCGTCTGTAGTGAAAGTAGTGTCTTTGTGGTTTTAGCATCCTTAGGGATGAGCATCAGTCTGATTCAGCTAGGGAACCGGACCAAATTGATCTGCACTGGTTGATTGACTTGTTTAAAATCTGTTCTAGGGAGAATCACTTAGGTTTCAGTTATAGAAATTTAGAATCGGCTAGGGGTTTGGTTCGATTCTTAAATCCAAGGCTAGAAGGACTGGAACTACCTAGGTTGAACTAGTTTTGAAGCCTCTCCTTTTCTTTTTTAAGAAGAAGAAGGAGGAGGATGAATTTGTGCTCATCAAGATGAACAAATAATAACATAACTAGTTGACTAATAAATGCTTTTGATAACGAAATGGAGTGACTTTATATTCTATTTGAAGAGCGGTTTTTTTGTTTTTAATTTTTTTTACCTAAAATATAACATTAGTTTACTTGAGAATCAAGCGCTAACAGTGCCAAAACCAATTCATTAGGTTTTTGATTCCAATTGTTTGGAATTGAGGATCGCAAGATTGGTTCTCAATTTTTTGGTTAAAGGTTTGGTATCGATCCATCTTGGAATCGATTCCCCTAGAAAGAGAATGGGGGCGGGGGGAGAAGATGCTGAAGAAATTTTGGTAAAAGAAAAAAAGAAGCAGAAAAATATAGTGAAAAAGAAAAGAAACATGGAGAACAAGCTTGACCATCCAATGGGTATAGCAAAGAGGTTTCAAGCTATGAGAAGTAATTTTAACTAAATTTAGAGGATCCTAATCTGTGATAAAATGTAGAAAATGGTATAAATGTTGAACTTTTTAGTATGCAAGTGAACCAAGCTTCATATTGCTTTGTTTCACTGGAATTTCTCCCGTCGGCTTTTAATTTGTCCACCTCTGCTCTCGTTAGCCCTCACCTCAACCTCTACGACCACATCCAGTCCCTCATTTGTGCCAGAGATCTCAATCCCGCCTCCACCACCATTCGTCAGTTCGACTTCTCCAACACCCACCCCCACTGTCTTCACTTGCAATGCCATCATCGCTTCTATTTACAGCTACAAGAGCTTCATATTGCTTTGTCTCGCCGAAATTTCTCCAGTCTGTTTTTAATTTGTTGGTTCCCGGTGATTTAGAATTGAAAAAGGAGATATTGCAAAAAGTACAACCTTATATTGTCAAGTAAGCACCAAAATGTATAAGGACTTAATAGAAAACTTCTTGTGGGTCAACAACATGAAGAAGAATGCTATGAAATTTTGTCGATCAATATCCAATTTGTCAACGAAGGAAAATTGAGCTTAAAGGTGGACAATTACACCCACTTAAAATACTTATCGAAATGAGAGTATATCATCATGGATTTCGTAGTTGGTATATCGAGGGCACCAAGTGGTAATAATGTTATATGGGTGATTGTTAATCGATTGATTAAGTCTCCACACTTTTTGTCCTGTCAATTTGGCCTTTCTATGGAAGAAATGGCAAAACAATATGTTAATAAGATAGTGAAGCAGTATATTTAAGATTAATTTCTACAATCAGATTGCTGAGAGTCTAAGACATAAAGGATAAGTTGATAGATTTCGATGTGCATGTTAGGAGTGTAGAACAATGATATCTTAACTCATTGCCATATTATTTATAGAATTGGGTTAGTATATTAGGAAATTCATATTTTGGGATTTTCCTAATTTGTTTATATCTTTCATTGATGATTTTAGTGAATTCAAAAAAATTTCAAACTCACCAATGTTCAAAATCAAATGTTTAGAATGAATATTGTTTTCCTAAATCTTTATTTCTCTTTAATTGGCACACAATCTCTCTTGCTCGTTGCCAAAGTTTGAACCTGTGCTTTTGTTTGAGACATTAACTTGGTAACTTTGACATTATGCATGAGATCATCGATTTTAACTATAGTTCATTCATGCATTGGTGATTCAAGCACTTACTTGACTGAAGAAGAGGAGCTCATTTTCAGTTTTAGTAAGATATCTTCTAGTGACTAATTCTTTTGGGCCAAGTGTATCCTAGCTACTTTCAACCATCTACTCACTTCTTCAAGATTTTGTTTTAAAAAACCCACAATTAGAGAGGTCCCAAACTTGAATTAATCAAAATTTTCATCTCAATCTTTTGAATCTGAATGAGGTAAATCATTTAATTTTACTACTTTTTTAATTGATTCTGTCATTTTTAAAATTACACATTGTTGATTTTTGGTTTTGTTTATTTTGCTTAAAGGTGATCTAAAGCTCCGAGTCTAAAGTAATTTTCAAGTTTAGTGAGAACTCTAGGCTTTAAGTTAGCTTAATCTACTCAAGATTTTTAACTTGGTTGTGTGTAGTCTTGTTATGCAATAATAGCGTGGAGGTGTGGTGATTGTTTAATTTATCTTGTTGATTTCATACATGCCAAAAAGGTCTTCGATTAGTTTTCTAAGATGCGGTGACATGTTGTATGTAAAAATGATGAACCTGAACTTTGTTGTGTTATGTTTTTAACTTGAAATTCAACCATCATTGGTAATATTGACCTTATACTCGCTAGTTATTTTCATTCGATTCGTGTTCAAACTCACTTCTTGAGTATATTCATTTGATTGTTTAGACTCAACTTTAGATTCACTCCCTAAATATATTCATTTGTTTGTCCAGACTCACGTTCGGATTTACTTCATGAATATATTCATTTGTTTATTAATATTCACGTTTAGACTCACTTCCTAAATATATTCATTTAGTTGTTTAAATTCACGTTCATACTCATTTCCTGAGTAATTCATTTGGTTGTTTAGAATCACGAATAGACTCTGTTGACATCCCATTAAATAATTCATTATATAGATAATTAGAAATTGATTTTTAACGCCTAAAAATATTTATCAAAATTAAAATTGCATGTAGTTTTTATGTGTACATTTCATAGCATATAGATAAGCTTATTGGACCGACAGTGGTTTGAAATTCTGAGCTCAATTGATTTATTTGGATTAAACCTGCAGAATCATGAAATTCAAGTACAATGAATACTCTACGTGGCTGAAAAAATTGCATGTAATTAAATTTGGAAAATTTCAGTAACTTGGAGAGTAATTCAGCCATAACATGACAAGGAAGAAAAATATTCATACATTTTCGATGAAGGCAATCGTATGAAAGAGATATTGTGCACTCATCTTTGCAAGATTTAAAATTCAGAAAATTTCCATCGATTTGTTTATGATCGTATCTCCACAATCTTGAATTTTTAGCAATCAAAAGGGGAGCCTTTCTTTTTCACAAGCAAAGCATCTTTCCTTAGTGTGATATTCACGCACTCTTTTTTGCAAGATTTGAAATTCAGAAAATTTCCATTGATTTGTCTTTTGTCATATCTCCACAATCTTGAATTTTTAGCAATCAAAAGGGAAGCATTTCCTTTTCACAAGCAAAGCGTCTTTCTTTAGCGTGATATTCAATCAACTAGTGGGCTGATATTTGTTTCAAAGAAATAAAATCAAAGGAGAATATTTAGTATGCATGGTTAAGAAAAGAAATCAATATTAGCAGATTGCTTTTAAGCAACCAAAGAGGACCTGCTTTCTTTCTTGGGAACCCAAGCCCTCTAACCTATTAAAGGAGGCTACATGCACATTGAATAGACAGCACTTTTTGAGAGAGAGAGAGAGAGAAAGAGAGCTTCAAAGGACAAACATGAGCCACATCTGAGAACATGAAAGAGAGGAGATTCACACCTCCCTGGAGGTTCACCACTTTGCAGAAGACGCCAAAAGGTTGAGTGACCGTACAAACCCAAACTTTCCACAGGAAACTACTCTGTTGTCCAGAAGATCCTTTTGGGCTTTGGTTGCAGCATCTCAGCGACACTCTCCCCCAAGAGCTCCCTTCAAAGCAAGCTGTAAACCTAAACCTTAATAGTAAGTTTTCTCCTTTTGTCGCCCACAAAGAAGGAACATGGAGAAGGAAAATGAAATTGAAATATGTCTGGTAGCGTTATGTAAAAGTTTGGGCCATTTGTGGTTGGAGGATGATGTTGTGAATGTGAGATGTGAAATCCCAGTTGAAAGAAGAAGAGAATGTACGCTGACCCTCTATGGCAAGCTATTTTCCAAGCCAAATGTGAACTTCCAAGCTTTCCAAAATACCATGAAGAAGGCTTGGAAGACAGATACAATAACTTGCAACCAGAAAGAACCAGGGTTTTACTCGTTTTTGTTTGAAATAGAAGCTGAAAAAGAAAAGGCCCTAAATCATGGACTGTGGTCCTTTGCAAGCAACTTATTGGTGTTGAAACAGTGTGTGGCCGATATACCAGAGCATTGCTATAATTTCACAAAGTGTTATTTTGGGTCCAACTAGTAGGGATACCCATAGGATGGATCCTGAAAGAGGTTTATTCTAACTTAGCCGCGAAAATAGGGAAGGTTTTGGAAATTCAACTTCAAACAAAGGGAGGGCCCTACAAAACAGGACGAGTGAAGGTTGAAGTGGATTTAACGGCTCCCTTGAGATCTGGCACTATTGTGAAATTAGAAGAAAAAATGTTGTGGGTGGAATTTAAGAATGAACGATTGCCCCACTACTATTATTCATGTGGTAGAATATGCCATTATGCATCGGATTGTGAAGAAATCCCATATGAGCTCACAAAATGGGCTGAGAACAAAGCAGAAAAGTATGGACCTTGGCTGAAGGCTAAAGTAAGAGAAAAAAGTCCACATTGGGAGACTTTCTATGGAGCGATTAACCTGCAGCAAGAAGAAGATGAATTAGTCCTTGAAATGCAAATCCAGTCAGTTGGCATGGAAATTGTCGTGAGAGAGGAAGGAGTTCAAATGCCAGATCTAATCAGAAGAAAAAAACGTTCTGACAGCCTTGTACTAGCTAAGAATGAGGAAAGTGCAGTTCAAAATGCAGGAGAAAAGGTAACCAAAGGCAAGCAAATAGCTCTATTCGAACCATCCATTGCTGAAGTTAACAGGACAAGGTGCCAAGCGTCAAGAAAACCCATATTTTTAAAAGAACAAAGAAATAGAAGAGGATTCAAGAATTTGCCATAGCATTGATAGATGAGGTAGAGTTGTTAGATACCCCTATTCAAGTGGTAAGAGAAGGAAAGGAGTGGGCTTTTGTGGCTAGCTCGAATAAGCCACCAAAAACGACATGAGGGTTTTGAGCTGGAACTGTCAAGGGCTGGGCAATCCCTTGACAATTCAAGAGCTAAGAGCCTTAGTGGCTCAAGAAAGGGCCAACCTAGTTTTTCTAATGGAAACAAAAAACAAAGAGTTGCTGGTGGAAAGGGTAAGAATACAGCTTAAGTTCCCACATTCTCATCTTGTACAACCGGTAGGAATTCCAGGAGGTTTAGTTATTATGTGGCTGGAAGAGGTAGAAATCAAAGTGAATTTCAGCTCGAAAGAACTCATTGATCCAGAGTGCAAAGAACCGGAAAGTGGGAAACATATGAGAATCACATTCCTCCATGAATCCACGAATTTTCAAGAGAGGCTAGCACTTTAGTAACAGATAAAAAGTTTTCATGCTACGAACCAACTCCGTGGATATGTATGGGGGATTTTAATGAAATTCTGTATAATTGGGAGAAAGAAGGCATGAGAGAGGCTGATCATCACAAAATTGTGGCTTTCCGGGAGTTCACAAATGGTTGTTCCTTCATGGACATGGAGAGCAAAGGTTGTGCCTATATGTGGACAAACAAGAGGGAAGGTGATGCATTAGTAAGGAAAAGGCTTGATAAAGTGTTATGTACTACAAAGTGGAGGGTGGCCTTCTTGAATGCAAAAGTGGTGGCACTACTTGCCGTGGGATCAGATAACAGCCCACTTATGCTCTGCTTATATCCGCTACAAAATAAAAGGAAAAATGCATTCAAGTTTGAAGCTTATTGGCTAGAAGAATAGGAATGTGGGGAAATCATGAGAAGCACATGGCAAGAGGAATAGTTTCAACTGCTAAGCCTCCCAGAGAAAATCCAAGAAGTATCAAAGAAGCTAGCATTATGGAGTTGGGGAAAGTTCTCTAACACATCACACCAGATAAAAGGGCTGAAAAGGAAATTAACAGAGATAAACAACAAACTAGGGGTAGCCACTAGTAAAGGAGAAAGCCAAGATATAGTGGAATAGATCGTAAAGCTATGGAAACAAGAGGAAATGTATTGGGGGATGAAATCACGTATTAAGTGGCTGCAGTGGGGTGACAAACATACCAAATATTTTCATGCAACAACAATCTAGAGGAGGCATCGGAATAGGATAACAATGTTGAAGACTGATGGAGGGAGTTGGTGTAGAGAACCAAATTCTCTTAAAAGTCAAATAAGGGATTTCTATCGAAACTTATATGAATCAGTAGGACCCCGAAATTTCCAACCTATCCTTGATCAATGCTTGAGTCCGATCGGAGAAGAGGTTAATGAAAACTTGATGGCCATCATCACAATGGAGGAAGTTAAAGAAGCTGTCGCGACCAAATTTTCGGGTGAACCACCTAAAGTTTGGCTAATGGATTGTTAAGCCTAGACTTAACTTCGGCTCTCCCAAGCCCATACCAATTCGCAACTTAGGTTCAAATTTTAACATGCATTTGATTTTTAACTAGGAGTCGCCACTAATTTATTTTTGGTGGGTCGATTAGAAATCCAAGTAAAGTAACCAGGAGATTTACTTTACTCTTACGAACCAGAGACCATGGGTACGGGGACTTGGTTACACTAGATTTCTCCAATGCCCTTTCGGTACCATTATTTTATTTTCAAAAATATTTTTGCAGGCAGCTTAAATTGATTTTAAATCTATTTCCCTAACATGTGAAGCGATTATGCGGGTGCACAATCCATCAATTTAACACCCAAAAAAGTAATGAATAAATTGCAAAACTTACCTTAAAGTAACGAAAGCATATGCAATGTTAAATTAAAATCCACATCAACAACCTTAGATATGATTTCTAATTAACACGCAATTTCTTTCTTTTGTTTTCACTTAATTATTGAAAATCATGTAGTATGCAATGCAATATTAACTCAATGACCTAATTCTAATGACATGTAATTTCTAATTAAATTGGCCTAGCAAAAATACTAAATGGCATGTATCTCAATGAATCTAACCCTAATGACATGCATATGACATTTTTCTTTTCCTTTTCCTTAAAAGAACACAATATATCCTAGAGATTGAAACTAATTTATTCTAAGACATCTTTTGTATTTTTTATGAAATTCGAAATTAGAAAAATGTGAAAATTATCTAATTAGATTAAGATCCTTTTCAATTTGTATTAGGAATTAGGTTGAGCTAAATCCTAATTTAAACTAAAATATTATCTTAACCAAAATAATCCTAAAATGCAATCTATTTAAGAAAATGCCTAAACTTATAATAAATTAAGAAAAATATTATCTAAAATTAAACTAAGTGCAATTTAACCCTAATACGCCATCACGTGCAAAATATGCCCCATAATTCTACATGACATATGCATGATGATTTTTTTTGCTTTTTCTTTTTTCCAAAATTAAAATTTAACATGCAATTCAAATAATAATAAAACTAGCAACCTAAATGAATGTACCTTTTTTGTTTCTTTTTTCTTCATGATTCAAGATAAAATTCCTATTCTAAATATGCAAGATAATAAAAAAAACAAACCTAATCCTAATTCGAACATTTTTTTTTAATTTTTTATTTCGAAATTAACAATTGCCAAATAATTAAACATGCAATTCAAGTTTAAAAAAAAAAACAAAAAACTAGCAACCTAAATTAATTGATTTGATTTTTTATTTTTTATTTAAAAAATTCATGATAAATAGAATGTTTTGCCTAAATATGCAAATAACCCTTAAATATGCAATATTCTAACTCAGACATATCTCTAGATAAATAAAAACAATTAAGTCCATTCAAAATTACCCCAAAAAGGATATCACATATCATTTAGATCAAGGGATAATATTTCGCTAGTAAAATCGATAAATTGATCTTAAGCCTTAAAGATCAAAATATCAATTTTATTCCCACTTGATTAATTATTTTATCTAAAGCCTTATAGATGAAATAAAAAACCCTGGCACGGTTGCGAATCAGGTGATATATTGAGATTTCCAATTATGCATAGATAGGTATTTCAACCAAAGAAAACAACATATAAAGAAATAATAATAATAATAATAATAATAATAATAAAGAAAAACCAAAACTTGCCTAATAAAGTAAAGCAAAAATACCTAATTTAATTATTTTCTTTTCTCTTTTCTTTAAAAAAAAGAAAGAAACTTTGGCCGTCGATTTTAGGGAAGTCGTCGGCGAGAGGGATCGACGGCGGATCTCCGGCAAAGGTTCAACAGGCAGCGACGGCGAGCGAGTAGTGAGCGGGTCGACGTCACCGGTCTAGGTTTGCTAGCATCGCGGGTCTGGGTCTCTTGGCGTCGGCCAGAGGAGGACGATGGGGCGGCACGGTGTGACTAGCGTCGCAGGTTCGACAGAGGTGGAGGCACGCGACGAATCGGCAACTGGCTCGAGCGTATGGAGGACTCCGACAGCAAGGATCGGCATGGCAGGGCGAATCAGCGTCTGGATCTTGGACCGGTGAGTGAGGCTCGAGCGCGGCTGCTACAAGGGATCTCGGATCTGCTGGCATCAGGGGCGAGATCGGGGGTGCAACTGCCAAGCGACGTTAACGGAGACGCGGTGGGACTAGGCATGATCGAAGGCCGGCATGGACAGAGAGGCGGCATCGCAAGCTTCGGGCACCGGCAGGGTCAGGGGGGTGATAAATACAGTATTCTCCTTGTCTTCCTCTTTCATCCTTATCTAATTATACTTGGAAAACCCATCCATAAACGAGAATAGTTCAAATCCGGCGATACTATCCACGAGGACATCAACGTGAGGGAGTGGGAAATTGTCATTTGGGCTCGCCTTGTTCAGATCTCGATAGTCAACACAAACTCAAACTTGACCATCTTTCTTCATTACCGGCACAAAATATTAGCCACCCATTTAGGGTATTGCGAGACTTCAATGAATCACACATTCAGAAGTTTCATCACCTTCTCCTCTATCTTCTTCGAGAGCTCGGGCTTAGTTCTCCACAGTCTCTGCTTCTTAGGTGGCACGTCCGGATTAGTAGGCAAGCAATGCTTGACAATCGATGGGTCTAAACCAGGCATGTTAGCATAGGTCCATGTAAAGACATCCTGATATTCCTTCAGTAGTTGAATTAGGCGCTCGGTTTCGTCTTTAAGGAGATTTGCCCTAATTTTAACTTCTTTAGCTTCTTCAACGTCACTTAAATTAATAATGACAGTCTGCTTAGATGTGAAAGCCTTGGCTTTTTCATGTTGTTCCCAGCTTCGCTGCACCTCATCTTCAATCAAGTCCTCAAGATCATCAATGTCAGCATTTGTTGCATTGGGTTGGACCATTTCCACACATTTTTATGCCACAAGACTGTTCTTGAAATATGAAGTAAACAAATTAGAAAAACAAACAGAGTAATCTACATCCTTTTGTTTTTTTTTAAATGATTATTTCTTTTGAGAAGAATTTTGGCAAAAACATTTTTTTGAAATATTTTGACACGAGAAAGCATGATGAAGCCCAGGCCTCAGAATTCTCCTTGGATTTTTCTTTTTCTTTTATCGGCTGGATATCATCACCGAGCTGGTTTGGTGTACCTCATCATGCTCTCAAAATAAAAATTTTAATTTTATTGATATTCATCAATCAATTACATTTATTGAATGGAAATGCAATTTTCAAGCCTTAAAAGGAAAGCGAAAAAAAATGAAATAAAAAACAAGCCCTAGAAAGCGATAAAAATTCCTACGCAGGGGAATGTGAGAAAGCAATAAATGAGTTGCTCTTGTGGGCCAGTGCCCATCTCCTTCGGAGGTCCTTCATCAATGGTCCCTATGAAGATGTCATCAAAGAGACTAGTGATTCATTCCAATGCATCTTCAGGGTTTTCTGTCTCCGAGGGTGTCAGATCATCCGTGCCACCCCATCCATCGGGGACAATGTCGCGAGGATCAATGTAGAAACTGGGAGGAGCCGAATATTTCACCAGTTAGTCGAATTTTCCACTTGGCTGCCCCGGGGTGTCCATTATTTCTACTTCATCCTGCATCATTATCGGAGGACTAGGGAATGTCTCGTGAATGTTCGGGGGTAATGGGTTTTGCCTTCCTTGCCCTTGGTCAGGTGGCGGGTTTCGACTGTTCTGTCTTCGTCCTCCATAATTTTCCCCACCTCTTTCATGGTACCCTAATCCAACAGCACAAGACCTCTGAGGGGCTTTAATGGGGTTTTGAATTCCCTGACCATTTTCTCCAAGGCCGCTACTGGGAACAAAACCATTCCCAACCATCACCCTTCCCACCATAAGGGCAGTATTTGAAACTTCAAGAGTGGGCGGAGGTGAGTCTCAGGATGCATGTATGGTGGACACCAATTCAAATGAGTGGTAACTTGACTTGAACTTGGACTCTGGCTCTACATAGGGTATAGCTGTCTCATGGTAGATTCGATGATCCTCTTCGCCATAGACAGTGACCAATTTCCCCTTGATCACAAACTTCACAGCTTGATGCAGACTTGACGGTACAGCTTCAGTAGTATGAATCCAGGGACGACCCAGAAGAAAGTTGAAGGCAGTGGGGATATCCATTACTTGGAAGGGAATATTGAAAACCACTGGCCCTATTTGCACATCGAGGTGAATCTCCCCAAGCACCTCCTTCTTGATGCCATCAAAAGCTCGCACAGAAGTCTTTGCAGCATGTATCTTGGATGGGTCTACCTTGAGGCAATGAAGAGTGGCTAGTGAACATATGTTCAAAGCAAACCCATTATCAATGAGCACTCAGGACACATGAGAAGCCTTGTTCTTGACAGAAATATAAACTGCTTTGTTATGCCCCTTACCCTTAAGAGGGAACTCCTCATCGGAAAAAGCAATTATGTCTTTGAGAATGATCGATCTCACAAAATCTTCTAGCTTGTTCGCCTTGACCATCTCCAGCACATGAATTTCACTTAGCACATTCATCAATGACTTTTGATGCACAGGGGATGTAAGGAGAGGTTCGAGCAAAGAGATCTGAGCGGGCATCTTTCATAACTGTTCGACCACCTTATACTCGCTTGCTTTGATCACAGCCAGAAACTCCTTAGCTTCTTCATCGGTGATAGGTTTCGCAGGTTAAGCATTGGCTTGGGGATGAGTTCGACCAGACCTTGTGACGAGGTCAACATCTAGATCATAGGACTTGGGGACCGCCTTATTGTTGACATATTAAACCGACGAGGCATTTCAATCACTATCTCTCCATCGGATGCATCTTCAAGTGGGGGCATGTCCAGGAGCGAAGGATCAACTTCTTCCTTATCAGCATTGAGCACAGCTTGCTCCTCCTCTTAATCAATAATGATGTGGAAAATAGTGGAAACTATGCAGTTATGATCACCATAGACGATGATGCCATCATCTACCATCCTGGTGACTCTTTCCTTCACCAGTGACAGAGGAACATCCTCATGATTTGGATAATATCCAGCTGTCAACAGCCCGTTGTAGGCATCTACCACATGCACTTTTGAGTTCTTGATCCCGACTGACTTCAGGCTCCAGGATAGCATTGACTGTACCCTCATGTTCCGATAGTGGATTCTTCTGGACGTTCGGCCGAGTAGTTTGAAATGAGAAGGCCCACATGTCCAAGAGGTTTTGGATCTTGTGCTTGAGGGTGAAACATTTATTAGTTGAATGCCCCAATTCACGCTATGGTAGTCACACTTCTTTATCGAGTCATAGCCTCGAATACTTTCACGGTTAGGATGCTTCGATTCACTAGTAAGCAAACCTTTCTTTCTTAAGATTGTCAGCACTTGGGATGGAGATACGGGGAGAGGAGTGAATTGCCTTCTTACTTGGACAAATGATTGACGGCCGGCAGTTTGTTATTGCCTTTGATTCATCTGGATAGCTGGGGCACGATTGGTTTTTTCTTGGCCATAATCCACATTCACGTCTACAACAGCTTCTTTCTCTTTTTTGACAGTGAATTTTCTACTCGATGGTTTAGTGAACCATCATTCCCTTATCCCCATCTCGATTTGTTCTCCCACGGGAATAAGCTGATTGAAGTTTTCAACGTACGTGCTGCCATCCAGTTACGGAACTCAGATGAGAGGGTTTTGATAAACAACTTCATCAACTTCTTGTCAATAGGCTTAGGAGTGATTTGGGCTGCCAGATTTCGCTATCTCACGACATACTCTTGAATGATTCGTTCCTCTTTTTCTCCATCCTCTCAAGATCCTCTCGGGAAGGTGCAATATCCATGTTGAACTTGTACTGCTTGAGAAATGCGTTAGCCACTTCATTCCAAGTGTCAAGAAGGTTCACATTCTTCATGACATACCAATTCAGTGTAGGCCCAATCAAACTCGCATGGAACAATTGGATCATAAGAGGCTCATTCTTAACATACTGGGCCATACGCATGTGGTACATCTACAAATGAGCTTTTGGGCAGGAAGTACCATCATACTTCTTAAAATCCAGCATTTTGAACTTCTTTGGCATCTTGACCTTCTCATACACGGATAGGTCGAATGGGAGTGAATTCTGGGACTCTTGCAGTTGTTTCAGTTTTTCCTTCAGCTTTGCGAAGCGTTCATCCTGTTCCACCTTAGGGACATTATTTGGCTTTGCCTTTTCAGCGGTGATCAATGGTGGATCGTCTTCCAGGTCAGGCATGTGATCATTACCCATTTGAGCCTTCGAGACAACTATCTCGAGGAGAGCAGGTGCAAGAATCATATTTGCTCGGAGGGATTGGATTTGAGTCGTTATAAACTCCATGGAGGCAGCTAACTGTTGGAGTTGACTTTCCATAGTGGAGATACAATCACGCATTTCGAATTGGTCGGCCATTCTAGCTTTTAATCGCATAATGATGGCCGAGCGTGGAGGATCCCTTATCACCTAATTGATAAAATATGAATACACATAAGCACTTTATATAAAATAATGCCGGTCCATGACGAAAGTCTAACTGCTTTTATTCATTAATGAAATTATTTGACATTAACAATGTAAAGAAACTTGCAAGGCCCTAGACAAATAAACTAATCAAGTAAATGACTTAACTTGCTAAACATTAAGCTAAAAACCAAATAGGTTCAAGCCATTTTATTTGGCCCGATCTATAAACACATGGGAAGCCAACGCTCAAGATAATTGCCTCTTCTCCTTAGCATCCTTATTGGCTTGCTCCTCAAGTTCTTCAGTCTTCCTCTTGTAACGATTAAGCTCCGCTTGCTGAGTGGGCTTTTCAGTCACATCTGGCACCTTTGGGAGATACTCGGTCGGGACTTGTGCTGACGGATGTATCGAGCCGTGGCATAGTAAGTCTTTTCTTTCCCCTCAAGCTCATCTTTAGGCAAGCTCAACTTTTGATTGCGACATGCGAGCCAAGCTCGTTCGATGCAGCGAAGCTCCCTTTTATGATCACCATCCTTGGCAGTGAATCGAACTTGGAACAAACCCAACTTGAGAGGGGGTGGTAGGTCCTAAACAACTCGATACTGACAGGCCACTCGGAGTGGGTAGTAGGAAGTGGCACTGGTGATCCCCAATAGCGGGATCGGCTCATTATCGCCATGAGAGAGACATGCCTCGAAAACTTGGAACCATTTAGCATACCATAGGAAAATCCTAGTATTAAGATTTTTCAACAATTTGATCAATTTTGAGTAAGAAAGATTTGAAGTTCGATCTTGATGATTTTTAAATACCTCGATATGGTGATGAGAATCAGTGACATTAATAATATTCACGCGAATATCGATCTTACTCATATGAGAAAAGAACCAGATTTGTAAAAGTTCAATTGTTGCACGAAAGGTTTTATCTTCATCTTCCTTAAATCAGGTGAGTGACAAAAATGTTTCAACTAGAATAATGTTGACAAAACTAATCCTAGCACACACTTGTTTGACCACCCATGTGACATAAGGATTAATAGCGCCTTTACAAAGAGGAAAAACAATAAACCCGAAGAAAGCTAGGAGGAAGATCCTACTTTTTAAGAGAGTGTTAGCACTAGCAAAACTCTTATCTAGGAAAGAAAAATGACATGCAAGACAATTATCTTTCAGCACTCTTTTAATTAGATCCTTATCCATTATAAGAAAATCAGATAAAATTGATTATGGTTCTAATTCAAGGGGTGGATTTATTAATTCCAATTCCAAAGGTTTTCCTATGGCAATGCTGTATTTTTCCAAGGTCGGAGTCAGCTCGTGCTTACCAAAGATGAACGTTGATGTTCGGGGGCTCTAAAAATGAGGAAGTGCTTGCATGACGCCACTCTGGACATTGATGTCGAGGAGGGGAACAAGGCGACCAAGTCTACCTTCCACATAGCTTTGACCATCGTGGCCTAGACGATCCCACCATGATTTGAGTTCAACTTTTGGTGCAGGCACAAATCGAATGTCGAATATTCCCATTGTTTATAGACCAAGATTCGACCAACCTAATGTCATGGACCGACCAAAGACATAATAAAGTAAGTAAATTGCAAGAGGAAAGGGTAGGGAGCTTACTTCGCAAGACAATTAAAGCAACCACATAGACAAGCGCATGAAATGTGGGGTTCGATTTCTAACTAGGAAGGCTAAGCAAAATGGAGTTAAAAGGGTGGGATGACTTAGTTGCAGCCTTGCATACTAAGTCAAGTCCTCCTAACTCCGGTTCAGTCAAGAATGATAACCCAATGTGACGCAACCTCGCGAGCAGAAGTAAATACTTTTAACACCAAGAAAAAACTTTCAGGATTGAGTTGGGCAACCTCTACTACGCGGCCTCGCAGTCGAAGTCGTATCCAACTCAATACCATCCTAAGTGTCCTAGTGCGGCCCAGGTCCGGTGGTAGGTTGTGTGTGCAAAAGTGTAGTGCAAAATGCAAAGCATGCACAACAGTTTATATCAAGCAACACTTCATATTGAAAGTAAACCATGCATTCCTACACCTCCCTACAAAACAAAGGTTAGCTAGCAATCACTACTTCCCTTATACCTCCCAATCTGCAAAAACATTTAACATCTAAATGTTAGGGATGTACTTGGAATCCTTGTTGCCAAACAAAAACATTTAAAAAGAAAAAAGAAAATTGGCCTAAGTCCACCAAGTGTTTTAACACAAGTCCCCATCAGAGTTGCTAAGCTGTCGCGACCAAAGTTTTGGGTGAACTACCTAGAGTTTGGCTAATGGATTGTTAAGCCTAGACTTAACTCGGGCTCTCCCAAGCCCATACCAATTCGTGACTTAGGTTCAAATTTTAATATGCAATTGATTTTTAACTAGGAGTCGCCACTAATTTATTTTTTGTGGGTCGATTAGAAACCCAAGTAAAGTAACGTAAGATTTACTTTACTCCTACGAACCAGAGATCATGGGTATGAGGACTTGGTTACATTAGATTTCTCTAATGCCCTTTCGGTACCATTATTTTATTTTCAAAAATGTTTTTGCAGACAGCTTAAATAGATTTTAAATCTATTTCCCTAACATGTGAGGCGATTATGCGGGTGCGCAATCCATCAATTTAACACCCAAGAAAGTAATGAATAAATTGCAAAACTTACCTCAAAGTAACGAAAGCATTTGCAATGTTAAATTAGAATCCACATCAACAACCTTAGATATGATTTCTAATTAACACGCAATTTATTTCTTCTTTTTTTCACTTAATTAATGAAAATCATGTAGTATGCAATGCAATACTAACTCAATGACCTAATTCTAATGACATGTAATTTCTAATTAAATTGGCCTAGCAAAAATACTAAATGGCATGTATCTCAATGAATCTAACCCTAATGACGTGCATATGACATTTTTCTTTTCTTTTTCCTTAAAATAACGCAATCTATCCTAGAGATTGAAACTAATTTATTCTAAGACATTTTTTGTATTTTTTGTGAAATCGAAATTAGAAAAATGTGAAAATTATCTAATTAGATTAAGATCCTATTCAATTTGTATTAGGAATTAGGTTGAGCTAAATCCTAATTTAAACTAAAATATTATCTTAACCAAAATAATCCTAAAATGCAATCTATTTAAGAAAATGCCTAAACTTATAATAAATTAAGAAAAATATTATCTAAAATTAAACTAAGTGCAATTTAACCCTAATATGCCATGACGTGCAAAATATGCCCCGTAATTCTACATGACATATGCATGATGATTTTTTTGGCTTTTCCTTTGTTCCAAAATTAAAATTTAACATGCAATTCAAATAATAATAAAACTAGCATCCTAAATGAATGTACCTTTTTTGTTTTTTTTTCTTCATGATTCAAGATAAAATTCATATTCTAAATATGCAAGATAATAAAAAAAACAAACCTAATCCTAATTCGAACATTTTTTATTTATTTTGAAATTAACAATTGCCAAATAATTAAACATGCAATTCAAGTTAAAAAAACTAGCAACCTAAATTAATTGATTTGATTTTTTTATTTTTTATTTTTTATTTCAAAAATTCATGATAAATAGAATGTTTTACCTAATTATGCAAATAACCCTAAAATATGCAATATTCTAACTCAGACATATCTCAAGATAAATAAAAACAATTAAGTCCATTCAAAATTACCCCAAAAAGGATATCACAGATTGTTCAGATCAAGGGATAATATTTCGCTAGTAAAATCGATAAATTGATCTTAAGCCTTAAAGATCAAAATATCAATTTTATTCCCACTTGATTAATTATTTCATCTAAAGCCTTATAGATGAAATAAAAAATCCTGGCGCGGTTGCGAATCAGGTGATATATTGAGATTTTCAATTATGCATAGATAGGTATTTCAACCAAAGAAAACAACATATAAAGAAATAATAATAATAATAATAATAATAATAATAATAATAATAATAATAATAATAAAGAAGAAGAAAAACCAAAACTTGCCTAATAAAGTAAAGCAAAAATACCTAATATAATTATTTTCTTTTCTCTTTTCTTTAAAAAAAAAAAACTTTGGCCTTCGGTTTTAGGGAAGTCGCCGAAGAGAGGGATTGACGGCGGATCTCCGGCGGAGGTTCAGCAGGTAGCGACGGTGAGCAAGCAGTGAGCGGGTCGACGTCACGGGTTTGGGTCTCTTAGTGTCGTGCGGAGGAGGACGACGGGGCGGAACAGCGTAACTGGTGTTGCGAGTTGGACAGAGGCGGAGGCACGCGACAAATGGGCGACTGGCTTGGGCATTTGGAGGACTCCGGCGGCAAGGATTGGTGTGGCGGGGCGAATCGGCATCTGGATCTCGAACCGGTGAGTGAGGCTTGGGCACGACTGCTGTAAGGGATCTCAGATCTGCCGGCGTCGAGGACAAGATTGGGGGTGCAACTGCCCGGCGACGTTGACAAAGACGCGGCGAGACTGGGCACGATCGAAGGTCGGCGTCGACGGAGAGGCGGCATTGCGAGCTTCGGGCGTCGGCAGGGTCGCAAACAGAGATGCAGCGCCGGCATGGCGCCGGCAGGGTTGGGGGGGAACCCTCGGGAAGATGAACAGTCCCGATTAGGATTTTCCCCTCATTTTTAATTTTTTTATTATTTTTTCGAAAAAACTCTCCCCCTCATTTTTTCAAAATTTTACTCTAAAAATCAACCTTTTGCCTATTTTGCTCTCAAAATTTGCCTATCGTTTTCTGTACCTCATCACACCTTTTATAGGGTAAAAAATTGAATCATTATTGCATATTTCGTTTCCAATTTTGTTCGTGAAATATTCTCTTTTGCATTTCTGCATATTCCATCCAAAAATAATTCCCTTTTCACGCAAAGTACACCCCCAGTGTATATTACCCGAATATGTGAAAAATCTGAACATAATATGTGAAAAATCCTCCTTTCACTAATGGCCTAAAATAAAATAAAACAAAATAACAATAAAAATAAAAATAAAATGTTTTTAAACTATATGCCATGTGTGTTTTTTTTTTTAATTCATTTAAAAAAAAACCCCCCAAAAATTTAGGTGTCAACAGAAGCCGTTTTCCAACTAGGAGCAACAAAAGCCCTAGGGCTTGATGGAATGAATAGGCAATTCCATAAGACCTATTGGGAAGAAATCAAGGAAGATATGCTTCACCTGGTCCGGAACTTCTTTGACACAGGTACCCTTGAACCAAACTTGAATTTGACTCATATTTCTCTAATTCCTAAGGTTAAAAATCCTTAGGAAATCAGCCAACTTAGACCTATAAGTCTCTGCAATTTCAGCTACAAAATTATATCAAAAGTGATGGGTAATAGGCTAAAACCATGGCTCCAAGAGATAATAGCAACAGAACAAAGCACCTTTGTGCAAGGCCGGCAAATTCAAGATAACATCCTCATAGTCCAGGAAGTGCTGCATCAAATGAGGATTAAAAAGAGAATGAAGAAATTCCAAGCCATTCTTAAACTAGACATGCAGAAGGCGTACAACATGATTGAATGGGACTTCTTGAGAGCTTGTATGCTGAAAATGGGCTTTTGCGAACGATGGGTCAACCTAATCATGAAGTGTGTCACAATGGTATCGTTTTGCGTGAAAGTGAATGGAGAACCCACGCAAGTTTTTTCCCCCACACAAGTCATTGGACAAGGAGACCCACTATCACCTTACCCATTTATATTAGTGGAAAATGTGTTATCATGGTTGATGCACAAAGCACAAGCGGATGGAAGCTTAAGGGGAATCACTCTAAATAGGCACTGCCCAACATTATCCCACCTATTATTTGCTGATGATGCTATCATCTTTTTGGATGGAACGGTTAGAGAATGTCAAAGCCTGACAGCAATTCTAAACCAATACTGTTATGCAACGAGTCAAGTTGTCAATTTAAATAAATCTGGAATCGCTTTCAGTAATGGCTATCCACAGAACTTGAAGGGGAATATGGCTCAAGAACTATGCGTCCCGATTATAGAGAAGACCGGGAAGTACCTTGGAATACCATATGACTTGGGTTAGTCCAAGAAAGACATGTTCACTTGGATTTTGGCTAGAATCAATATGAAGATGGAAGGATGGAAAGAAAAATTTCTCTCAAAAGCAGGTAAAGAAATATTGATAAAAAGTGTAGTGCAAGCTCTCCCCCAATATGCCATGTCGATTTTCAAGATACCAAACTCTATTTGTAATGCTATAGAGAGAAGAGTGGCATCTTTTTGGTGGAAACAAAGCGATGTTAGAAAGGGCATGCATTGGAAAAAATGAGAAGTGATGAAACTCTGGAAAGATGAAGGAGGCTTAGGCTTCAAAGATTTGCAAACCTTGAATAAAGCCATGTTGGGTAAACAAGCCTGGAGATTATATCAGAATCCTTAAGCATTGTGGAGTCAGATTTTTAAAGGTATATACTTCCCGGATGGAGAATTTTGAAAAGCCAAAAGAGGACTTCGACCTTCCTGGGGTTGGCAAAGCATCTTAACATGGAGAGAAGATATTGAGCCCGAACTTAGATGGGTAGTGAGGGATGGTAACACTATAAAAATCCGCGAGGACAAATGGCTACCCTCTGGCATAATTGGTGGGCCGGTAAATAGGGATGAGCCATCTATTGCTGCGCCTCCTTCTGAGATCGACGTGGAAAGTGAGGGGAAAATTCTCTCATTGCTTGTCCCCATCTGTTGCTGCACCTCCTTCTTTCACAACGCCATCAACGGCTTGCTCGCAATCCATCAAATTCGTCGTGTCCAATCCTCGCTTGGTGATCAGCAATAGCAGCTTGCTACACCTCAACGCGTTCCACCAGTCGACTCGCAATTTAGCATTGGTTTTCAGATGATTGTTCATGCACCATGGAGCCCTATTAATCCCAAAGGCATTCAGTTGTCGTTGCTACCCTAGTTTGCCCACTTGTCCTTGCTGGCCTCACCCTTGATAGCCGTGTTGTGAGTTTTGTAGACCATCAACTTGATTAATTCGATTTTTTCATATATTGCTGCCTAATTTGTAATATTGTTATGATGTTTGAATTTTTGTTCGATATTAGCATATCCAAAAAAAAAAAATTGAATTCCCGTGAATTTATAAATTTTCTTAACTTCACAACATGCATATAATCGTTAATCCAATCTCATGTCCAAGATATGATTTATGTTTGCACATAAAATCGTCAATCTGATCTCATACCCAAGATACGATTCACAATTGCACAAAAAAGTTAGCCTATTTGATTTCATGCCCCCTCATCAATTTGATTCCAAAAGTAGATGGATATGGACAACTCTTGTGTGATTTGGCACCATATTTGATGTGGATTTGCTTTATTTCTATATTTGTTTGATTTGAATTGATTTTGCTTCTATAAAGAAAAATCCAAAAAAGATTAGACAATAAATCGAAATAGGTTTTCTTTTTAGATAATGTTGCACATTTAGAGTAATTTACAATTATGAATTTAATAAATACCAAAATTATATATTTTTTAGAATAAATTATATTTTCTTTTCAAGGACATTTTGCATGTTTAAATATAAGGTATTTTTAAATTCAACTTTTAAAGAAGAAAGCATAAAAATTATCATGCGTGCCATGCAGGCTTAGTTTGCGTATTGCACATCATTTTGTAAATTGCATGTTTAAGATCATTTAAATATGCGACATGTTAGGATAGTTACATTTAATATTTCCCTATCATTAGTTTAGGTCATTTAATGAACTTCGTGTGAGATATAGTTTGCATGATAGATTGCATATTACGTGTCATTTTAGTTAGACATTTTTGCACGTCATTACATTACACGTTGATTATGTTTCATTTGAATAAGTGAAAATCCCAAAAAAAATTGAGTGTTAATTAGAAATAACATCTACAATTGATGATGTGATTTTTAAGCTAAAACTGTAGATGCTTTTGTTGCTCCAAATAAGTATTTCCTTCCTATGCTCGCAATTTATTTATTGCTTTGTTTTATTAAGTATTATATAATAGTTGTGCACCCGTATGATCATCTCACATGTTAGAAGTAACTTAAAATCAATGTAAATTGCCAACAAAATATTTTTTTTAAAATAAAAGAGTAAATGTATTGAAAAGGTGTTGAGAAATATAGCATAATTAAGTCCCCAAACTCATTTAATCTCTAGTTCGTAAAAGTGAAATAATTTTCCATTATTTTACTTGAGTTTTTAATCAACCCACAAAAAATAGATTAGTGGCAACTCCAAATTTAGATCAATATGCATTTTAAGAACTGTCGCGACCTAATTTTTTCGATGGGTGAAACACCTAAAACTAGGTTAATGGACTGCTAAGTTTTTTTAAATTTAGCTCGGGCTCTCCCAAGCCCATACCAAATCGCGACTTTAGTCTAAACTTTTTAAACATGCAAAATACTATCTAGTAGTCGCCACTAATCTGTTTTTGGTAGGTCGATTAGACACATAAGCAAAATAATGGGTGAATTATTTTACTCCTACGAACCAGAGACTAAGGGTACGGGGACTTGGTTACACTAGACTATCATAGTGCCCTTTCGGTACCATTTCTTTTTAACTTTCAAAAATGTTTTGCAGGCAGCTTGATTTGATTTTAATTCATTTTCCTAACGTGTGAGGCGATCATGCGAGTGCACAAACCACCAATTTAACACCCGAGAAAGCGAATAAAATAATGCAGGACTCACCTCAAAGCAACGAAAGCAACTGCGTTGTTAGGTCAGAATTCATATCAATAATCCTAGATATGATTTTTAATTAATAAGCAATCACTCAATTTTTTGTTTTCACTTTATTTAATGAAAGTCGTGCAATGCATGCTACTAATTTAACATGAAATGATATGACGTGGCAATATGACCTAAACTATATAACATGAATAAGCATGCAATCTATCTTAAAGCATGAAATGAATTTATTCTAATTTTTTGTATTTTCCATGAAATTCGAAATTAAAGAAATGCAATAATTAAATATGCAATTTAATCAAATGACCTAGTTCTAATGACGAGCAATGAACTTAGCAACAATCACTAGATGACGAAAATTTCATAAACCTAATCCTACATGTCTGATTTACTAAACCTATATGCTCAGGTAGAATTTTGATTTTTTTTTAAAATAATTAATTATTAAATAAATATTAAATATAAACTATCAACAAAATAAAGCAAGAAAGGATTAAAATAATCGAAAAAATAACCTATTGTCTCACAGGTCAAATTAACGGTTATTCTAACCCTAATTATCACAACAAGGAGATCAAAACAATTACAAATCTGATCAGAAGTCCTACGGACCAAATTAAATAATTATTGTGATTTAACAATTAAAATTTCACCAAAAAGTCCAAAAATTAATATAATAAAAAAAATGATCCGATGTCTCTCGGATCAAATTAATAATTACATTAATTTCAGACAAAATCCCTACGGATAATGCATACAAAATGCACAAATATTAACATTGACAAACCATATTCTAACTTAAACAATAATAACAAAATTTAAAACACAATAAAATAACATAAAATAAGCAAAAGAAAGAAATAAAAATAAAACTAAAGGAGGGGAATTGCAGCAACGTTGGTGGGCATATGGCTAGTTCTTGATTTGATCATTTGCTAGTCTCCTCCGAGAACTTTTTGAGTGGACGCCCCCCTTCTCTTGTCGCTTCTCTCTTGTCAATTATGGTGGAATATGGAATTGTGTGGCCTTTTGTTCGGCATTGAATTACCTGTGACCACAACATCAAAACAAAACAAAGTAAATTAGGTGAAAATATGGGGTAAACAACTTTAATAGGGAGAGAAACAACCCAGTTTTATCACAGTGAAATCACTGGATGGCAATCAGCGCTTAGGTACGTTGGCCACTTCGATGTCTCACTGCTGGAATTATCGTCGGAGATGTAGGAGTTTAATCTAGGCAAGAAACAAAAATAAAATCACCTTAGTGCGAATAGCAAATTGAAATTGCACACAATCAAACTTTAAAAAAACAAAAAAAAAAAAAGCTCGACTTAGCTTTAGGCTTGTCGTCAATATCCATGAAGCATGATGAACATGGACGTCAAGAGGACAGGTCTCTCTCCAGTTTTCTATCTTCACTATTTTCTCCTCTGTTTTTAAACAATCGCTTCGCTCCCGCAATGTAGACTCATAGAGGAAAGCCACGATGGTGACACGGACACCTCTCTCTATTTTTTTTCCCCTTGTGAGCTCCACTCTCCTCCTCTTTTTCACAAAATTTGGTCTCCTTTTATAGTGGTTCCGAGCAGCTGCTTTGTATGGCATATTTCAAACTTCCATCTTTTGTTGCATCAAATCAAGCGTGCAAATCGAAATGTGATTTCGTAATCAGCTCGATTTTACTTGATTCCTTCCATTTTATCAAAATCCCTGCCCTTTTATTCATCTGATTTCTTTGATCGAGAATTTTCTTCCACACTTATTATGATTTGAAAATTCGTCGAAGCAAAGATTGCTAATCAGAATTTCCACATTCCATTCATAACCAAATCATATTGATCTTCCCCTTATTTTCCTTTTGTTCAAAATGCAATTTTATTTTTCTAAAATTAGGTGTCAACAAGAACCTAAATACTAAGTTGTGAATTGCTATGGGCTTGGGTGAGCACAAATTAAATCAAGACTTAATAATCCATTAGTTGAACCCTTAGTGGATCTGCTTGCTTCGAGGTAAGATCGCAATAGACTCAAGTCCTGAATGTATTCATTCATATGTTCAAATTCACATTAGACTCCCTTTCTGAATGTATTCATTTGGTTGTTTAGATTCACATTCAGACTCACTTCCAGAATATATTCATCTGTTTGCTCATAATCGATTTCTGAATATCTCCAATTTCTAAGTATATCCATTCATTGAATATGATCACATATTGCCTCTCACCCAATTATTTGGCTAATGCATTTTATTGAATCGAGGAATATGCGTTGTAATGCTTATAAATGGGGAGAAGTGCCAAAAAAGTCATAAACCTTTTGCCTTTATGCCGAATTAGTCTTAAAACTTTTTTTGGTGCCGATTCAGTCCTAAACATTTTTACGTTGTACCAATTCAGTCCTTTCCGATCAATTTTGGCCGGATTTTGCTGACTGGACGGCGGCCGGCTGATGTGGCCTGATCGGCGCTGACATGAACAACTTTTAATAATATTTTAATATTTTTGAATTTTTTATTTTTATTTTTTTTATTTTATTTTTTTATTTTTTGTCTTTTTCCTTTGGCCAGTCACCGAGGTCCGGTGACCAGCCAAAGCCGAAGGCCGGCGAGGGTGAGGCCGACCTCGCCGGCCACCTCGCGAGCAAGGGTCGAGCCTCGCCAGCCATGGGCGAGGCTCCCCCTCGCTAGATTTGATGAGGCGAGCCTCGCCCATGGCCGGCGAGGCTCAACCTTGCCAGATCCGGCCATGGGCGAGGCTCCCCCTCGCCGGCCATTGGCGAGGCTCACCTCGCCGGATCTGGCGAGGGGGAGCCTCGCCCATGGCCGGCGAGGGAGAGCCTCGCCCATAGCCGGATCTAGCGAGGTCAAGCCTCGCCCATGGCCAGCGAGGCTCGACCCTCGCCCACGAGGTGGCCAGCGAGGTCGGCCTCGCCCTCGCCGGCTTTCAGCTCTGGCCGGTCGCCGAACCTCGGTGACCGGCCGGAGGAAAAAGACAAAAAAATAAATAAAAATAAAAATAAAAAATTCAAAAATATTAAAATATTATTAAAAGTTGTTCATGTCAGCGCCGATCAGGCCATGTCAGCCGGCCAATGTCCAGTTAGCAAAATCCGGCCAAAATTGGTTGGAAGGGACTGAATTGGCACAACATAAAAAGGTTTAGGGCTTAATCGGCACCAAAAAAAGATTTATGACTAATTTGGCACAAAGGCAAAATGTTTAGGACTTTTTTGGCACTTTTTCCCTTATAAATGAGTGTATACCATTGCTTGCATGAGAATAATATGTTTTCCATCATATATGAATTAAAGGTGATGATGATCAGTGTATCAAATGCCTCGAAGAGTTCGGGAGGAGAAGTAACGAACCTAGTGCATGTGTTTGTGCATATATAAACGCATATGAGTCTCATGTCAAGGAAGGAACTAATTGGTGGTTACATTGCGTCAAAATATGTTATGACATCCACACGTGTCTAAGTGAAATGATGTCGTTATTAGATTTCATTGACATATGATAGTAGGAAAAGTAAACTATTTGTACCATGTTAAGTGGTAAGGTGATTTTTTAATCTTAAAATTAAAGATTTCATTTAGTGGGCTTTGGCTCACTACCTTATATTTTAGAAATATAGGATGGATCACTCATCATCAATGCCTTTTTGGGGTTCCTATGCATCACGAGTGTGTCTACGAGAATGTGCTTATACTTAGGTTGGAAGTTATATACATTTGGTGTACTTCTACTAAATGGGTCAACGTGGAGCTCCTAGAGTGGGTTCTCCACCGTTTTGTTGCTTGGTATATAAACTTCGAGGGCGATTTGATTGGACCGTTGACGGACTTTGATGGTGAAAGAAACAATCAAGGGGTGAAGTTGTCGACTCTTAGTGGATAGTTTGACTTTTGTACATGCAAACTTCTGGACGTGAGAGAAGTATTTGTGATAGGTGACCCTATCCCTTCCAAGGTATTAAAAATTTTGTGAGTTGTATGAGATATCGTTTTGGGCTTGTAAATTTGATGTTAGTATTGTTAGAGTATGTCTTGAGTTCGAGCCCGCTAAGTGAATCCGATCCAAATTAAATTGCTTGGTACGTGAAAGTTGAAAAACGAATAATGTAGATATTGTTTATGTATCGGATCGGCTGAGTTTGAAAAGTCCAGCTCGGATTTTGAATGCACACGGAAGTTTCCTTGGCGAAGAGAGGAAATAAATAATAAAAAAAATAAAAAAAGGAAAGTCCAACTTGGACTTGGATCGAGTGAATATGGGTTCCGAACATGGATTTCCTATTTCATGTTGTCTTCGGCCCCTGCAGGTCTTATTTTGGGCAATATATATATATGGCCAGGGTCAAAATAGGATGAGCGTCTCTGTATGAGTACTCAAGAAGCGCTGTGCACGTTCTTGAAGCGCCGTTTTTCACGAGTGCTTGGCAGTGGGCGTCTTCGTGGAATTACATTGACAATACAAGTGTCTGTAACTGATTAAATCTTGTAGTAGATTTGTTAATTCTTTCGTGAGATTGAGAGATTCTCTCGAGAAGAATTATGAGACTAAATACTGTATGAGTTAGTAGGTGTAATCGAGGCTTGGGAAATACTAAAAGTATTTGAATGACTCGAGTGTAATTGTACTTTCTATTGTATCATTTGATCTATAATGAAATTCATTACTACTGTCCTATGGACGTAGGTCATTATGATTGAACCATGTAAATCGGATGTCTAATCTATTTTCTTTATTATGTCTATTTTATTATTCATTCGCTTACTTTTGCGGCAAATATATAGATAGACTTTCTTTTATGGTATGTTGTGAGTATTTTGTAGTATATATGCATGCAATTAATCAAAGAAGAATCTAAATAGAAATGACACGTGTCACGCGTGACGTTCTAGGGGCATCTCAATGAAGTTCCAAGCATTATTTCTAGTATTCCAAATCCGTGTATAAGAAGTTTTGGATACAAAACTCAACTTTAGTACGGCTTTTCACTCATAAGCAGATGGACACTTAAAGAGATGACTGTTTGAGGGTATCGTCGGAGGAAATAATTTACAGAACCACTAGGGACGGCCAAGTCCAGCATGATCTTCTTAGTGCCGTTAATCAAAATCGGAGGTGGAGCTCGCACTTGTCGAGCTTGGATTTGGGGAGGATCTCAACCCGGGACACGATCGCTTTGGCGAGCTTGATTGCAATATTCTGAACCAGTGAGTGCGGAGTTCTGGCTGGTCGATCGCTATCGTTGAGTTGATGGGGTTTGATGGTGTCGATGGGTGAAGCGAAAGCCAAGCCATTGCTCGAATGGTATCTAGTAATAGCAGTGGGAAGACCTGTTTTGTATTTATCGGTCCACGGCCTTTCACTTTCCGAAGTGAATTATCAGCCTCTCTTTGCAATAAACGCAGTACTGCTACTTTCCGACCTACAAAAAGTATAACATCAGCGTTCATCTGTGTATTCATCAAATAAAGCGAAATTCCTGTGAAACTCGAAATTTAGAAGTGCTCTGAGCTTAGCAAATCGCATGAAATCATCCGATAATTTTTGTACCATATAGATGGGACTCATCTGGTTAACAACAAATCCAAACCCAGAAGTGTTTCCAGGCAGAATGGGTCCCCGCGTGACAGCCTCTCCACTCTGCAAAGCCAAAAGCTTTCTCTATAAACACTAAATTCTTTCTCCGCTAATGAAACCTAACAATATAGTTTCGACAGAACTCGTGAGTTCCCTCCTGCTGGACCATAAGTTTCCCCTGTTCCCTCCCGTTTGAACGGGAGAGACAATATTATAAATGTGTTTGCGATTGTGGCAATCAAATTGAATTGGGTTAAAGATTAAAGATTTGAAACGGTTTAAAAGTTTATGGCCATATTAAAGATTTGAAACAAGTTCAAAATCAATGACCTCATCTATAATTGAAATTAGAATCAAGAGCCACATCAATGATCTAAAGTGAGTTCGAAATCAATGATAGCATTAATGATTTGAAATCAATTTGGAATCAACGGCTATATTAAAGATTTGAAATGATTTCAGTACCATATTAAAGATCAATTTTGGGAATATTAATGTTCTAAAACGTTTTAGAATCTAACAAACAAATTAATGTTATGAAACGATTTCAAATTTAATGGTCAAATTAAAGTTATATAATGGTTACAATGTTAATGTCCAAAATAAAGTTCTATAATGGTTATAAAATTAATGTCCATAATAATACTCTGTAATGGTTATAAAATTAATGCCTATAATAATACTCTGGTTATAAAATTAATGCCATAAATGTATGAATTCAAACAAATTGATCTAATTATTGCTAGAAGTTCAGGACATTCAATTCGGCATTGTCATGTGAAGTTTTATAGTACGAGAGGGGGTACACTCATGTACGATTCTTATCTACCATCTTCAAAAAGAATCTTCACATTCGCTTCACGAGTCCTCCAAATACTCAATTGTAGGAAAATCTTAATTTCTTCTTTCTCCCTCTCCCCCCTTGTTCAATCACTTGGGGCCGCTGCCGTCGATCATCCAACGAAGCGACAGTCGGCATTTGCGCTCAATAGTTCCATTGCCCACTTGTTTCTCTTCTCCCTCATTGATCCCTTCTTGGGTGCGTTACGCCGAATCTGCCCCCCTCCCCCCTTCTTTCTCTCATGGTTGACAAGGGCCTCCCTCACAACATTGATTCTAGGTCGACCCAAGGTAGTGGAACTCAAATTGGATTCAATTTGGGGCCTCAAAGCTCCCGAGACTGGGTTTTCGCAATAACATAAAAGTGTGTCTTTACCAATCTAACTGGGGTTCAAGATAGTGAAGGAACTAGACTGAAAAAAAGGCGCATTCTAACTATAAGATATCGAATAAAACCTTTGCTGGAACTGAAATTGGTAATTCCATAGTAATAAAGCGGTAATGATAATTTCAGTGATGAATGTTACATTTATGATAAACGTAGAAATACTAATGACAGGGGCAGCTTCAGTATTAAAATTAGCAGGAATGCCATTGATTTCACTTTTAGAGAAAAATCTACTGATTTCGTTTGACTCAAAGGTAAAGGTGGGTGAGTGGGTGGTTGAGAGAGAGAGAGAGATGATGCAAGCTAGATCCGAGGGAGAAGACCCTGAGAAGAGATAGTGGAGGAGTGTAGACAGCTAGGATTTTCCCTTGTTGGTGTCTAAATTGACAAGATATGAAAATCCAACGACTAATTAGACGGTGACAACGTATGAATTCCGAGTGGGGGGTAGGATTCCCTCACCGCCCCTTCAGTTTCACTTATTGAAAATGTAAGTTGAACTTCATTTGGCAAGTCTATCACTCAACTCAACACTTTGGTTCTCATTGTAATAATTTTGCAAAGTTTTAGATTGTCCATCGCCACATTACATAGATTGCACATATAAGTTAAGGATTTATGGTAGAAAATGAATGACTTAGAAAATATTTTCAAAATTTAATCGTTTGTATTGCTTACAAAAATGATTGAATGAAAAATATTTTTAACATGCATGAAAATGTTTAGACGCCAATTACAATTGATGAGGAAAACATTATTCATTAACTAATTTTTCAAGCGATATAAAAATCACTTTAAAAATATATATATTTTAAATTATTCATCTTTTTTCGAAATAACCAGAGCCCAACATAGTTGAGATAAATGAAGTGTCTCTTTTTAATCATTTAGATTGCTTCGCGCACTCGGGTAATATGAACCCAACCGTTGAGATAGATCTGATGAGAGTCAGATGCATGGAAAGTATTGCTCTCCTTCACGACGAAATTCCAAAAAAGGCACTTGAGCGATTGTGCAGAACAAGGGTCACGTGGAGAAGTCATGTCATCCTCCCCCTCTTCCAGATCATTTTCCGATACGACACTGTTTGTGGAGAACGCTCTGCATACGACAGTCCCGTGGTAATTTACGCACGCCGCCGCTTCAGATTACCAACAGCCACGCACGCTGTCACGTGGGCTTTTTAATGGCCATTTGAACGGAACGTAGTTTCTAGAAATTGACACAAATTTGAGGTAATGGTGGGACGAAAAATAGTTAGGGATATTGGCATCCGACCAGAAAAAAGTTGACAATTTTTGCTGTGATTATCCCTTTCCGACTGAGAGAGTCAACATTGTGTGAGGCAACTACATGCAGTGATCAATAAAGTGTGATCGAATATTACATCTTGTCT
Source organism: Eucalyptus pauciflora (assembly GCA_007663325.1). NCBI lineage: Eukaryota > Viridiplantae > Streptophyta > Magnoliopsida > Myrtales > Myrtaceae > Eucalyptus > Eucalyptus pauciflora. The sequence goes on along the minus strand of VMYD01000349.1, from coordinate 1,712,952 downwards.
TAAAAATTGAACGAGTAGAGACAAACTCACGCCCTCATTCGATATTGCCATGAAAATTTCTTTGGTTTGGTGAATTAGTTAATTTGCTCTCAAGCTAATCCAAATGACTCTAAAGGAGAATATGGATGATTAGTAATCACTCGAAATGTTGACCCAAGTAAGATTCCTAATGAGGATTTCATTCACACGGCGCATGCTTGAAAAATGATGCACTTAAAGCAATATCATTGATTAACCCAAGGGATTGACTCATTGATTGAGAAGTACGATCAATACTTATACAAATTAGGCATGCGAGATGAATTCGGTGTAATCAACTCTATGTTTGAGCACTCGGCAAAAATTTCGGCTCTTGTTCCATGCAGTCTATGAGGTTGGTGGGATATTTCATGGGTTTGGAGTTTATCTATCTAAAAGGTTTTGCGCATCTTTAACCAAAAAGAATAACATAGGACTGTAGAGTAATCCAACATGACTTACCATAAGAAATGAGATATTATGACCTACTTACACCATGATGTGGACTGTAGGAAGATATATATATCTAAGCAATCACGTCATACTCAAGTACCTTAAAAGAGTTTACTATACTATTTCTAATTCAATTTTTGCTATTTTTTTTAAGTTAAATCTCAGCTAAAACAAGATGCGATCGTTAAGATATCGTAGTCCATTATCTACAGAATCTCAATTTTATATATTATGGAAACCATATCTTATGTTTACTAGTTGAACAAAGAGGAATGGTTGTAATGCAGCAAGTTCCAAATTTCATGCCATGCAAGCAATTAATTAGCCTTAAAAATTCTTTTAAGGGGGGGTCATACCATAATGAGATGGCGTGATCCGCTAGTCTTTGTTAGTGAAAGTCAATGTTTCATCAACAGGAGAGTTGGCGAACCTAGGTGAGGAAGTGACAATTTTCCCTTACAGTCAATATCTCTCTAGACGAAAAATCCTTCTTTGACTACTTCTGAATTGTTTTCTTTGTTTATTGCTGTTCCTAGTGACATAGGCGGGGTTAGTTTTGATAAGAAATTTACTATCATGCTAATTGGGAAAAAGGAATGTGTGCAGTTGAGTTAAAATTTCACTTGGGGTCCTTGCATTTGTACATTTCTTTCAATTAAATTCTTAAACTTTTGATATGTTTAATTAAGTCCTCAAACTTGCATTTGCTCATACTACAAATGTGATTAAATGGAGTTGACATATCCGTTGGGGCCGATTAGAGTCTAACGTGGAAAGCTTTTTTGATTGGGGATGAATGCGAGAGATTAGAAAACTTCAAAATTAAGCATCGCAAAACCGGGACTTGAGTAATGAAATTTCTTAACATGAACGAGGCCCCAAGCTTTCTACATCTAACTCTTGCTAGCTTTTGAGGCGGATTGGATTGATTAATAAAGTTATGCAAGTTTAAAGATTTTATGAAACAAAGTGATGGTTTAAGGACTTGATAAAAAAAATATATGCGAGTTCAAGACCAAAAATGAAAATTTGGACACTAGAAAGTAAACATAGAGTGAGTAAAAAAACCAACATATGTCGCAATTCCTTCAGATTGGTCCATTAAAAAAGAACACATATGCAATTATACCTATGTATTCATATTTTTTGAAATAAGCCTTCTTTAATTTGTATGAACCTTCTTAAAAGTTCAAAAGCTGAAAGTGAGAAGATTCTTGACTTGATATCTCATAAGGAAATTACTACTAGAATCCGGTACGACGACAGGTGAGGTTATATTTGCTTATTATTGATAGCATGATATAGACCTATAACTATATGAGGGGCCAAAAATTTGTATCGTGCGAGATTAGGGTTAGCTTGCAAATAGAAAACTAATAAATCCAGACTACACATAATCGGGTTACATACATAAATATGTGGGTGTTTTCATACAATTTGGTGTTGAATTTTTCTGGTCAAATTTAAAATTTATTATATTATAGATGCAGACATCCCATGCCGTTGACTTAAGAAAGAAAAAGCATAACAGTGCCAAAACTCTTGCATAAATACCCGAGTTAATTCAAGTAAAACACCCACACACAGCCGTCAAGCTTGTGCTTCTTCTCCTCCTTCAACTCAACTCCCAGCGATGGCTTGTGAGAGCTCTTCTGTCAAACCCGTCTACTTATTGTTGCTGTGTTTCCTCCTCGGAACAGCCTCATCTCAGCTGTCCAGCACTTTCTACTCCACATCCTGTCCCAGCGCCCTCCACACCATTAAGTCCGGTGTGATCTCCGCCGTGTCCAGCGAGGCCCGCATGGGCGCATCGCTGCTCCGCCTTCACTTCCACGATTGCTTCGTCAATGCAAGTCCCTCTCCTCTGAGTCTGTCCTCTCTTTCCCATTGATTTCTACCTTTGTTTCCCTTCTGTCATTCAAGCTGCATGCAAGCGTGCATGCATGATGCATCTTTGCGCCTGTGCTTGTGAAACATTCCAACCAACCTCCTAGTCAGGGCCATCTTTAGATTTCGCTTCTACGCAATTAACGTGCTCTCTTTTTCGCTAACCAAACAGTTGGTAGGAGGTTCGCATATTGAATTAGTCGAGTCTGACCGACCCCTTTTGGTATATTGTCGTGCCATGCATTTTTGCGAGTCTATTAGTATAATAATAATTGGCTCTGTTTATTGAAGTCGTTTTAGAATTAGAAGTAGAGCTATGTTTTCATCATACAGCAATAAAAGGCATGCCCCTTAGAATAAAAGCACCTTTTTCTGGTGATTCAAAGAAAAAAATTTCATGAGTAATTCTAGCATACACCGCTAGTGTAAAAATATCATTCCATAAGCGGCTTTATCCACTAGATATTTTTTGGTGGTGAGGAAGAGATTTGGTAATTATAATCCTCCAATTAAGGGTGGACAAGAATGTTGTTGTGTGTACTCTAATTTTTTTTTTTTTATTACAGACAGTATATGCTCTACTTTTCTTTATTACAAAAGCCATGCAGGCGAACGTACTTTATGCTGAGTATTTGTTGACAAGATGTGTGTATGTGTATGATTAGCTACCTGGTTTAAACCCGATGAACTCGATGATTTAGATCATGCAAAAGTCCTAAACGTTGCAGCTGGAAAAGAGAGAGAGAGATGACCATGCTTTATAATGACTTTATGACATCATCGCGTTTGGCAAAACCAATCAGTCTTTCTCAAAAGGTTTCAATCATATTTTGATCACCGTCCCTTTGGTTGCGATATTTTTCTAAATTAAAAAATGATATTTTACCATAAAACATCATTTTTAATGGAATTTGTTAATCCAATGGTATTCTAAAAATCACATTAGATCTTTGAATAAATGAATGTGCCTTGTGCATGGCCTCACTAGTTTGCTTCCAACACGAATTTAGAGCGACAATCTAAATTAACTAATCGATTTAGTATACTTTATTTGTAATCCTCTGTGTTCTTTGTGCATAATTTAAGAGTTGCCCGTATCCTAATGGACCTTTCTCCATCAAACATGCCGTCTCTATTTTGATCTTGATATTCAAAGCCTAATCGATTTTTTAAATAACAAATATGACATATTTACAACTTTCTCGATTGGATTTGTGGGTTGCTTTTCTTTTTTCCTGTATAGGTTGGAAATCGTCTAGATTTTCAATTTTAATCGATAGATAATTGGTCATTCGAAAAGGCCAAACTCAGGCTAATTCTGGTGAATCATAAAGTCGGTGACTCCCCTCTGTTAAATATTAAAGAACGCGCCATGTTGTTAACCAAAAATCTTGATTTAGAGAACACTACCGAGCGCAATCATTTTGTTTCTAGTCCGACGATTATTCGATGCATTGTTCCTTGAGAAACAAAACGGTGAAAAGTCAAAAGGCATGAGAAAGAGTGTCCCCCCCGTCCAAACTGGTGTCTTTAGGCGTTCATTATGGGGGACAAAAAGGGGGGAATGATAAGGGAAACAACCAGTGTTTATGCTCTAATTTCAGAAAAAATTATAACACTCAAACCTCCTGTCTACAGCCAATGAATGAAATGAACGCCAATCTGATCGATTTTCCATCTAGAAGGGCTGATTAATAATGTGTGGTGCATAATATGAAATAGGGATGTGACGCATCGATTCTGTTGGATGACACCACGAACTTCACTGGGGAGAAGACTGCCGGGGCGAATAACAATTCCATACGGGGATACGAGGTGATCGACACAATCAAGTCCCAACTGGAGAGCAGCTGCCCTGGGGTCGTGTCCTGCGCCGACATCTTGGCCATCGCCGCGCGTGATTCTGTTGTTGCCGTAAGTGCACATTTTCTTCTCAGCACTAGCAATCAATTGGGAGGAAAAAATCACATGCTATATTACCCATCTATATTAGTACTAACGTGCTTGGATTTATTTGTTTATTTAATTTTCAGTTAGGTGGCCCAAGTTGGACAGTCTTATTAGGAAGAAGAGACTCGACCACCGCAAGCCTAAGTGATGCTAATAGCGACCTTCCTGCCCCAACTTTGAGCCTTAGCGACCTCATCACTTCCTCCTCTAACAAAGGCTTCACTGCCAAAGAAATGGTGGCACTTTCAGGTCATCTTTTTTTTTTTTGTTTTTTTTTTGCATTTTATAATAAAGAATTATAATAAAGTTCGACCAATATACTACGATCGATTTACAAAAACTGTTCGATTGTTGTTAATAGGATCGCACACGATAGGTCAAGCCCGATGCATAACTTTCCAAACCCGGCTTTACAACGAGAACGACATCAACACCACGTTCGCAACGTCACTAAAAGCAAACTGCCCAAGCTCTGGAGGTGACAACAATCTCTCTCCTCTCGACACCACGAGCCCGACGTACTTCGACAACGCCTACTTCAAGAACTTGCAGACCCAAAAGGGGCTTCTTCACTCGGACCAGCAATTGTTCAGTGGTGGTTCCACGGACGCTCAAGTGAACACTTACAGCAGCAATTCGGCTACTTTCAAGACAGATTTTGCTAACGCCATGGTGAAGATGGGTAACCTCAGCCCGCTCACCGGCTCAAGCGGTCAAATTAGGAAGAATTGCAGGAAAGTCAACTAATGATACTTCTGGGTTTTACTTTTGCAATATTCAAAGTTTTGAACTTTGTACTACATCTCTTATGTTCTCAAGTTTACTTTGATAATAAAGGGTTCAATGTATTGTCTATCTAGGATAGTTGGTCCCGCTTTTAATATCTATGTATGAACGCATCAAAGTGGTGCTCATGTAGTTGTAATATGTGGTATGATCACAAATTCATTATTTACGGTTTCAATTTATTTAAATTGTGTTAGAATTAAATCTGACCAAGTTTTTTACGACTAGGCATTCGCGTGAGACAAATTATAATGGTAAGAATTCTCTGACATATCTAGCATTTTTCTTTCTGAAATCCACAATATTGCATACGCATCGGACGACAAGAGAGCTTCGGAAGTAAAATTTGACAATTCATTTCCCTTCCATGTGTTTTTTTGGCTTGTGGGCCTTGTCAGGCCAATGCCCTACCTAACTTTCAACATTATTCCACTCCAATAGTGTTTCTCTTCTAACCACTGGGGGTTCACCCTAGTGGCCACCCTTCCATCTTGAAAGAGGGAGGTTGGGGGTTCAAATCCCCACTTTCTCAGGAAGGATTGGGGTAAGGACGATTTCATTTCAGGAGTGGGTTTCGACTCCCACGCCCTACAAGAAGGCATGGCAAAAGTCTGAGAGTGAGTGTTAGAATAGGATTAGCGTAGAACCGACAAAAAAAAAATAGTGTTTCTCTAAACAACAGCAAAGAAGGAACATAAAGAGATTTTGGGGTACAGTCTCGTACGAAATCATTGAAAATTGAAATTCAGTGGATTTTGTAACCAAGCAATTAAATTTTATCATAATTACTCAATATACTAAAATGTGATTTCTTTGCAATTTTGATACAATTATTTCCAGCGTAATTCTCAACTAATCTTAGCTACAATAATTTTAGAAACTAGTGAGATTAACTTAAAAGGTACTCCATATTCCGATGAAATATGGATAAATTTTTAGCGACACAGGCTGTATAACCAAAATCTTACTTATTTCACTTGATGATGGGTGTAGTTTTACTTTTAGCAAATAATCAATCAGTTATATCATCTGTGGAGGTCGATGTAAAATATGTAAATAAAAGCTACATAGTCTTTGTAGTTAAGAATAATCCTTAAAGCTGCATGACTATAGAAGTACCATTCTGGCATCTTCCCATTTTCCAGGGTTGAGATGGGTAATAACGATCAGGCCTGAGATTCAAATAAGCCCATAGAACCACCCACTAACCCATTAATATATTCACTTGAGGCGTTAAGGCCCTGAGAAATGGCTCACTTGGAAAGCCCATGATCTACCTTCTCAAATCCCAAGCTATATAGTCATAAGGTAGCTCTCTCTCTCACAAATACAAGACGCTCTATATCCAATACCTTCAAGTCAAGAACACGTTGGATTTGCATATTTCAAGGTTTAATCCTCATGTGTTTGGGGAAAGTTAGGAAAGCCGCTCGTGGAACCATTGAATTCAATTTCCTTTGCAAAATCGATGAGGCATTATGAACCGATAAGGCATTTGATTGGTATCATATTGGCATTAGCCCAAAAAAGGGACAAAATGGAACACTCGAGTAGCGTAGAGAGACGATTCGAAATTTCGAATAGAGTACATATGGAAAGGAAATTTCGAAGGAAGAGTTACCCCTTAAAACGAATTGTCTTCATATGTTATTAAATTCACAAGAAAAAACATGCCAAGGAAAAAAAAAAAAAAAAAACCCTAATTCTAATTCCCTGATCTCAACCCCCCAACCTCAGCCACCATTCAATGCCATCAAAACGCCACATGTGCCCTAGCTATCTCGCCTCGACACTGCATCCACGAGTGGTCGCCCGTCACTCGTTGCTGACATGCACCCATCGAAGTAGTTTCGAATCCCAAGTCTATCTGCGAACATGCGTGGGTCTTACGAAGGGGCCACCGGGCATGGTACCGTTTGCTCGTGTCATCCAACTTCAATGACGCTGGATTTGGGCTCAACGATGTCGGATTTGACATCTAACCTCAGCTCGCCCACCGGTTCCGGCGGTCAAAGTAGGAAGAACTCACTTTATTCTCTCCCTATCTGCGTTAATTCGGCAGAAGATCCATGTAAATTTCCTCTCGGGATCATTATGAAGATATGCATTATGCACATCCATATGATGAAGGGGCCCATCACAAATAGCAACAATAAAAAAGAAAGAACGAACTATAACTTCTTTCTCTATTGGAGGAAATGTTTAAGTGTAATTAAAATCTTCTCGCTGAGTAAACCCCTTGGCCACCAATCTTGCTTTATAATGTTCATTGGAGACATCTACCTTGTATTTGATCTTATATACCCACTTACAACCAAAGGATTTTCGATGAGAGGTACAAGAACGATGTCCCAAGTCTTATTTTCTGTTAAAGCTTGCAATTCATCCACCATTGTTTTTTTGTCAATGAGGGCCTTCTACAGCTTCTTCATATATGAAGATGGTTCCTGTCCTTCAGATATTCTATTAACACGGCACATGTGCTCAGGTGAAAGACTAGCAAAGCTAACATATGATAAGACAGGGTATTGTACCAGATGACTTCATTGTAGGGCGAATGTAGCCTATCGTTCATGTGTTTGGTCATGTAGTACAATTTGAACGTCGAGGAGCAGTTGGTGTGGCGGATGGGACAAGCCCATGTGATTCAGGAGAGCTATCATTCAAAGATGTCGGTGATGGAGGAGCTATATGAGATGTTGACATCACTTATGAAATACTTGGAGTCGTATTGTGTATATCTGATGGTGAGGCCACACCATATTCAGGAGCTGAAGATGCTATGGGAGGTGATATATGATGAATCATCATCTGTGGAGGAGTCAAAATATCTTCTTTAGTCAAAAATGGGAGATGTTGTGTAGTTGTATTATTCTAGTGATGAGAAGACAAGTCTTCCTGGAAAGGGAAAACATTTTTATGGAAGATAACATCTCTACCGACGAAAAAACGCCTTGTGGGAAGATCATATATTGAATATCCCCTTTGAATAGTAGGATATCCCATAAATACACTTTTGAGAGCATGAGGTCCCAATTTGTCTCGAGAGCCCACGTTGGACACATAACTCGAATAGCCAAACACATGAAGATCGCGAATATTTGGGCTTTTCCCCAAAAGCATTCGAATGGAGTTCTTCCATTGAGAACTCGTGATGACATCCAATTGATCAAGTATGCTACTGTGACCACACAGTCTCCCTAGAATATTTTAGGGATAGAAGCTTGGTATTTAAAGGCACGAGCAACTTTTAGGAAGTGACGATGTTTTCTTTCGACAACACCATCTGCTAAGGGGTATATGTGTAGGAACTCTCGTGAAGAATGCCATTTGCAGTGAACAATGCAGTACATTCATGATTAAAAAATTCTCAAGCATTATCAGTGCGAATTTGCTACACGGATTTATGAAATTGATATTTTAAAACGGGGAAAAAATCTCTTAGATATGATACTTGAGCCTTGGATTGCATCAAGAAAACCCAAGTTGCTCGAAAGAAACAAGATCCATCACAGTGTGGAGTGTGGTAAGGTTTCCAAATATCCATATGTAGAAGAGAGAAAGATGTGTTAGCTCAAGTAGCGCTTTGTGGAAAAGGTAATCGCGACTGTTTAGCAAAATGACAAACATGACATTTTAGATGAGGAAAAGAGGCACTTTGGCTTAATCACTAAGGAGATAAAATATTTTTATTACTACTAGCATCACATATAGTACCCTTATTCAAGGGAAAAAGCGAACTATCAAAATTGTGGAAGAGTGGCCCAAAAATAGAGTCCCTTGTTATTGTTATCTAGGCTCATAAGTTTCCCAATTGAAAGGGCTAAAAAGAAACATATATCGAAATCGAAAAAAAAACCGATGGGAAAGTTTCAACACAACAACGAGATTAAAATGGAATTTAGAAATGAGTAAGACGTTTTTTAGAGTGATGGAGGGATCAAGTTGAACGTCCCTGATTTTTGTGATGGAGACGTCTTCTCCATTTGGAAGTCGTACAGATGTATGAGAGATACTTTATATATTTTAGAAAAGAAATGTTCATTGCAGACTATGTGATCACTAACACTTGAATAGATAATCTATACTTTACTTGAAATGGAGCTTAAGTAGTGAGAAGCATGTGCATAGCTATTCATTTGTTTTCCTCTGTGTTAGGACTAGAATTAGCACCTAGAGGGGGGTGAATAGGTTATTAAAGAAATTTCAACAATTTAATCCGAATGAGAGATTAAAGAATTAAAACCAACAATCGCAGCAAATGAAAGTAATGAAAGATAAAAGGATTAGGGATAGAGAATCAAGACTTCAAATTTATAGTGGTTCGGCTTAGACCAAGCCTACGTCCACTCTCCTGCACGGACAGCCCTTCTGGCTGGATTTCACTAAGAATCAAAAAGAGTGATTACAGTCTCACGCTCTTGAGTCCACAGTGTAGAAGCTCTAATACACTTCCTCAAGGTCTCACCACAATATGATCTCTCTTTTGATTACATATAACGCTCGAAGAATAAGATCACAAAATAGAAAAGGAGATTCAGACTTTGGAATTCTTCTATCCGGCACCCTTCAACAACTGGAGCATCTCTCTTATATACTTCTTCACGCCTTCATTACCGTTGGCACCTTCCAAAGAAGTTCTTCCAATCAACCCGTTGGACATAATCAATTAGAGAGATCTCGAGCTCTTTAAGGTAAGTGTTGATAGCCCATCAATCCTGCTTGCCCATACAATCAGGATCTTGGTTTCCATAAGTAGATCCTTCCAAATATAAGTTGTGAAATCTTTAGAGAATCTATACATATTCGAATACGAAAATAAGATCTTCTAGTGCTGAATCCAGTAGAAAGATATTCCCCAGCCGTTTGGAGTAAGAACCATATTAGATCAGAATAAAGTTTTTATCTTGTTGGTCTAGAAACTGTCCATGAGGGTAGACTTTGAAACATGAGTCTTGCTAGCTTCAGACTTTGATCTTCAGAATTTGCCAGTAGAGTCTATAAGTCTTCAGACTAAACTAAAGAAAATGTTTTGTCAACTTCAAAATACCTAAAGAGAATTTATCCAACACTCTGCTCCAGCTAGTTTAAAGCTCCAATGATCTGCTGTCATTGATCATTATTGATAGGTTGACGAGCCTTGGCATGTGTTGCAATAGAAAAATCTCGCTTTTTCTTTTTCTTTTCTCCTGGTTTTCCATACAATTTCCAACAATTTTCTCCGGTATAATAAGGACATTTGTAATAATCGCAAAATTTACCTTTTACTTTGTTGGAATTTTTGGGCATTTGATTCACTAGAAAATGAGGATGACGTGGCTTGCTCTGAGCCGTTCAATCTAGGGGCCACTAGGATCCGACTCATCTGATTGTGTGGGTTAACATGCATGGTCTACTTGCATGATCAGATCTAGGCTGTTCGTGCTAAAGTATGATCGCGTGCATCCTAAGACGTCAGATGGCTGAATCACATCTTGTCTATCCATTTGAAAAAAATATGAGAAGTCATCTTTTTTCTTTGAAAACCTAGATCTCGCGAAGCTACTCTCCTTGATCCTCTAAAGACTCCATGGTTGAACCTTGCTGCAAGCAAATGTTGGTCACCAACCTTGAGGTATTCTGATGAGGCTAGTCATTGCAATTTCTCTTGTAACGCGAGCTGGTATATCCAGCCAATTGAAGGAATAGGCTCCATGGCGAGAATTTGGCTGTGAAAGGGTAAGTAACTTTTATTCAAAATCAATAGAAAGCGCGTTGTCAAAAAAGGGAAAGGCGTGGTCATCATCTATAGAAGATTGAGCATGAAATGAGGTATGCCCTTTAAATGAAATAAATTTTCAATTTAGTTCTTTTAAAAGGGGACATATATTAACATCGAAAGTTACCCTTGTTATCACGTAGTTTGTCATGAGGGGTGTTGAGATTTGAAATTATCCTCATTGTCACGTGCTAGTCACAAGAATAACAATAGTAGTAATCAGGCCATATTAGTCATAAAGAAGAAGGATGACCAAGGTCTTCAAGAGCCTTTGGGCTAAGTTTCATAGGCCTACAAGAGGAGATACGTAGTTCGATGGTAAGGCAATGAATTGTCATGTGTCCAAGCCTAGAGATGCTACTATGGACATAAAATTCAAGTAGAATTGGTGTCAAAATTCAAGCGAAAACAATTGATGCACAAAAGGGCATGCAAAATTAGAGTTGTTATTACTTGCTAGTCAAGTCTTGCAAGCATCGACAGGGCAAGAAATAGGACATGGATAAGACAATTAAGGAAAGAGTAAAGAATGTTGAATAAATTAGGAGCGACTTTCGAGGAAGGATTAACTGACTGATAGTTACCAAGGTTATTCTATAAATACCTCAGGTCATCCAACGAAGAAGCTCCCTTGAACAACACACCAAAATCCTTTATATTATCCTTTAGTTATCTTAGCCTAGCCTAGTTTAGTTGTAGCTCTAGATTCCCAACATTGATTCAATACCTAAGTGTCTATATCCCAAGTAGTGCTATTGATTAGATTCCAGTGCGGTCCTACAGTCCAGTGTCGTTGATTAGATTTTGATATTGTCCTCAAACCCATGTAAGAGCAGTGTCTACCCGTTGTTGTTTATACCATCCAGTGTTGTCAATTAGATTTTGATTTTATGTTCTTGAATCCATTTAGGAGCAGTGTCTTCCCGATATTCTTTTTACCGTCCAGCGTTGTCGATTAAATTCCAATGTTATGTTCTTAACCCATTTAAGAGCAATGCCTTTCCAATGTTGTTTCTATTGTCCAACGTTATCGAATAGATTCCGATGTTGAGTCCTCATACCCACTTAGAAGCAATGCCTTCTCGGTGTTGTTTCTACCATACAGTGTCGTTGATTAGATTTCAACATTATATAACCCCTTGATCTTAGTCGGTTCTCATTAGTGTACTGAAGTGTATTTAAGTTAAGCTGTTGATTAGATTCCGACACTTGTTATCATCAGTTTCCAGCTTGTATTGAATGATTGCATTGGACTCGGAATTAATATATATGTATATATTTGCATTTGATCCTCTTGATTCAATATTAGCATAGAACCTAATCTCCTTAAATAAAAATAAAAACATAACATTTGGTTAAAGATATTTCATTGCGAATTCAAAACTAGCAAAACACTATCACATGTCATATAACCCAACCATTTGACTCTAAAATTTAACGGAAATTAACGGATGGTACATTTGTCACAGGTATATCGACTTGGGGTAAATTTTCATAAATAAACTAGTACAAATAAATTGACTAATTAATGCTAGAAGTTCAGGACATTCAATTTGGGCATTGTCTTGTGAAATCTTATAGTACGAGAGAGGGTATATTCATGTACAACTCTTATCTACTATCTTCATTAAAAGAATCATCACATTCGCTTCATGTGTCTTTCAAATACTCATTAGAGGAAAATTTTAATTTACTCTCTCTCTCTCTCTCTCTCTCTCTCTCTCTCTCTCTCTCTGTCCAATAGCTTGTGGCCGCTGCCGTTGATCATCCAACAAAACCACAGTCGGCATTTGCTCTCAACGACCTTCATTGCCCGCTTGTCTCTCTTCTCCCTCATTAGTCCCTTCTCGTGTATGTCTGTCTCCCTCCCCCCCTTCTCATGCTTGACAATGGCCTCCCTCACAATATTGTTTCTAAGTCGACCCAAGATGGTGAATCTCAAATTGGATTGGATTAGTAGATAGAAATAATGCTTATAAGGAGAGAGGGAGAGAGAGAGAGAGAGAGAGAGAGAGAGAGAGAGAGAGAGAGAGAGAGAGAGAGAGAGAGAGAGAGAGATGATGATGATGATGATGATGATGCTAGACCCGTTGGAGAAGACGCTGAGGAGAGATGGTGGAGGAGTGAGGACAGCTGTGATTTTCCATTGTTGGTGTCTAAACTGACAAGGGATGAAAATCCAACGACTAATTGGATGGTGACGACGCATAAATTCCGGCTGGGGGTTAGAATTCCCTCACCCCCTTGATTTTCCCTCGTTGAAAGGTAAGTTGAACTTCCTTTGATAAGTCTATCACTCAATACATAAATTCTCACTTTAGTAATTTTGAAATGTTTTAGACTGTCCATCGCTACAATACATAGATTGCACATATAAAGTAAGGATTTAGAGCTTCACATTGGGTTTGTAATTAGTAGACTTTAAGTTTATAATCACAACCAACGTGATGTTGTAATCTTGATAATTAGCTAACATCAAGTGGAGATAGCATAATTTAAGTTATATTTGGAAACTTAAAAAAAAAAAAATCATTTTGATTGAAGTTCTATTTGTTTTACAAAATATAAATAACTTAGAAACATTAACAAAATTTAATCGTTTGTATCGATTACAAAAATAAATGAACGAAAAATATTTTTCATTATTCATGAAAATATTTAGACACAATTTGTTGTTGATAGGGAAAATATTATTTATCAGCAAATTATATAAATAATATAAATATTTTTTTAAGAAAAATATCTTTTAAATCATTCTTCTTCTTTTTTGAAATAAAGAAAGTCTAACACTGTTGAGAGAGATGAACGGCAGCTAATTGGAGCCCAACGCGTATGAGTTGTCGGATCTTGTCTCTTTACTCGCATGCATAGATCTGATGTGAATCGGATGCTTGAAAAGTAATGCTCTCCTTCACGACAAATCCCTAAAGAAGCACTTGCGCAACAGGACAGTACGAGGGTCACGTGGAGAAGTCATTTCATCCTCCACAGCTTCCAGATCATTTTCCGACTGGCCGAGGTCGCATCTGATTATAAGCTTTCGAAACTTTTCTCGTCTCTCCAAATACTAAAGAACGATAAACTTCTATATTTTTCCGTGCCGTTAATACTTCCAAATTTATATCGGTGACCCAAAATTACCTCCTGTGAGGCTTCTGTCCAAATGACCTTAAAAAATCCGATATAATAGCATCAGTGGAGAACGTCGAGCAAACAGATTTGATGTGATTATGGACGCCCGCTACCACTCCAGATTTCTAACGGCCACGCACACTGCCACATGGGACTTTTAATGGCCGTCTGGACAGAATGTATATTTTAGTAATTGGCACAAATTTAAGGTATTGGTGTCACGAAAAATAGTTAGGGATATTGGCATCCAACCAGAAAAGGTTGACAATTTTCGGTGTGATGATCCCTTTCCGACCGAGAGAGTCAACATCGTGCGAGGCAGCTGCATGCATTAAACAATAAAATGTGATCGAGTAGTACATCCTGTCCTAACAATTGAACGAGCAAAGAAAAACTCACGCCCTCATTCAATATTGCCACAAAAATTCCTTTGTTTAGTGAATTAGTTAATTTGCTTCCAAGCTATTGCACAGGACTCTAAAGGAGAATATGGACGATAAGTAATCACTCGAAATGTTGACCCAAATTAGATTCCTAATGAGGATTTCATTCACACAACGCATGCTTGAAAAATGAGGCACGCAAAGCAATGTCACTTATTATTCCAAGGGATTGACTCATTGATCAAGAAGTATGATCAATGCTTATACGAATTAGGCATGCAAGATGAGTTCAATGTAATCAGCTCTGTGTTTTTGAGCAATTGACTGGAGTTTCAGTTCTCGTTATGTGTAGTCCATGAAGTTAGTGGGGTATTTCAGGGGTCTGGAGTTCATCTATAAAAGATGAGCTTGCGCATTTTTACTCATAGAGAATAATATAGGACCATGGAGTAATTCAACATGACTTGCTGCGAGAAATGAGATATTACGACCTACCTACACCGGGATGCGGACTATAGGAAGATATATATATATATATCTAAGCAATTGGGTCATACTTAAGAATCCTAGAAGATTTTATTATATTTGTTCTAATTCAATTTTTTCGAAATTTATTTTTTTTGTTAAATCTCAGCTAGAACAAGATGCGATCGTTAATACATTGTAGTCCATTATCTACAGAATTTCATTTTTATATATATGAAGACCATATTTTATGTTTACTAGTTGAACAGAGAGGAATGGTCGTCATGCAGTAAGTTCCAAATTTCGTACCATGCAAGCAATTAATTAAGTATTACAAAGTCTTTTAAGTGCGGGACATACCGTAATTAGATGGCGTGATCCGCTTGTCTTTGTTTGGGAAAGTCAATGTTTCCATCAATTGGACTTGGCGAACCTTCGTAAGGGCGACAATTTTCCCTATTAGTCAATATCTCTCCAAACGAAATTCAATTTTGACCTCTTCTGAACTATTCTCTCTCTTATGACCAAAAACAAAAACTATTCTCTCTCTTTTTTTTTTTCTTTTTTGGCTGTTTCTGGTGAAACAGGTGGACTTTGTTTTGATAAGGAATTTACTATATGTGCTAATTGAGAAAAAGCAATGTGTACTGTTGAGTTAAAAATTTTCACTTTGGGTCCTTCAATTTGTACATTTCTTTCAATTAGACCCTTGTAATATATTTGATCAAGTCCTTGAAATTGCATCAATTTTATAGATTAGATCTCTCATGCTACAAATGAGATTAAATAGAGTTGACATGACCGTTTAAGCCGATCAGAGTCTAAAGTAATTCTTTTGACCAATTGTCACATGAAATCACTTTTCCCACAAAAATTTGCAAGAATGACTATATTAAAATTTTACACAAAAGTTTAGAATTAAATTGACAAAATTGAAAAGTTTATGACTTAATTTACATCTATATAATAAATTTAGAATTGATTGGACAATTTATTCGAGCTTGTTCCATCTGACTCTTGCTGACTTTCGAGGAGGGTGGGTTTATTAGAAAAGTTATGCAAGTTACAAGAATTTATTAAACAAATTGACGATTTAAGGACTTTAAATATATATATATACACGAGTTCAAGGCCAAAAACGAAAATTTGGACACTAGAAAACAGACATAGAGAGTGAGTAAAAAAAACCAACATATGTCGCAACCCCTCCATTGGTCCATTAAAATAGATAACACATGCAACTATACCTATATATTCATATTTTTTCACAGTAAGCCATCTTCTTTAATTCATATGAACCTTCTTAAAAGTTCAAAAGCTGAAAGTGAGAAGATTCTTGGCTTGATATCGAATAAGGAAATTAATACTAGAATCTGATATGAGTATGGTCGGGTTATATTTGCTTAGAATTGACAGAATGATATAGACCTACAAATTTATGTCAGGCCCAAAATTTGTATACGGTGAGATGAGGGTTAGTTTGCAAATAGAAAGCTAATAAGTCCAAACTATGCATGATCGGGCCATATATATATATTGATCAATTTGGTGTTGAACTTGTTTGGTCAAAATTGAAATTTCATATATTATAGATGCAGACAACCAATGCCGTTGACTTGAGAAGAAAGAAAAAGCATAACAGTGCAGAAACTCTTGTATAAATACCCCCGAGTTCATTCAAGTGCAACGCACAAAAGCACACTTCGCGCACAGCCGTCAAGCTAGTGCTTCTCTTCTCCTCCTTCGCTTGTCTCCTTCTTCGCTGAAACTTAAACTCCAAGCGATGGCTTGCGAGAACTCTTCTCCCAGACCCGCCTTCTTATTGTTGCTGTGTTTCCTACTTGGAACAGCCTCGGCTCGGCTGTCCAGCACTTTCTACTCCACATCCTGTCCCAGCGCCCTCCACGCCATTAAGTCCGGCGTGAGCTCCGCAGTGTCCAGCGAGGCCCGCATGGGCGCCTCACTGCTCCGCCTTCACTTCCACGATTGCTTCGTCAATGCAAGTCCCTCTCCTCCGAATCTCTCCCCTCTTTCCCATTGATTTCTACCTTTGTTTCTCTTCTGTCATTCAAGCTGCATGCAAGCGTGCGTGCATGATGCATTTTTATGCCTGTGCTTGTGAAACATTCCAACCACCCTCATAGTCAAAGGCATCATTATATTTCGCTTCTACGCAATTAATGTACTCTCTTTTCCGCTAACCAAAACAGTAAGTACGAGATTCGCATATTGAATTAGTCGAGTCTGACCGACCTTTTCGGTATATTGTTGTGCCATGCATTTTTGTGAGTTTATCAAAGGTGGACAAGAATGTTGTTGTGTATACTCCTATTTTTTTTTTTACACCGACAATATATGCTATAATTTTCTTTATTATAAAAGCCATGCAGGCGAACGTACTTTATGCTGATCATGTTGTTGATAAGATGTGCGTGTATGATTAGCTACCTGTTTTAAACCCGATGAACTCGATGATTTAGATCATGCAAAAGTCCTAAACGTTCCAGCTGGAAAAGAGAGAGAGAGACGGCCATGTTTTTTTAAGTCAAATACGCGTTTATCACGTTTGGCAAAACCAATCAGTCTTTCTCAATTGGTTTCAATCATATTTTGATCACCATCCCTTTGGTTGCCATACTTTTCTAAATTTAAAATGATATTTTATGGTAAAATATCAGTTTTAATGGAATTTGTTAATCCAATGGTATTCTAAAAATCATATTAGATCTTTGAATAAATTAATTGCGCCTTGTGCATGGCCTCACTAGTTTGCTTCCAACAAAAATTTAGAGTGTCAATCTAAATTAACTAATTGATTTAGTGTACCTTCTTTGTGTTCTTTGTGCATAATTTAAGAGTTGCCTGCATCCTAATGGATCTTTCTCCATCAAACATGCCGTCTCTACTTTGATCTTGATATTCAAAGGCTGATCGATTTTTTAAATAACAAAAATGACATGTTTACAACTTTCTCGATTAGATTTGTCGGTTGCTTTTCTTTTTCCTATATAGGTTGGAAATCGTCTAGATTTTCATTTTTAATTGATACATAATTGGTCATTCGAGAAGGCCAAGCTCAAGCAAATTCTAGTGAATCGTAAAGTCGGTGACTCCCCTCTGTTAAATATTAAAGAACGCGTCATGTTGCTAACCAAAAATCTTGATTTAGAGAACACTTCACAGCGCAATCATTTTGTTTCTAGTCCGACGATTATTGGATAAATTGCTCCTTGAGAAACAACACGGAGAAAAGTCAAAAGGCATGAGAAGGAGTGTCCCCTCCGTCCAAACTGGTGTCTCTAGGCGTTCATAATGGGGGACAAAAAGGGGGGAATGATAAGGGAAACAACCAGTGTTTATGCTCTAATTTCAGAAAAAAATTATAACACTCAAACCTCCTGTCTACAACTAATGAATGAAATGAACGCCAATCGGATCAATTTTCCATCTAGAAGGGCTGATTGATAATTGTGATGCAAACTATGAAATAGGGATGTGACGCGTCGATTCTGTTGGATGACACCACAAACTTCACCGGGGAGAAGACTGCTGGGGCGAATAACAATTCCATACGAGGATACGAGGTGATCGACACAATCAAGTCCCAACTAGAGAGCAGCTGCCCCGGGGTCGTGTCCTGTGCCGACATCTTGGCCATCGCCGCTCGTGATTCTGTTGTTGCCGTAAGTGCACATTTTCTTCTCAACACTAGCGATCAATTGGGAGGAAAAAATCACATGCTATGTTACCCGTCTATATTAGCACTAACATGTTTGGATTTATTTGTTTATTTAATTTTCAGTTAGGTGGCCCAAGTTGGACAGTCTTATTAGGAAGAAGAGACTCGACCACCGCAAGCCTAAGTGCTGCTAATAGCGACATTCCTGCCCCAACTTTGAGCCTTAGCGACCTCATCACTGCCTTCTCTAACAAAGGCTTCACTGCCAAACAAATGGTGGCACTTTCAGGTCTTTCTTTTTTTTTTTTTGGCATTTTATAATAAAGCTCGACTGATACACTAAGATCGATTTACAAAAACTGTTCGATTGTTGTCAATAGGATCGCACACGATAGGTCAAGCCCAATGCACAACTTTCCAGGCCCGGCTTTATAGTGAGAGCGACATCAACGGCACGTTCGCAACATCACTAAAAGCAAACTGCCCGAGCTCCGGAGGTGACAACAATCTCTCTCCTCTCGACACCACGAGCCCGAAGTACTTCGACAACGCCTACTTCAAGAACTTGCAGACCCAAAAGGGGCTTCTTCACTCGGACCAGCAATTGTTCAGTGGTGGTTCCACGGACGCTCAAGTGAACACTTACAGCAGCAATTCGGCTACTTTCATGACAGATTTTGCTAACGCCATGGTGAAGATGGGTAACCTCAGCCCACTCACCGGTTCAAGCGGTCAGATTAGGAAGAACTGCAGGGAAGTCAACTGATGATTCTTGTGGGTTTTACTTTCGCTATCTTTAAAGTCTCGGTATTACATCTCTTATGTTCTCAAGTTTACTTTGATAATAAAGGGTCCAATGTATTGTCTATCTGGGATGGTTGGTCTCACTTTTAATGTCTATGTATGACGCATTAAAGTGATATTCATGTGGTTGTGATACGTGGTGTAATCACAAATTCATTATTTATAGTTTCAATATATTTAAATTGTGTTAGAATTAAATCCGACCGAGGTTTTTTACGATTGGGGATTCACATGAAGCAAATTATAATGGTAAGAACTCTCTGACGCGTCTAGCATTTTTCTTTCTGAAATTCACGATATTGCATATGCATTGGACGACAAGAGAGCTTTGGAAGTAAAATTTGACAATTCCTTTCCCTTCCACGTTTGTTTTGTTTGTGGGCCTTGTTATGCCAATGCCCTACCTAACTTTCAACGTTATTCCACTCCAATAGTGTTTCTCCAAACAACAACAAAGAAAGAACATACGGAGATTTTGGGGTAAACTCTCATACGAAGTCATTGAAAATTAAAATTCAATGGATTTTGTAAGCAAGCCATTAAATATTTTTTTTTTATAATTCCTCGAAATTCTAAAATTTGAGTTCTTTGCAATGTTGATACAATGATTTCCAACGAAATTCTCAACAAATCTTAGCTACGATAACTTTTAGCAATTAGCAAGACTAACTTAGAGACTAGACCGTATTCTGATGAAATACGGATAACTATTAGGCATCACAGGCTGTATAACGAAAAACCTACTTATTTCACTTGCCAATATGTGTGGGTTTACTCCTGGCAAGTAATCAATTAATCATATTATCTCTGGAGGCCGGTGTAAAATATGTAAAATAAAAGCTATAGTGTCTTCGAAGTTTAGAATAATTCTTAAAGCTGCATGACTATAGAAGTACCATTGGGGCATCATCCCAATTTCCATCGGGCCTGAGACTCAAATCGCTTATAAAACCCCATAGACGACTAACCATTCACTTGAGGGCTTAAGGCCCAGATAATTGGACAGCCCATGACCTACCTTTTTAAATGGCTAAGCTATGGTTGATAAGGTAGGGGAAAGCAGGTCATGGAGCCCATTGAATTCAACTTCCTTTGCGAAATCCATGAAACATTGACTTTTACTTTCACCTGAGACCACTCTAGGTGATCGTCAACTACTCTTCTGGCTAACTACGAAGTTGTGCACTTATATTCGCATGTCGGATTATGTGCAAAAGAAGGCCACATGCCCAAACATTATGAACCAATGAGGCATCCAAATAGTGTTGCATTAGCCCCAAAAAAAGGGACATAAATAGAACACGCGCATAGAGAGAGAGAGAGGATTCCGAATAGACCACATATGGTGAAAAGACAAAGATACTCTAGCTTTCGAAGGTAAAGTGTGCATTTGGTTAAGCTTTCCCAAGAAGCTTTCATTCTCCAAAACCCTTTGGGAAAATGCTACGGTGTTTGGCAAGCTTGTCCAAGGGGTTTTTAATCAAATGCTAGTCTTGAGAAAATTGAAAGTCTAATGCTAATAGGGACTGGTTTTGGGCTTTCAATATTTGGCCACATGTTGGACTGCTTTTTTTTTTCCCCAAAATTACTATCATAACTTTTTTAGCTTTTCGGTTTTACATCTCATTTTTTCAAAACTACCCTTACCTTCACTATGTAAGTGCTAGTATGAGCATTTAGAGGGGGGTGAATAGGTGTGATAAAAATTTTCGCAAAGAGTAATAAAAATATTTTGCTTTTGAAACTGAGTCCGAAGAACAATAGACTTTGAGTGAGTTCAAACTTTAACTATAAATAGAACTACGAACAAAGTAAATGACTTTAGGGAAGAGAATAAGAACATAGAATTTATAGTGATTCGGCTTAGATCAAGCCTACGTCCACTCTCCCACGCTGACAGCCTCTTTGTCGGTTTCTACTAAGAATCAAAAAAGAATTTATAATCTGTGATCTCAACTTCACAGTGAAGAGTCTCTACTACTCTCTCACGAAGTCACACTATAAGCCTCTCTCTTTTGAGTACAACTTTGAGCTCAGTGTAAGAAGTAACAAGAGAATTTGAAGTTTCAGACTTTGGAATTTCTCTTTCACGCACTCTATCGAACAACTAGAGAGTCCTTCTTAAATACTCCTTCATGCCTTATCGACTGTTGGCACTTTCCAAAGGAATTCTTTCAATCAACCCATTGGACAAAATCAATCAAGAAGATCTCGAGCCGTTTGAAGATTATGATTAAAGCCCGTCAATCCTGTTCGCCCATACAATCAGAATCTTGGTTTCCATAAGTAGATTCCTTCCAAATTTACTCGCCTTTCGAAAATATTTGATGTATCTAAATTGATTCCAATAAAGCTAATCAATCTCGTAGGTGATATTTTCAACCAAAAGACCATATATAATCCATACGAACCAAACCCTTGAAGAAAGAAAAATAATTCTGCGTCTAGGTAAGTATTTATTCTTCACTTGTGTTCAGTCTGGAATTTGTCAGAGTGAGCAGACTTATGATGTAAAACAAACTTTGAAACAAAAGTCTCGTAAGCTTCAGACTTTGACACAGAAGTCTGGAAATCTTTAGAATAGAATGTAGATAAGTTTTGTCAACTTCAAAACATCAAAGGAATTTTCTCCAACACACTAGAGTCAGCAAAGACTTCATTTTTTTTTAATTAAAAAAAATGAAATCCAAGAGCCCTTTATAAAAAAAGATTTGTCAAATACTTTTTACGCCAAAATACCTTTACAAAGAATTTTTTTACAAAACGCAATTTGCATTTCCCCAAAGCCCTTTAGGAAAAAGATATTTACATTTACCCAAGGCCCATTTCCAAAACAACCAAACGTGGCCAAAGTTACCCGTTAGAATGAAATTGCCTCTATATGTTATGGAATTTACAAGAAACAATACCCCAAGAAAGAAATCCCAAATTCTAATTCCTTAGAAAAAGTTCGAAAAAGTTTAAAAAAATCTTAAACCTATTACATTTGTATCAATTTAGTCTAGGGGTGAGCATGGTCCAGGTTGGACCGATCCACCCCCTAACCCTAGGACCAACCCGCACAGTGCTAGTCCTTAATTTTTGGGACCAAGGACTGACCCTATTGAGCTTGGGACCGAGGACCGAACCGACCCAATGGATTCGGTCCGGTTCCAAGGTCAACCTGGGACCAACCGATAATTTTTTTTTTTCATTTTTTGTACTCCTTAAAAAAGCGATTAAGGACCAAACTGACCCAATGGGTTCGGTCCATTTTCCAAGTCAATCCAAGACCAATCAATAATTTGTTAGTCTTAGAAAGGGCAACCGATGACCGTACTAACCCAATGGGTTCGATGATGAGCGAGGTCAGCTAAGAAAGGCAAGCGGTGAGGGTCAAGTGAGGTGAGCATCGAACAGAATGAGCATCGAATGTCAAGTGGGGAGCAATAAGCCAAGTGAGCATAAAGCGGTGAGCGGCACGAATGACCCAAAGTGAGTGAGGCGAGTGTCGAGTGGCGAGCGGATAAGTTGTTTCTTTTGATTTTGGCAAATTGAAGACTAAAAGGACAAATAAGACAGAAGAGAACGAATACTAGAGGAGGATGCCATAAGGAGTTATTTATGCCTTTTTGGACGCCGTGAGAACTCCTCACAAAAATATTTTCCTTCTTCGTAAATTATGACTATTGACACTGTAAAAGACACTAAAAATCAAAGTTATTAAAGAATAATGTAAAATTACTTGAACTTCTCACTAAATAGCAATTTAATGTTGTTTGCGCTATTTATTTTAAGGTTTTCTCTATATAAAAAAATTATAAATAATATATTAGATATTTATATATAATCAGGGTTGGTCTAGGTTGGACCAACCCGAAACTCTTAGGACCAAGGGCCGACCCGCACAGTACTGGTCTAGGAATTCTAGGACCAAAGACAGACCTAGTCTCCCTGAAAATTGGACCAGGACCGGCAGGATTGGGCCAGTCCATGGTCGGTTCAAGGTTGACCCTAGACCGATGCTCACCCTAATTTAGTCATAAACATTTTACTTATGCCAATTTAGTCATAAATCTTTTAATTTTGTGCTAATAATTTTACGTGAATATTGGTTGACTAACATGGAACAACCAACGTTGCCGTAAACAACTTTTAATAATATTTTAATATTTTTCGAATTATTTATTTGTTTCTTTCCTTTTCTTTATTTTTCCTTCTCCTCCTTCTTCCTCTAACTGATCGCCAGACCTCACCAACCTAGCCCAAAGCCATCCTCATAGCCTCTAGCGAGGGCTTGCCTCTAGCCGGTCGCTGAGATCCGACGACTGACTAAAGGAAGAAGGAAGAGAAGGAGGAAAAAAATAAAAGGAAAATAAAATAAATAATTCGGAAAAAAACTAAAATATTATTAAAAAGACGTCCACGTCAGCCGGCCAATGTCCACTTTATTAATATCAAGCCAAAATTAGCCAAAATGACTGAATTAGCATTAGGTCAAAATGTTTAGAATTAAATTGATACCAATAAAAGGTTTATGACTAAATTTGCATAAATACAAAAAACTTAAAACTTTTCTGACACTTTTCCCCTAATTCCCTTAACTCTCTCCCCCCTCCCCCACCTCAGCTATCATTCATGATGGTCGGTGCACCTACTGTTCCCTAGCTATCCCAACTTGACGTCGCGTACACGATTCATCGTTTGTTATTCACGTACACTCGTTGACGGAGTATCAAACCCCTGCTCTATCCTCGAATCTATGCAAGTCTCACCAAGGGTTTGCTGGGGTGGTGTCACTTGTTCGTGTTGCCTAAGTTTGGCAACATTGAATTTGAGCTCGACAATGTCATATTTGACATGTTGAGCTATGTTCCACTCGTAGTAGAGCAACGATGGCTGTGGCTGTAGCGTCCTTTGTTCAAGGCCCGTGTTGTGGGTGAGATTGATTTTTGTTTTTTAAGATAAGAGAGTAAAAATAAGTATCAGGTCATTCACTAGGGAACTGGACCAAATCGACCTAAACCAATCGGTTCAAAGTCAATTGTAGGAAGAATCGGGTAGACTGTTCGTTCCAAATAAAAACTATTATTAGCCCAGGTTTTGATTAGGTTCTTAATTCTAAGGCTGGATAGGCTAGTTCGACCCAGGTCGAACCAGTTTTGAAGCCTTAGCTAGAAAAAAATTAAAATGAAGGAATTTGCACCCATCAAGGAATGAACTATCTTTAACATAAAGAAATAATTACATAATCGTTTGACTAACAAAATTTGTTTTGTAACAAATGGTGCAACTTTGATATTTTATTTTAAGAGTTGTGTTTTTTTTTTAATCTAAAACATAACATTGGCCTACCCGAAAATGGAACAGTAATTGATAGTTCCAAAATTGATTCATTCAAGTTTTTGGAATCGGGGACCACAAGATCTCCCCAGAAGATGCGGAGGCAAATTTGGTAAATGAAAAAAGAAAAGAAAAGACATGGAGAGCAATTTTTGGCTATCTAATGGATATTTCAATTTATTATTTAGTATTTATATTTATTCCATATTTGAGGTATGATGAAGAGGTTCAAGCTTTGATAGGGTAATTTTAAGATGCAAAATTATCTAAATATGGCATAGAATGGCGAACCTTTTAGTATGCATGTGAATCAAGCTCTTACATACCAATGAGGGAAGCTTGATATAATTACCAAAAAATGCCCTAAACATATTTTACTTGTGCTAATTCAATCCCAAATATTTCAACTTGGTCAATTTAATCTTAATCCTTTTGATGTTTTGCCAATTTAGTCCATTTGGCCACTTTTGACTGAAAACCTCTTACGTAAATGTCAACCGTCCTATGTGGCATGACCAGAACTAGCATTGATAATTTTTAAATTTTTAAATATTTTTTCAATTTTTATTAGTTTTTTTGTTTTCCTTTCTTTTTTATTTTTTTCCTTTTCTTCTCTTTTCCTTCTTTTATTTTGTTTCTTTTTTACTGTAGCTAATGAGCTCAATCGAGAACATTGCTGCCATAGCCTCGCCCAAATCTAGCGAGGCTGAGCGAGGGTTGCAACCCTTCCCAATGCTAGCAAAGGCTTTGCGGCCCTCACTAGCTATAGTGAAAGGGGAAAACAACGAAAAAAGGAAAAAGAGAAGAAAAGAAATAAATAATTAAAAAAAAATTAAAAAATTTGTCCACATAGGTGGCGCCAATCACACCACAAAGAACAATTGGCGTCCAAATCAACAATTTTTAGGTAAAATTGGTCGTATGGATTAAATTGGCAAAACGTCAAAATATTTAGAACTAAATTGGTAAAATTAAATTATTTATGATTGAATTGGCGCAACAAATGCAATAGGTTCAGGCTTCTTCTTTTTTTTATTACCCCCTTCATATTGCTTATAGAATATGGAAGATGCTTACTTAATAAGACAACAAAGTACTTCGAATCGCAAAAAGGAAGGAAAAATTAAGTAATCAGAAACTGTAATAAAGGAACCATAAATAACATCGAATGACGGAGATTAGAAGATGTCATGTCTCGATTTTTTTTTTTATAAAGGGATATTCTCAATTCATTATAACAATAAAAAAAAAAAAATCTTTGGAGCGAGTGCGCCTTCAACTATATTAATAGGCACATCAAAATAAGAATCCTATTAAGGGAGAAAAGAAACCTCAAAATTTGTGAAGATAATAGGCCATAAATAACCCTGTAATTACCTCTCCAGAATTGCTGAAATTGGACAGTCTTCTGATCAAGTCAAGAACATTACGTTACCACATAAATAAACCGAGTCAAGGCAAGATCGAGGGGTTTTTGCACTAGTTGGGCTGGACGATTCGTGGATGCTTCCAAACTATATCTTTAGTGATACAACAGTCGACAGGTCAATGGGTCGTAACTTAAGATATTGCGATGGCCCCTAATTCTACCTAAAACTATAGTTAAAATTAAATAAATTGGTGGAAAATCGGTTTCTTGTTACGTGCAAGGTTTATGCTAGACAGCAGGAAGGAACGCGACTATCCGACATATGATTAGGACACTTTTAGCTGTGCCTGCTTTGACACGGTCCTTCTACTTTACAGCTTTTTTTAAACCGTTATCGCGATTGTCTTTCATTGGCACCTTGATAACATAATAAAACATAAAATTAATTAGTCATGACAATTTAATCTTTACACATGTTATAATATACACTCGTGGTCTCCATCTATCTATGAACTTAAACTCTTAGAACGATTGATAATTATCTCACAGAGCATTTGAAAGTATTAGATGCAACTTCTATCCCAATTTATTTCACGTGTGCGGCCACCTGTTCATCAAATTTCACACGTCATGCTTAATCCGCGTTACGTGCAAGAAGGGTGTCGATATATCCTGCATCACTTGATTTTGGGATTTGTATGCTCTATTTATACAAGTTGTCTCCCTTCAATTATCAACTTTAACCTTTTGGATTAGACATTTCAACATAGTATTAGAGCTAACTTCTACTCCAATTTTTTTTTCGCACGGCACCCCATTTCTTATATTTCACATGCCGTTTCTAATCCCTCAAAATTCTAAGTCTGTACACTTGTGGTCTCCCTCCATCGATAAACTTAAGCTTTTAAAATGTTGTCTAAGTTTGTATACTCTTTTTGTTCATGTTGTCTCCCTTCACCTATATATTTAAGCTTTTAAAATATTTGGTAATAGTAACACAAAACCTTTAACCAACATTCACGTAAAATAATTTTTCCATCGTCGTTAAACTTCGAAATCTTTTTTTTTTTTCCCGCAATTGGTCCGATGTAAAAATTTACGATTTCTTTTTCCTGTGATTTGAATTCATGTGAACGGTCGGGTTTTGGACAAAAATTAAGTTTTGAAGGCAACCACTCTTCCACCAATTGCACGAAATATATAGATTGAAAATTAATCTGCCGGCACACGACTTGGATTTGTTCAACCACGAGCGCCTTCCCCATTTCTATATTCCCACTCTATTTTGCTTCGAATTACAGCTAAGATAAACTAATTTCCAGTTACGGTTGAGCCAAAGTTGCATAGCTAAGCGCGTAACCCTAGCGATCAAATTGCGAGAAAAATAAGCAGCACGTGAATGTTTCTTGCATGCATGGTTATAACTGATCACCACCCACAAGTAATCATCGTTGAAACGCTCTTTTTCTTTTGTCCTATAAATGAGCATGGTACCCACCCTAGGACTTCACGAGATCTACCTGAAATCAACTTTTGCAAGTGCGATCTGTCATATCAATTCCCATTTGTTTCCTCGATTGGAGCCTAGGATGGAATCGAAAGGCTGGAATCATTTTCTCGCAGTTCTCTTGTTGAGCATCGCGACCACAGCTTTCTCTTTTCCTAATCACCACACTGGTCTCACACCTTACCACTACAACTACGCTTGTCCTCAAGCTTTGCCGACCATCAGGCGCGTCGTCAAGGCAGCGGTGAAGAAAGAGAGACGCATGGGTGCTTCGTTACTGCGTCTGCACTTCCATGACTGTTTCGTTAATGTACGACACATTGCTTGTCTCTTGAAGTACTTATGTAGCTATAACTGATTGCGATAAACGTTTTTTCTTTTTTGGGCGCGGGGGGTGGGGTTTATGTCTGTTGAATTAACATTGCTTTGACTGATCGTGCAGGGGTGTGATGCTTCGGTACTTCTAGATCCGACGCCCACCATCGATACTGAAAAGCTCGCTGGCGCAAACAACAATTCTGCTAGAGGTTTCGAAGTGATCGATCAGATCAAGGAGGAGGTCGACAAAGTCTGTGGCCGTGCGGTGGTCTCTTGCGCAGATATTTTGGCAGTTGCTGCTCGTGACTCCGTCGTTTTGGTAAGTGGTTGCGCTTGCGTTGAATTTTTAAGTCAATACGTGTAACTAATCAATGTAATAGCACATATTTACACAGTGAACTGTTGATGATTTCGATTCTTGGTATTTGGTAATGCAGCTGGGAGGGCCATGGTGGAACGTAAGGCTTGGAAGAAGAGACTCGACCACCGCGAGCAGGACGACCGCCAACACGGACCTGCCGGCCCCGTTCATGGACCTAAGCGCACTAACTAGCTCGTTCCAAAAACAAGGCCTAGACGCCAAAGACCTGGTCGTTCTCTCTGGGGGACACACGCTTGGGTTTGCGCAATGCTTTACCTTCAAGGATCGGGCCCATAACGACTCGGACATCCACCCTAAATTCGCAAAGAAGCTCCAATCCATTTGCCCACGCGTCCAATCCGAAAGCGACTCGAACCTCGCTAAGTTGGACCCGACGTCGACGCGCTTCGACACGTTGTACTACAATAACTTGTTGAAGCAAAAGGGTCTACTTCGATCAGATCAAGCACTCTTCGGTGGTGGCAACACCGATGAGTTAGTGAGGACGTACAGCAACGACGCCACTGCATTTTGGAAAGATTTCGCGAAATCGATGGTCAAGATGGGGAACATAAAGCCGCTAACAGGAAATCTTGGTCAGGTTCGCAATAATTGTAGAAGGGTGAATTAAAGTATATGGATCCATATATATGATCCTAGTGTTCATGCTCCTTAAAAAGTGTGATTATTTTGTGCTGAGTGCTATGAAATTATTTTTTTTGTTCCAAAAAGTGTGTCATGGCTTTAGCTTCTAGCAATGTCAAGAAGCTATTGACCTCAACAGAAGCAACTTGTTGCAATAGCAAAATACGCATATTCCTTTGTATTTTGGAGGGGGGTGTAATTTATTCAATAAGCTAAAGGGAAGTGCAAGATGTATTTAAGTGGAACAGAAGAAATTAGTGGATTGCTGAAATTCAAAAGAGCCATCGTCAGTGAAACTAGATTTGACATTAAGAGGGCTAAAAATCCTAAATTTGGAAATAATAGGCATGTAACTTAGGGTTTGCATGGAATTCTTTTGCTATCATTACTCATACTTTATTTTATAATGTTGGAGTTGGACTAAAGATTTATAGGACATGCAAGGAATTGATTTCATTGGACGGGAAATAATGTACACCGAAGATGAGAGCAAATCATGATTAATTGTACTTCAATTAAACTGGCCGATGAGGAGAAGTCTACATGCTTTATTAATTGCATGTAATTAATGCATCGACCATTCTTACTTGCGGACGACCGGTCTGTTGACTTGGCAGGAAGGTGCCAAATCCTTGCCAACGATTAGTTCAGTGAATCTAGCTGCCGCTGAACAGAGCTGGTCTCGTCCAATTCAAAAAAACGCGAAGGGTTGATGAGCTTCTCTGAACTTTCTGATCGTGATGCCGGGAGGATGACCAAATTGGTGCGGCTCTTCCGAAAATGAATTAAAACAGACAAGTTCGATTCGTGGAAGAAACCGAAAGTATTGCTCCGATCCTACCCCATGCTTTGAGAACCAACTGGACCTTGTTCGACTTGAGAGGGATCTCTTGCACGGAAATGATCAGATGCCATGTCAACTCATGTAAGACTAGGTCCTCGGAACACAGGTGAATGAAGGAATCATATTACTCAACAGACTTGGAGATCGGTGATGTTCATGCACAAAAGTATGACAAGGTAATACACTAGGAGTGCTATAAATTTCATATGGCACTCATTTGAGTGCTATAATTTTTTTTTTTCGCTTACTTAAGTATCATAAATTAAAATAAAAAATTGATTACTTAAGTGCCACTGGTGATTTACTATGTTGGAAAATCCGGCGTGGACATTGATTGTCCTACGTGGCATCGCCAGCATTGACATGGAATTTTTTTTTTTAAAATAAAAATTAAAAGATCCTCATCTAAATGAAAAATTAATTATGTTGACACATAAATTTTGGCGGCCAATTAAATCATTAGGGGTTAATTTTATCTTTTGAAAATATTATAATTCATTTACGTAACATTAATTTAGGTGCGTTTATTTTTAATTTACATGTTTTGCATTTTTATTTTTAGAATGGCGGATGGGTCGAATTAATGGTTTTGAGTTTTAAATTAACTGGCCGGATTAAGTCCATGAAAAGTGAAAATTGGCCCAAGCCCATTTTCTGAAATTGAGATTTGAAATGAAGATTTTTGGAATTTTAGAAAATCGGGTTGTAATCTTATCTTTAAAAATTAGTAGAAAATATTTAGGAGATAAGGAAAATAAGATGATTTTATGATCAAGAGGTTAAAAGAAAATCTTCGTGCGTTTGAAAAGGGGATAAAATATTTCACGAAGATTAGATTTTGATTTTTGCTTATAAAAGAGGGGGCATTTTCACTCGGTTTGGTGGAGAACAAAAAAGAAAAAACGTGCAAGAGGGGGGGAGTTTTCTTTGAAAAGCAAAAAAAAGGTCAAAAAGCAAAGGGAGAACAGTAAAAAGGGCACAGTGAACTGTTCATTGTCTCCTTCCTCCAGCCGCTTGCTCACGCCCGTCCGAGAAGTCCGCCATCTTAGCCCGCCGCGCCTCCACCTGCGATCGCCTCCCGACCCGAAGACCCGAAGCAGCTCGCGCCTCCGCCCGCGCAGGAGCACCCCGATCCGCCCCCGACGTGCAGCGCCGCACCATCGCCCGAAGCCCTCTTCCCGCACGAAGCCAGTCGCCGGAGATCCCTTCACCCGCGAGCCCGTGCCGGTCCGCGACGCCGTTGCTGCTCTCGTTCCCAGGAGCCGCGAAACCGCCGACCATCGCCGACCTGCTCTGTCCGCGATTCGCCCAGCCCGAGCGTTGCTGCTCATCACGCCTCACCGGACGCCGAGCCGTGAGCACCAGCCTCTGTCAGCCACCTCCGTTCGCGAACCAGATCCCGACGCCCCAGATCCACCTTCGCCGGAGCTCCGACGACCACCCCCCACTTCGGCGACGACCCATCACCGCCGGTGACCCACCACGAAGTTGCCGAATCGTGGTTGAAAAAGCTTCGTGGGTGAAAATGCAAAGAAAAGAGGAAAGATTAGGTAGTTTTTTTATTTTTATTATTTTTTACTTTTTACTTTTACTTACCATTAGGTAGTTTTTGTTATTTTTACTTTTTACTTTCTGTTTAGTTTATTTTACCTTTTTTTTTGTCTTTTAGGTTATAATTCTTATAGGCATTATCCATAGGATTTTGTCCCTAAGGTTTATTGTAATTATTAATTTGACCCGTAAGATTTCGGGTCATTTTTTGAATTGTATTAACTCTTGGGGTTTGTTTATGATATATTAACTGTTGAATCAATATATTTATTAATTTGATCCGTAAGATTTCGGATCAGATTTTTAATTATTTTGATTTCTTTAATTTGACTTGTGAGATAACGAGTTATTTTTTCGTTTATTTTAATCATTTATTTGTTGAATATCTTGTTTGTTTAGATTTAATGTTTGTTTTAGAAAATCACTAAGAAAAATCAAAAAGATATTTGAATTAGGATTTCAATTGATTTTAAAATATTTCTTGTTATTTTGCATATCTAGAATATAGATTTTATTTTAGATTTAAAAAATATAAAAACAAGAAAGGTGCATTCATTTAGGTTGTTAGTTTTTTTATTTAAGTTGCATGTTTAATTACGTGGCAATTTTAAATTTCGAACTTTGTTAAAAATAAAAAATATTATGCATATGTCATGTAGAATTAGGGCATGCTCCACACGTCATTGCATATTAAATAGATTGCATGTTAGGTTAAGATAATGTTTTAGTTTAAATGATGATTTAATATGACTTAATCCTTAGTTTAAATTAGATAGAATTTTAATCTAGATAGATCATTTTTGCATTTTTCTTAAATCTTGAATTTCATGAAAAAATACAAAATTTGTCTTCGCATAAGTTAATTTCAATTTTTAAGATAGATTGCATTTTCAAAAAAATAATAGAAATATCAAATGCACATCATTTAGTTTTTATTAAGTTCATTTAATTAGAACTTTCTTGTCATTAGATTAAGTCATTTAATAAATGTCACGTGACATATAGCTCGCATATTAAGTTGCATGAGGCATGTCATTTTAGTTTAAATAATTTTGTATGTCATTGCATCGCATTGCATGTTATTATAATTAGATCATTTAGATTGCATTTAATTATTGCATTTCTTCATGTCATATAATTTAGGTCATGTCGTCATGTCCTATTAGATTATTAGCATGCATTGCATAATTTTCATTAAATAAAGTGAAAACAAAAAATTGAAATTGCGTGTTAATTAGAAATCATATCTAAGATTGTCTATATGATTTTTGATCTAACATTGCAGATGCTTTCATTGCTTTAAGGTATGTTTTTGCATTATTTAATTGCTTTCTTGATATGTTAAATTGGTGGTATGCGCATATGTATGATCACCTCACACGTTAGGAAGCTAAATTAAAATCAATTCAATTGATGCTTTCGTTGCTTTAAGGTATGTTTTTGCATTATTTAATCGCTTTCTTGATATGTTAAATTGGTGGTATGCGCATATGTATGATCGCCTCACACGTTAGGAAGCTAAATTAAAATCAATTCAATTGCCAAACATTTTCTTAAAATTAAAAAGAAATGGTACCGAAAGGACACTAGGATAATCTATTGTAACCAAGTCCCCGTACCCAAAATCTCTGGTTCGTAGGAGTCAAATAATACTATAATTATTTTACTTAGGTGTCTAATCGACTTATCATAAACCGATTAGTGGCGACTCCTAGATAATAATCTTTTGCATGTTAAAACTCTAAGTCGCGATTTGGTATGGGCTTGGGAGAGCCCGAGCTAAACTTAAAGGCTTAGTAGTCCATCAACCTAGTTTTAGGTGGCAAACCCGAAAAATTGGGTCGCGACAAATTAAAAAATCCATGTAGGATGATTTGTCAAGAATAGTACTTAAATAATAAATTTTATTCCAATATAGCACATAAATAAGCAAAAATAAAATAAAATTATTATACTTAAATAAGCTCTATACAAAAGTTATGACACTCTTATAATCCTGATTCGGACATTTTTATTTATAAGTGAAAAGATTGGGGAGGGTGCAGCCATCCCTATGAACTTTACCGTAAGGATCTCATATAGAGAAATGCCTTGCATTAATTAATTATTTATAGGACATATTAACAAAAGGTGTTACCATATATATATATAACTAGGTACCTCTTATGAACGAGGCCCATTACATATAAAATCCAAAATACTTTAAACTTAATTTTCAACAAAGATTGAAAGTAAAATATCATCAAAACAATTATTATGTATTAATACATAAGTAGTATTAATTACAAATTACCCCCATTCACCTCTCTTTTTTCCCAGCCACTATATGGCCATTGACTCTAAAAATCCATCATACTCTCTTCTTTTTTTACTTGCATCAACTCAAATATAAATAAGTAGGTTAGTTTTAACATTTAAATGATGGGATAGGATAAACGCATAAAGGCTTGTGCTTTCTCCATCAATTTTTTGACTTCCGATGCCCCCTTTTACCTTAAATTGACCACAAGATCTTATAGAGGTCTTTGATTTAAAATTATCTCTTACATTTTTTTCCTTTTCTTTCTTTGGAAATTCTTATGCATTTAGAATTGACAAAAAAAATATACATTTGTCAAAAGTTTGATTGGATTGTCTTGTAATGCAATTACAATTTTCATTAATTTCTTGTGAACAACTAATTGTTCCACTTAATCGGCCCTACTTTTCATTTTTGTCAATGCACTCCTAAACTTTTGAGCCATATTTTGTGCAGTCATTGCTAACCGTCCTTAGTGGCATGCTAATGTGAGCAACTTGTTAATTTTCACATCGCAATTTGCGATGACAATTGGCAAGAAAGACTACATTTAGATATTGGGCAAATGTGTAGGACTATATTGATAAAATTGGAAAGTTAGAACTAAGTTGGTATCCGTACTATAGGTATAAGACTAAATTGATCATTTTCCCAATTATTTAAGTAATTACTCATTCAACAGACATATGTATAAGCATTTTTGGGATAAATATACAAGGAGTGCCATAACTCTCACATAACTCTCATGCAATGCTCACTTAAGTGCTACAAATTTGAGAAATTGATCAATTAAGTCCCATTGATGATTTTCCTAGCTAGAAAATCCTATGTGGATGCCAATCGTCCCACGTGACATCACCGGCACTAATGTGGACAATTAATAAAAAAAAAATTAAAAACATTTTAAAAAAAATATTCATGTTGGAATGGGAAATTACTAAAAAATCCACAAATGACAATTTGCCGAAAGTGGCACTTAAATGATCGATTTTACTCAGATATAGCACTTAAGTGAGTCGGAAATAAATATGACATTTAAATGAGCGTTGTACAAAACTGATGACACTCCTACTATTCTTACCCCTAGGTTTGATGCAACATAAATGACAAATTACTCTGGAAACCCTCATGGCCAGTCCAAATTAACCCTTACCAACAAAGAAACTCAGCAAATAAGTAAATGCGTTGAAATAGTGAAGATAATAGACCTAATAATGGAAAAGTGGTCAACAACCCCTTAAAACTATAGATTTTGAGGCTCAAAATTGTAAGATTGTGTTTGAGATTGAGCCTGCAAAGGAAACCAGATTAATCAAATTTTCTAATTTAAATGGTTTCCTAGTTTGAGTGGGGTTTCCTACAATAGATTTATGTTGAATACCTATATTATGTACAAGATATGGCATTCTCCTTGGTATTACACACTAGAGCAAATAATAGGATTTTAAGGTCTTTTTATCTTTGAGTATTCTGAGTGAGTTTTTGTGGGAGATTATGATGTACCACTTTTGGATTTGCTCTAGATGATTTTGGGATGGAAAACACTTGAGCAATTGATCAAGTGTAAAATTCCATATTATCACGATTTATAATAAACTTGTGACATCCTGATTTTCCACTTCTGTTTTCAATTAAATGAGTCGGGCTTTTCATTGACGCGCCTATAGCCTTTTTTCTCTGAGTTGGCCACTCACGAGTTAACTAATCTATCAGATGAAGCCGTTAAGGAATTTTAACGCTATAGACTTGAGAATTCGACCAGAAACCAACTACTCGACCGTGCTAATCTGCAAGAGTCAATACGACACTGTCAAAATCGATCAAATATTAGAGATAGGTGGATTCAAGTGAGATATGTGATTAATGTATGGGTGATTCCACCTGATTGCAAAATTCTCGTCGAACGACACTGAACTGATTATTCTGTCTTTTCTATACCCTGTGTCCGTATTTAAAACCTCAAGATTTTCACGACAACTGAGAGTCACCAATGTATCAAAGATGTACATTGTGGCTAAAAAATAACCGACCACGGGTCAAATGCACTAAAAATTCTCGAAAGCTACCCAATAGATTAGGACGTGCTAAAATTGGGCCAGATTGAAATTAACCGCGAATTTAAACTCGATTACAGAAATTGGAAGTTTTATCATGTCACAAATCGAGGGCTAAGTGTTACATGGCGACTTGAGTCACATGAGAATTACCTCTAGAGCCTTGCAGTATTGTCATGCATAGTGAATGGCTAAGTGCTACACGAGAATGAAATTTCGTGTGAGTTGCCTTTAGTGCCTTATACTATTGCCTAGTGCAATGAATGACTAAGTACTACATGATAGCGAGGCTTCGTGTGAGTCGCCTCTAGTGCCTTATAATATTCATTGTTGTAATCAAGTGCTAAGTGTTACATGGCGACTTGAATTGCCTGGGAACTACCTCTAGTGCCTTAAGTTTGATCTTGAGTTTGGTATTGAGAAAGGAGTCGGAGTATGGAATGTGGATGTTGAGGTTGAATTGGAATGTTGAGAGTGAATATCGGGTGTAGATGGAACTACCAATATGAATTATCCGTGTTTGATTATGGGACCCCTGTGAGTGAATTGTTTGAGGGAATGTTGGATCAATTATGTTGATTCAATTGATTGACTAGGATTGAATGAGACGTTCCAAATGCTTGAGTGTTGTTATTGCATTTATGTGATAAATGAATTGTGCTGACGTGCAGGAAGGAACTAAGGCCAGATAAGTCCTCTGTTCTAATTGTATGGTTATGTGGCTAGAGCGCCCTGAGGTGTATTTTCTTCCTAATAGGAATTTAGGGTGTGAACTTGCTGAGACATTGTCTCACCCTGTCGTTGGCTTAATTTTTCAGGTCCTTAGCTGGTGGTTATGGAGGACCCGAAGCCCCAGAGTCTATGGAGGTGAAGTCTAAAGGATCGGCATATATGTCCGACTAGTATGTCGTAGGACAGCTTCTTTTTTAGAGCCGACCTTTTTGTAGACTTTTGACTAAACTCGTTTTGTATCTAAACCCGTTATTTAGAAAAGTTGGCTTTTGTGAAATGTTGCTCTATTTTTCTATCACATGCTGTTTGTTGTTAGGAGTTTATTATTTCGCTTCCACATGTGCATTAAAATGAAAGGGTCGGCGACTCATCCTGGGAAGTCGCATTTGTAGCGACCGCTGAGGGATGGGCGCGCGCTCGAGGATCGGGCAAAACTTCTTAGAAGATGGCTCATCTAATAGAGTTGATTTCGACACTCTAATCGAATTACTAAAACATTTGGTGTTTTTTATCATCCGGTCACTGTATGAAAATTTTGTTTTGCAACAATGTTTAGAAAGAAAGTAGAAAATGAGAATTTTAATGGGGGGAATGACTTTGGGTCGTGCAACCTCATGATGCTTGCAATATTAACAACCGAAGGATTGGCCAAAGTGTGTAAAATGGTGATAGAGACTAATATGAATTATCGAAAAGAGCAAAAAGTATAATCTTGTTGAATTTATTAGATGGGGTATTGATTGAAAGAGAAATGCTTATGTCACTATCTTTAATTTAATGTGAGAATAACAAGCTATTTTAGACCACAAAAAATTAAATAATAAATTTATGAAATTTATTGCCGAGTCTATTCCTTAAAGAATTTGTGACTCACAATATACTTTTATTCTAACGGTAGTATAAAAATAGTTATGCTAGCAAAGTTCTAATTGAAATGGTCAAAGAGGAGATGGTACCATAGTTATCAGAGTCTGCATACAAAGATATTGTGGTCATTGTAGCATATAAAAGTTCCTATGATGTTGATGATGTGTTAGCAATCATCACATGGTCATTAGTTAGTGATTGGATGTTTGACTTTAATGTTCTTATCATGTAATATTCATAGGCAATAGTTTACTACCAATGAGTGCATGAAGAGTGGTAAGGTGTTTATGAGAAACAATCTTACTTGTGAGGTGGTATAGATCATAATGGTTCAAATTAGGATGCACAATTCCATTGTGACAATGGCATATTATCTCTAAGTTTTCTTGAAAGGAATCAGAATCTCAATGGTTTAAAAAAATGAGTATAATAAAATTTGACTTGTAATTCATGATCATCACTAAACTTTCTTTTGTCCATTAACGCAACAACTTCCTTTATCCCTTGGGGATCTAAAGGTTTTGCTAGCATAACGGTCTTTTGACTACTGTAAGAATAACAATTTGTTACAAGGAATAAATTTTTGAATGAGTGAATCTCACAACAATTTATAATTATTTATTATTTGGTTGTTTATGGTCCATAATAGACTATTATTTTGACGGTAGATTAAAGACTATTACTCAATCATTTCTTAGGATCTAATACTTGAGAATTTATATATATATTTTCTTTGGTAAAATCATAAAGGGTTGAAGAAGTTTAGTGATTTTTTTTCCAGTCCACCAAATATATTTTTGAACTTAAAAGCTCTTTCGTAGGAGCTTTGCGAGTCCTTAATGGGCCCATCTAGAGAAACCCTATAAACCCATAACTCCTAATTGGAGGAGGGAGTTTCGAGCTTCCTATCTCCCCTATCCATTCCTATTTGAAGATGGTGGCCATTAGAGCAAGTCCTCGGTAATTATTTTGGTGATTTAATTGCTAATGGTCCATCCTCTCTTCCAATTGTCTGTTGCAACCTGATTAATCATGGGTGTTCTCTATAACTGCAATGTGTTTATGTGTCTAGATGGCATTCACTAACTAATTACTAAGTTAGGTCGAAAGCTATGTAAAGACTTAGGCTGCGTTTGGGAACCCCTTTGCAAAGCTCTTTGGGGGTCCAAAGCCCATTTGCCCAAATATTGAGTGTT
Organism: Eucalyptus pauciflora; assembly: GCA_007663325.1. Classification (NCBI taxonomy): domain Eukaryota; kingdom Viridiplantae; phylum Streptophyta; class Magnoliopsida; order Myrtales; family Myrtaceae; genus Eucalyptus; species Eucalyptus pauciflora. Next base: position 1,674,572 of record VMYD01000349.1, on the reverse strand, counting down.
TGGGAACACTCAATAAAAATCCACCTTGAAGGAATGCTGGCATTCCAAAGGCCTAAAGCCCAAGGCAGCCTAGGGGCTGCCTTGGGCTTTCAGCATTTTAGGAATGACCCGAGCATTGTTCATCTTCTTCTTCATCAGAGAGGCCGGTGTGGTCGCGACACCCTGGCGACTGTCGCCAACCAGTCGCGTGACACAAATCTGGGTCGCGGCAAGGTGGTGGAGGTTTTGCGCCTCGGTCGCGAAGGTCACCTGGGTCGCGGCGCGCAACCTCCGCCACCTCGTCGTGACCCAAATCTGGGTTCTAGGTCGCGAAGATCACATTGCCTGGGTCACGGCGAGCTGTCGTCACAACCTCTGGTGACCCAAGACCTCACTGCGACGTAGATTTGGTTCGTGGAGGTCGCTTGGGTCATGGCACACGACCTCTTCCACCTCGCCATGCCGCTTAGGTCGCGACAGTCACAGAGGTAACCTAGGTCGCGGCGAGCTATCGCCGCGACCTAGATCTGGGTCGCGGCATGCGACCTCCTCCACCTCGTCGTGACCTTCGGCAACCCACGACCTCATTGTGGAGGTGGCCGAAGGTCACTGCAACCCAGGCGACCCACGACCTCGCCTGGGTCGCCGCGAGGTTGGTCGCCGCGACCTCTGACGGCCCTTCATGGCGGTCGCTGGGGGTCGCCCAACCTCAAGCGGCCCTCGCCGGTGGTGTCGAGCGGCAGCTTAAGGTCTTGCAACTTGAGACGTCGTAGCGGCCGTTTACCCTTCGCCGGCCAACTATTTTTTCTTTTCTTTCTATCATAAAAGTCCTTTGTAAATGTAAAATTCTCCAAACACTATTTTGCCCAAGGATATTTCACAATACACTTTCGAATTACAATTTACTGAACGCAATTTGCATTTTGAAAAGCCTCTTTGACTTAAAGGTCTTTGCATTTTCTCAATGGCTTTCCCCAAAAGTCTAACCAAACCCATACCCTTTCATAAGCAATTAATAATGTTGATGATGTTCCTTCCTCAACAGATAGAATCTCCCGCCCGAAGAAAGAAATAAAAGGACTAGATTAACATTCGTTTTACAGATTATAAAGTGATGCCCTTAGAGTCTCTCATGACCAGTTCTCTTCTCGATTGTTTCAAACTTAAGTAACGTCACACTAGAAATCGAGAAGACTAATACTAGATAACCGAAATATTCAACTGCACGGTCTCCGAGGCCAAGTCCAAACAAAACCATGGCCAGACAACACAGTCAAAGCTTCTTCCACTTACTATAAATACAGATGCTCTACTGAACTGAATCTCCGCAGAACTACAAACGAACTCTTGCAATCAGCAACTCTCTTTGCCACTTCACATCCACTGCCATCAATCAAAACATAGAGCGAAATATGGCTCCAGTTAGATTCAATCGTGTCCATGCATTTCTCTTGTTAACTCTTGCGACCACAGCTTTCGCCATTACGCCCCATGCCTAGCTCACACCTGCTTTCTACAACTCGCTTTGTCCTCGAGCTTTGCCAGCCATCAAACGGGTGTTCGAGGCCGGTATCCAGGAAGAGCCACGCATGGGTGCTTCTTTACTCCGTCTGCACTTCCACGACTGCTTTGTCAATGTACTAAGATGTCTATGCTTACTTTTTGCACACCTTTTTATTTGCTTTCATTATGTGCATGCTTAATGAGTTCCGGGATAATTGATAATGCAGGGATGCGACGCTTCAATTCTTTTGGACTCTACGACTTCCTTTGCTAGTGAGAAGTTTGCCATTCCCAATAACAATTCAGTTAGAGGATTCGAAGTAATCGACTGGATCAAGGCAGCAGTTGATGAAGCTTGTGGAGGCCCTGTGGTCTCTTGTGCAGACATCTTGGCCGTCGCTGCGCTAGACTCTGTCATAGCGGCACGTATTAATTACTCGCATTAGCGTCCAATTTTTAAAGTATGGCCTAAATACTATAGATGAACAAAAGACATCAAATATGTTGGAATAATTTGTTAATATTCCAATGCAGCTTGAAGGACCATGGTGGAAGGTTCGACTCAGAAGAAGAGACTCAACTGCAGCAAGCAAGGACGAGGCTCAAGCGTCTCTTCCTTCGCCTTTGAGCAATATCTCTAACATAACCAAGTCCTCCATAAATCAGAGCCTCGACATTAACGACTTGGTCGTCCTGTCCGGTGCACACACACCAGGATACGCACGGTGCACAGTATTCAGGGGAAGGATCTACGGTGACACAAACATTGACCCGACCTTTGCACACAGCCTTCGGTCATTTTGCCCGCCCCTTCCAAGCAACGAATCCGACCCCAGGCTCGCTGCTTTGGATCAAACTCCTGCTGTCTTTGATACTTCGTACTATAAAAACTTGGACACAATGACACTTGGAGTGCCAAAACTTGGCACGAATGGACAATTAAATGCCAAAAGTTAGGAAAGTGACATTTAAGTGCCAAAATCAGAGTAAAATGAATCAGTTAAGTGCCAACGACGAGAAAATCCGACAAAAACGCTGACATGGCGATTTTCCAATGAGCCTAGTGCAAAACAACGTTGTTTTGCACGCTGATGTAGCTAAAAAGTGCCAAGACAACGTTATTTTGCTGCTGACATGGTAAATAATTAATATAAAAATTAATTAAATTATTTTTTTTGTCAGCCCTACTCTACTCTTATGCTAACTCTCGCTTTCAAACTTTTACCATGCCTCTTTGTAGGGTGTGGGAGTCGAAACCCACACCTGAAACTAATTCGTCCCCATCCCAACCCCCATGAGAATGTGGGGATTCGAATTCCCCACCTCCTCCCCCTTCCATGTAAGAATGGTGGCCACTGAGAATTAAATTAAATTGAAAACCAAATTATATATATAACAAAAAAAAAGTCCTCAACCAATGTCTGTTGCTCATCTTCCTCCTCCATTCCCTTTTTTTTTTTTAGTTTTAAATTTAATTGAATTAATTTTTATATTAAAATTTAAATTGTGCCAAAATGACGTCGTTTTTGTGTTTATTTGCTGAATCAGCCTTTTGGCGAGCCACATAAACAAGAAAAATTAATAAAAAATTATCATGTAAGATTTTCGGCGGGGTTTGCCAGATGTAACACTCAAGTGTCTTATTTTTCAAAGAGACACTTAAGTGTTTCCTTATGTCAAGTTTTGGCACTTGATGTATTCTTTTGCCTAAAAACTTGAGCAAAATGGGCTTCTCCATTCCGATCAGGCGCTTCTCGACAAATCCCTTAGCTGCCAATCTGGTCAAGTCTTACAGCGAAGACGGCGAGAGGTTTCAGAGAGATTTCACGAAATCCATGGTTAAGATGGGAAATATAAAGCCTTTGACTGGTGAACGTGGCCAAGTTAGATGCGACTGTAGACGAGCGAACTAATAAAGGAGGGTTCAATTGAATCTGTAGATTATGTTCTTTTTCTTTTTGCTGGGTTACTCTTTCTATTAATGGGGGAGTTGTTGCTCAATCTCTGTCATGTTCTCAGTTGTTTATGATTTGTCTCCCTTTCTAACTGAAGTAAACGATGGCTTATTGAATAAAATATGCGAGCAAATCCTGTCTCCTAATGACTATTCAAGCGACTCTTGCTTTGGCTTCGTAGAAGGCAATTATCTTTAGATGATTACCATAACTGATGTGAAGGAGCATCTAATTTTCTGGGCACATAATTCCCAAATATGACTTGATGGAGTCCAGCTAATTAATGATATACATATAATGTTCGAGTGAACAAAAGCGCTTAAGAATTGACTTAGTCGATTTGATACAAACATGTGCCGAGTATACTTTTATATTTTCAAGAACATTAAGGGTGCGTCCAAATGACTTGTATTTCCTAATCTTTTGCCAATTCTTTTCTTTTAGCATTCACATTCGGTGTTTAATTAAACATCGAATATATGGACCATACAGAAAATACAAATGCAGATATGTAAAGTCATTCAGAATATTCAATGATCTTTTAAAACTCACTAATTTTTTTCAATTGGTGTCAAATACTTTATCGAGTTAAAACGAAAATAAAAATAAAAATTACTTCAACTTGTATTTTCAGACACTTGTTGATTACCCCAAACACGATTGTAAGACACTATTGAATTAAAATACAATCATACTTTGACCCAAACAAAAAAAGAAGCACTACCCTAGCTAGGAAAGAAGTATTAAGGACAATCCTACTTTTGGTGGTGCGACGGATTATCTTCGTACATTTAGAATTAAACTGAAAGGAATGATGCTGGAATTGGGCGTGCTTTTTAAAACCTTGTGCCCGAGAATGGCCCGTAAATTGCACGGTCAAGGACAATCCTTCACCTTCGTATTGTTCTTTATTTAATCATGTGCATCCTCTAAATTACTTTGTGTTTATGTGTAAATACGACATTTGGCAACTAATTACCTAAAATAGTTTGAAAACTGTGCGAAAGATTAAAAACACCGTTTCGCAATAAATTAATAACGTCAATTGTCGATGATGTGCCTTCCTCGACAGATAAAATGAAATAAAATAAAATAAAGGCAAGAACAATATAAAAAATTGTTTTACAGAATATAAGTTCTCTTGACTAGTTCTCTTGTCCATTATTTCAAACTGAGCAACGTCACCCCAGAAGGTGACAAGGCTTTACGGTATTATATGAAGCCAAATCTTCAACGACACGGTAGCTGTGGCCAAGTCCAGACAAACCCATGGGGAGACAACACGGTATCTTCTTGGGCCAAGTCCTCCAACCCAGTCAAATAATAGAGAATTATTTGACACAAAAATTTAATTTTGGAGTCTCCTAAATAAGTTCTATTCCTAAGAAAACAACACAAACAGTCTAATTTTGGATATTCTGCCTAAATAAATTAGAACGGAAGAGGTTATTATTCCCCAGAAATAGAATCCCATTGTCCTTGGTCAATTCCTTCTTATTTTGGCAACCCAAAAAGTATTATATAATTCCACACCATTTAGCATATGTTTGTTTCGCAAAAAATGAACCATTTGACAAACATTTTCAAAAAAAATGATTGCTTGAATTACTTTAAAAAATGAATGAACAAAGAATAATTTCAACACCCACAAAAATATTCAAACATGAATTGTTGTTTAAAATAAAAATATTTTTTTATTAGCTAATTATTTCAAGTCATACAGGCGATTATTCATAGAAAAGTATTTTTCAAATTATTTATTTTTTTACGAAATAAATAGAGCATTATAGTACATCTCTTTTGTTTTTATGTCTTTTTTTTCCTTGGGTGACAGTCATTTTGCTTGACTTATTAAGGACATCTAATTTATATAGTTACTTCTTCTTTTTTACAATCCTACTTACAAGCATAATTTGATTTAGAATTGAATTAAGATAATTACTTTTTTATCTTAGTAATTATCACACTACAATTTTCATGGAAGATAACGTTAATTAATAAGAACAAAATCAAACTTTCTCTAACTTACGTAAAATTGAGCTTGCCAAGATGAACCACGTGAACTCACATGATTATAGTAATTGGTTGGAGCATAAGGGGATTTCTGGCTTTAGATCTGGCAATTATTAGTTCAAATACCACAAATTACGTGCAAACTACTTTAATCTAAGACAACATGCACGAGCCAAAGGTTTAAACGTACCTGGCTCATAGGACTTAGAGTAGTTCATGGGCCTTCAAGTAACTAGACTCCACACTTGTATCTAGATTATAAATAGTAAAAACCACAAAATAGTTGGGCTGACCCAATGTAGCCACATATGTACGTGGAACCGACCTGAAATTGCAACATTTTCACTTCAGCTGGAGCCATTTGTTCGTGGTTTGGCTTCACAGCCACTCTCTCAACAAAAGCCAGCAATATAAAAACTATAAACTCTTATTCACAGTATAAATCTAACATGATTGTGCATTCTTTCTCCCATTTGGTAGGACACCAAGCTAACAAATGAATATAAGTGCATTGACCAAATTGATGCAATAATAAACTCCAATGCCTCTAAACCTTACATGACCGATTCAATGAAGTATATTTCTCGTTTCTTTCGTTGTTGGGAATGGTTAACTCGTGAGCTTGCACACGGATTCTTGTATGACAAGATCTCTTTTGGCCAAGTCCAAGGAAACAGAAAATCTCTCTCTCTCTCTCTCTCTCTCCCAATTCCTATAAATACAGAAACGAGAAATCCGAAACCCCAACAAAGCAATCTCGAAAGCACCATCAATTGAAGCAGAATTACTCCCAGTCTCGCTCCGAATCCTTGCCAAATCCGAAAGCTAAACATGTCTTTGAGTAGCCTCAACTTCTTCCGAGCACTGCTCTTATTGTTCCTGGCGACGTCGGCTTTCTCGACGCGCCCTTACAAGGAAGGCCTTACGCCGCACTTCTACGACTACGCTTGTCCTCAAGCTTTGCCTGCCATCAAACGCGTCGTGGAGGCAGCAGTGCAGCAGGAGCGACGCATGGGCGCTTCCTTACTGCGTTTGCACTTCCACGATTGTTTTGTTAATGTACGACATGTCCACAATACTCTTAAGTTCGCACTGGTTATTTAGCGGCGCTCTCACATGTCCTAATTTGATTTTTTTCCATTTATGCAATAATGTAGGGTTGCGATGCTTCAATACTTTTGGATCCATCCCCTACCATTGACAGCGAAAGGCTCGCGTTTCCAAATAACAATTCAGCTAGAGGGTTTGAAGTGATCGACCAAATTAAAGCAGAGGTGGACAAAGCTTGTGGATGCTCACTCGTATCTTGCGCAGACATCTTGGCCATTGCAGCTCGTGACTCTGTTGTTGCGGTACATCTAATCTTAATCTCACATATATTGTGGGTCATTTTACCAAGCGTAGACAAGTAAAAGAGAGTCTTCAGCTAATTGAAAACACTGTATAGCCACAGATACCCATGCATAACATTGCACATATATGAGCAAAGTTCAATGTGAAAATAAAAGGTTGACGTTCATATTTCAGCTTGGAGGGCCTTCATGGGAAGTACAACTTGGAAGGAGGGACTCGACCACGGCGAGTAGGACAACGGCCAACACTGACATTCCCGCGCCAAACATGGACTTGCCTTCACTGATCAGCACGTTCCAAAAGCAAGGTCTCGACACACGGGACTTGGTCGCACTGAGCGGTGCACACACAATTGGGTTTGCGCAATGTCGCGTTTTCAGGAACCGCACATACAACGATGCCAACATCGCCGCCGATTTTGCCGGGAGCCTCCGGTCCTTGTGCCCGCGTACTGGAGAGGACAGCAACCTCGCTGGTTTGGATCCTTCGCCGGCTCAATTCGATGCATTGTACTTCCACAATCTGTTGGCGCAAAAGGGGCTTCTTCACTCTGATCAGGCGCTTTACAGTGGTGGGTCAACGGATGAGCTTGTGAAAACTTACAGCGATGATGCGGAGGCCTTTTGGGATGATTTTGCGAAGTCGATGATCAAGATGGGAAATATAAAGCCGTTGACTGTAAACCAGGGCCAGATTCGCTTGAATTGCCGGAAGGTGAACTGAAGTGGCCGTTCGTTCGACTCGTACATTTTTTAGGGTATTGGTTTGCTCTGGTTCCTCCATTCTTTCCGATGCGTTGTTTATTAATTGAGTTAAGAAACATTCTTATTTTTCTTTGACCAAGTACTGAAGCTTTAAGCTCAATGGTTGTAAGCATGCCTAAAATATTAGTAGCACATTCTTGATTTTCAAGATCTTCTCTTTTAACAGCTCAATTGTAGTGATCGAGGGTCCTTTTAGACCAGGAAAGGGAACAAGCAAATTAATTTAATAAAGGAGTTTAACTCTCATTGCGTTTGAGAATTTATCACGAGCTTAAACCCGCAAAGCTAACCTGACGCAAATAAAAATTCCATATCCAAAAAAGAGTTTGTAGTTTGAGGCCTGAACAAGTGAGACGTTATTGAATAATTTTCCTAATAGGAGTTAGATTCCTACTTTGAGCAGGTTTTCTTGTCTGAGTTGACAAGATACACAAGAACGTGAAGAAATGGAATTCTATTTAAGTCATTCAATACTAGAGCAAACCTGAGCAGTGTGTTGATACTTCGAATAAGAGTTTGTAAATTTTATATTGTAGACATTTCATGGGAGAGGGGTTGTGAAGCAAAATCATGAACAAATGGCTCGAGTTGAAATTAAGAACACTCTAAATTCAGATCGGTTCCAAGTACACACGGGTGGTAAATTGCCAGGCCCACTCAAAATCAGTTTTCAAGCCTATTTGTCTTGTAAAGGCCTAAACGGATTTGAGCTGTCAAACACGTGATCATGTCTATTCTCAATTGAAAAGGTGCATAAATGAGTTCTTGAAAGCCTTTCTAATAGTTGATCAAATGACATATTGGGAACCAATTCATTTAGTAGTATGACAACACAATCACAAAAATAGGATGCCGTGATCGGAAAGCAAGTTACACAAAGTCAGAATGGGAATCTCTTCAGTTCACATATCTCTTGAGCTCAAGTATCTTTTCAGTTCCCGTGTCTATACAGTCAAACTCTATAAAGGAAATTGAACCATTCTTCATTTCAAAGAAGGCAGAATGTATAGAGTATATGAGAAAAATAGGGTATGGAGTAGATGAACAGATAGTGCATCTCTTCTCTTCAATTTTCCCCATATGTGTCGATGTCGAGAAGTGTTCAATGGAGTCATGTTTGCATGGTGATAATTCGAACGGGTTCAAAGTGTTGTATTTTGGGAAGCATAATTCATGAAGCTACTTAACATCGTTTGTAGGAATTAATCGCCTAAAGAGATTCGGTTAACCAAACCTCACCTCCTATTTAATTTTGTTACAATTTTATAACCATTTTGCTAGCCATATTTGGTTTACATTGATGGACTTGTTGAGAAAATTCATTCAATATGTTTACTCATTGACTTTGTTATTATTGGAGTTGTTATCCCTTTTTCAGAATTATTAATTTTCTAGCTACAACAAATAGTGTTACCGTATCTTTCCTCCAATACACTATATCCAACATACATCACTGCTTGTCACAAAGCCATGGGCCGATGATAGTTCGTGTTATGTCATATGGACAGTTGATAATAAACCTGCAAGTAAATAGTAATAAGTGGTTTGGACCGTCCCTAACGAGCCTTACTTCGATCGAAATTGTTTAAAACATAGCATGAATCATTCGGGATCCTGTCACAGTTCTTAAGTGTAATACTATTGTTTCCCAATAATGAGTGCATCCTGGGACTAGGAAAAGGGGGTGCCAAGGTTGCCTGGAGTGAAGTGTGCCGACCAAAAGAGAAATGAGGCATTGGCATCCGGAGGCTCAGGGAATGCAACAAGACTATTATGCTGAAGCATATATGGCTCCTATTTTCAGACAAGAAGGCCTTGTGGTGCAAGTGGATCCATTCCACGTTCTTAAAATCAAGGAATTTTTGGGTTGCTAAGGTAGTGTTTGTTTGTGTTCTTTTTTTTTTTTTTTTTTTCGGGGAATAAGAAAAGAACAAAAACGCATTTGTTTACGTTTTTGTTCCAAATCTATTTTTTTTTGTTTCCGGGAACAAATTTGGAACAGAAACAATTTCGAGAAGGCCGATCGCCGGAGCATTGCTGGCCCCCGGCCAGGCTGAGCCTCGCCGGTGGCTGGGCGAGGCCACTGGCCCTCGTTGGCCAGTCATCGGCCATGGCCAAGGCCGGCGACCAGGCAAAAGGAAAAAATAAAAAATAAAAAAGGAAAAATAAAATAAAAATATTAAAAAATAAAAGAAATAAAAAAATAATACAAGTTTACCAAACGTATTTCTGTTCTTTTTCTATTCGAGGAACAAATTTACTAATCGCGTTCTTCTATTCAAAAATTGTTCCCCGGAATAGAAATAGTTTTTTCTATTTATGTTCCCTGGAACAATTTTTGAACAGAAACGTTACCAAACGCACCCTAAGAAACCCACCTGCTGTCCTTGGGCTTGGAAAAAAATATTGTCTGTCAAAAGCGAGGTCTGCAATGCCTTTTATTGGAGGATTAGAGACGGCCTCTCTACCTCCTTATGGTTTGACAACTGGCACCTTAGGGGCCCCTTGAACTTAATTTTTTCGAACTTGTTCATATACATTTTAGGGCTTTCTAGGCAGGCAACAGTGACTAATCTCTTCTCTAATGCTGGGAAACTTCTCAAGTTGGTGCTTAAATCTTGGGATCATCCCCTCCCGAGTCTCTCTCAGAATTCGGATTGTTTTGGCTAGAGGGAGAATTCGTTAGGACGCTTCACTATTGCGACGGCTTGGGAGACCTTCAGGCGGAAGAGGACTCAGGTTTTTTGGCATACGTTTGTCTAGAACAACGAAATTACACCACGGTATCAAGTAAACATTTAGCTTATAGCTAAGCGCAGGCTATCCACCCAGACACTTTTATTGTCACATGGTAGAATAGATAGTGGTGCTTGTGCCTTTTGCAACGATGTACCGAACTCTATTAACCATCTGTTTTTTGGGTGTTGTGTCACAGCCAGGGTTGCCTTCTTTTGGGTGACCAAATGCAATCTACCTTGGCGTAACAGGGTGTGGGAGGATAATCTCCGTTGGGCCATCACCATGCTTATGGGAAAGGAGTTTTATAAGTGCATAGGCCGCTTCTTCTTCGGACCGCGCTGTGTCATATTATTTGGAACAATAGGAACAACATTCTCTTTAGAGAATAAGTTCTTTTGGTCTCAACTATGAAGAATCATCTCTAAAGATAAGGCGATCACTGTTAGGAATGTTGAAGATGACATCAGGAATAGCAGGTTGCAGCGGAGCTAGGGCATTGACCCAGTCATCTTTTCTGGGGAGAGTTAATTCCCTCCCTTTCAGCTGGTGCGTCTTGTTTAAGGTAGTTGGTGCAACGATTCTTACTGAATCCTAAGGATGGTTCCTTCTCTACCTGAGGGTATTTTGTATTTGTTTGCCGGTTATTCATGCCATGCTCTTCCTTTCTAATTGTTAGTGGGTTACCACGGCTATGGCTTTTTTCCAGTATCCCTCCACTCATTATGATCCGTTGTTTTGAGTGTGGGTTTTGATGCCGTGTGCTTTTTGTTTAATTGATCTTTTTCAATATATTAATTACCTTTCACCAAAAAAAAAAAAAAAACAAAGATAAATGGTTCTCAATAGCATCTAAGGGAAAAATGGTTGCTTCATGGTTGAGATTGCCCTATCGTTTGCTTGTAGACTTGCATATATTCTTCTTACGCTGCATCAGTTTGCACATGTTCGGTATGTACATCAGCTAGCATTTCACTCGCTCTGCGTATTAGACATTATTAAGATACGTTAAATAAGCAAATGAAGAGTACTTTGTCCAGAAGAGAAGTAAACTTGGTTCTAGGGATAAACTCCAATTTACACTTACAACTTTTTTACTGAGGCAAAAAGGTACATTCTCAGGAAAATGTTCTTCTGAAGAATGAACTAATGACAGCAAAGAATACAATGGTACACTTTCGACAAACAAGTAAAAATAAAAAAATCATGACAACTCGGCATTATTTAATGGAATCAGTGGCTTCAAACTATTCTGAATTCAATTCACTCTCAATTCACTCTCCGGCAGTTTGAGCGGATTTGACCTTGGTTGCCGATCAACGGCTTGATGCTTCCCATTCTGACCATCGATTTAGCGAACTCCTTCCAGAATGCATCATAATCGTAGCTATAACTCTTCACTAGCTCAAGTGTGGATTCATCAGTTGAAAGTGCCTGATCAGAGTGAAGAAGGCCCTTCTGGGTCAACAGGTTATTGTAGTACAATGTGTCAAAACGCGCCGGCGATGGATCTAAACTTGCGAGGTTGCTGTCGCTTCCTGTGCGCAGGCAGGAGGACCGGAGGTTCTTCGCAAAAGCGTGGTTGATGTTGCTGTCATTGTATATCCTGTCCCTGAAAACACGGCACTGTGCGAAGCCGATCGTGTGAGCACCGCTTAGCGCAACCAAGTCCTTGACCTTAAGACCTTGTCTCTTGAAATTGTTAATTAAGGCGGGTAAGTCCATGTTTGGCGCGGGAATGTCGCTGTTTGCTGTTGTCCTGCTCGCCGTCATCGAGTCTCTTCGTCCGAGTCGTACTTTCCACGAAGGCCCCCCTAACTGAAATTGAATGAAGTATAACGCCTAGTTCAGATTGGCAATGTCTTAAGGCACAAAAAAGCCAACTAAGCTTATGATGAGTCTAAATTCAGATTTGCTAATTAATCATCATGGAACGTAGTAAAACTAGACGTACCGCAACAACGGAGTCACGAGCGGTGACAGCCAAGATGTCCGCACAAGATACCACCGGACGTCCGCATACTCTGTCAACCTCTGCCTTAATTTGGTCGATCACTTCGAATCCTCTAGCTGAATTGTTATTAGGAAACGCAAGCTTTTCGCTGTCAATGGTTGGGGTTGGATCCAAAAGTATCGACCCATCACAACCCTGCATCATTCAACGCCCAAACATACATAATGTTCAGCAAATATTGTGCACTGCTAAATAGTAATCACTATTTTTGAGAACAACAAGTTAACGTGAAATTTAGCCGTATATGTCTTACATTGACGAAACAATCGTGGAAGTGCAAGCGCAGCAAGGAAGCGCCCATGCGTCTTTCTTGCTGCACCGCTGCCTCGACGACACGCTTGATGGTGGGCAAGGCTTGAGGGCAGACGTAGTCGTAGAAGTCTGGCGAGAGACCATTCTTGTAGGGGCGCGTCGAGAGAGCTGAGGCCGTGAGGGACAAGAAGAGAAGTGCTCGAAAGAGGCTGAGGCTACCTAAGGCCATGTTCGGCTGTGAATCCTTGAAATTGCTCTAAGATTATGAGCTACTACGCAGGAATTGATAGTGATTTCCAGGCTGCTTTTGTTGTGAGCTTATTGACTGCTCATTTGTGTACTTATAGGATTTTTTTTGGGGGTGGGGGGTTGCCTGCCAGAGAGAGAGACTTAATCCTCAGCTTATGGTTGGACTTGGCCGAAGAGAGATCTTGTCATACAAGAATCCGGGTGCAAAGCTTACGTATTATGCCCATTATGACAAGAAACGAGAACATTATGCATTCTTAGCTTCGAATGAATTGAACTGGTCGTGTAAGATCGATTCTGCCGCCCATGCCTCGTGGATTATTGCTTATACGTGGTCAAACGACTAACTAAAGGGTAAATATTTATTAAAATGGAAAAGTTCTTGATTCTACTTGGTCAACCCTGGACTTGAAGATGTTATTTTAGGTTTTCTAGAGAATAATTCCAGTTATGCTAAAGAGTTAATAAATTTTCTATCTGTCAAAATGATGTGGATTGTTAATAATATATAATTTTTTTCTTGGGATGGTGATGGTCCATTCTCTTGAGGAGTCTTAATTTATGTTATCTGCATAGGTGAATGATACCATATGCTAAAGATCAAATAAGACGAGGACATCTTTCGAGATCTTATACATGTGGCAAAGATTATGAATTATGACGGGAATAAATCCTTCACATCCATTTTCTTTAAGTCCATGTACATAGATTATTTTTGCCATTTCATGCATCTTCACTAAAATTTTCTTTTTAACGATATTTCTTTTTTGATAAATATTTATCGGTTGATCAACTGATTTAATGTATCTGGTATGCTCTAATGAAATTCGTGTAAGGAATAAATCTGAATTAGTGTGGATTTGCATGATTGCTCCACCTTGATTGGTTCAATTTGCAGTAATGAATTAAAAAATTATCGCATGTTTTCATAAGTCTAGACCAATGGGAAGCTAGAAGCTCGCCTAATTTATTCTACAAATTGTGCCTGGTGAATAAGGGTTAAATTTACCGACCAAATAATAATAATAATAATAATAATAAGGGTTAAATTTTGACTCCGTCGTAGCAATAAATTCATGGACGCGACTATTCTCCTCCTTATGTACTCAACCAGAGCCGAGCCTATATCATTGAACAATTCAATGGTTTAAATAGCAATATCTATAGTTGACTTGTCAAGTCTTAATCTGTAATTCTTGATAAAAAAAAAAAAAAAAAACGTTACTTACTATACTGTTGAGGTACACGTATGAGACACTAGGCAAGAAAATATCATATGGGCAAATTGGTGTGATGTGAAAAGAAAATTAATTGACCTATAACTCATTGTTTAAATTTTTAAATAAAAATGAGTCCAATTGAATATGTTGACGAGCTCGGATTTAAACTTGCTTTTAGTGATATCCACTACCAAACCATTGGTATTAGAGTTATTGGGTTGAATGGGCTAGGCCCAACATGTGTGAATTGGCAACTAACCACTATCTTGAGGAAAGAACATCATATGTAAACCCCCCCCCTCCCAAAAAAAAAAATTTAGGTGGCGAATCGTGTCTCCTAACTTCTCACGAAACTTGGCTACGCTAAGATAATTGAGGTAAACTATGAAGAGCATATGTTGTTCATCTGGCCAAGGTGGATATTCAAGTTGAGATATATTGGGAGCACACGGTAGAAGTCCGGTATCTTTACCTAGGAGATCACCAAAAGGGAACCCAAATCCGAGCTCGTCAACATGTCTAGTTGAACACACCTTTACACAAAAACTTAGGCTAATAAGTTATGAGCCAATTGAGATATATTAACTGATCCGCATCATATCAATTCTTCAATATGAAACTTCTCTAAGACAACTTGTTTTAATGCGCATCTTAACAATCTCCCCATTATGTGTGAGCTCAATGTTAGGCCAACTCCCTCTTGATTAAGGTATCCTTCAACATTAACTTATGGGCAAAGTTGCTACACCACAATGCCCACCTACCTAAACATTGCAACTATCGGCTTTGATACCATTTGTTGGGAGCACGCTGCAAAAGTCCAATACTTTCACCTCGGGAGATCGTCAAGAGAGAGCTCCAATCTGAGCCCATCAACACATCAAGTCGGACACACATTCACTTAAAAGCTTAAACCGATCAATTAGCATATTTTAACTACTCTATACCACATCAGTTCTCCAATATGGGGCTTCTCTAAAAAAAACTCACTTACATTTGCATCATACCAAGATATTATTGGTGCAAAAGGATATTTTGATTCAGAGAGAGCGGGCCAAAAGTAGGAGGCTCATACGTGAGCCAAAGATTTGTTAAGTTGCACATGTGAGGGTGTTGGGTGAAAAGAAATCTCATATGTGAAGTAATTAATATATTCTATTTGGGGTATGTTCCAATGATTTAAACTTTTTAGTAAAGGTATTGATGGACATTGGGGCTGAGCGGGGCCTCGCCCTTTATTTCTTCCCCATGCTCTTTCCGACCCAAGAAAAAAAAAATCACTTCATGATGTTTTTTATTAATATGAAGAGTTGTAACTTTCGGGAGGAACGTCCTTTACGCGAAGGGACACGTCCTTTTGGAGAGGACGTATTTAAGGAAATAAAGAGAGAGAGAGGAACGTATCTTTTGGCATAACGTACGTTCCCCTCTCTCTCTCTCCTTCCAAAAGAAGAACAGTAAAACACTATCTTCTCTTCAAGGCGAATTGACATCATCGGAACGAAAGGAATCAGTTTTTCTTCCTCAAATCAGCGTTGGTGTTTAGTCTGTGGATACAAGGTACGTTCGTCTATGTGATGTGCCTTAGGATCGGTGATTCATGTTTAGTTTCTGGGCTCGCTTCCGCTTTGTCTTTTTAGGGGTTCGATTTAGTGTTGAATCCGGTTTCTGGGAATCCGGTTTTTCCCAACATTGGCATCAGAGCCCTGTCCTTGTTTCCCGACCCCTTTTTATTGCATTTGATTAATTTTTTGGTCAAAAATTCGAGAAAAAACAATTTTGGTCGATCGGGGACGGAAAAACCCGACACCCGCCTACTGTTCGCCATATTTCGTGATTTTGTGCAAGTCGAAATTCATTTTTGATAGTGCAGGGATGAAGCTCTCATCGATATGAGAAAAACGAGTAGCGGATCGCCGCCGGACGCGCCGACACGCGCAGCCAGAACGCACGGGGGTCATCAGCGCGTGCAATGCACGCGCCGACTCGGTTCCCCCGCGCGAAACGCGCCGTTTCGCCCAGGCACGTGCAACACGCGCGCGCGCGAAACGGCGCGTCGAACACGCCGTTTTGGCCCGGGCGCGTGCCACGAACGTGCCGGTCAGTTCGTCCGACAAGCCCGACCGGGAGACCGGTCCAACCGTTGACCGCAACCGTTGACTGTTGACCATTGACCGCGACCGTTGACCGTTGACTGCAACCGTTGACCCCAAAAAAAAAAAAGAGGAAAAGAATGTGTTTCTTTTTTTTTTTCAATTAAGTCTATGTGGATTATATGTAATCCCTTATTTGTTCTGCATTTGTTGCAGGAACAATGCCTCCCCTTCAGTTACGTACGCCTATTCGCGTGATTACCGATAAACAAAAGGAAAGGCTTTCTAAGTTGATAGCTGAGCTGACTGATTATCGATGGGAGAATGGTGACTTAATTGATCATGTTCTTGAAGTCAACGGGAAGATACAACATGTCATATGGAATGGTCGTCCCATGCCATAGTTAGAGATGGTGCGATTTATCATTAACACTCTTCCACCTGAATGGCAAGATGTGTTGAATCGCATATGGGATGTCAACGGAGCTGCTTCATATAAGAAAATTGTGATGGATTTTGTAAAAGAATATTATTGCATTGTTACAAGGGAAAAGATCCAGAATTTGAACAAAAGAGGATCTTTCCCAGTTCGTGTGCTGGCTTGGTGTTAGATGTATTAGCTGTTTTTTGTTAAGTGTGCTTTATGGACATCTTATGTAATGATCACTACCTGATTGTTGTTGTTGTAGCAACCTATATGTTAGCTGTATTATGTGAAAGCATTATTATTATATTGTATGTCAATTATCTGTTGCTTTCTGTAATTGCTGGTTGCTGTGGGTAGTTAATAGAAGTTTTTGTAGCTTCATAGAATTGATTTTGCATATGACAATCATATTAATGATAGTTTTAAGTTAGGATTTTTTAGAGGATGATTGGAAACGTAGTGACCTTTTGATTCTAAAACCTTACTTGAAATTATTCATTAATATGATGGGTCTGTGCGAAAGGGATGCATAAATGATAGGCATTAATAACTTGTGCATTTATGTCTGATGTGTTCAGATCAATGGCTTCAGCCACAAAGAGCATAGTTGCCAAGCTGAACAAAGGTGAAAAGCTCAATGGTGACAACTATGAAATTTGGCAAATGAAAATCCAGTATGTGCTGGAAGAGCAAGAAGCACTTGAGGCTCTTAACCTGACCATGGTAGAATTTGAAGAAGGAAGCACTGCACAGCATAAGAGAGACAAGGAAGCATTTGCTGCGTGAAAAAGAAAGAACTCTCTTGCTCGCATCACGTTGCTGAGCAGCATGGAAAATGACGTCATGCGAGAGTTTAGGCGTTTTGACAATGCCAAAGATATGTGGGAAGCATTGGTGGCAAGATTTGGTCATACTTCGGTGACCAGACTGAGGCAGCTCACTATTAGGTTTGACTCTTATAAGAAGCCTCATGGTCAGACCATGAAGCAACATTTTAGAAAGATGTCAAACATGATAAATGAGCTGAAAGATGCTGGCCATGTCCTGACAGATGAGCAGCAAGTGCAAGCAGTGATTCGTTCCTTGCCTCAGAGTTGGGAGCATATGAAGGTGCACCTGACTCATAATGAAAATATCAAAACCTTCGAGGATGCAATGCGTCATCTTGAGCTGGAAAAGGACCGCCTGTTGGCGGCTAAGCCGGATGCTGAACTCTATCATGCTAGTTCTAGCTCAAATGGAGCTTCGAGCTCCAAGCGCAAGCGCCCTAACTGGTTTAATAAAGGGAAAGTCAAGGAAGCAGGTCCTTCAGGGAAGAAACCCAAGTTTAACCAACATGAAAGAGGAAAGCGTCCTCGCATGAAAAAGCTTGCAAGGGTGAAATGCTACAATTGTGACAAGAAGGGTCACTATGCTCGCGACTGTCGTGAGCCAAAGAAGGTATACACCCCTTGTATTTTTCAGAACTTTGCTTTTGTGTCGAGTTATGTATTCTTAACTGAGTCTAATCCTTTGTGGACTGTGGATCCAGGAGCGACAGACCATGTAGCGAAGGATAGAGGATCTTTCGTGGAATTCTGATGAGTACCAACTGGAACTAAGTGGATCTATGTGGGAAACAACTCCAGAGCTGAAGTGAAAGGAATTGGCACATGCCAACTGAATATGCGTGGTGGACGCACTTTGTTCCTACATGATGTGTTGTATGCTCCGGAGATTCGTTGGAATTTAGTGTCTGTTTTAGTGTTGGTTAAATTAGGTTTTAATATGAACTTCTATGATAGAGGTGTGGATTTGTTTTTGAATACAAATTACTATGGTTGTGGTTATTTTCTGGATGGTTTCATTGTATTGGATATTGATTATGTTAATGCAAATGTTTGTTATTCCCTTCTCACGTCTCCTAATACATATGATAATGATGTGAATGTATGGCATGCTAGACTTGGTCACATTGGCCAACAACGTATAAATAGACTAGCCAAAGAGGGCTTGTTGGGCAACATTGAAAAAGTCGATTTGCCCATATGTAAGCATTGCCTAGAAGGGAAAACGACAAGGAAACCATTTGGAAAAGGTAAAAGAGCTGAATTTCCTCTGCATTTAATCCATCCTGATGTCTGTGGTCCAATGAATGTGAGAGGAAGGCATTAGGCTGTTTATTTCATCACTTTTATAGATGATTATACTCGATTCGGATATGTCTATTTGATTTCTCACAAATCTAAAGCAATAAGTTGTTTCAAAAGGTTTATGAACCTGGTAGAGAATCAATTAGACAAGAAAATAAAAGCATTGAGATCCGATCGAGGTCAAGAATATTTATCTGATGAGTTCAGAAAATTATGTCATGAAAAAGGAATAGAAAGACAGTTGTCTATTCCATATACTCCTCAACAAAATGGTGTTGCGGAGAGAAGAAACAGAACCCTACTGAAAATGGTTAGGTCCATGATGGCGCATGCTAACTTACCTATCACCTTTTGGAGTGATGCGTTGTTAACTGCTGCCTATATACTTAACCGAGTGCCTTCCAAAGCAGTTACTTCCACTCCATATGAGTTATGGATAGGTAGAAAACCGGACTTAAGTTTTCTTAAGCCATGGGGTTGTGCTGCCTATACACATGAGTCCTCTCACAAGTTTGGGAAATTGAGTCCCAGAGGAAAAAAGAGTATTTTCATAAGATACTCGGAACACTCAAAAGGGTATGTGTTCATAGGTGAGCAGGAAAGTGGGAGTATAACTGAATTTGAATCACGAGATGTCACATTCTTAGCGGATGAATTTCCTAAGAAATGCGAAATAGGGGAAGACAACTCCTTATTTGAAACTTCGGATCAAGATAATGATCTTAGTGGAGTTCGTCCAAGTGGGAGTAATATGAGAAGTGATGAATTGAATTCAACTCATTCTCAATTGCAACCACATAATGAGACGACATCATCATTATCTAATCCAAGTAGGAGCATAATGGGGAATGATGTGCAAAGTGTACAAACTCCCATACGGCGAACAAGTCGCCAAAGTATTCCCCGTCGACGTTTTGACATTGAAGGGGAAACTTTTATGGTTGCTCCACAAGATGAGGATGAGCCAAGAAATATTAATGAGGCTCTGAATTGCCCTAGTAAGGAAAAATGGATTCATGCAATGGAAGAGGAAATGGAGTCAATGAAATCAAACCAAGTCTGGGAACTGGTTGATCTTCCAAAAGGACGCAGAGCTATTGGGAACAAGTGGGTTCTCAAAATAAAGCGAAAGGCTGATGGCTCGATAGAAAGGCATAAGGCTCGCCTTGTGGCGAAGGGGTATAATCAACAGGAAGGAATTGATTATGAAGACACGTTTTCTCCTGTAGTGAGATTTACCTCGATTCGCATTATTCTGGCAATAGTAGCTAGTATGGATCTTGAGTTACATAAGATGGATGTAAAGACTGCTTTCCTCAATGGAGAATTAGAGGAAGAAATATACATGGAACAACCTACTGGTTTCATAGTGAAAGGCCAAGAAGAAAAGGTATGTCGACTTTTGAGATCGATATACGGCCTTAAGCAGTCATCAAGACAATGGTATATACGTTTTCATAATGCCATAATGGCATATGATTTTACAATTATTGATGAGGATCATTGCGTATATATCAAAAGATCCAAGGATCAATTTGTGATCATATCATTATATGTTGATGATATACTGATTGCCGTAAGCAATATGGAGTTTGTTAATACTGTCAAGAGTTGGTTGTCTTCCAACTTTGAGATGAAGGATATGGGTGAGGCTGCATACATTCTTGGAGTTAAGATTTCAAGAGATCGTTCGAAGAGATCGTTGTCTCTTTCGCAAGAAACATATATAAATAAAGTTCTTGAACGATTTTGTATGCAAGATTGTAAACCCATAGACACTCCTATTGCGAAGGTGAAGGATTGAGCCATAGACTGTGTCCGAGGACTCCACAAGAGAAGGAACAAATGAAACATATTCCTTATGCTAGTGCAGTTGGAAGCTTGATGTACGCTATGATGTGTACAAGACCCGACATATGTTTTGCAGTTGGAATGGTGAGTAGATACCAATCCAATCCAGGTCCAGCACATTGGAAAGCCGTTAAGAGAATACTGAGGTATCTGAAGGGAACTGCTGATTTCAAGTTGAATTACCAAGGAAATGATCTGCGACTTGAAGGCTATTCAGATGCTGATTGAGGAGGAGATTTAGATGAAAGAAAATCTACATCAGGATTTGCTTTCTTACTGAACAATGGCGCCATATCATGGAGCAGTAAGAAGCAAACGTGTATAGCCTTGTCCACGATGGAAGCTGAGTTCGTGGCATTATCAGCAGCAGTACAAGAAGGAGTTTGGCTTAAGAGATTTTTGGATCATTTAGATGTTAATGAGAAAGCTGCAAATCCATTTTTGGTTAACTGTGATAGCCAAACAGCTATAGCGTACACCAAAGATCCAAAATATCATAGCAAGACCAAACATATAGATACCAAGTATAACTTTGTCAAGGATATGGTTGCACGAAAGGATGTGAACTTACAGTACATATCTACGCATAGAATGGTAGCAGATCCTATGACAAAGCCAATACCTAGAGATGTGTTTTGTGGTCATGTAAAATCTCTAGGATTGCGTAGAGTCTGATGTACTGGATTGTAATTTCCCTGAGTTGTTCACATGTATGAACTAGTGTTGTTTCATTATTAATGCCTATGAATCTTTGTTTGATCTTTATGCATCTTAATGCTCAGTGCATTATTTTAAGTTGAGAAAGTATGTCGGACAGATATAAGATTAGCCCACTCATATGGGTAATCGCCTCTATTTACTGTGTGATAAATAGAGATGAGACTGTTTTTAAGCTTATTGTCTAGGTGATAATTGAGAGCTCGTGCTTAAAATCTATATGTCGCCTTAACTAAGCATTAAGATGAGGACATAATATTTACTATGTCCGAAAGTAAAATAACCCACATATTTTACTCTATCTGTCTATGATGCCAGATGTGAGTTCTGATGAATTTTGTGCATGAGTAGATATGTGAACTCAAGTTAGACATTAGGTATGTCTGAACTATCATCTGTATGGTATTAATGGTGTAGACATACGCTCCATGGGAAAGGAGTTAATTCCGTAATACGTATTTCATACTACGTATGCATGAGACGACCAATAAGAGTGGCAAAAGTTTGATCTCAACTTTCATGCCGTATGAAACTCTTGAGGAAAGAAGTTCCTCAATTTAGTGCCCTCATGACTCTTACTTATTCTCAAGATTTCTATTTAGTGTTTGCTATCTTAGAATGTTGTCAATGGTCATGAGTTGATTCAATCTAATGGGACATTTCTAGAAAAGCAAGCTGAACTGAAATTGAGAGTTTGAAGGAAAGAGGAAGATCGAATTTGGAGAATCACATTGTAGTTTTGTATTCACAGGTCGACCAATTATGACTGTCTTTCGGATAATCATAATTGTGAATACAATATATATATATATCATTGTTTAAAAGAGATTAAGAGAGATATAAATGTGATCGATCGATCTAGGGTACTGCATACTAAATTTACTTGGAATGTGATGCCCATTATGAGCTGCTATATATTCCTAACAGATGTATGGCAATGAGCTCTCAAAGTATGCTGGTCGCACGGACTATTCACCAGTATGAATGTTGTAGTGAGGAAAAGAGGATTCTGTTCGGCTCACCATGTAAAGTGGGAGTTAATGTTTTTTCAATTGATGGGCCTCAGTAGGGCCTGTCCGCCCATGTTGGTTGAGCCCACCATGTGCGAGTGGGAGATGATGTTTTTTATTAATATGAAGAGTTGTAACTTTTGGGAGGAACGTCCTTTACGCGAAGGGACACGTCCTTTTGGAGAGGACGTATTTAAGGAAATAAAGAGAGAGAGGAACGTACCTTTTGGCATAACGTACGTTCCCCTCTCTCTCTCCTTCCAAAAGAAGAACAGTAAAACACTCTCTTCTCTTCAAGGCGAATTGACATCATCAGAATGAAAGGAATCAGTTTTTCTTCCTCAAATCAGCGTTGGTGTTTAGTCTGTGGATACAAGGTACGTTCGTCTATGTGATGTGCCTTAGGATCGGTGATTCATGTTTAGTTTATGGGCTCGCTTCCGCTTCGTCTTTTTAGGAGTTCGATTTAGTGTTGAATCCGGTTTCTGGGAATCCGGTTTATCCCAACACTTCAATTAAACCAGAAAGCTTGTCTACTTTCTATGCACTTATCTTTTGACGTTATGCAATTCTGTTGTTTTCGTTGTCACATATGGCTGATGAACTGTGAACATTGGTAACCTAGAATTTTACGAGCAAGAGTCCTTCGAACACTTTATAAAATGGAACGGATCGATGATTGGATCAGAGTGTATTCCAGAGATGTTTGAATGAGTTGAAGGCCTTTATTATTATTAGAGCTCTTAATGATTGGTCAGACAACAATTTCAAGAATGTTTCTTAACACAATTATTAAAGAATACGCCGGAAAGAAACGAAGAACAAACTGCCACTTCAGTTCAACCTTCGGCAATTTGAGCGAATCTGGCCCTGGTTTCCGATCAACGGCTTTATGTTTCCCATCTTGATCATCGACTTCGCAAAATCATCCCAAAAGGCCTCCGCATCATCACTGTAAGTTTTCACCAGCTCATCCGTTGACCCACCACTGTAAAGCGCCTGATCAGAGTGAAGAAGCCCCTTCTGCGCCAGCAGATTATGGAAGTACAATGCATCGAATTGAGCCGGCGAAGGATCCAAACCAGCGAGGTTACCGTCCTCTCCAGTACGCGGGCACAAAGACCGGAGGCTCCTGGCGAATGAGTAATTCTGCTTCAATTGATGGTGCTTTCGAGCTCGTTGTGTTGAGTTTTCGGATTACTCATTTCTGTATTTATAGGAATTGGGGACAGAGAGAGAGAGAGAGAGAGAGAGACTTTATGTTTCCTCGGACTTGGCCAAAGGGGATCTTGTCATACAAGATTGCGTGTGCAAGCTCATGAGCTAATTATACCCACAAATGCAAGAAGCTGAGATCATATACTTAATTTTTCAACTTAACAAAAATTGAATCGGTCATGTAAGGTCTGATTAGTCTTAGGCATTGTACTTTTCTATTGCATCAATTTGGTCAATGTGATTGTGTTCATTACTTAGAGTGGTATGCTACCCATTGGAAGAAGGAATGCTCAATCACGTTGGGTTTATAGTGTGAATGAGAGTTTCTAGATTTTATATTGCAGACTTTTCATGGGAGAGTGGTTGTGACTATTAAGCCAAACCATGAACAAATGGCTCGAGTTGAAATTAAGGACACTCTAAATTTAGATCGGTTCCATGTACACACGGGTGGTGAGTTACTCCTTTTTATAACTCACATCATGAATGGTTAAAAGTTATTTAACTCCAAATTAGGCAACTCGTGCAAAACAAAGAAGCACGAATCTCATACTCCAAAGCTCAAATGAGAGTTAGGAGTGATCGATTCCCTATTTAGTCTAGTTCCAGTTCTTATCTAATGGAACCAGTCACTTCTTCTTTTTTCCACTAGTTGATTCTATATGTTATGAAGAAATTAAAAAAAAAAAACTGGTTTTCTATTAATTTTAGTGAAGAAATAATAAAAATATATATGTAATTAGTTCAGTCCGGTTCCCCTTTAGATTCCACTTTTAGGAATTGGTAACCAGACCGACACTCTCAGGAACTAAACCCAATTAGCCAGTTTGGTTTGGTCTAGTCAATTACTGATTTGGGTGGTCCATTTTACACAACCCTAGTGAGAGCCACCATAGTTGGAATATTTGGCTTCTACAAGTTCACCATCAGTCATGGCTTAATGGGTTTTCCTTGCACGCTATCATTAGTTTACTAGTTTCATGGAGGTGCTTGACAATTAGACAGGAGCGCCGTCCATCAAGTCCGGATCATCAGTTTCTTCTTTTCTAGAAATAGCAAAGTTTAAGAGCATGCTGCGGAGGATGAACTGGGGGAAGATGCTCCTGGTGATGTTGAAACCGGATCTCCAATGGCCTTCGTTATTCTCTCTTATTTGCAAGGAAGGCTATAGAGGGAACCCTTTTCTTCCCTAAGGATGCCAAGGTGAGATTAGAACTTCCACTTTTATTTTGTATCTTAGCCTTGATCTTTGTCCAAAGCTAGGCAAGACGATATGCAAGCTTGTTAGCATAACAATCTTTCGAGTACTGAAAGAATAACAACTTGTTATAAAAAATAAATTCTTAAATGAGTGAACCCCATAATAATTTATAATTATTTATTATTTGGTTGTTTATGGTCCATAATAGACTATTATTCTGATAGCAAATTAAAGATGGTTACTGTCGCGACCCGTTTTTTTCGAAGGTGAATCACCTAAAACTAGGTTAATGGATTACTAAGTCCGAAGACTTGGCACGGACTCTCCCAAGCCCTACCAATCGCGACTTGATACTAAGAAAATGACCCATTAAAACATGCAATTATATTTCAAATTGGAGCCGCCACTAACCAATTAGGGCTGATTAGAAACCCAGGTAAAGTATGGGAGAATACTTTACCTTTTACGAACCAGAGATTTAATGGATTCGGGGACATGGTTACGCTAGATTAATCTAACGCCCTTTCGGTACCTTAAAAAAAAACATTTTTGCAGGCAGTCTTGATTAATTTTAACCTAAGATACTAACATGCAAATGGTGGTCATGTGGGTGCACAATCAATGAAATAACATTCAATAAATCAAAGTGCTAAGAAATTATAAACCGCAACTTTATTAAAGTTCACTCTCTAAAAAAACATTTAAAATAAATGCTGATAAAAATGCATGCCCTAAACATGATTTCTAAATGACATGACACCTAACTTTTATTATTATGTAATCTTAATCTAAAATTAATATGCATGAATTTTACTTTAATGATATGTGAAATGCAATTTATATGGCCTAATTTGAACTATATGTATGCAATCATGTGTTTCATGATATGGGATGAATGACATATTAATTCTATATGCATGCACTTTTGTGATTTTTTTTTATGATTCTATTTTTTTAACGTATGCAACCTACACTAAACAATAATGATATGAAATGGGATTAATTATAAACTCACCTATTAATTAACTAAGTAAATGGTTTTTTTTTAATTAAAAAATTAATTATATGCAATTAAAAATTACACGATGGGATTACTAAAACATGATAATATGATGCAATCCTAATTTATTAATATGCAAACTCTAATTAAATGTGCCTACTATGCAAACTAGCTAAAATGCACCTAGTATTCTTTATTGAAATTAAACAAACTAATTAAGCTATTCAAAATGGAATAATTTCCTAATTCAATTTCAGGATTAATTTGATTTAAACCTCATTTGTCTTAGAAAACCATTTTTTTTTTTACCTTTTTTATTATCTTTTCATATTATGAAAGCATGCAAACAACTAAGGATGAAATCCTAAAATAATCCTAAAGGTTAATTTATTTAACCTACGTGTCTAAATTAATAAACCTATATGACCTATATGCTCATGCAAATTTTTAAATTTCACTATTTCCTTTTTTTAATTTTCATTTTTTTTAACAAGCAATTATTTTTACCTAAAAACTAAGATAAGAATTAAAATAATTGAAAAGATAATCCGTTGTCTCACGGATTAAGTTAACAATTATTTTAACTCTACAAATCACAACGAGGGAATCAAAATAATTACAAATTTGGTCCGAAGTCTTACGGACCAAATTAAATAATTATTGTGATTTAACAATTGAAATTCTACCACGAAACCAAAAATTATTATAATTAAAAAAAATGATCCGACGTCTCTCGGACCAAATTAATAACTATAATAATTTTAGGTATAATCTACGGATAATGCCTATAGAAATTACAAATATTAACACCCAATATTTAAATAACTCACCTGAATATGCTATCAAATAAAATAAACAGAAAAATAACATAAAAGATTAAACAAATAACTTAAACTACTACGTAATGAAAAATAAAAGTAAGAAACTAAAACAACCTAGAGGTAAATCCGCAGGGATAGGAGAGCGACCGAGCGGGAGATGGCCGGCAGCCGGGACACCGATGAGGGCAGCGACAACGTCGGGCGCGGGCCTGGTATCGCGGAGTTGCTTGAGGCACGGGCGTCGGTAGCAATCAGGTCGGTGTTCGTGGTGTGCGTCGCTCGAGTGGAGCAGGAGCAGTGGCACGGCTTCACGGAGATCGGCTACCGAGCAGAGGCGACGGCGTCGGGGTCGTTGCGGCCTTCTGGCATCGTGGCGCGAGCACGCGGACCTATAGCAGCGCAGGGGAGATGGGCTCGCGGGCAGCTTGGGCTCGAGTCGCACGATGAGGCGGAGCTGGGCTAGAGGCGTCGTGGCTAGCTTCGGGGCGGCGAGCGACGCGGGTCAGCAGAACGTCAGAGATGGAGCGGCGAGGCGTCCGGTGTTGATGCAGGCATGGCGAGGAGCTCGGCAAGAGGGCGGCAGTGCTCCAGTGTTGGCGCGGTGGGGCAGAGGATCTTGGACCGGCGAGTCACGGGTCCGTGCGGTGAGATTCGATGTGGCAGGGGGCTCGGCTAGCGTCGGGTGCTGTGGGCGAGCAAATGGAGCTCCAGTGATGGCGCGGGTGTGGCATCACGACGTCGGGGACAAGGATGGTCGCGATCTGGTGCGGGCGGAGACGGATTGGCGAGCGTCGGAGCGGCAGCTGTGCATGTCGAGGCTGCGGCGTTGCTGTGGTTTCGCAGATGGACAGCTCGGGCTCCGGTGCTGCGGACGAAGCAGCAGTGTGGACGGGTCGTGGGGTGTCGGAGAAGGGCGTCTATCGGCACGGGGACTAGTGGAGGAGGTAGGCGCCGGCAAGAACTCCACAAAGAAGATGAACAGTTGTTGCTGCTCTTCTTTTTTTCCTTTTTCTTTTGCTTTCTCTGAACTGACTTTTCCTTTTTGCTGCAGTGTTCTTTCTTTTCCTTCTGCTGCTGGTCAGAAGAAAGGAAAAAAACATTGATTTGGCTTTTTCCTCAAAGCTCGTTGCTTTCCCCCTTCTCACGTACCATCTCTCATTTCCCTTTTGACCTTTTTTCGAACGAAGAGAAGCCCCCTACGAAAGTGAAAATAAGGAGCCCCCCTTTACGAAGCGTGCCTTCTTTTATAGAGGAAAGACTTGGGATTGTTGAAGATCGAGCGATATTCGCTCAACCATCCAACAATAAAAGGCTCCAAAATCAGGCGACCGTTTAATTTTCGAATTCAAAATTTTGTTTCAAAATTTCCCTCTAATCAAAGATTATCCTTTATTTCTAATTCCTAAATTTAAATTAGGTGTCAACACTTACTCAATCATTTCTTAGGATCTAATACTTGAAGAGCTATATATAATTTTTTTTCTTCGGTAAAATCACGAAGGGTTGAAGAAGTTCAGTAATTTTCTTTTTCCTAGTCCACCTAGTATATTTTTGAACTTAAAAGCTCTTTCATAGGAGCTTGGCAGGTCCATAATGGACCCATCTAGAGAAACCCTATAAACCCATAACCCCCTAACTGGAGGAGGGAGTACCTCCCTTACTCATTCCTAATTGGAGATGGTGGCCATTAGAGCAAGCCCCTGGTAATTGTTTTGGTGATTTAATTGCTAATGGTCCATCCTCTCTTCCAATTGCCTGTTGCAACCTGATTAATCATGGGTATTCTCTATAACTACAATGTGTTTATGTGTCTATACGGCATTCACTAACTAATTACTAAGATAGGTTGAAAGCTATGTGAAGACTAAGTATAGCCTTTCACAAGCAATTAATAATGTCGATGATGTTCCTTCCTCAACAAATAGAATCTCCCGCCCAAAAAACAAAGAAAAAAAAGAAATAGAAGGACTTGATTAACATACGTTTTACAGATTATAAAGTGATGCCCTCAAAGTCTCTCATAACCGAAATATTCAACGACATGGTCTCCGAGGCCAAGTCCAAACAAAACCATGGCCAGACAACACAGTCAAAGCTTCTTCCACTTACTATAAATTATGGGTGGCAAATGGGTGGGTCGGGTCGGGTATGGGTCAAGTCGAAAATGGGTCGACCCATATTTGACCCATTTAACCCGTTTTGACCCATATTCTTGTAGTGTAAATCATATGACCCATACCCGACCCGACCCATATTATCGAAACACATTAGTTACTTAAATAAAAACTTCACACCAAATTTAAAAAGTAAATAAAATAAAAAAATGTGAAAAACCTTTAAATTAAAATACTTTTGAAGAACTCTTAATAAGAAAAAGTTTGATGAGCTAATAATTGACATGAAAATAATATTTGTTTAAAACAAATCTTCTTGAATGCAAGAATGCATAGCTCCTTAATTGTAATTGTTTTTAATTTTGGTTGATTCATTTTAATTCACCAAGTTAAAAGTTACATTATAATCTTTTGAATTTTTATTTATCAATCTAAACAGCATCGAGCTTTATTTAAAAAATATTTCTCCGGTATGAATATCTATCTACCAAATATCTTTAAAAAAAATCGAATTTTTTATTATTTTAATTTTTTTTTTGAAACTATTATTATTATTATTTATTTTATTTTCTTATTTTCTTATTTTCTCTTTTCTTTCTTTTTCCTCCTCCTTCTTCTCCATTGTTGCTCCGTCGACGGTGACCGGCCAAGCCGCAGTCCAGCGAGATCAAGGCTCTGCCCGTTCGGGCAAGCCTGAGCTGCCGAGCTCCGTCGCGATCGGTGAGGTTGGGGCTCGGCCGATCCAGGCGAGCACGAGCTCCGTCGCGGCCGGCGAGCTCGCGGCTCACCAGATCCAGGCGACCCCGAGCTCGGCCATGGCCAGCAAGCTCGCGGCTCGCTCAATCCAGGCGAGCTCGAGCTTCGTCGCGGCCGGCGAGCTCGCGGCTCGCCAGATCCAGGCGAGCCCGAGCTCGCCCAGGGCTAGCGAGCTCGCGGCTCGCTCGATCCAGGCGAGCCCGAGCTCCGTCGCGGCCGACAAGCTTGCGGCTCGCCAAATCCAGGCAAGCCCGAGCTCGGCTAAGGCCGGCAAGCTCGCGGCTCACCCGAGCTCCATCAAGGCGAGCTGCGGCGGCGAGTGGCGGAGGCGAGCGGAGGAGGCGAGCGGCGGAGGTGGGTCCAAAATGGGTCGACGAAGCCGAAGCGCAGCTGTGAGCGTGCTGATGTGTTTTTAACTTTTAACTTTTTAGGTTTTGAAAATGGGTCGAAAATGGGTCAAAACGTGTGACTCATTTTCGACCCATATAGAATTCAAGTTAAAACACTTTAACCCATTTTAGCTGGGCCATTACTTCTTCATGACCCATATACAACCCATAAGTGAAAAATATGGGTTTAAAAATGGGTCATGGACCCATTTTGCCACCTCTACTATAAATACAGATTCTCTACCGAACTGAATCTCCGCAGAACTACGAACGAACTCTTGCAATCAGCAACTCTCTTCGCCACTTCAAATCCACTGCCATCAATCAAAACATGGAGCGAAATATGGCTCCAGTTAGATTCAATTGTGTCCATGCATTTCTCTTGTTAACTCTTGCGACCACAGCTTTCGCCATTACACCCCGTGCCAAGCTCACACCTGCTTTCTACGACTCGCTTTGTCCTCAAGCTTTGCCAGCCATCAAATGGGTGGTCGAGGCCGCTATCGAGGAAGAGCCACGCATGGGTGCTTCTTTACTCCGTGTGCACTTCCACCACTGCTTTGTCAATGTCCTAAGATGTCTATGCTTACTTTGTGCACACCTTTTTATTTGCTTTCATTATGTGCATGCTTAATGAGTTCCGGGATAATTGATAATGCAGGGATGCGACGCTTCAATTCTTTTGAACTCTACACCTTCCTTTGCTAGCGAGAAGTTTGCCATTCCTAATAACATTTCAGTTAGAGGATTCGAAGTAATCGACCGGATCAAGGCAGTAGTTGATGAAGCTTGTGGAGGCCCTGTGGTCTCTTGTGCAGACATCTTGGCCGTCACTGCCCGAGAATTGCAGTACGTATTAATTACTCGACTTATCGTCCAATTTTCAAAGGATGCCTAAATACTACAGATGAACAAGGGAAATCAAATATGTTGGAATAGTTTGTTAATATTCCAATGCAGCTAGAAGGACCATGGTGGAAGGTTCGGCTCAGAAGAAGAGACTCAACCGCGGCAAGCAAGGACGAGGCTCAAGCGTCTCTTCCTTCGCCTTTTAGCAATATCTCTAACATAACCAAGTCCTCCAATATCCCTTAGCTGCCAATCTGGTCAAGTCTTACAGCGAAGACGGCGAGAGGTTTCAGAGAGATTTCACGAAATCCATGGTTAAGATGGGAAATATAAAGCCTTTGACTGGTGAACGTGGCCAAGTTAGATGCGACTGTAGACGAGCGAACTAATAAAGGAGGGTTCAATTGAATCTGTAGATGATGTTCTTTTTCTTTTTGCTGGGTTACTCTTTCTATTAATGGGGGAGTTGTTGCTCAATCTCTGTCATGTTCTCAGTTGTTTATGATTTGTCTCCCTTTCTAACTGAAGTAAACGATGGCTTATTGAATAAAATATGCGAGCAAATCCTGTCTCCTAATGACTATTCAAGCGACTCTTGCTTTGGCTTCGTAGAAGGCAATTATCTTTAGATGATTACCATAACTGATGTGAAGGAGCATCTAATTTTCTGGGCACATAATTCCCAAATATGACTTGATGGAGTCCAGCTAATTAATGAGATACATATAATGTTCGAGTGAACAAAAGCGCTTAAGAATTGACTTAGTCGATTTGATACAAACATGTGCCGAGTATACTTTTATATTTTCAAGAACATTAAGGGTGCGTCCAAATGACTTGTATTTCCTAATCTTTTGCCAATTCTTTTCTTTTAGCATTCACATTCGGTGTTTAATTAAACATCGAATATATGGACCATACAGAAAATACAAATGCAGATATGTAAAGTCATTCAGAATATTCAATTATCTTTTAAAACTCACTAATTTTTTTCAATTGGTGTCAAATACTTTATCGAGTTAAAACGAAAATAAAAATAAAAATTACTTCAACTTGTATTTTCAGACACTTGTTGATTACCCCAAACACGATTGTAAGACACTATTGAATTAAAATACAATCATACTTTGACCCAAACAAAAAAAGAAGCACTACCCTAGCTAGGAAAGAAGTATTAAGGACAATCCTACTTTTGGTGGTGCGACGGATTATCTTCGTACATTTAGAATTAAACTGAAAGGAATGATGCTGGAATTGGGCGTGCTTTTTAAAACCTTGTGCCCGAGAATGGCCCGTAAATTGCACGGTCAAGGACAATCCTTCACCTTCGTATTGTTCTTTATTTAATCATGTGCATCCTCTAAATTACTTTGTTTTTATGTGTAAATACGACATTTGGCAACTAATTACCTAAAATAGTTTGAAAACTGTGCGAAAGATTAAAAACACCCTTTCGCAATAAATTAATAACGTCAATTGTCGATGATGTGCCTTCCTCGACAGATAAAATGAAATAAAATAAAATAAAGGCAAGAACAATATAAAAAATTGTTTTACAGAATATAAGTTCTCTTGACTAGTTCTCTTGTCCATTATTTCAAACTGAGCAACGTCACCCCAGAAGGTGACAAGGCTTTACGGTATTATATGAAGCCAAATCTTCAACGACACGGTAGCTGTGGCCAAGTCCAGACAAACCCATGGGGAGACAACACGGTATCTTCTTGGGCCAAGTCCTCCAACCCAGTCAAATAATAGAGAATTATTTGACACAAAAATTTAATTTTGGAGTCTCCTAAATAAGTTCTATTCCTAAGAAAACAACACAAACAGTCTAATTTTGGATATTCTGCCTAAATAAATTAGAACGGAAGAGATTATTATTCCCCAGAAATAGAATCCCATTGTCCTTGGTCAATTCCTTTTTATTTTGGCAACCCAAAAAGTATTATATAATTCCACACCATTTAGCATATGTTTTTTCGCAAAAAATGAACCATTTGACAAACATTTTCAAAAAAAATGATTGCTTGAATTACTTTAAAAAATGAATGAACAAAGAATAATTTCAACACCCACAAAAATATTCAAACATGAATTGTTGTTTAAAATAAAAATATTTTTTTATTAGCTAATTATTTCAAGTCATACAGGCGATTATTCATAGAAAAGTAATTTTCAAATTATTTATTTTTTACGAAATAAATAGAGCATTATAGTACATCTCTTTTGTTTTTATGTCTTTTTTTTCCTTGGGTGACAGTCATTTTGCTTGACTTATTAAGGACATCTAATTTATATAGTTACTTCTTCTTTTTTACAATCCTACTTACAAGCATAATTTGATTTAGAATTGAATTAAGATAATTACTTTTTTATCTTAGTAATTATCACACTACAATTTTCATGGAAGATAACGTTAATTAATAAGAACAAAATGAAACTTTCTCTAACTTACGTAAAATTGAGCTTGCCAAGATGAACCACGTGAACTCACATGATTATAGTAATTGGTTGGAGCATAAGGGGATTTCTGGCTTTAGATCTGGCAATTATTAGTTCAAATACCACAAATTACGTGCAAACTACTTTAATCTAAGACAACATGCACGAGCCAAAGGTTTAAACGTACCTGGCTCATAGGACTTAGAGTAGTTCATGGGCCTTCAAGTAACTAGACTCCACACTTGTATCTAGATTATAAATAGTAAAAACCACAAAATAGTTGGGCTGACCCAATGTAGCCACATATGTACGTGGAACCGACCTGAAATTGCAACATTTTCACTTCAGCTGGAGCCATTTGTTCGTGGTTTGGCTTCACAGCCACTCTCTCAACAAAAGCCAGCAATATAAAAACTATAAACTCTTATTCACAGTATAAATCTAACATGATTGTGCATTCTTTCTCCCATTTGGTAGGACACCAAGCTAACAAATGAATATAAGTGCATTGACCAAATTGATGCAATAATAAACTCCAATGCCTCTAAACCTTACATGACCGATTCAATGAAGTATATTTCTCGTTTCTTTCGTTGTTGGGAATGGTTAACTCGTGAGCTTGCACACGGATTCTTGTATGACAAGATCTCTTTTGGCCAAGTCCAAGGAAACAGAAAATCTCTCTCTCTCTCTCTCTCTCTCCCAATTCCTATAAATACAGAAACGAGAAATCCGAAACCCCAACAAAGCAATCTCGAAAGCACCATCAATTGAAGCAGAATTACTCCCAGTCTCGCTCCGAATCCTTGCCAAATCCGAAAGCTAAACATGTCTTTGAGTAGCCTCAACTTCTTCCGAGCACTGCTCTTATTGTTCCTGGCGACGTCGGCTTTCTCGACGCGCCCTTACAAGGAAGGCCTTACGCCGCACTTCTACGACTACGCTTGTCCTCAAGCTTTGCCTGCCATCAAACGCGTCGTGGAGGCAGCAGTGCAGCAGGAGCGACGCATGGGCGCTTCCTTACTGCGTTTGCACTTCCACGATTGTTTTGTTAATGTACGACATGTCCACAATACTCTTAAGTTCGCACTGGTTATTTAGCGGCGCTCTCACATGTCCTAATTTGATTTTTTTCCATTTATGCAATAATGTAGGGTTGCGATGCTTCAATACTTTTGGATCCATCCCCTACCATTGACAGCGAAAGGCTCGCGTTTCCAAATAACAATTCAGCTAGAGGGTTTGAAGTGATCGACCAAATTAAAGCAGAGGTGGACAAAGCTTGTGGATGCTCACTCGTATCTTGCGCAGACATCTTGGCCATTGCAGCTCGTGACTCTGTTGTTGCGGTACATCTAATCTTAATCTCACATATATTGTGGGTCATTTTACCAAGCGTAGACAAGTAAAAGAGAGTCTTCAGCTAATTGAAAACACTGTATAGCCACAGATACCCATGCATAACATTGCACATATATGAGCAAAGTTCAATGTGAAAATAAAAGGTTGACGTTCATATTTCAGCTTGGAGGGCCTTCATGGGAAGTACAACTTGGAAGGAGGGACTCGAGCACGGCGAGTAGGACAACGGCCAACACTGACATTCCCGCGCCAAACATGGACTTGCCTTCACTGATCAGCACGTTCCCGCGCCAAAGCAAGGTCTCGACACACGGGACTTGGTCGCACTGAGCGGTGCACACACAATTGGGTTCGCACAATGTCGCGTTTTCAGGAACCGCACATACAACGATGCCAACATCGCCGCCGATTTCGCTGGGAGCCTCCGGTCCTTGTGCCCGCGTACTGGAGAGGACAGCAACCTCGCTGGTTTGGATCCTTCGCCGGCTCAATTCGACGCATTGTACTTCCACAATCTGTTGGCGCAAAAGGGACTTCTTCACTCTGATCAGGCGCTTTACAGTGGTGGGTCAACGGATGAGCTTGTGAAAACTTACAGCGATGATGCGGAGGCCTTTTGGGATGATTTTGCGAAGTCGATGATCAAGATGGGAAACATAAAGCCGTTGATTGGGAACCAGGGCCAGATTCGCTTGAATTGCCGGAAGGTGAACTGAAGTGGCCGTTCGTTCGACTCATACAGTCCTAATTGTTTTTTTAGGGTATTGGTTTGCTCTGGTTCTTCGATTCTTTCCAATGTGTTGTTTATTAATTGAGTTGAAAAACATTCTTAATTTTCTTTGACCGAGTACTGAAGCTTTAAGCTCAATAATTGTAAGCATGCCTAAAATTTTAATAGCACATTCTTGATTTTCAAGGTCTTCTCTTTTACCAGCCCAATTGTAGCAATCGAGGGTCCTTTTAGACCAGGAAAGGGAACGAGCAAATTAATATGATAAATGAGTTTAACTCTTCATTGCGTTTGAGAATATATCACGAGCTTAAACCCGCAAAGCCAACCTGACGCAAATAAAAATTCCATATCCAAAAAAGACCTGTAGTTTGAGGTCTGAACAAGTGAGAAATTATTAAATAATTTTCCTAATAGGAGTTAGATTCCTACTTTAAGTAGTGTGTTGAGATGCATGTGTGAATTGCATTAAAAAAATCCCCACATCCGAAACTTAGTGTGGTGTAAAGTAGTTAAATACATCTTAATTGGCCCATAACTCATTAAATTACAAATGGGTCCAATTTAATATATTGACAGGTTCGGACTTGGGCTCTCTCTTGGTAATCTCCTTAAATATAGTTATCAAGTTTCTGTTGCACACTCCTAACAAGTGGTATCAAAGTGGATGATTAATTGGTGGCGCACATCCAATGTGTATTGTTATTTGCTGAATATTTCAAAAAAAAAAAAAAAAGGAATCTTGCGATCAATATGATTGGTTTGGTTTAGAGGAAAAAATGCGAAGTGCAAGTGGGGCATTGTAGTGTAGCAACACAGCCTTAATGACAACCTTCATGGTTTAGTATGGAGAAAGAGATAAGAAATGACGGTGAGCGTTGGTGATTCAAGTTAAGAAATGTCGATACTCAAAGATACTTGAATTAAGGGAGAGCAAACATATTTCTAAGCTCACATGTGAGGAAAAAATTGTTAAGATGCATGTTTAAAATTGTGTTAGAAAAACTCCCACATCAAAAATTGATATGGTGTGAAGTAGTTAATATATTCTAGTTTGCCTATAACTCATTAACTTAAACTTTGAAGTAAAGGTGAGTCTAATTGAATATATTGACAAGCTTGAACTGAGCTCCCTCATGGTGATCTCCCCACATATAGGTATTAGACTTGTGTTGTGCCCTCCCAATAAATTGTATCAGATGGATGATTAATTGGTGGTTCCCTCCCAATGTGTATTTATCTTTGTTGATTATCTCAAGAAAAGATTCTTATGACCAATGCGGTTCTAGGCAATCTTTCGTGGTTCAATTTGGTGGTAAAGTGAATGTGGGCATTGTGGTATAGTAACATGGTCTCGCTGATAGCCATTACAGTTGGATTTAGAGAAAAAGACCAAGAATAAAGGTGGACGTTGGAGATTTGAGTCGAGACATCTTGGTGTAGAAGGACACTTAGATTAAGGAGGAATAGACCTAACATTGAGCTCACACGTAATGAGTTATAACTTATTAGCTTAAGTTTTTTTAGTGAAATTGGGTTCAACTGAATATGTTTACATCCTATAACTAATTGGCTTGAGCTTATGAGTAAATATGGGTCTGCCTGAATATACTGACGGGTTAGGGCTTAGGCTCCCTCTAAGTAATCTTCCCACATTGAAGATATAAGTTGTGACTTCTTGGTGTATAAAGATACTTGGATTAAGGGAAAACAAACCTAACACTAAGCTCACACATAATGGTTCATAATTTATTAGCGTAGTTTTTTTTGGTTTTTGGCAAAAGTGTGTCCAACTAGATATATTTACAGCCTATAACTAATTAGCTTAAGCTTATGAGGGAATATGGGTTTTACTAAATATGTTGACGAGTTGGACTTAGGCTCCCTAGTAGTGATCCTCCCAATTTTCTGCTACTCCCAACTGAGTATTGGGCTCTCTTTGTAAACTTTTTAAGTGAGTTTTTTTTGTGAGAAATTGTGATATGACACTTATGGATTTTGCCTTGGGTGTGGTGTAGGGCTGAAAACACTTGATTGATTAAGCAATTGTAAACTTTTTATCCTTTGAATTCATTGGGGACCTTTTGTGGCTAACTCTCCTAGTTGAGTAGGTATTGCCACTCACAACCAACCATGTAAAATTCTAGTAGCAATATCGTTCATCGTATATTCGTGATTTTTTCTTCTTGCATTAGACTTGAACTGCAAGATCATCAATTTCCACGGTTTTTTATAGCTACTAATATCATAACTAAAGTTAGGATTGATTCAAAGCTTTTGTTTGTGTAATCGCTATCTAGAAGCGAAGTGCTTGCAATATATCTGTTCTCACTAAATCAATAAGTGAGGCTTAAAGATAAAAGACCAGATATTCTCAGAAACTCCTGAATTTTGTGCTTAACTATTTAAAGTTTATCAAAACCCTCGATCTTTTGTTTTTCAATATTAATGATTTTTTCAATCTCTTAGATTAATGTCGTATCAGTTCCCACCTCGAAGAGCCATTCTTGTATGGTCGGGTGTCGTGATCTCGACCGCACATTCCCACCTCTACAAAGCAGGCTAGATTTGTTCCGCTTCAAAACTTAACAACACTCCTAACTAGATCCGATCAGAAACTCGTCACACATTAGACATCCATACCAAAAAGGCCTGAAGCACATTTTCAGTGGATCTAGCAACCATTTTCATTCTTGATCATAAGCCCTACCACATAGGCTCGCTCTGGCCCGTTCGGGCCATCCTTTCAAAGAGAAAATTTTAATCATAAGTCGGCTTGAACAATAATTTTTAGGTTGGTATAAGATTGTCCATTGATGACGTCTCCACGTAATACCATGATATTTGAAAAGTATTTAGCACGGAAAATTTAATTTTGGAGTCTCCTAAATAAGTTTTATATGGATGATTTTTTTTCCCAAGAAAAAAGTACAAACGGACACGATATCTTAGGATATTTTGCCTAAAAAAAGGAGCATAAGCGATAGTTATTCCCTAAAATGGGAATCCCACCGCCTTCATACAATTCCACAGGACATAGAGCACATCGCTCTTTATTATATGTTTTTTAGGTGAAAAGCCATGTTAGTTGCTTCTTCTTTTTTTTTTTTTGGTCGAAAGATACTATATATTAAAGTGTCATCAACTTACAACCGCTTGCAACAACGTCCGCATACACAAGATCGAGAAGGAGGAAAGGGGGAAAAAGGTTCCAATTGTGGGCTTGGTCAATACGGCTATGGGCCTTCGCGGCCCAGTCTACAACCAAATTTGCCTCCCGCCTACAGTAGCTTAGTTTCAGACTGAGGCACGAGCGAAGCAGCGATTTGGCCTCGTCGAAGAGTGGACGTTCCTCCCATGGCGGCCACCTGTTCGTGTTCAATGTTTCAACCACAATCCAACAGTCCAATTCGATTACCACCCGATCAGTGTGAAGAACCCACTTCAGCAGATGACGAAGTGCACAACTGAGCGCTTGTACCTCAGTTTGAAGCGCATATGTCGCTTAGAAATCGGCAGTAAAGACATCCGTAAGTCTTCCCCTGTGATCTCTACTGATGCACGCCATACTACCTTTCTGGGTTCCCTCCATGTAAGCCCCATCAATATTGCATTTTAGGATGCCACGCTCAGGAGGTCGCCAAAGGAAATCGGAGGTCAATTCAGAGGAGTTATGTTGCTATCTTCATTGGTGAGCCTGTCTCAGCTATGACTTTGTGCGAAAGCATCTGCGACAACGATCTGGGATCTCGGCTGCTGGTGTCGGAAAACAAAGTTATTCCTTCCACGCCAAATCTGCCATAGGACATGTGTGATGAGCTCCATCCCAGGTACCGTCCTCTGCTGCCTTGCCTGATGCTGGATCCACTCTGCTATGCCAGTGACTGGAGGGGAAATGTGTAATTGTCGTAAATCATTATGCTGCCATACCTCCTTCATCCAAGAGCAATAGAAAAACATATGCTCGATTGTTTCCAGGGTGTTTTGATCGCAGAGTAAACATGTAGGATCTGAAATAATATGGTGTCTAAACATATTAGCTTTGGTGGCAAGGGAATTATGAAAGACTGGCCATATAAACATTCGTATTTTAGGTTCGGTCTTCATTGCCCATAATCGCGTCCATAGCTTTCTGTCAAATCTGAATGTTGTTGCTGCTGTCTGGTTGTTGCTGTGTTGTTCTGTACTGAGGATGGATTGGTAGTTGCTCTTCATGGAATGAATACCGGTCTTTGTGGCCGCCCATATTAGCTTATCAGTAGCAAACTCTGGCCTGATAGGAATTTTGAGGATTTCCTTAACAATGCACTCATTATAATGCTGTTTGATGAGTGGAATATTCCAGGATTTGTGGTTAGGGTCGATAAGATCCGCCACCAATTCCAGTTCGTCTCGTGCTAGAGGTCCCGGTAATGGCCCTATAGGCAACCATCGATCCCTTCGTGTGTGTATTTGTGTACCATCACCCCTTGACCAACACAAATTCGGTGTCAAGGCCTCTCGGCCTATAAGAATACTTCTCCAGCCCCAGAGGGTCGACAACCAGGTTCCGCCTGCATAAAGTCTGTGTTTGGGAAATAGAGTCCCTTGAAGATTTGAATCCAAGGAAAGTGGAGTGTGAATAAGTCTCCAAGCTTGCTTACCCAGTAAAGCTTTGTTAAAAGCCATCAAGTCGTGAAAACCCAAATCTCCAAAATACTTGCTGACTTTTAATGAATCCCAGTTTTGCCAATGCACCCCTCGTCTACTAACATCATTCTTCCACCAAAAACTAGCTACACGTTGTTCAATGGCCTTGCAAATAGATTGCGGTAGCTTGAAAACCGACATGGCATACTGAGGAATGGCTTGCACTACCGACTTTATAAGGACTTCTTTACCCCTTTTGATAAAAGCCTTTCTTTCCTATGGCACCCCTTGAACGGCCCTCGATCCGTTGGGGTCGTCACAGTGCGCTTACCTTTCTTTTGCTTGACCTGAAGGTCTATCAATCCTAGGGGTTTATATCATTTAGATCGGTCCCTACGCAGAAATATGGCGGAAGCGTATTGTCGCGACCTCATTTTTTCGAAGGGTGGGTGAATCACCTAAAACTAGGTTAATGGATTACTAAGTCCGAAGACTTGGCGCGGACTCTCCCAAGCCCTACCAATCGCGACTTGATACTAAGAAAATGACCCATTAAAACACGCAATTATATTTCAAATTGGAGCCGCCACTAACCAATTAGGGCTGATTAGAAACCCAGGTAAAGTATGGGAGAATACTTTACCTTTTACGAACCAGAGATTTAATGGATTTGGGGACATGGTTACGCTAGATTAATTTAACGCCCTTTCGGTACCTTAAAAAAAAAACATTTTTGCAGGCAGTCTTGATTAATTTTAACCTAAGATACTAACATGCAAATGGTGGTCATGCGGGTGCACAATCAATTAAATAACATTCAATAAATCAAAATGCTAAGAAATTATAAACTACAACTTTATTAAGTCCACTCTCTAAGAAAACATTTAAAAAAAAATCCTAATAAAAATGCATGCCCTAAACATGATTTCTAAATGACATGACACCTAACTTTTATTATTATGCAATCTTAATCTAAAATTAATATGCATGAATTTTA
Source organism: Eucalyptus pauciflora (assembly GCA_007663325.1). Lineage (NCBI taxonomy): Eukaryota > Viridiplantae > Streptophyta > Magnoliopsida > Myrtales > Myrtaceae > Eucalyptus > Eucalyptus pauciflora. The sequence goes on along the minus strand of VMYD01000349.1, from coordinate 1,633,793 downwards.
CTTTAATGATATGTGAAATGCAGTTTATATGGCCTAATTTGAACTATATGTATGCAATCTAAATTATACAATCCTAAAGGTGCATATACTACATGACATAGGATGCATGACATAACAATTCTATGTGCATATTCTTTTTGTGATTTTTTAATGATTATTTTTTTTAATGTATGCAACCTACACTAAACAATGATGATATGAAATGAGATTAATTATGAACTAATTTATTAATTAACCAAGTAAATGATTTTTATGTTTTTCTTTTTAAAAAAATGTTAATTATATGCAATTAAAAATTACACGATGGGATTACTAAAACATGATAATATGACGCAATCCTAATTTATTAATATGCAAACTCTAATTAAATGTGCCTATTATGCAAACTAGTTAATATGCACCTATTATTTTTTATTTTTTGTTTCTTATTTTTTTTATATATCATGCAAACTTTTCCTAAATAATAAAAAAATGTTTAAATCTAATCCTGACTAAAAAACAACTATCTAAGGGTGAAATTCTAAAAATAATCCTAAAGGTTAATTTAAACCTACGTGTCTTAATTTAATAAACCTATGTGACCTACATGCTCATGCAAATTTTTAATTTTTCACTATTGTTTTTTTTTAATTTTCATTTTTTCAAACAAGTAAATATAAAAACTAAGATAAGAGTTAAAATAATTAAAAAGATAATCCGTTGTCTCACGGATTAAATTAATAATTATTTTAACTCTACAATCACAACAAGGAAAACAAAATAATTAAAAATTTAGTCCGAATTCTTACGGACCAAATTAAATAATTATTGTGATTTAACAAATGAAATTCTACCAAAACAAACTCAAAATTAGTATAATTAAAAAAATGACCCGATGTCTCTCGGATCAAATTAATAACTATAGTAATTTGAGGTAAAATCTTCAGATAATGCATATAGAAATTGCAAATATTAACACCCAACATTTAAATAATTAAACTAAACATGCTATCAATTGAAATAAACAGAAAAATTAACCTAGGAGATAAAACAAATAATGAAATAAACTAAACTCCAAAAATGAAAAGTAAAAGTAAAAAAAAAAAACTACCTAGGGAATCAACGGGGACAAGGGGCGGTGGTTTGAAGGTTCAGCAAAGGGAAGCTCCGGCGAAGGCAAGTCGTGGCGCGGCGAGCGTCGGCGTCGGAGATGGCGGGCTCGCGGCTGAGGCGGAGTGGCGGTGTGGGCTCTACGGGCGGCGTCACGGATGTCGGGCTTGGTTCTCCGGAGCACCGGTGGCGGTAGGGGCACGCGAGTTGGAGGTTGCTCGGGCTCGTGATGCTACTATGGTGCAATGGAGGCGAGAGCGGTGGTTGCTCGGGTCGCGGGTCGGACGGCGTTTGCGGTCAGGCGAACTCGCGGGCCGTCGAGCGCGATGGTAATCCTGGCTGCAAAGCCACAATTCACAGGGGCATGGACGTCAAGCACCGGTTTGCTGAAGAAGAAGACTCCCTTTTTTTTTCCTTTTCTTTTTTTTTCTTTTGGTTCTGCTGCACGTCCACTCTCTCTTCAAGTCCTTTGACCGGTCACTTTCCCTGCTACCTCTCTCTGACACCTTTATGCAGAAGACTTTTTTGCTTTTTCTCAAACGGATGAGAAATCTCTTTTCTTCATTTTTGACATTTTGTTTTGCTCTTTTTCGAACCCAGCAAAAACCCTCGCACACGAAAGAACTTTTTCTTTCTTTGTGGGTTCCTTTTTTACACAAAACTCGAGAGAAATCTCTCAATGAAGAACAAAAGAACCCAAAAGAAGAAAAAATTTGTTTCCACCCTTTGCTTCGAAAACCAAGAAAAATGCCCCCCTACGCAAGTGAAAATAAGGAGCCCCTCTAAACGACAGAAATTTTTTTTGCTCTCTGAATTTTTTGAATTCGTTCCCCCCTTTTTAAATGACTCGACGTGTCCTTTTTATAGTACAAGACTTCCATTTAACATTGGAAAGTCATAACCCGTGCTCCTTTGTTCGCGGGGATTGCCGAAATCTTAGCCCTGATTTGTTGCCGTAAATCCCTCACTTTCTTTCGCAATTCATTTATATTGCTACGAATATGTCCAGATTCACGCCCAATATTCGAGTGAGTGTCCATTCTTTCCATATCGCTAGACAAATCCCATTAATTCCCCTCATTAATTTCATTTTTTTTTTTTAATTTTGAAATGAAGATACGTGTTCAACAATAAAAATGCTTCATTATTCAAAATTTGTTTTTTTTTTTTTGAAATCTCCCTCCACAAACCCAAATGCTTTATTTTATTTATTATCTTCTATTTTAAAAATAAAAAAAATTGATCCTAAATTAGGTGTCAACACGTAGCCAACAACTCCCTTCCCTATATTCAAAAAACGATGCACACCAACTAAACATTTATATATAAGTTAAAGCCGTACACTTTTATTTACATAACTTGATGGACATCATTAGTCGGTACATCGAAATGCCAAGGCTTTCTATACCCGGCTATATTTCAAAAGATGACCGACATCTCTTCTAAACAGTCATATACTTAAAGTCCATCGATCAGTGTCGGCATCCAAAAGTTCCTTCCTCTGTTGTCCTCCTCCTCACAGCCATATCCAACCACTCGGTCCATCTGCTGGTGGCGGTGGCAGCAGAGGTATCTTGTCTAGTCTGAAATGTTAATCCCCAAATGGGGTGAGTACAACCACTCAGCAGTAAAAGATTCATCAAGCTATATCAAGCATTACTATTGATATCCAGATTCAAGTATGGTAGACAAAAATAGGCAATCCATGAATGAGTATGCATCCAAACCATATAACTCTTCAATGCAATGACCAGTGCATTTCCAACCAATAAGATGCATCGTGTCCAGCCACACAAGTCCCGATCATGGGACCAAACTGTAATGACACGTCCCATTCCATGCCATACAATTTAGTCCCATAACCAGACCACACTCACACTTAATATTATCGTCCGTTTTATCATTCAAAATGTTTCATCCCCCAGAGGACCAATGTTTGCATCCTTCTGGGATTCCGCACCCAATCCTGGCGTCACGGAAGCCTCTGGGCATGCATTCAAAATACAACCGGGCATCCAAAGGGCATCAACTCATTTGAACCTCTGGGCATCTCGCACCCCACCTGGCATCACGAGGAATCACTGGGGACCATAGACATGGTTACCCCTAACCTCCGAGCATGCATCATAATACAACCCCTCACCCTCCGAGCATGTATCATAATACAACCGGGCATCCCGACACTCCCGGGGTAAACCTCTGGGCATGTATTCATAATACAACTAGGCATCCAAAGGGCATCGACTCATTCGAACCTCTGGGCATCTCGCACCCCACCTAGCATCACAAGGAATCACTGGGGACCATAGACATGGTTACCCCTAACCACCGGGCATGCATCATAATACAACCCCTCACCCTCCGGGCATGTATCATAATACAACCGGGCATCCCGACACTCCCGGGGTAAACCTCTGGGCATGTATTCATAATACAACCAGGCATCCAAAAGGCATCGACTCATTCGAACCTCTGGGCATCCCGACTCCCGGGGCATCGTTGACCCGAGGGTCCAACGGCAACAATTAACATCTTAATTTCCAAAAACACTTTTCAATGCAATGACAAAATGTCTCTTGAGTCTCATCACATCTCAATATTGCATGATATGCCAATGCCAGTATCGTCATATCACATAACAACCCAAGATGCATTCACTTTTGAAATCGGTTGAGCAAAGTCGAAGTAAAACAGCTTAAAAACCAAATTGTGCAGTTTTAATGAAAATTCCATAAAAATCGAGAAATCACCGGTGGTTATGCTGTTCTTGCGAGAACATTTCACTAGCCTAAAGAGAACTATTCCTACACTTTAGGTCTCGGTATCCAACTTCCACAGCGAAGATTTACGAGCATATTACACCACAATACAACCTCTTTACTTCCCAAAAATCCATTATAGCTAAATCCTTGAGTTCTTATTTCAATATAAAAGCGAAATCCACCAAAACTTGCTCTATTTTTGCTCAATCACTTCAGCCAGCTTCATCTCCTTCTTCAAAATCGACATGCAGCTCCACATTCCACATTTTTTCACATCTACCAACTCCTCACTAGATAAAACAGCAAGCCAAACATAGATTGAAGAACTTCTACTTGCCTCAAGTCCTATGGCTCAACAACTAGGGAGTTTGGTTCGGCGATGTAGCCCAACGGCGGCGTCGACAGTGGCAGCATGCACACAAGCACGGACAGAGGGGCAGTCACCTCCCTTCCACCTCACTCCTGCTCGCTCCTCGCTCACTACTCTCTCACTCGCCCGCTTGCTCGTTATTCTCTTTCCTCCCTTAATCCCGAGCCATTTTGTTCTTTGATTAGTTGACCAGCTCAGTCAGTGCATGTGGGTTGTGATGGCAGCAGAAATCGAGGACAGCTGGGGGTGGGCATGGCTTCCGCTCGGTTGAGCTCCACGGCCTTGCTGGCTGCATCACTTCCACGCGTCCATGGTGGCTTCGTTTGTTGACTTTCCTAGTCAACTAAGGAAGTGGTGTTGGATAAATTCTCTTCAGATATTTTGAAGTTGACAAAACATTTTTCTCAGTCTAGTCTGAAGACTTGCAGACTCTACTGGCAAAGTCTGAAGATCAAAGTTTGACGCTAGCAAGACTCAAGTTTCAAAGTCTACTCTCATGGACAGTTTCCAAACCGACAAGTTAAAAACTTCTATTCTGATTTTGTCCAACATAGTTTTTATTTCAGCGGCTATGGAATATCTTTCGACTGGAATCAACACTACAAGATTTTATATTCATATCCGAATTTATAGATTCTCTAAAGATTCACAACTTATTTGGAAAGTTCTACTTATGGAAACCAAGATTCTGATTGTATGGGCGAGCAGGATTGATCGGCTATCAACACTTACCTTAAAAAGCTCGAGATCTCTCTAAATTGACTCTGTCCAACGGGTTGATTGGAAGAACTTCTTTGGAAGGTGCCAACGGCAATGAAGGCATGAAGAAGTATATAAGAGAGACACTCAAGTTGTTTAAAGGTGTCGAATAGAAGAATTCCAAAGTCTGAATCTCCTTAGTTATTTTGTGATCTTATTCTTCGAGCATTATATGTAATCAAAAGAGAGATCATAGTATGGTGAGACCTTGAGGAAGTGTAGTAGAGCTTCTACACTGTGGACTCGAGCGTGAGACTATAAACACTCTTTTTGATTCTTAGTGAAATCCAGCCAGAAGGGTTGTCCGTGCGGGAGAGTGGACGTAGGCTTGGTCTAAGCCGAACCACTATAAATCTGGAGTCTTGATTCTCTATCCCTAATCCTTTTATCTTTCATTACTTTCATTTGCAGCGATTGTTGTTTTTAATTCATTAATCTCTCATTCGGATTAAATTGTTAAAATCGTTTTAGTCACCTATTCACCCCCCCTCTAGGTGTTAATTCTAGTCCTAACAATTGGTATCAGAGCTTGTGTACTCGTTTATAAGAAGTGTCTTTACTTCTGAGTAAAAGATCTATGGCTTGTATGTTGCCTACAGGGTTGGTTGAAGATCAAAGCAATACCAGACTTCCATACTTTGATGGAAAAGACTACAGCATATGGAAAAACAAGATGAAAGCATTCCTAAGATCGAAAGATCCTTTGGAATGGGAAGTGGTAGTAAAGGAATCATTCCTGCTGCTGCATCAGAATCAGAGAGAGGAAAAGAAGTTGCTGATCCCACTCTACTGACTCAAGAAGAAATCACCAAAAGACAGACTCTTGACGCTAAAGCCATTTACTCCTTATATTGTGCTTTATCCCCTACTGAGTATAACAGAATATCTTCTTGTGATACAGCAAAAGAAGTCTGGGATAGGCTTCACATTACCTATGAAGGGACTGATCGAGAGAAAGAAACAAGGATCAATATTCTTTTGGGACAATATAAAGTCTTTAAGATGAGATCAGGAGAATCAATAACTGACATGTTTAGTCGCTTTACTGAAATTGTGAATGGTCTTGAATATCAGGGACATCCAATCTCAGGACATATGAAGGTCAACAAACTCCTACGAAGACTCTCTAAAAACTGGAATTACATAAAAACCTCAATAAGAGAGACATAGAGGATTGCTCCACTCTCTGTAGAAGAACTGGTTGGGACTCTTCAATCTTATGAAGTAGAACAGACCAATGAAGAGGAAGATTCAAAAGGTAAGAAATCTATTGCCTTAAAGTCTAATGACTATTCTGATGCTACAGACTTTGAAGAAGATCTAGATGATGAAGAACCGGCACTCATGATAAAGAGATTCAGAAAGTTGAATAGAAAAGGAAGGAAATTCAATTGGAAGAAACAAAGCTCACAAAGGTATCAAAACAAATCAACGGATGAAGATGATTCTAACAAAGAAGTGACTTGCTTTGAATGCAAGAAAAAAGGGACACATCAGACCCAACTGTCCTCTGTTAAAGAAGAGAAAAGGAAAGACTGAGAAATACATGAAGGCACTCAAAGTAGAGACCTGGAGTGATACTGAATGTGAAGAAAGTGATGATGATTATGCCAATATCTGTTTAATGGCAAAATCAGATTCAGATTCAGACCTTGATTCAGATACAGACTCAGACAGTGAACTCGAGGTTAGTAACCTAAAAATTCCTGTCAAGGTTTCTAAATATATTAATGAACTTTGTCTTAGTCTAAAAACTTCTCTTAAGAGGATCTCCGAATTAAAAAATGAGAATTCTACATTGAAGCAACAAGAATAACTTTTGAAAGAAAAGTTTGAAAAGTTGGAAAAAAAAAACTTTGCTATTGTGAAAAAAAACTCAGACTCTATTTCAAAAGAAAATAATCTTTTGAAAAATGATATTACTAACATATCAAAAAGATTTTCAAATGGTTCTGAAAAGTTGGATAAGATTCTTTCGATACAAAGACCATACTTTGATAAGTTAGGTCTTGGTATGACTTCTGAAACTATTCCACTAATTGATTTCCCAAAGGTGAAGGAAAGAATCAAAATCAAACAGAGACCAGCCAGAATTGTTTATAAAAATCATTTCCAGAAAGCCTTTGTAAAACCTGTTGGCAGAAATGCTTTGAAATGTTCCAAATGTGAAAGCTCAGAACATTTTGAGAAAGAATGTCATTTGGTTTGGAGACCTGTTAAAAGGAATTGGGCAAAGGTTGTTTATTGCTCTAACGTTTGTGGACCCAAGATGATATGGGTACCAAGAAAGCTTGAATTCATTTTAATTGCAGGTTACTATCAAAAGGAAAATAAAATGGTATCTTGATAGTGGCTGCTTAAGACATATGACGGGAGACTCAAGTTGCTTCATAAAACTTGTCCAGATAGACGAAGGAAAAGTTTCTTTTGGTGGTAACAACAAAGGAAGAATTACTGGTCGAGGAACAGTAAAGATTGGAAGTTTGTCAATCAAAAATGTTTCCTTAATTGAAGGATTAAATTACAACTTGCTTAGCATAAGCCAGTTGTGTGATACTGGTTTCAAGATCAATTTCCAGGAAGAAACTTGCTCTGGAATCAGTAAAGACTTTACTCAATCTTTTACTGAACGAAGACACGGAAATATCTATCTTCTAGATGTGAATCATGAAAGATCACAATGCTTAATATTAGTACAAGATGAAGCTAATCTATGGCACAGAAAGCTAGGCCATACCAATATGAAGCAAATTACCAAGATCTCTTCCAAGAAACTTGTTCGAGGATTGCCTATTCTCAATTACTCAAAGTCTGATCTATGCACACCATGCGTACTGGTGTAAACAGGTTAGAAACTCTTACAAACTAATAAATAAAGTTTCTATTAATCGTGTACTGCAACTTCTGCATATGGATTTATTTGGATCTACCAGAACGCAAAGCATTGGTGGAAAAAGATTTTGTCTAGTAATAGTGGATGATTATTCACGATTTACTAGGGTCTACTTTCTTTCAAGTAAGTCTGAGACTTTCTCTCTCTTTTCAAAGTTTGCTAAGAAAGTGCAGAATGAGAAATGTCACACTATCTCAAGCATTCGTACAGACCATGGAGGTGAGTTTGAAAATCAAGACTTTGCCAAATTTTGTGATGAATCTAGTTTTCAACACAAATTCTCCTCTCCATACACACCATAACATAATGGGGTTGTGGAAAGGAAGAATAGGTCTTTACAATAAATGGCAAGAACTCTTTTAATTCGAAGTAATATTTCTTCAAGGTTTTGGGCTGAAGCTGTCTCAACTGCTTGTTATATTATAAACATAGTGTTTTTAAGGCCAATTCTTGAGAAAACTCCTTATGAAATTTTTAAAGAAAAGAAACCAGTAGTTTCTTATTTTCAAGTATTTGGTTGTAAATGTTTTATTTTAAAGAATGCAAATGATCGTGTTGGTAAGTTTGAAGAAAAAACATATGAAGGATTCTTTCTTGGTTACTCAACTGCAAGCAAAGCCTATGGAGTATTCAACAAGAAGACTCAGACTATGGAAGAATCAATGAACGTCAAATTTCAAGACTCTCCACAAATTCAGCAAATTCAGACTGAAGAATCAGAATCTGTTCCATACTCTGATAGATCTACCTCCAATGAAGCAGTTAAAAATTCAGAATCAGTACAACAAGTTACTGATGAAGAATCAACTGAAGAAAAAGATCAACAATCTATCAGACTGTCCAGTAACTGGAAACACAAGTCTAGTCATCCTAAAGAACTCATTATTGGAAACATTAATGAGGGAATTCGAACAAGATCCAAAAGGCGAGAAGAGTCTAGTGCTGTTGCACTTATTTATGAAATAGAACCCAAAAATATTGAAGAAGCTTTAGCTGATGAAAGCTGGATTGAAGCAATGCAAGAAGAGCTCAGACAATTCAGTATTAACGACGTATGGGAATTGACTCCTAAACCAAAAGGTAAATCTGTTATTGGGGCTAAATGGGTTTTCAGGAACAAAGTCGATGAAAAAGGCAAAGTAACAAGAAACAAAGCAAGACTCGTGGCTAAAGGATACACGCAAGAAGAAGTGATAGACTATAATGAGACTTATGCTCCAGTAGCAAGGTTAAGAGCAATTAGATTACTACTTGCTTTTGCTTGTTATAAGAATTTCAGGATATTTCAAATGGATGTCAAAAGCGCATTCCTGAATGGATTTATTCAAGAAGAAGTCTATGTGGAACAACCTCCTGGATTTGAAGACTCAAAGAAACCAGACTCAGTGTTCAGACTGAAGAAAACTTTATATGGATTAAAACAAGCTCCTCGAGCTTGGTATGAAAGGCTAAGTAATTTCTTAATACAAAATGGCTTCTCTAAAGGAAAAGTAGACACTACTTTGTTTATTAAAAAGGAAGGAAAAAGTTTTCTACTTGTTCAGATTTATGTTGACGACATTATATTCGGATCATCTAATGAGACTTTGTGCAAGAAATTTTCTAAGTCTATGCAGGATGAATTCGAGATGAGCATGATGGGTGAACTATCATTTTTTCTTGGTCTACAAGTGAAACAACTAAAGGAAGGAATCTTCATTCATCAAGAAAAATATGCAAAAGAACTTGTTAAAAAGTTCGGTCTGGAGAGTTGCAAAAAGACTGACATACCTATGTCAAGTTCCTTAAAGATAGACAAAGACAAAGCAGGGAAGAAAATCGACCAAAAGTTATACAGGAGTATCATTGGTTCACTTCTTTATCTTACTGCATCTAGACCTGACATATTATTTAGTGTTTGCATATGTGCTAGGTTTCAATCAGATCCTAAGGAATCTCATTTAAGTGCTGCTAAACGTATCATTAAATATGTTGCTACCACTGCTAAGATTGGTCTATGGTATCCTAAAGAATGAGACTTTACTCTTCTTGGTTATTCAGACGCAGATCTTGCAGGATGTAGAGTTGAAAGAAAAAACACTTCAGGTACTTGTCAATTGCTTGGAAACAGGGCAGTATCTTGGTTTTCAAGAAAGCAAAGTACTGTGGCTCTTTCAACAGCTGAAGCAGAATACGTAGCCCTTAGGAGTTATTGTTCTCAAATACTGTGGATAAAACAACAACTACAAGACTTTGGTATTGAAGACTCTTGCACAGAGATCAAATGTGACAATACCAGCGCAATCAATCTTACAAAAAATCCTATCCTACATTCAAGAGCAAAACATATTGAGATTCGACATCATTTTATAAGAGATCATGTTCAAAACAAAGAAGTCTTGATACAATTCATTCACTCAAAGAATCAACTGGCAGACATCTTCACAAAGCCACTTGAGAAAAGCTTATTTGAGTCTATTCGCTCAAGACTCAATATTTTATCTCTTGAAGAATGTTGAAGCTCAGACTCAGAATCTAAAGTCCGACAGAGTATCAGACTCAAAAGTTGTAAACTTGGAATACCAATCGACACGACTGTAAGTTCATTTATTTACTTAAACTGATATTTCGAAAAGGTAAGATTGTCTGTTTAACTCTAATTGAGTTTATTAAGGCAGTTAATTTTAAAAAAGCGTGGTTATCAATTTGTTTAAGGCAGTTATTTTTTTAAAAGGAATTTCTTAATATTTCCAAATTGCGACGCTTGAGTTACCTCGTATCGATTACATTTTATACTCCTTCTCCTTCTTCGTTTTACTTTACCCAGAAACCCTAGTTCAAAAGCTTTTCACTCTTCTAGAATTTCTCTCCTAAATTTCTACTTCTCAAGTTTTTGACTTTATTGTGATACAAGTGTGAAAGTTCCATCCAAGAAAGCGACAATGTTTTTCCAACGGAAATCCTCAAGGATAGCAAACAGGGGACCACAGGGCTCTGGTGAGGGGCCTACGCATTTTGATCTCACAGAAGAAAGTGACTTTCCAACAAAACAAACGCACCAACAATCTCAACAGCGCACCTCCTCAATTAAATCTCATGTTCGTCATCCTCAACATGCAAAAGAAATTCTTAAAGATGTTGAACCTGTAAGATCCCTTAAGCCTGCTTTTGTTTATAGGCTATACTCTGCGTTGAAGGAAGGAGGTTCTGCAATGACTTTCATTGATGAATTTTTGAAAAAAAAAATGTTATAAAAATGAGACACACTTTCTCACTGTGATGGAGCGATCGGGCGTTGTTCCTGTTGGAACGGCAATAAAAGTCTTTGCGAACTTCCCCAGTGACCCTCGATTTGGTGCTGTAAATCAACCTGAGGGAAAGGATGATGATGAGAAAATGTTTGTACATTTTAAACCTTGGATGGGTGTGGCTGCAAATCTTCGAGGAAAGAATGATGAATTGTTTCGATCAGAAGGACGCAGGAAGGTGTATGAGAAACTGCTGAAGTGTAGGGTGATGAATCCACGAACGGTGGATTTTGATTTTCTGGATCTATTAAGCATCAATCTGAGAGAGAAGTTTGAGAAACTTCAACTTCATAAGTTCTGTACTGAGTGTGATGTGGCTTATTCTGAATTAACAGCATATTTTTATTCCAATCTCAGTTTTCTTGATGCCAACAGCTTTTCCTTCAGTGTGAGAGATAGAGAATATATGGTTGATACGGACACACTGGCGGATGTAATTGGTGTGGAAAGAGGTGCTTTCCAATCAATTTATGTGTCTGTGAGTCATGCAACTCTAGAACTTGCGAGAGACAGAATTGGTGAAGGTCGTCTCTCCTACTCCAGGATGAATGCTACAAACACTCTGCTTCACAAGATAGTGATCAACTGTCTTAGACCGAAATCAACTTCAAAGACAGATGTGTCCATCTTAGAGGCCAAATTGATGTATGCAATCAAGATCAGTCTTAACTTCTCTTTGCCACACACTATCATGTTTCACATGTACAGGTCTTTGGCAAAGCACAAGGGAAAACTCCCTTATGCTGCTCTTATCACTCGTCTTTTCAGACATCTGAACATCCAGCCTCCTCACATTCTCTCTGTGAAGACTATTGATCAAATGGTCATTGGACTGAGGATGATTACAAAGATGCGTCTGAAAGAAATCAGCAAGAAGCTGGAGCAGTTCAAGGAGAAAACCCCTGTTAAGACTAGACCAGACTCTTCTACTACCAAGAGGAAAGGAAAGGAACCTGTGACTGGTCCTATCAAAAATAGGCAGGCAATATCATGGAGGATGAAGATGACGAGGATGGTTTGCCTATCTCTGCCCTTGTTTCTCAGTATCCTGCACCTGTTTCAGCTGTTCCAGAACAACAATTTGTAGAGGAAACTGAGAAATGAAACCAGGAAAAGGAATCCTTACAGGAAGAAGAAGAAGAGAAATAAGAGAAAGAGGAAGAAGAAGAGAAAGAAAAAGAGGAAGAGGAAGAGCCAGCAAAGACAGCCTCTCAGCATCAACCAGCAGACTCACCAGCCAAAGCAGATTCTCCAGCAGAAAAGGAGGATCAACAACATCTTGTCACTGAGGAAACTCCTCAAAATGAAGAGTACTTCTCCCCTCTAGAAGACATTGAAACAGGGGGAGATGTCCAAAGAGAAATTACTCCTCTTTTACTGACATTTACCAGTGCAAGTGCTAGTAGATCGCCTCCTGATGCAGAAGATGTTCATGCTGCTCATTTTCCTGAGGGAGAGGCATCATCTCCAAACATTGATCTCCCTGCTGATATTCATACTAGCTTAACTCCACCATCAGACCGAGTTGACACAAGCACACAAACTGACAATTCATGAGATTTCAAAAGGTTTCTTGACATCATTTTGGAGCTCAAAGGCCAAATCTATGCTATGGGGTGTGAATTTCAGACTCTTCAGAATGAGAATCATGCTATGTTCATCTCCTTGCATGATCAGCTTAAAGATGTTCAACGTCAGATTCAGGCCACTGCAAAAGGCACTACTCTCGCTCAACTATAGGAAGATTTGAGGAAGCTGGAAGGAACTGTCAAGTCTATGGAGGACTTTCAACTTGTTCGCATTCCTCGTGCTCCTTGATTTTCTTACTTTTTAATACTGACAAAAAGGGGAAGAAGACTTTGCAGGCAGATTTTCACTCTATCCTCATTCCAAACCCAAACCTTCACTTTTAAACATCCTTTTTGGTTTTAATAGTTTGTTATGATTGTGATTGATATTTTGACTTTATCTTGAGTTTTTGAATGTGTGCTTATTACTGCATTACCTTAAGATATTAAATTAGATAAAGATAGTAATGTCTGCACATGACTAATGAGGTTTCTGTGGATGCAGATCTATGTACAGGATAAGTCTGTGTACAGGACATCTGTGTACAGGACATCTTCTACTATTTTTATTCTAATCTTTTATGAGATATCATTGCTTGCTTAAAAGTTGTATTGCAGGGAATAATATTCAAATCTGCAGGAAAGTTTTGTCACCATCAAAAAGGGTGAGATTGTTGGATAAATTCTCTTCAGATATTTTGAAGTTGACAAAACATTTTTCTCAGTCTAGTCTGAAGACTTGTAGACTCTACTGGCAAAGTCTGAAGATCAAAGTCTGACGCTAGCAAGACTCAAGTTTCAAAGTCTACTCTCATGGACAGTTTCCAGACCGACAAGTTAAAAACTTCTATTCTGATTTTGCCCAACATAGTTTTTACTTCAACGGCGATGGAATATCTTTCGACTGGAATCAGCACTACAAGATTTTATATTCATATCCGAATTTATAGATTCTCTAAAGATTCACAACTTATTTGGAAAGTTCTACTTATGGAAACCAAGATTCTGATTGTATGGGCGAGCAGGATTGATGGGCTATCAACACTTACCTTAAAAAGCTCGATATCTCTCTAAATTGATTATGTCCAACGGGTTGATTGGAAGAACTTCTTTGGAAGGTGCCAACAGTAATGAAGGCATGAAGAAGTATATAAGAGAGACACTCAAGTTGTTTAAAGGTGTCGAATAGAAGAATTCCAAAGTCTGAATCTCCTTAGTTATTTTGTGATCTTATTCTTCGAGCATTATATGTAATCAAAAGAGAGATCATAGTGTGGTGAGACCTTGAGGAAGTGTAGTAGAGCTTCTACACTGTGGACTCAAGAGCGTGAGACTGTAAACACTATTTTTGATTCTTAGTGAAATCCAGCCTGAAGGGCTGTTCGTGCGGGAGAGTGGACGTAGGCTTGGTCTAAGCCGAACCACTATAAATCTGGAGTCTTGATTCTCTATCCCTAATCCTTTTATCTTTCATTACTTTCATTTGCAGCGATTGTTGTTTTTAATTCATTAATCTCTCATTCGGATTAAATTGTTAAAATCGCTTTGGTCACCTATTCACCCCCCCTCTAGGTACTAATTCTAGTCCTCACAAGTGGTAGCGAGGGGCATCGACAGCTGGGGAAAAGACGTGTCTTTTACATGTAGGACTTGGTTGGCAACTCCTCCCCCTTGTTCGACTTCTTTCATACGGTGGTGGCATGGGTCAATTCTTTCTTTTGTTGACCCATGCACGTTCCTACATGCATGATCTTGGATGCTCCCTTAAATTAATTGACTTATTTAGTCAATTACATGTAGATTCGTATGGTAACTTGAATGAAAGACAACCCCACGCATGTCCAATTTCTTTCCTTTTATTTGCTGTCAATAGAAAATATAAATGTACATGGAGTATTTGAGGTCTCCTATTTTTTTTTTTTATGCACATGTGAAAATAGGAAAAGTCCCGGTGGCCTATCCTCGGGTGTTTCTTCGTTGGCGCACTCGGGTTGACAAGGTCGGGAATCATTTGGAAAGAGTCTTGGTCTCGCTTGAACATTTGAAAGTTTTTCGACAAGACTATAACTTATCTAATGAGCGGACCATTACTAAACGTGACATACCGGTTCGATGATAATAACAAAACGATGTCCGTTGTGGTGTCGATATCACAGTCCGACGATACTTCCGTCACTTAGTCACGGACAGTTGCATATTTGAGGGTCGTCAAAATTTCCAAATGCCACATTTCCACCCATCAAATTTAGCAGTTACCCTTGCTGAAATCCAGGAAAACATTTCTCGTTTCGATCGTCCCCAGTTGGAGGGTATACCCAAGTACTTGCCGTATCTGTGAAGTAGAGGAACTCCGAATTCCCGAGCTAAATTTTGCTGCAAATTTAGTGGACAATCTTTGTTGCAATACATACCTGATTTGTTTCTGTTAATAACCTGCCCTGTAGCTAAACAATATTGGTTCAAAATATTGGACGTGTTCTGACACTTAGTGATTGTACCATCGAGAAAAAAGACTGAGTCATCAGCAAAAAATAAATGTGATATAGTCGAACAGGATCTAGTAAGTCTTATTCCTCTAAGATGGCCACTGTGAACTGCCTGGGTGATCAAAGTAGATAGAACATTGGCCACTAGCACCAAAAGGTAGGGGGATAGGGGATCACCTTGACGAAGTCCCCGTGAAGGCTGTAGGTAAGGTAGTTGTTCGCCGTTGAAGCGTACACTAAGGAATGGTGTGGTAATGCATTGCATGACCCAGAGAACCATCGATGATGAAACCCCAGTTTAAGCAAATAGGCTCTTAGAAAGTCCCATTCCACTCGATCATACGCCTTATGCATATCGGTCTTGATTAATACCTTATGTTTGCGCTTCCATTTCCTTGCTTTGAACTAATGCATGACCTCCTGGACGATTAGGATATTATCATAAATTTGGCGTCCACTAACAAAAGCTGCCTATTCTTTAGCAATGAGACTTGGTAGCCACGGCTTTAATCTATTTGCAAGAACTTTTGAAATGATTTTATATGCATAGTTACATAAGCTGATCGGCTTGTACTGATCAAGTCTTTCTGGGTGACTGGTCTTAGGGATCAAGGCAATGATTGTTCGATTAATATTGCTGGGTAACACACCTAAAGTAAAAAAGTCATCCACTAACCTTAGAATGTCTTCCTTGATAATTTCCCAGTGTGTCTGGTAGAAAAATCCGTTTAAGCCATCCGGTCCTGGAGCTTTAGAAATCCCCATTTGGAATGTTGCATTGCGCACTTCTTCAATAGTGATCGAAGCAGTTAACTGAGAATTCATATCAGAAGTGACAAGGGGAGAGCATTGAGCCAAGACAGGGCCATAGTCACGAGGCCCCTCGGAAGTATATAACCGTGAGAAAAAATGAATTCGTCATCTCCCTTAATGTTTGAGGGTCGCGCTCCCATTCTTGATTTGCATTCTGAAGCATTGTTATCCGATTTCTTTGGCATCATTGGATGGTTGAGGCATGGAAAAATTTCGTGTTCTTATCCCCCCAACTCAACCAATTGATTCTAGACCGCATAGCCCAGAATTGCTCCTCTTAGTGCCATAAATATAGAATTTCATTTCGAATAATAGAGGCTGTCTCGGTCTCATTAGTAGTGGGAGATACATTGTTTGTCAGGTCTACAAGCTGTTGGTGTAGCGAATTGATCCTTTGATGGCCATTCTTGAATTTCGCATGACTCCATGTCTGTAAAGCCCTAGAGACAGCCTGTATTTTATGAACTAAGATAGGGTGACCATTATGGATGGAATTCCAGGTCCTATTGATGAGCTCTTGACATTCAAGATCATGGTTCCAAAAGGCTTCATAGACAAATGGTCTGCTGCAAGATCTAGTCAGAATGCTTGTGCTTAGTAGTAGGGGACTATGATCAGATCCCACAGCCGGCAAAGCCAATACTTCAGCCTCAGGATATAAAACACGCCAATTAGAAGTGCATAGAATCCTGTCTATTCTTTCTTTGATTAGCTCATCCTCTGCTCTATTATTCGACTAGGTAAACCGGCATCCTTTGCTTTCCACCTCCATCAGGGAACATTCATTGATAAAAGTGCGAAAGGAAGAGATTCTAAATGAAGCAACCGGTCTCATGCCTACCTTTTCCCATGGGTAGAGTATGTTGTTGAAATCCCCTTCACAAACCCAAGGCCATGTATTTGAGAGGCTGATAAGCCGTAATTCTTGCCATAATAACTGCCTCTTGTGGTATGAGTAAGGGGCATGGACGCAAGTAAGGCGCATAGTTCTGTCATCATTTAATTTCCTGCATATAAGATCAAGATAATCATCTAAAGCATGAATAATATCTACTGATAAGCTGTTTTGCCATAGAAGAGCTAGACCCCTTTGAGACCTTCAAGATTGCGAACAAAAACATTCTGGCATCGTAACCGGCGTTGCAAGCGTGTGAGAACCGGAACAAAATTCTTGGTCTCCATTAGAAAAACCAAGTCGGGCTTATCCTTGGCCACTAAGGCCTTAAGAGCTTGAACTGTTAAGGGATTGCCCAGGCCCTGACAGTTCCAACATAGTAGTTTTATTTGTTTATGAGCAGCTATTGAGGGCCAGCCACCAACACCCATTGGGCCATTTCTTCAGCCGCATACACTGGAGTGTCCAATAAAAGGTTGTCGTCTAAGTCTGAAGGGGATGAGTGACATGTGTCATAGGGTGAAAACCTTCGTTGTTTCTTTGAGGTTCCGCCTGTGCTTGTATTCCTTATAGACTTTCTTTGGATCTGCTTTGTTCTATCCATGTATTGAGTGTTAACTGCCTTTAATTTTGTTGAAGCAGGTACCATACCAGTGGTGTGCCGAGCTTCCTGAGCTGCTGCCGGCAAGTGCGTTTGCTATTGAGTCCTCACTTCTGACAACCTAGCTGGAATTTCAGGTGGAGGCAGCATAGGGAGTTGTTACTGCAAAGCAGGGGGAGTCTCATGTACCGTCTCCTCCATTTCTTGAGTCGCATCCTGTGGGTTATAAAAGGCTTTCCAGTAGGGACTATGTTCCCTGACTTCAGCGCGTAGCCACTAGCCATAGGCCATCTTGTTTTTTCCTTCAAGTTGTGCTTCATCATAAGGAAAGTCCTGGCAATGGGTCACGTAATGTCCTATTTTCCCACATGAATAACAGAAATGGGGCAATCTTTCATATCTAAAATCGAGCCACAAAGTTTTCCCTTCTATTTTAATAAGCTTGCCCGTCTTCAAAGGTTGTCCCAAGTCGATATCTATCCTTATTCTACAATTTCTGATTGTCGATCCTGCTGTTGTAGGAGGATCGACCTCTACCACTGAACCAATCTACTGCACTACCCGGCGTAGGAGGAGTTCAGTGCTCCATTCCAAAGGTAAGCCATATACACGAACCCAAAAAGCACAACGAGTGAAGTCATAACAATGCAAAGGCGTGTTGGGTATCCATTGTTTAAAAATGACTAGGTTTCCTGAGAACAACCAAGACCCGCCATCTGCTATTCGTTGCTTCTCATTTTCCAGTTGAAACTTTGCAATATACAGGCCATCCTCCCTCTGGGATATGTCAACACGCCCTATCCTCCATGCGCTCCGCATTGTATTTTGAAAAGCCTGTAGATTCACCGAAGGATTGGAAAATATGGTCCCAACTAAGGTAAGTCGACACTCTTGCAGCCTTTCTGGGGGAGGAGCTTCCTCCCAGATTTCTATGTCCTTTTTTGTGCATAATCTACCAAGTCGTTGACATAGGGCCGCTAGGCGCAACAAGTCCTCTGTTTCAGTCGAAGCCATATGGACTATCCAACTACCTCAATCTAAAGAACTATTGGGAGCAGAAAGGTGCGCCAATTCTCCCTAACCTAGCCATCATCACTAGAACAAGATAGGAGCAAGAGGTATACGAAGAGGAATAAGACTTTACCGCCTAAAGTACTGAGTTGGGAGGAATCTGGCTTGGCTTGAATTGGGAGGTCGCGCCGAGGATACAGCTACTAAATGGAAGAGGAGAAATCTGCGAGGTGGGGAATCCGTCCCCTGAGATCGATGGAAGCCTTCATCGCCAAAGTAAATGGGTAGAATTCGAAAGGATAAGGTTGCGAAAAAACTGAAAAGGATGGAGCAAAGGGAGGAATTGAAAGGATTTTCAAGAACGTCGAGCTACCATGGCGGTAAGAGTTTTCTCGTCACGACGAGAGCTCATCGATGTTAGTTGCTTGCTTAACGTATTTGGATAGTCCTATGTACATGTATAATTTAATTTGGAATCAAGTAGATTACCTTTCTTTACCTCAGTGACAATGAGACTGCACGGTATGTACATCAGCTAGCATTTCACTCGCTCTGCGTATTAGAAATTATCAAGATACGTTAAATAAGCAAATGAAGAGTACTTTGTCCAGAAGAGAAGTAAACTTGGTTCTAGGGATAAACTCCAATTTACACTTACAACTTTTTTACTGAGGCAAAAAGGTACATTCTCAGGAAAATGTTCTTCTGAAGAATGAACTAATGACAGCAAAGAATACAATGGTGAACTTTCGACAAACAAGTAAAAATAAAAAAATCATGACAAGTCGGCATTATTTAATGGAATCAGTGGCTTCAAACCATTCTGAATTCAATTCACTCTCCGGCAGTTTGAGCGGATTTGACCTTGGTTGCCGATCAACGGCTTGATGTTTCCCATTCTGACCATCGATTTAGCGAAATCCTTCCAGAATGCATCATAATCGTAGCTATAACTCTTCACTAGCTCAAGTGTGGATTCATCAGTTGAAAGTGCCTGATCAGAGTGAAGAAGGCCCTTCTGGGTCAACAGGTTATTGTAGTACAGTGTGTCAAAACGCGCCGGCGATGGATCTAAACTCGCAAGGTTGGTGTCGCTTCCTGTGCGCGGGCAGGAGGACCGAAGGTTCTTCGCAAAAGCGTGGTTGATGTTGCTGTCATTGTATATCCTGTTCCTGAAAACACGGCACTGTGCGAAGCCGATCGTGTGAGCACCGCTTAGCGCAACCAAGTCCTTGACCTTAAGACCTTGTCTCTTGAAATTGTTAATTAAGGCGGGTAAGTCCATGTTTGGCGCGGGAATGTCGCTGTTTGCTGTTGTCCTGCTCGCCGTCATCGAGTCTCTTCGTCCGAGTCGTACTTTCCACGAAGGCCCCCCTAACTGAAATTGAATGAAGTATAACGCCTAGTTCAGATTGGCAATGTCTTAAGGCACAAAAAAGCCAACTAAGCTTATGATGAGTCTAAATTCAGATTTGCTAATTAATCATCATAGGACGTAATAAAACTAGACGTACCGCAACAACGGAGTCACGAGCGGTGACAGCCAAGATGTCCGCACAAGATACCACCGGACGTCCGCATACTCTGTCAACCTCTGCCTTAATTTGGTCGATCACTTCGAATCCTCTAGCTGAATTGTTATTAGGAAACGCAAGCTTTTCGCTGTCAATGGTTGGGGTTGGATCCAAAAGTATCGACCCATCACAACCCTGCATCATTCAACGCCCAAACATACATAATGTTCAGCAAATATTGTGCACTGCTAAATAGTAATCACTACTTTTGAGAACAAGTTAACGTGAAATTTAGCCGTATATGTCTTACATTGACGAAACAATCGTGGAAGTGCAAGCGCAGCAAGGAAGCGCCCATGCGTCTTTCTTGCTGCACCGCTGCCTCGACGACACGCTTGATGGTGGGCAAGGCTTGAGGGCAGACATAGTCGTAGAAGTCTGGCGAGAGACCATTCTTGTAGGGGCGCGTCGAGAGAGCTGAGGCCGTGAGGGACAAGAAGAGAAGTGCTCGGAAGAGGCTGAGGCTACCTAAGGCCATGTTCGGCTGTGAATCCTTGAAATTGCTCTAAGATTATGAGCTACTAAGCAGGAATTGATGGTGATTTCCAGGCTGCTTTTGTTGTGAGCTTATTGACTGCTCATTTGTGTACTTATAGGATTTTTTTTTGGGGTGGGGGGTTACCTGCCAAAGAGAGAGACTTAATCCTCAGCTTATGGTTGGACTTGGCCGAAGAGAGATCTTGTCATACAAGAATCCGTGTGCAAAGCTTACGTATTATGCCCATTATGACAAGAAACGAGAACATTATGCATTCTTAGCTTCGAATGAATTGAACTGGTCGTGTAAGATCGATTCTGCCGCCCATGCCTCGTGGATTATTGCTTATACGTGGTCAAACGACTACCTAAAGGGCAAATATTTATTAAAATGGAAAAGTTCTTGATTCTACTTGGTCAACCTGGAATTGAAGATGTGATTTTAGGTTTTCTTAGAGAATATTTCCAGTTATGCTAAAGAATTAATAAATTTTTTATCTGCCAAAATGATGTGGATTTTTAATAATATATAATTTTTTTCTTGGGATGGTGATAGTCCATTCTCTTGATGAGTCTTAATTTATGTTATCTGCATAGGTGAACGATACCATATGCTAAAGATTAGATAAGACGAGGACATCTTTCGAGATCTTATACATGTGGCAAAGATTATGAATTATGACGTGAATAAATCCTTCACATCGATTTTCTTTAACTCCATGTACAGAGATTATTTTTGCCATTTCATGCATCTTCACTAAAATTTTCTTTTTAGCGATATTTCTTTTTTGACAAATATTTATCGTTGATCAACCGATTTAATGTATCTGGTATGCGCCGATGAAATTCGTGTAAGGAATAAATCTGAATTAGTGTGGATTTGCATGATTGCTCCACCTTGATTGGTTCAATTTGCAGTAATGAATTAAAAAATTATCGCATGTTTTCATAAGTCTAGACCAATGGGAAGCTAGAAGCTCGCCTAATTTATTCTACAAATTGTGCCTGGTGAGGGTTAAATTTACCGACCAAAAACAATAAATAAATAATAAGGGTTAAATTTTGACTCCGTCGTAGCAATAAATTCATGGACGCGACTATTCTCCTCCTTATGTACTCAACCAGAGCCGAGCCTATATCATTGAACAATTCAATGGTTTAAATAGCAATATCTATAGTTGACTTGTCAAGTCTTAATCTGTAATTCTTGATAAAAAAAAAAAAACAAACAAACAAAATACGTTACTTACTATACTGTTGAGGTACACGTATGAGACCACTAGGCAAGAAAATATCATATGGGCAAATTGGTGTGATGTGAAAATAAAATTAATTGACCTATAACTCATTGTTTAAGTTTTTAAATAAAAATGAGTCCAATTGAATATGTTGACGAGCTCAGATTTAAACTTGCTTTTAGTGATATCCACTACCAAACCATTGGTATTAGAGTTATTGGGTTGAATGGGCTAGGCCCAACATGTATGAATGGCAACTAGAGGAAAGAACATCATATGTAAACCACCCCCCCAAAAAAAAAATTAGGTGGCGAATCGTGTCTCCTAACTTCTCACGAAACTTGGCTACGCTAAGATAATTGAGGTAAACTATGAAGAGCATATGTTGTTCCTCTGGCCAAGGTGGATATTCAAGTTGAGATATATTGGGAGCACACGGTAGAAGTTCGGTATCTTTACCTAGGAGATCACCAAAAGGGAACCCAAATCCAAGCTCGTCAACATGTCTAGTTGAACACACCTTTACACAAAAACTTAGGCTAATAAGTTATGAGCCAATTGAGATATATTAACTGATCCACATCATATCAATTCTTCAATATGAAACTTCTCTAAGACAACTTGTTTTAATGCGCATCTTAACAATCTCCCCATTATGTGTGAGCTCAATGTTAGGCCAACTCCCTCTTGATTCAGGTATCCTCAACATTAACTTATGGGCAAAGTTGCTACACCACAATGCCCACCTACCTAAACATTGCAACTATCGGCTTTGATACCATTTGTTGGGAGCACGCTGCAAAAGTCCAATACTTTCACCTCGGGAGATTGTCAAGAGAGAGCTCCAATCTGAGCCCATCAACACATCAAGTCGGACACACATTTACTTAAAAGCTTAAATCGATCAATTAGGATATTTTAACTGCTCTATACCACATTAGTTCTCCAATATGGGGCTTCTCTAAAAAAAACTCACTTACATTTGCATCATACCAAGATATTATTGGTGCAAAAGGATATTTCGATTCACAGATAGCGGGCCAAAAGTAGGAGGCTCATACGTGAGCCAAAGATTTGTTGAGTTGCACATGTGAGGGTGTTGGGTGAAAAGAAATCTCATATGTGAAGCAATTAATATATTCTATTTGGGGTATGTTCCAATGATTTAAACTTTTTAGTAAAGGTATTGATGGACATGGGGGCTGAGCGGGGCCTCGCCCTTTATTTCTTCCCCATGCTCTTTCCGACCCAAGAAAAAAAAATCACTTCAATTAAACCAGAAAGCTTGTCTACTTTCTATGCACTTATCTTTTGACGTTATGCAATTCTGTTGTTTTCGTCGTCACATATGGCTGATGAACTGTGAACATTGGTAACCTAGAATTTTACGAGCAAGAGTCCTTCGAACACTTTATAAAATGGAACGGATCGATGATTGGATCAGAGTGTATTCCAGAGATGTTTGAATGAGTTGAAGGCCTTTATTATTGTTAGAGCTCTTAATGATTGGTCAGACAACAATTTCAAGAATGTTTCTTAACACAATTATTAAAGAATACGCCGGAAAGAAACGAAGAACAAACTGCCACTTCAGTTCAACCTTCGGCAATTTGAGCGAATCTGGCCCTGGTTTCCGATCAACGGCTTTATGTTTCCCATCTTGATCATCGACTTCGCAAAATCATCCCAAAAGGCCTCCGCATCATCACTGTAAGTTTTCACCAGCTCATCCGTTGACCCACCACTGTAAAGCGCCTGATCAGAGTGAAGAAGCCCCTTCTGCGCCAGCAGATTATGGAAGTACAATGCATCGAATTGAGCCGGCGAAGGATCCAAACCAGCGAGGTTACCGTCCTCTCCAGTACGCGGGCACAAAGACCGGAGGCTCCTGGCGAAACTGGTGGCGATGTTGCTGTCGTTGTATGTGCGGTTTCTGAAAATGAAACATTGAGCGAACCCGATTGTGTGAGCACCACTCAGCGCGACCAAGTCCCTAGAGTCGAGACCTTGCTTTTGGAACGTGTTGATCAGTGCAGGCAAGTCCATGTTCGGCGCGGGAATGTCGGAGTTGGCAGTTGTCCTGCTCGCTGTGGTCGAGTCCCTCCTTCCAAGTTGTACTTCCCATGAAGGCCCTCCCAGCTGAAATATTTCAGACAACCTTTTAAGTTCAAATTCAGCTTTGCTTTAGATAATCGAAAGATTATGTATGTGCATGTAATTCTACACCTAGCGTGTTCAATTAGCGGGAGACTCTCTCTTCTATTTGTCTGCACTGTAGTTTTGCTTAAATGAAGGCATCATATGTAGCATTAAGATAAGACGTACCGCAACTACCGAGTCACGGGCTGCAACGGCCAAGATGTCGGCACATGATACAAGTGAGTATCCGCAAGCTTTGTCGACCTCCGCCTTAATTTGATCGATCACTTCGAACCCTCTAGCCGAATTGTTATTCGGGCCCGCGAACATTTCGCTGTCAATGGTAGGGGTAGGATCCAAAAGTATTGAAGCATCGCAACCCTACATTATGACGTGGACAAAACAAGAATCAAGTTAGCAAATTTATGCCGGCTGCTAGATAACCAATGCGAATTCAAGATTATCGTGAATGTGTCGTACGTTAACGAAACAATCGTGGAAGTGCAAACGGAGTAAGGAAGCGCCCATGCGTCGCTCCTGTTGCACCGCTGCCTCGACGACGCGTTTGATGGCGGGCAAAGCTTGAGGGCAAACGTAGTCGTAGAAGTATGGCGTGAGGCCTTCCTTGTAGGGCCGCGTCGAGAAAGCCGAGGTCTCGAGAGACAAGAAGAGAAGTGCTTGGACGAGGCTGAGGCTATTTAAAGCCATGTTGGGCTTTCGGAGTCAACAAGGATTGGAGCGAGACTATGAGTAATTCTGCTTCAATTGATGGTGCTTTCGAGCTCGTTGTGTTGAGTTTTCGGATTACTCATTTCTGTATTTATAGGAATTGGGGAGAGAGAGAGAGAGAGAGACTTTATGTTTCCTCGGACTTGGCCAAAGGGGATCTTGTCATACAAGATTGCGTGTGCAAGCTCATGAGCTAATTATACCCACAAATGCAAGAAGCTGAGATCATATACTTAATTTTTCAACTTAAAATTGAATCGGTCATGTAAGGTCTGATTAGTCTTAGGCATTGTACTTTTCTATTGCATCAATTTGGTCAATGTGATTGTGTTCATTACTTAGAGTGGTATGCTACCCATTGGAAGAAGGAATGCTCAATCACGTTGGGTTTATAGTGTGAATGAGAGTTTCTAGATTTTATATTGCAGACTTTTCATGGGAGAGTGGTTGTGACTATTAAGCCAAACCATGAACAAATGGCTCGAGTTTAAATTAAGGACATTCTAAATTTAGATCGGTTCCATGTACACACGGGTGGTGAGTTACTCTTTTTTATAACTCACATCATGAATGGTTAAAAGTTATTTAACTCCAAATTAGGCAACTCGTGCAAAACAAAGAAGCACGAATCTCATACTCCAAAGCTCAAATGAGAGTTAGGGGTGATAGATTCCCTATTTAGTCTAGTTCCAGTTCTTATCTAATGGAACCAGTCACTTCTTCTTTTTTCCACTAGTTGATTCTATATGTTATGAAGAAATTTAAAAAAAAAAACTGGTTTTCTATTAATTTTAGTGAAGAAATAATAAAAATATATATGTAATTAGTTCAGTCTGGTTCCCCTTTAGATTCCACTTTTAGGAATTGGGAACCAGACCAACACTCTCAGGAACTGAACCCAATTAGCCGGTTTGGTCTGGTCTAGTCAATTACTGATTTGGGCGGTCCATTTTACACAACCCTAGTGAGAGCCACCATAGTTGGAATATTTGGCTTCTACAAGTTCACCATCAGTCATGGCTTAATGGGTTTTCCTTGCATGCTATCTTTAGTTTACTAGTTTCATGGAGGTGCTTGACAATTAGACAGGAGCGCCGTCCATCAAGTCCGGATCATCAGTTTCTTCTTTTCTAGAAATAGCAAAGTTTAGGAGCATGCTGCGGAGGATGAACTGGGGGAAGATGCTCCTGGTGATGTTGAAACCGGATCTCCAATGGCCTTCGTTATTCTCTCTTATTTGCAAGGAAGGCTATAGAGGGAACCCTTTTCTTCCCTAAGGATGCCAAGGTGAGATTGGAACTTCCACTTTTATTTTGTATCTTAGCCTTGATCTTTGTCCAAAGCTAGGCAAGACGATATGCGAGCTTGTTAGCATAACAGTCTTTCGATTATTGAAAGAATAACAACTTGTTATAAAAAATAAATTCTTCAATGAGTGAACCCCACAATAATTTATAATTATTTATTATTTTGTTGTTTATGGTCCATAATAGACTATTATTCTGATAGCAAATTAAAGATGGTTACTCAATCATTTCTTAGGATCTAATACTTGAAGAGCTATATATAATTTTTTTTCTTCGGTAAAATCACGAAGGGTTGAAGAAGTTCAGTAATTTTCTTTTTCCTAGTCCACCTAGTATATTTTTGAACTTAAAAGCTCTTTCATAGGAGCTTGGCAGGTCCATAATGGACCCATCTAGAGAAACCCTACAAACCCATAACCCGAGGAGGGAGTACCTCCCTTACTCATTCCTAATTGGAGATGGTGGCCATTAGAGCAAGCCCCTGGTAATTGTTTTGGTGATTTAATTGCTAATGGTCCATCCTCTCTTCCAATTGCCTGTTGCAACCTGATTAATCATGGGTATTCTCTATAGCTACAATGTGTTTATGTGTCTATACGGCATTCACTAACTAATTACTAAGATAGGTCGAAAGCTATGTGAAGACTAAGTATAGCCTTTCACAAGCAATTAATAATGTCGATGATGTTCCTTCCTCAACAAATAGAATCTCCCGCCCAAAAAAAAAGAAATAAAATAAATAGAAGGACTTGATTAACATTCGTTTTACAGATTATAAAGTGATGCCCTCAAAGTCTCTCATGACTACTTCTCTTCTCGATTGTTTGAAAGTTAAGTAACGTCACACTAGAAAGCGAGAAGACTAATACTAGATAACCGAAATATTCAACGACATGGTCTCCGAGGCCAAGTCCAAACAAAACCATGGCCAGACAACACAGTCAAAACATGGAGCGAAATACAGATTCTCTACCGAACTGAATCTCCGCAGAACTACGAACGAACTCTTGCAATCAGCAACTCTCTTCGCAACTTCAAATCCACTGCCATCAATCAAAACATGGAGCGAAATATGGCTCCAGTTAGATTCAATTGTGTCCATGCATTTCTCTTGTTAACTCTTGCGACCACAGCTTTCGCCATTACACCCCGTGCCAAGCTCACACCTGCTTTCTACGACTCGCTTTGTCCTCAAGCTTTGCCAGCCATCAAACGGGTGGTCGAGGCCGCTATCGAGGAAGAGCCACGCATGGGTGCTTCTTTACTCCGTGTGCACTTCCACCACTGCTTTGTCAATGTCCTAAGATGTCTATGCTTACTTTGTGCACACCTTTTTATTTGCTTTCATTATGTGCATGCTTAATGAGTTCCGGGATAATTGATAATGCAGGGATGCGACGCTTCAATTCTTTTGAACTCTACACCTTCCTTTGCTAGCGAGAAGTTTGCCATTCCTAATAACATTTCAGTTAGAGGATTCGAAGTAATCGACCGGATCAAGGCAGTAGTTGATGAATGTTGACACCTAATATTTCAAAAAAAATTAATTAATAAATTAAATTTGGTTTTTAAAATCTTTGTTGTTGAAAATATAATTTCATTTCAAGAATTTAAAAAAATTCAGTTTTATTTTTATTAGTTTTTAGAAGTAAAGGATAATATTTTATTAGAGGGAAATTTTGAAGCAAAATTTTGAAATTCAAAAATTAAACGGCCGTACGATTGGAGCCACTTTGTTGTTGAAGGAGTTGAGTGAATATCACAACATCTCGAACAGCTTTGAGTCTTTGCCCTATAAAAAGAAGCAAAGTTAGACGCCAAAAAGGGGGCTCCTGATTTTACTTTCGTAGAAGGCAAGCTTCTCTTCATTTTGGAAGTCCAAAAAGTGAAAGAAAGTAAGAGAGAGGAAATTCTTGAGGTTTGACCGCTAGCTTTAAAAGTGAAGAAGGGAGCAAGAGTACAGGAGTTGCAGAGAAAGGGACGTGCAGCAGAGGAAAAGAGAAGATAAAAAAAGAAAAGAAAAGGGGCTGTTCATCTTCTTCGGGCACGCCTCACCCCCCGGTGTTCCGAACCTTCGCCGGCGCCCGCTGCCCTCCGACGGTCTCTACCGCCCGACGCCCCGACGCCGGCCGTGAGTCCTCCGCCTCACTGCGCCGCTCGCCGACCACCGCCGACATCCGCTTGGTCGAATCGCGTCTCCTTCTTCCGCTCGGGGTCGCCGTCGCTGCTGGTTTTGGGCGAGCTCATCGCTTGCAACGGTCTCACCCAGCTCCGCTCGCCGATCCCCTTGCTCTCGCCGTGGTCGACGTTGCAGTCCTGAAGACCAGTGCTCGACGCCCGCCGAGCCCTGTCACTGCTCCTCGCAAACGACGCCACCTGCACATCCGCCCGAAGCCAGACGGTCCAGCCCGCGGACGCGCCACCTGCACATCCAGTCGCCGCCTGGAGCCGACGCCCGAAGCTCGATCCGCCCGAGCGACAGATCCGCCCGAGCCGCGACGCCACCACCGCTCCCGACGCCAAGCTCCGAGCGCCGCTCCCTCCGCCCGAGCACCGGTACCCGGGAGCTTGCTGCCAACGCCTCTGAGCCTCCGCGATGACTCCGACGTCCTCGCCGCCGCCGTCTAACTCTCGCCGGAAATTCCACGTTGGCTGCCACCCTCTCTTTGGTTATCTCATCCACGTTACTGTGCTCTCTCCTTAGGTAGTTTGTTTTTCATTTTTACTTTTCATTTTTGGAGTTTAGTTTATTTCATTATTTGTTAGGTTAATTTTTATGTTTATTTCATTTGATAGCATGTTAGTTGGGTGTTAATATTTGCAATTTCTATATGCATTATCCGTAGGTTTTACCTCAAATTACTATAGTTATTAATTTGATCCGAGAGACATGGGGTCACTTTTTTAATTATACTAATTTTGGATTTGTTTTGGTAGAATTTCAGTTGTTAAATCATAATAATTATTTAATTTGGTCCGTAAGACTTCGGACCAAATTTTTAATTATTTTGATTCTCTCGTTGTGATTTATAGAGTTAAAATAATTGTTAACTTAATCCGTGAGACAACGGATTATCTTTTCAATTATTTTAATTCTTATCTTAGTTTTTAGGTAAAAATAATTGCTTGTTAAAAAAATGAAAATATAAAAAAGAAATAGTGAAAAGTTAAAAATTTGCATGAGCATATAGGTCATATAGGTTTATTAATTTAGACACATAGGTTTAATAAATTAACCTTTAGGATTATTTTTAGGATTTCATCCTTAGTTATTTGCATGCTTTCATAATATGAAAAGATAATATAAAAGGTAAAAAAAAAAATGATTTTCTAAGACAAATGAGGTTTAAATCAAATTAATCCTGAAATTGAATTAGGAAATTATTCCATTTTGAATAGCTTAATTAGTTTGTTTAATTTCAATAAAGAATACTAGGTGCATTTTAGCTAGTTTGCATAGTAGGCACATTTAATTAGAATTTACATATTAATAAATTAGGATTGCATCATATTATCATGTTTTAGTAATCACATCGTGTAATTTTTAATTGCATATAATTAATTCTTTAATTAAAAAAACAAAAAAAATCATTTACTTAGTTAATTAATAGGTGAGTTTATAATTAATCCCATTTCATATCATCTTTATTTAGTGTAGGTTGCCTACATAGAAAGAGAATCATTAAAAAAAATCACAAAAGACACATGCATATAAAATTGTTATATCATGCATCTCATGTCATGTAGTATATGCACATTTAGGATTGCATAAATCAAATTGCATACATATAGTTCAAATTAGGCCATATAAATTGCATTTCACATATCATTAAAGTAAAATTCATGCATATTAATTTTAGATTAAGATTGCATAATAATAAAAGTTAGGTGTCATGTCATTTAGAAATCATGTTTAGGGCATGCATTTTAATTAGCATTTTTTAAAATGTTTTCTTAGAGAGTGGACTTTAATAAAGTTGTGGTTTATAATTTCTTAGCATTTTGATTTATTGAATGTTATTTAATTGATTGTGCACCCGCATGACCACCATTTGCATGTTAGCATCTTAGGTTAAAATTAATCAAGACTGCCTGCAAAAAAAATGTTTTTCTTAAGGTACCGAAAGGGCGTTAGATTAATCTAGCGTAACCATGTCCCCGAATCCATTAAATCTCTGGTTCGTAAAAGGTAAAGTATTCTCCCATATTGTACCTAGGTTTCTAATCAGCCCTAATTGGTTAGTGGCGGCTCCAATTTGAAATATAATTGCATGTTTTAATGGGTCATTTTCTTAGTATCAAATCGCGATTGGTAGGGCTTGGGAGAGTCCGCGCCAAGTCTTCGGACTTAGTAATCCATTAACCTAGTTTTAGGTGATTCACCTTCGAAAAAATCGGGTCGCGACAATGAAGCTTGTGGAGGCCCTGTGGTCTCTTGTGCAGACATCTTGGCCGTCGCTGCCCGAGAATAGCAGTACGTATTAATTACTCGCCTTATCGTCCAATTTTCAAAGGATGCCTAAATACTACAGATGAACAAGGGAAATCAAATATGTTGGAATAGTTTGTTAATATTCCAATGTAGCTAGAAGGACCATGGTGGAAGGTTCGGCTCAGAAGAAGAGACTCAACCGCGGCAAGCAAGGACGAGGCTCACGCGTCTCTTCCTTCGCCTTTTAGCAATATCTCTAACATAACCAAGTCCTCCATAAATCAAAGCCTCGACATTAATGACTTGGTCGTCCTGTCTAGTGCACACACACTAGGATACGCATGGTGCACAATATTCAGGGGAAGGATCTACAGTGACACAAACATTGACCCGACCTTCGCACACAGCCTTCAGTCATTTTCCGCGCCCCTTCCAAGCAACGAATCCGACTAGGCTCGCTGCTTTGGATCAAACTCCTGCTGTTTTTTATACTTCGTACTATAAAAACTTGGACACAAGGACACTTGAAGTACCAAAACTTGGCACAAATGGACATTTAAGTGCCAAAAGTTAGAAAAGTGAGACTTAAGTGCCAAAATCAAAGCAAAATGAATTAGTTAAGTGCCGACAATGAGACAATCCGGCCAAAACGCTGACGTGGCGATTTTCCAACGAGTCTAGTGGTAAATAATTAATATAAAAATTAATTAAATTAAATTTAAAACCAAATTATTTATTATAAAAAAAAAAGCCCTCAACCACCGCCTACTGTTCATCTTCCTCCTCCCTTCCCTTTTTTTTAATTTAGTTTTAAATTTAATTTAATTAATTTTTATATTAAATTCGAATTGTGTCAAAATGACGTCGTTTTGTGTTTATTTGCTGAGTTAGCCTTCTGGCGAGCCACTTAAGCAAGAAAAATTAATAAAAAATTATCGCGTAAGATTTCCGACAGGGTTTGCCAGATGTAACACTCAAGTGTCTCATTTTTAAAATAAAATGTCACTTTCATAACTTTTGGCACTTAAGTGTCTCCTTGTACCAAGTTTTGGCACTTGAGGTGTCCTTTTACCTAAAAACTTTTACAGAAACTTGTTACAGAAAAAAGGGCTTCTCCATTCCAATCAGGCGCTTCTCAACAAATCCCCTAACTGCCAAGCTGGTCAAGTCTTACAGCGAAGACGGCGAGAGGTTTCAGAGAGATTTCACGAAATCCATGGTTAAGATGGGAAATATAAAGCCTTTGACTGGTGAGCGTGGCCAAGTTAGATGCGACTGTAGACGAGCGAACTAATAAAGGAGGGTTCAATTGAATCTGTAGATGATGTTCTTTTTCTTTTTGCTGGGTTACTCTTTCTATTAATGGGGGAGTTGTTGCTCAATCTCTGTAATGTTCTCAGTTGTTTATGATTTGTCTCCCTTTCTAACTGAAGTAAACGATGGCTTATTGAATAAAATATGCGAGCAAATCCTGTCTCCTAATGACTATTCAAGCGACTCTTGCTTTGGCTCGTGGAAGGCAATTATGTTTAGATAATTACCATAACTGATGTGAAGGAGCATCTAATATTCTGGGCACATAATTCCCAAATATGACTTGATTGAGTCGAGCTAATTAATGAGATACATATAATGTTCGAGCCAAAAAAAGCGCTTAAGAATTGACTTAGTCGATTTGATACAAACATGTGACGAGTATACTTTTATATTCACAAGAACATTAAGGGTGCGTCCAAATGACTTGTATTTCCTAATCTTTTGCCAATTCTTTTCTTTTAGCATTCGCATTCGGTGTTTAATTAAACATCGAATATATGGACCATACAGAAAATACAAATGCAGATATGTAAAGTCATTCAGAATATTCAATGATCTTTTAAAACTCACTAAATTTTTTCAATTGGTGTCAAATACTTTATCGAGTTAAAACGAAAATAAAAATAAAAATTACTTCAACTTGTATTTGCAGACACTTGTTGATTACCCCAAATACGATTGTAAGACACTATTGAATTAAAATACAATCATACTTTGACCCAAACAAAAAAAGAAGCACTACCCTAGCCAGGAAAGAAGTATTAAGGACAATCCTACTTTTGGTGGTGCGATGGATTATCTTCGTACATTTAGAATTAAACTGAAAGGAATGATGCTGGAATTGGGCGTGCTTTTTAAAACCTTGTGCCCGAGAATGGCCCGTAAATTGCACGGTCAAGGACAATACTTCACCTTCGTATTGTTCTTTATTTAATCATGTGCATCCTCTAAATTACTTTGTGTTTATGTGTAAATACGACATTTGGCAACTAATTACCTAAAATAGTTTGAAAACTGTGCGAAAGATTAAAAACACCCTTTCGCAATAAATTAATAACGTCAATTGTCGATGATGTGCCTTCCTCGACAGATAAAATGAAATAAAATAAAATAAAGGCAAGAACAATATAAAAAATTGTTTTACAGAATATAAGTTCTCTTGACTAGTTCTCTTGTCCATTATTTCAAACTGAGCAACGTCACCCCAGAAGGTGACAAGGCTTTACGGTATTATATGAAGCCAAATCTTCAACGACACGGTAGCTGTGGCCAAGTCCAGACAAACCCATGGGGAGACAACACGGTATCTTCTTGGGCCAAGTCCTCCAACCCAGTCAAATAATAGAGAATTATTTGACACGAAAAATTTAATTTTGGAGTCTCCTAAATAAGTTCTATTCCTAAGAAAACAACACAAACAGTCTAATTTTGGATATTCTGCCTAAATAAATTAGAACGGAAGAGATTATTACTCCCCAGAAATAAGAATCCCATTGTCCTTGGTCAATTCCTTTTTATTTTGGCAACCCAAAAAAGTATTATATAATTCCACGCCATTTAGCGTGTGTTTGTTTCGCAAAAAATGAACCATTTGACAAACATTTTCAAAAAAAAGATTGCTTGAATTACTTTAAAAAATGAATGAACAAAGAATAATTTCAACACCCACAAAAATATTCAAACATGAATTGTTGTCTAAAATAAAAATATTTTTTTATTAGCTAATTATTTCAAGTCATACAGGCGATTATTCATAGAAAAGTATTTTTTAAATTATTTACCTTTTTACGAAATAAATAGAGCATTATTGTACATCTCTTTTGTTTTTATGTCTTTTTTTTCCTTGGGTGACAGTCATTTTGCTTGACTTATTAAGGACATCTAATTTATATAGTTACTTCTTCTTTTTTACAATCCTACTTACAAGCATAATTTGATTTAGAATTGAATTAAGATAATTACTTTTTTATCTTAGTAATTATCACACTACAATTTTCATGGAAGATAACGTTAATTAATAAGAACAAAATCAAACTTTCTCTAACTTACGTAAAATTGAGCTTGCCAAGATGAACCACGTGAACTCACATGATTATAGTAATTGGTTGGAGCATAAGGGGATTTCTGGCTTTAGATCTGGCAATTATTAGTTCAAATACCACAAATTACGTGCAAACTACTTTAGTCTAAGACAACATGCACGAGCCAAAGGTTTAAACGTACCTGGCTCATAGGACTTAGAGTAGTTCATGGGCCTTCAAGTAACTAGACTCCACACTTGTATCTAGATTATAAATAGTAAAAACCACAAAATAGTTGGGCTGACCCAATGTAGCCACATATGTACGTGGAACCGACCTGAAATTGCAACATTTTCACTTCAGCTGGAGCCATTTGTTCGTGGTTTGGCTTCACAGCCACTCTCTCAACAAAAGCCAGCAATATAAAAACTATAAACTCTTATTCACAGTATAAATCTAACATGATTGTGCATTCTTTCTCCCATTTGGTAGGACACCAAGCTAACAAATGAATATAAGTGCATTGACCAAATTGATGCAATAATAAACTCCAATGCCTACGACTAATTAAACCTTACATGACCGATTCAATGAAGTATATTTCTCGTTTCTTTCGTTGTTGGGAATGGTTAACTCGTGAGCTTGCACACGGATTCTTGTATGACAAGATCTCTTTTGGCCAA
Organism: Eucalyptus pauciflora; assembly: GCA_007663325.1. NCBI lineage: Eukaryota > Viridiplantae > Streptophyta > Magnoliopsida > Myrtales > Myrtaceae > Eucalyptus > Eucalyptus pauciflora. The sequence goes on along the minus strand of VMYD01000349.1, from coordinate 1,599,342 downwards.
GTCCAAGGAAACATAAAATCTCTCTCTCTCTCTCTCTCTCCCAATTCCTATAAATACAGAAACGAGAAATCCGAAACCCCAACAAAGCAATCTCGAAAGCACCATCAATTGAAGCAGAATTACTCCCAGTCTCGCTCCGAATCCTTGCTAAATCCGAAAGCTAAACATGGCTTTGAGTAGCCTCAACTTCTTCCGAGCACTGCTCTTATTGTTCCTGGCGACGTCGGCTTTCTCGACGCGCCCTTACAAGGAAGGCCTTACGCCGCACTTCTACGACTACGCTTGTCCTCAAGCTTTGCCTGCCATCAAACGCGTCGTGGAGGCAGCAGTGCAGCAGGAGCGACGCATGGGCGCTTCCTTACTGCGTTTGCACTTCCACGATTGTTTTGTTAATGTACGACATGTCCACAATACTCTTAAGTTCGCACTGGTTATTTAGCGGCGCTCTCACATGTCCTAATTTGATTTGTTTCCATTTATGCAATAATGTAGGGTTGCGATGCTTCAATACTTTTGGATCCATCCCCTACCATTGACAGCGAAAAGCTCGCGTTTCCAAATAACAATTCAGCTAGAGGGTTTGAAGTGATCGACCAAATTAAAGCAGAGGTGGACAAAGCTTGTGGATGCTCACTCGTATCTTGCGCAGACATCTTGGCCATTGCAGCTCGTGACTCTGTTGTTGCGGTACATCTAATCTAATCTCACATATATTGTGGGTCATTTTACCAAGCGTAGACAAGTAAAAGAGAGTCTTCAGCTAATTGAAAACACTGTATAGCCACAGATACCCATGCATAACATTGCACATATATGAGCAAAGTTCAATGTGAAAATAAAAGGTTGACGTTCATATTTCAGCTTGGAGGACCTTCATGGGAAGTACAACTTGGAAGGAGGGACTCGACCACGGCGAGTAGAACAACGGCCAACACTGACATTCCCGCGCCAAACATGGACTTGCCTTCACTGATCAGCACGTTCCAAAAGCAAGGTCTCGACACACGGGACTTGGTCGCACTGAGCGGTGCACACACAATTGGGTTCGCGCAATGTCGCGTTTTCAGGAACCGCACATACAACGATGCCAACATCGCCGCTGATTTCGCTGGGAGCCTCCGAACCTTGTGCCTGCGTACTGGAGAGGACAGCAACCTCGCTGGTTTGGATCCTTCGCCGGCTCAATTCGACGCATTGTACTTCCACAATCTGTTGGCGCAAAAGGGACTTCTTCACTCTGATCAGGCGCTTTACAGTGGTGGGTCAACGGATGAGCTTGTGAAAACTTACAGCGATGATGCGGAGGCCTTTTGGGATGATTTTGCGAAGTCGATGATCAAGATGGGAAACATAAAGCCGTTGATTGGGAACCAGGGCCAGATTCGCTTGAATTGCCGGAAGGTGAACTGAAGTGGCCGTTCGTTCGACTCATACGACTATGGGACACCTGGAGTGCCATAACTTGGCACGGAGGGACACTTAAGTGCCATAACTTCAAAATGGTACACTTAAGTGCCAATATCGAAGTAAAATGGAACACTTAAGTGCCACTCCGGCGAAAATCCGGTCAAATAGCTGACGTGGCACCTTTCCGGCGAGTTTGGTCCAAAACGGCGTCGTTTTGCACGCTGACATGGCGGAGAAAATGCAAAAACGACGCCGTTTCGTGTCTTATGTCTAAATAACTAATATAAAAATTAATTAAAATAAATTAAAACTTAATTTCATTTAAAATATTCTAAAAAATTAAAAAATTTAAAATTTAAAAAACTTAAAATTTAAAAAAATTAAATTTAAAAAATTTAAAATTTAAAAACTTAAAATTTAAAAAACTTAAAATTTAAAAAATTAAAATTTAAAAAACTAAAATTAAAAAAAACTTTAAATTAAAAAACTTTAAATTAAAAAAAATTAATATTTTAAATTTTTAATATTTTAAAAAAATTAATATTAAAAAAATTAAAAACTTAAAATTAAAAAAAATTAAAATTAGAAAACTTAAAATTAAAAAAAAAACTTAAAATTAAAAAATTTAAAATTTAAAAAACTTAAAATTAAAAAAAACATAAAATTTAAAAACCTTAAAATTAAAAAAAAAAATTAAAATTGCCACCTCAACCGCCCCATTCGGCCCCCCTTTTAAAAAAAATTAATTTTTTTAAATTTTAAGTTTTTTTTTTTAAATTTAAGTTTTTTAAGTTTTTAATTTAATTTTTTTAATTTTAAGTTATTTTAATTTTATGTTTTTTTTTTTAATTTTATGTTTTTTTAATTTTAAGTTTTGTAAATTGTAAATTTTAATTTTTTTTTAATTTTAATTTTTTTAAAATTTATTTTTTTTAATTTTAAGTTTTGTAAATTTTAAATTTAAGTTTTTTAAATTTTACGTTTTTTAATTTTAAGTTTTTTTAATTTTAAGTTTTTTTTTTTAATTTTGAGTTTTTTTTTTAATTTTAAGTTTTTTTAATTTTTTTAATATTTTAAATAAAATTAATCTTTAATTTTAATTTAATTAATTTTTATATTAATTATTTACACATCGGACGCGAAATGGCGTCGTTTTTGTATTCTCTCCGCCACGTCAGCGTGCAAAACGACGCCGTTTTGGACCAAACCCGCCGGAAAATTGCCACGTCAGCCATTTGACCGGATTTTCGCCGGAGTGGCACTTAAGTGTTCCATTTAAGTTCGAAACTGGCACTCAAGTGTACTATTTTGAAGTTATGGCACTTAAGTGTCCCTCCGTGCCAAGTTATGGCACTTGGGCTATTCTTCTGCCCGACTCATACAGTCCTAATTGTTTTTTTAGGGTATTGGTTTGCTCTGGTTCTTCGATTCTTTCCAATGTGTTGTTTATTAATTGAGTTGAAAAACATTCTTAATTTTCTTTGACCGAGTACTGAAGCTTTAAGCTCAATAATTGTAAGCATGCCTAAAATTTTAATAGCACATTCTTGATTTTCAAGGTCTTCTCTTTTACCAGCCCAATTGTAGCAATCGAGGGTCCTTTTAGACCAGGAAAGGGAACGAGCAAATTAATATGATAAAGGAGTTTAACTCTTCATTGCGTTTGAGAATATATCACGAGCTTAAACCCGCAAAGCCAACCTGACGCAAATAAAAATTCCATATCCAAAAAAGACTTGTAGTTTGAGGTCTGAACAAGTGAGAAATTATTAAATAATTTTCCTAATAGGAGTTAGATTCCTACTTTGAGCTGATTCTCTTGTCTGAGTTGACAAGATACATAAGAACATGTAGAAGAACATGTAGAAATGGAATTTGATTAAGTCATTACATACTAGAGCAAATTTAAGTAGTGTGTTGAGATGCATGTGTGAATTGCATTAAAAAAATCCCCACATCTGAAAATTAGTGTGGTGTAAAGTACTTAAATACATCTTAATTGGCCCATAACTCATTAGTTTATAAATAGGTCCAATTTAATATATTGACAGGTTTGGACTTGGCTCTCTCTTGGTAATCTCCTTAAATATAGTTATCAAGTTTCTGTTGCACACTCCTAACAAGTGGTATCAAAGTGGATGATTAATTGGTGGCGCACATCCAATGTGTATTGTTATTTGCTGAATATTTCAAAAAAAAAAAAGGAATCTTGTGATCAATATGATTGGTTTGGTTTAGAGGAAAAAATGTGAAGTGCAAGTGGGGCATTGTAGTGTAGCAACACAGTCTTAATGACAACCTTCATGGTTTAGTATGGAGAAAGAGATAAGAAATGACGGTGAGCGTTGGTGATTCAAGTTAAGAAATGTCGATACTCAAAGATACTTGAATTAAGGGAGAGCAAACATATTTCTAAGCTCACATGTGAGGAAAAAATTGTTAAGATGCATGTTTAAAATTGTGTTAGAAAAACTCCCACATCAAAAATTGATATGGTGTGAAGTAGTTAATATATTCTAGTTTGCCTATAACTCATTAACTTAAACTTTGAAGTAAAGGTGAGTCTAATTGAATATATTGACAAGCTTGAACTGAGCTCCCTCATGGTCATCTCCCCACATATAGGTATTAGACTTGTGTTGCGCCCTCCCAATAAATTGTATCAGATCGATGATTAATTGGTGGTTCCCTCCCAATGTGTATTTATCTTTGTTGATTATCTCAAGAAAAGATTCTTATGACCAATGCGGTTCTAGGCAATCTTTCGTGGTTCAATTTGGTGGTAAAGTGAATGTGGGCATTGTGGTATAGTAACATGGTCTCGCTGATAGCCATTACAGTTGGATTTAGAGAAAAAGACCAAGAATAAAGGTGGATGTTGGAGATTTGAGTTGAGACATCTTGGTGTAGAAGGACACTTAGATTAAGGAGGAATAGACCTAACATTGAGCTCACACGTAATGAGTTATAACTTATTAGCTTAAGTTTTTTTAGTGAAATTGGGTTCAACTCAATTTCCAGGAAGAAACTTGCTTTGGAATCAGTAAAGACTTTACTCAATCTTTTACTGGACGAAGACATGGATATATCTATCTTCTGGATGTGAATCATGAAAGATCACAATGCTTAATATTAGTACAAGATGAAGCTAATCTATGGCACAGAAAGCTAGGCCATACCAATATGAAGCAAATCACCAAGATTTCTTCCAAGAAACTTGTTCGAGGATTGCATATTCTCAATTACTCAAAGTCTGATCTATGCACACCATGCGTACTGGGTAAACAGGTTAGAAACTCTTACAAACTAATAAATAAAGTTTCTACTAATCGTGTACTGCAGCTTCTGCATATGGATTTATTTGGACCTACCAGAACGCAAAGCATTGGTGGAAAAAGATTCTATCTTGTAATAGTGGATGATTATTCACGATTTACTTGGGTCTACTTTCTTTCAAGTAAGTCTGAGACTTTCTCTCTCTTTTCAAAGTTTGCTAAGAAAGTGCAGAATGAGAAAGGTCACACTATCTCAAGCATTTGTACAGACCATGGAGGTGAGTTTGAAAATCAAGACTTTGCCAAATTTTGTGATGAATCTGGTTTTCAACACAAATTCTCCTCTCCATACACACCAGAACAGAATGGGGTTGTGGAAAGGAAGAATATGTCTTTACAAGAAATGGCAAGAACTCTTTTAATTGGAAGTAATATTTCTTCAAGGTTTTGGGCTGAAGCTGTCTCAACTGCTTGCTATATTATAAACATAGTGTTTTTAAGGTTAATTCTTGAGAAAACTCCTTATGAAATTTTTAAAGAAAAGAAACCAGTAGTTTCTTATTTTCAAGTATTTGGTTGTAAATGTTTTATTTTAAAGAATGCAAATGATCGTGTTGGTAAGTTTGAAGAAAAATCAGATGAACGATTCTTTCTTGGTTACTCAACTGCAAGCAAAGCCTATAGAGTATTCAACAAGAAGACTCAGACTGTGGAAGAATCAATGAACGTCAAATTTCAAGACTCTCCACAAATTCAGCAAATTCAGACTGAAGAATCAGAATCTGTTCCAGACTCTGATAGATCTACCTCCAATGAAGCAGTTAAAAATTCAGAATCAGTACAACAAGTTACTGATGAAGAATCAACTGAAGAAAAAGATCAACAATCTATCAGACTGTCCAGTAACTGGAAAGACAAGTCTAGTCATCCTAAAGAACTCATTATTGGAAACATTAATGAGGGAATTCGAACAAGATCCAAAAGGCGAGAAGAGTCTAGTGATGTTGCACTTATTTCTAAAATAGAACCCAAAAATATTGAAGAAGCTTTAGCTGATGAAAGCTGGATTGAAGCAATGCAAGAAGAGCTCAGACAATTCAGTATTAACGACGTATGGGAATTGACTCCTAAACCAAAAGGTAAATCTATTATTGGGGTTAAATGGGTTTTCAGGAACAAAGTCGATGAAAAAGGCAAAGTAACAAGAAACAAAGCAAGACTCGTGGCTAAAGGATACACGCAAGAAGAATGGATAGACTATGATGAGACTTATGCTCCAGTAGCAAGGTTAGAAGCAATTAGATTACTACTTGCTTTTGCTTGTTATAAGAATTTCATGTTATTTCAAATGGATGTCAAAAGCGCATTCCTGAATGGATTTATTCAATAAGAAGTCTATGTGGAACAACCTCCTGGATTTGAAGACTCAAAGAAACCAGACTCAGTGTTCAGACTGAAGAAAGCTTTATATGGATTAAAACAAGCTCCTTGAGCTTGGTATGAAAGGCTAAGTAATTTCGTAATACAAAATGGCTTATCTAAAGGAAAAGTAGACACTACTTTGTTTATTAAAAAGGAAGGCAAAAGTTTTCTACTTGTTCAGATTTATGTTGATGACATTATATTCGGATCATCTAATGAGACTTTGTGCAAGAAATTTTCTAAGTCTATGCAGGATGAATTCGAGATGAGCATGATGGGTGAACTATCATTTTTTCTTGGTCTACAAGTGAAACAACTAAAAGAAGGAATCTTCATTCATCAAGAAAAATATGCAAAAGAACTTGTTAAAAGTTCGGTCTGGAGAATTGCAAAAAGACTGACATACCTATGTCAAGTTCCTTAAAGATAGACAAAGATGAAGTAGGGAAGAAAATCGACCAAAAGTTATATAGGAGTATCATTGGTTCACTTCTTTATCTTACTGCATCCATACCTGACATATTATTTAGTGTTTGCATATGTGCTAGGTTTCAATCAGATCCTAAGGAATCTCATTTAAGTGCTGCTAAACGTATCATTAAATATGTTGCTGCTACTGCTAAGATTGGTCTATGGCATCCCAAAGAAGGAGACTTTACTCTTCTTGGTTATTCAGACGCAAATCTTGCAGGATGTAGAGTTGAAAGAAAAAGCACTTCAGGTACTTGTCAATTGCTTAGAAACAGGGCAGTATCTTGGTTTTCAAGAAAGCAAAGTATTGTGGCTCTTTCAACAGCTGAAGCAGAATACGTAGCCCTTGGGAGTTGCTGTTCTCAAATACTATGGATAAAACAACAACTACAAGACTTTGGTATTGAAGACTCTTGCACAGAGATCAAATGTGACAATACCAGCGCAATCAATCTTACAAAGAATCCTATCCTACATTCAAGAGCAAAACATATTGAGATTCGACATCATTTTATAAAAGATCATGTTCAGAACAAAGAAGTCTTGATACAATTCATTGACTCAAAGAATCAACTGGCAAACATCTTCACAAAGCCACTTGAGAAAAGCTTATTTGAGTCTATTCGCTCAAGACTCAATATTTTATCTCTTCAAGAATGTTGAAGCTCAGACTCAGAATCTAAAGTCTGACAGAGTATCAGACTCAAAAGTTGTAAACTTGGAATACCAATCGACACGACTGTAAGTTCATTTATTTACTTAAACTGATATTTCGAAAAGGTAAGATTGTCTGTTTAACTCTAATTGAGTTTATTAAGGCAGTTAATTTTAAAAAGGGGTGGTTATCAATTTGTTTAAGGCAGTTATTTTTTTAAAAGGAATTTCTTAATATTTCCAAATTGCGACGCTTGAGTTACCTCGTATCGATTACATTTTATACTCCTTCTCCTTCTTCGTTTTACTTTACCCAGAAACCCTAGTTCAAAAGCTTTTCACTCTTCCGGAATTTCTCTCCTAAATTTCTACTTCTCAAGTTTTTGACTTTCTTGTGATACAAGTGTAAAAGTTCCATCCAAGAAAGCGACAATGTCTTTCCAACGGAAATCCTCAATGATAGCAAACAGGGGACCACAGGGCTCTGGTGAGGGGCCTACGCATTTTGATCTCACAGAAGAAAGTGACTTTCCAACAGAACAAACGCACCAACAATCTCAACAGCGCACCTCCTCAATTAGATCTCATGTTCGTCATCCTCAACATGCAAAAGAAATTCTTGAAGATGTTGAACCTGTAAGATCCCTTAAGCCTGCTTTTGTTTATAGGCTATACTCTGCGTTGAAGGAAGGAGGTTCTACAATGACTTTCATTGATGAATTTTTGAAAGAAAAATGTTATAAAAATGAGACATGCTTTCTCACTGTGATGGAGCGATCGGGCGTTGTTCCTGTTGGAACGGCAGCAAAAGTCTTTGCGAACTTCCCCAGTGACCCTCGATTTGGTGCTGTAAATCAACCTGAGGGAAAGGATGATGATGAGAAAATGTTTGTACATTTTAAACCTTGGATGGGTGTGGCTGCAAAACTTCGAAGAAAGAATGATGAATTGTTTCAATCAGAAGGACACGGGAAGGTGTATGAGAAACTGCTGAAGCGTGGGGTGATGAATCCACGAACGGTGGATTTTGATTTTCTGGATCTATTAAGCATCAATCTGAGAGAGAAGTTTAAGAAACTTCAACTTCATAAATTATGTACTGAGTGTGATGTGGCTTATTATGAATTAACAGCATATTTTTATTCCAATCTCAGTTTTCTTGATGCCAACAGCTTTTCCTTCAGTGTGAGAGATAGAGAATATGTGGTTGATACGGACACACCGGCGGATGTAATTGGTGTGGAAAGAGGTGCTTTCCAATCAATTTATGTGTCTGTGAGTCATGCAACTCTAGAACTTGCGAGAGACGGAATTAGTGAAGGTCGTCTCTCCTACTCCAGGATGAATGCTACAAACACTCTGCTTCACAAGATAGTGATCAACTATCTCAGACTGAAATCAACTTCAAAGACAGATGTGTCCATCTCAGAGGCCAAATTGATGTATGCAATCAAGATCGGTCTTAACTTCTCTTTGCCACGCACTATCATGTTTCACATGTACAGGTCTATGGTAAAGGACAAGGTAAAACTCCCTTATGCTGCTCTTATCACTCGTCTTTTCAGACATCTGAACATCCAGCCTCCTCACATTCTGTCTGTGAAGACTATTGATCAAATGGTCATCGGACTGAGGATGATTACAAAGATGCGTCTGAAAGAACTCAGTAAAAAGCTGGAGCAGTTCAAGGAGAAAACCCCTGTTAAGACTAGACCAGACTCTTCTGCTACCAAGAGGAAAGGAAAAGAACCTATGACTGGTCCTATCAAAAAGAGGCGGGCAATCATCATGGAGGATGAAGATGACGAGGATGGTTTGCCTATCTCTGCCCTTGTTTCTCAGTATCCTACACATGTTTCAGCTGTTCCAGAACAACAATTTGCAGAGGAAACTGAGAAAGGAAACCAGGAAAAGGAATCCTTACAGGAAGAAGAAGAAGAAAAAGAAGAAGAGAAAGAAGAGAAAGAGGAAGAAGAAGAGAAAGAAGAGAAAGAAGAGAAAGAAAAAGAGGAAGAAAAGAAAGAAGAAAAAGATGAAGAGGAAGAGCTAGTAAAGACAGCCTCTCAGCATCAACCAGCAAACTCACCAACCAAAGCAGATTCTCCAGCAGAAAATGAGGATCAACAACATCTTGTCACTGAGGAAACTCCTCAGAATGAAGAGTACTTCTCCCCTCCAGAAGACATTGAAACAGAGGGAGATGTCCAAAGAGAAAGTACTCCTCTTTTACTGACATTTACCAGTGCAAGTGCTAGTAGATCGCCTCCTGATGCAGAAGATGTTCATGCTGCTCATTTTTCTGAGGGAGAGGCATCATCTCCAAACATTGATCTCCCTACTGATATTCACACTGGCTTAACTCCACCATCAGACCGAGTTGACACAAGCACACAAACTAACAATTCAGGAGATTTTAGAAGGTTGCTTGACATCACTTTGGAGCTCAAAGGCCAAATCTATGTTATGGGGTGTGAATTTCAGACTCTTCAGAATGAGAATCATGCTATGTTCATCTCCTTGCATGATCAGCTTAAAGATGTTCAACGTCAGATTCAGGCCACTGCAAAAGGCACTACTCTCACTCAACTACAAGAAGATTTGAGGAAGTTGGAAAGAACTGTCAAGTCTATGGAGGACTTTCAACTTGTTTGCATTCCTCATGCTCCTTGATTTTCTTACTTTTTAATGCTGACAAAAAGGGGGAGAAGACTTTGCAGGCAGATTTTCACTCTATCCTCATTCCAAACCCAAACCTTCACTTTTAAACATCCTTTTTGGTTTTAATAGTTTGTTATGATTGTGATTGATATTTTGACTTTATCTCGAGTTTTTGAATGTGTGCTTATTACTGCATTACCTTAAGATATTAAATTAGATAAAGATAGTAATGTATGCACATGACTAATGAGGTTTCCGTGGATGCAGATCTATGTACAGGATAAGTCTGTGTACAGGACATCTTCTACTATTTTTATTCTAATATTTTATAAGATATCATTGCTTGCTTAAAAGTTGTATTGCAGGGAATAATATTCAAATCTGCAGGAAAGTTTTGTCACCATCAAAAAGGGGGAGATTGTTGGATAAGTTCTCTTCAGATATTTTGAAGTTGACAAAATATTTTTCTCAGTCTAGTCTGAAGACTTGCAGACTCTACTGGCAAAGTCTGAAGATCAAAGTCTGACGCTAGCAAGACTCAAGTTTCAAAGTCTACTCTCATGGACAGTTTCCAGACCGACAAGTTAAAAACTTCTATTCTGATTTTGTCCAACATAGTTTTTACTTCAACAGCTATGGAATATCTTTCGACTGGAATCAGCACTACAAGATTTTATATTCATATCCGAATTTATAGATTCTCTAAAGATTCACAACTTATTTGGAAAGTTCTACTTATGGAAACCAAGATCATGATTGTATAGGTGAGCAGGATTGATTGGCTATCAACACTTACCTTAAAAAGCTTGAGATCTCTCTAAATTGATTATGTCCAACGGGTTGATTGGAAGAACTTCTTTGGAAGGTGCCAACGGTAATAAAGGCATGAAGAAGTATATAAGAGAGACACTCAAGTTGTTTAAAGGTGTCAAATAGAAGAATTCCAAAGTCTGAATCTCCTTAGTTATTTTGTGATCTTATTCTTCGAGCATTATATGTAATCAAAAGAGAGATCATAGTGTGGTGAGACCTTGAGGAAGTGTAGTAGAGCTTCTACACCGTGGACTCAAGAGCGTGAAACTGTAAACACTCTTTTTGATTCTTAGTGAAATCCAGCCAGAAGGGCTGTCCGTGCGAGAGAGTGGATGTAGGCTTGTCTAAGCCGAACCACTGTAAATCTGGAGTCTTGATTCTCTATCCCTAATCCTTTTATCTTTCATTACTTTCATTCGCAGCGATTGTTGTTTTTAATTCATTAATCTCTCATTCGGATTAAATTGTTAAAATCGCTTTAGTCACCTATTCACCCCCTCTAGGTGCTAATTCTAGTCCTAACAAGTGGCAGCGAGGGGCATCGACAGCTGGGGAAAAGACGTGTCTTTTACATGCACGACTTGGTTGCCAACTCCTCCCCCTTGTTCGACTTCTTTCATACGGCGGTGGCATGGGTCAATTCTTTCTTTTGTTGACCCATGCACGTTCCTACGTGCATGATCTTGGATGCTCCCTTAAATTAATTGACTTATTTAGTCAATTACATGTAGATTCGTATGGTAACTTGAATGAAAGGCAACCCCACGCATGTCCAATTTCTTTCCTTTTATTTGCTGCCAATAGAAAATATAAATGTACATGGAGTATTTGAGGTCTCCTTTTCTTTTTTCTTTTATGCACATGCGAAAATAGGAAAAGTCCCGGTGGCCTATCCTCGGGTGTTTCTTCGTTGGCGCACTCGGGTTGACAAGGTCGGGAATCATTTGGAAAGAGTCTTGGTCTCGCTTGAACATTTGAAAGTTTTTCGACAAGACTATAACTTATCTAATGAGCGGACCATTACTAAACGTGACATACCGGTTCGATGATAATAACAAAACGATGTCCGTTGTGGTGTCGATATCACAGTCCGACGATACTTCCGTCACTTAGTCACGGACAGTTGCATATTTGAGGGTCGTCAAAATTTCTGGATGCCACATTTCCACCCATCCAATTTAGCAGTTACCCTTGCTGAAATCCAGGAAAACATTTCTCGTTTTGATCGTCCCCAGTTGGAGGGTATACCCAAGTACTTGCCGTATCTGTGAAGTAGAGGAACTCCGAATTCCCGAGCTAAATTTTGCTGCAAATTTAGTGGACAATCTTTGTTGCAATACATACCTGATTTGTTTCTGTTAATAACATGCCCTGTAGCTAGACAATATTGGTTCAAAATATTGGCCGTGTTCTGACACTTAGTGATTGTACCATCAAGAAAAAAGACTGACTCATCAGCAAAAAATAAATGTGATATGGTCGAACAGGATCTAGTAAGTCTTATTCCTCTAAGATGGCCACTGTGAACTGCCTGGGTGATCAAAGTAGATAGAACATTGGCCACTAGCACAAAAAGGTTGGGGGATAGGGGATCACCTTGACGAAGTCCCCGTGAAGGCTGTAGGTAAGGTAGTTGTTCGCCGTTGAAGCGTACACTAAGGGATGGTGTGGTAATGCATTGCATGACCCAGAGAACCCATCGATGATGAAACCCCAGTTTAAGCAAATAGGCTCTTAGAAAGTCTCATTCCACTCGATCATACGCCTTATGCATATCGGTCTTGATTAATACCTTATGTTTGCGCTTCCATTTCCTTGCTTTGAACTAATGCATGACCTCCTGGACGATTAGGATATTATCATGAATTTGGCGTCCACTAACAAAAGCTGCCTATTCTTTAGCAATGAGACTTGGTAGCCACGGTTTTAATCTATTTGCAAGAACTTTTGAAATGATTTTATATGCATAGTTACATAAGCTGATCGGCTTGTACTGATCAAGTCTTTCTGGGTGACTGGTCTTAGGGATCAAGGCAATGATTGTTCGATTAATATTGCTGGGTAACACACCTAAAGTAAAAAAAGTCATCCACTAACCTTAGAAGGTCTTCCTTGATAATTTCCCAGTGTGTCTGGTAGAAAAATCCGTTTAAGCCATCCAGTCCTGGAGCTTTAGAAATCCCCATTTGGAATGTTGCATTGCGCACTTCTTCAATAGTGACCGAAGCAGTTAACTGGGAATTCATATTAGAAGTGACAAGGGGAGAGCATTGAGCCAAGACAGGGCCATAGTCACGAGGCCCCTCGTAAGTATATAACCGTGAGAAAAATGAATTCGTCATCTCCCTTAATGTTTGAGGGTCGCGCTCCCATTCTTGATTTGCATTATGAAGCATTGTTATCCGATTTCTTTGGCATCATTGGATGGTTGAGGCATGGAAAAATTTCGTGTTCTTATCCCCCCAACTCAACCAATTGATTCTAGACCGCATAGCCCAGAATTGCTCCTCTTAGTGCCATAACTGTCGAATTTCATTTCGAATAATAGAGGCTGTCTCGGTCTCATTAGTAGTGGGAGATACATTGTTTGTCAGGTCTGCAAGCTATTGGTGTAGCGAATTGATCCTTTGATGGCCATTCTTGAATTTCGCATGACTCCATGTCTGTAAAGCCCTAGAGACAGCCTGTATTTTATGAACTAAGATAGGGTGACCATTCTGGATGGAATTCCAGGTCCTATTGATGAGCTCCTAACATTCAAGATCATGGTTCCAAAAGGCTTCATAGACAAATGGTCTGCTGCAAGATCTAGTCAGAATGCTTGTGCTTAGTAGTAGGGGACTATGATCAGATCCCACAGCCGGCAAAGCCAATGCTTCAGCCTCAGGATATAAAACACGTGTGACATCCCGAATTTTCGACCCGTCCCGAATATTTGAAATGGGCAACTCGTTGACGCGCTGATGGTCCTTTTTCTCTGAGCTGATCACTCACGAGTTAACCAATCTATTGGGTGAAGCCGTTAAGGGATATAACCGCGGTAAAATCCCTAAAAGCTACCCGGTAGGTCGGATTGGACTAAAATCGTGTTCGGTTGATTTTAACCATGAAATTGAATTCGGTTTCGGAAATCAGACGTTCGAGCATGTCACGGTTCATTTATAGGACGTCGCCTTATCTTTCGGAGAAGTTCAATCGAGTTCCAGACTTTTACGGAAAAATCAATTCGGACGTCGCGGAAAATAGCGGAAATTCGGATGGGCTTGATTGAAGAAAATTTTGACTTCTAAGCCGAGCTACTGTGTGATGGGAATTTGTGGAAATGTTTGGGACTTTTCTTCGATGAAATTGGGCTTCGAATTGGTGAAGTTGAGGATGAAATCGAAGCCAAAGTTTAATGAAATTCGGACCTAGAATAAGGCAGCAATTTTTGGACTTCAAGATTTGGATTATTGATGAATTTTATGCAAGAAAGTAATAAGAAACATTGAGATAAGTTGAAGGCTAGTTGGGGGACAAAGCCTTCAATTTAGTGGATAAGTGTGATGACTTTTCTTTCTTTTCCTTGAGCTTCTTCAGCAAGTCTCGCCGGTCTCTCTCTCTCTCTCTCTCTCTTTCCCATCCACTCACGCGCACGGAATTCCCCTGACCGACAGGCTCTGCAGGATTATCTTCTTGGGCTTTATTTCATTGACTAAAGTCAATGTTTATCCCTCATTCGGCCGACATCCCTTAGCTGTCTTTCCTTTCTTATTTTTTCTTCTTTTGATTGGTTCAAAGGAAGAAGCAGCTTCTTCATTTCTCTTCTTGCGGACACCCCCACCGAACAGCCCCTGCAACTCTTGGCCACACGTCCGCTGCCCAACCATCTTCAGTCAATCTTCAGCAAGCGAGACCCCTGCTCTTGACTCCATCATTTCATTAGCTCATCCACCGCTTCACTTCCGCCCGCCAGCTGCTCCGATTTCATCGGTTTTCTCTGAACCGAAGCTATTCCAGCTTCGACTCTGCCATGCCTGTGACGCCATGCTGCAGCCCTCTTCGTCCGCGCATCTTCAGTTCATCCAGTGAAGCTTGGCCCAGCGAAGAGTGTTCTTCAAGACCCAGCAGAACGCCTCAACGTTGACTGAAGCAGCCGAGCGTTCCATCCCCTTCATTTGCGAGCTACACCCCACGAAGAAGCAAAGCCCACGAAGCTATCGAGCTGCTATTCCCTTCGGTCTTCACGCCTGCAGCTCGTTGATCCATGCATCTCCTCAGTCAACCGAAGACCATCAGCCTCTTCGTGTCTTCATTTTGCCGGTCATCCATCCAGCAAAGAAGAGCCCAAGCTGCTAGGCGTCCTCATCTACTTTCACGTTTCATTTCCCTGCAACACTCTCGGTCAACAAGTCAGTTCATGCGGCCACCGAAGTTGACTTCATCGCCCACTCTCCACCGAAGCTTGTCGTCCATCCACGAAGCAGGCCCGTGAATCCAGTCAGTCTACGGCCCATGTGAAGTTCTGTTGAGCAGCCCAACCGCAAGTGAAGCCCATGGATTCAGTAAGTTCGGCCCACATTATCTTCAGCCCAACGAAGTTAGTCTTTGATCCAGTCTTTTGAAGCCCAGATCAAGCTCAGCCCAAGAATTTCAGTAGGCCCAAGCCCAGAAGTTTCTACGGGCTTGTAAAGTTTCTTGGCCCGGCCTGAGGGTGCGTCGTTGCCGCCGAAATTTTGGATTTCGGCCGCCGTCGCGGTGTTCCGGACTTCGCTTTTGCCAAGTGAGTTTTACTCACTAATGCTTTCTTAGTTTGTTAATTATACTTAGGGTTGGTTAGATTTAATTTAATGCAATTAGGTGGTTAGATTATTTTAGAGAAATTAAGTTAGAGGCTTAATGATGCATGTTAGGTGGTTAGAAATAGACACTAACAAGTAGACATGCCATGTTATTTATTGAACGAGTCTCGGTAATTTTCCGGGCTCGTCTCGGCTTCCAATCAGGCATTACGGGCCTAAATTGGATTTTTAGTATTTATTTATTAATTTTTCGAAATTAATTATTTAATTATTTATTTTTCCGGAAATTCAACCGGGATGGCCGGTGACCGGAATTTCGTGCTGATTGTCGTGGTGCAGTCCGTTTATTTATTTGAGCTCTACGTTGTGTGAAATTGATTTAAATTGTGAATTTTAGGACATGTTCCTAATTGGTTGATTTCAATTATGTGATGGGAAATGATTGGGTACCGATGGTCAGTATCGATGGTGGAGTGGTGAATCAGTGTGGCATCTAAAAGGGCACGTGGGCTCGGTGACTTGATGCATCACTTTGGTGAACGAGTGCCTTAGAGAATGCACGTGGCCCGGGCATCGTAAAAAGGGCACGTGGGCTCGGTGACTTGATGCATCACTTTGGTGAACTAGTGCCTTAGAGAATGCACGTGTGCTCTATGACATGTAATCGACTAGTTCGATTTGTTAGGAGTAGTTGGGTGCCTATTATGAATTGTATTGATTTGCAGGTGGAGTCTGAGGCCAAGGTAAGTCCTCTGACCTGTACGTGTTTAGGCAGCCCATAGTGTATTGGCTTACTAATCGAGTCTTAGGGGGTAGAACTCGCTGAGACGTGGTCTCATTGGTTATTGAATAACCATTTCAGGACCCTAAGGAGGAGCTGAGGAGGAGGATCCTGAGGAGGAGAAAGATTTTTGAAGAAGAAGATGATCCAGAGAGGGATCTTGAGTACAACCCGGATGTGGATTGAGATCCCATCCCTTTTGTGAACCCTGTCTTAGTGTAGATAGGGGTGAGACTTGTTTACTGTAAATAGTATTGTAATTATACTATGAGTTGTACTGTTAATGAAAGTGTGGTTGTGAATTTCAATATGAAAATTATGGCCTGCTTTTCTATCCCATTGCTTTATTGTCTGGGGATTCTTAACCGCTTCCGCATGCGCAAAATAAATTGAAAGGGTCGGCGATACATAGTCCTGGGATATCGCACTTTAAAATCGACCAAGGTAAGGGATGGGCACGTGCCCGAGGATCGGGGCGTGACAACACGCCAATTAGAAGTGCACAGAATCCTGTCTATTCTTTCTTTGATTAGCTCATCCCCTGCTCTATTATTCGACCAGGTAAACCGGCATCCTTTGCTTTCCACCTCCATTAGGGAACATTCATTGATAAAAGTGCGAAAGGAAGAGATTCTAAATGAAGCAGCCGGTCTCATGCCTACCTTTTCCCATGGGTAGAGTATGTTGTTGAAATCCCCTTCACAAACCCAAGGCCATGTATTTGAGAGGCTGATAAGCCGTAATTCTTGCCATAATAACTGCCTCTTGTGGTATGAGTAAGGGGCATGGACGCAAGTAAGGCGCATAGTTCTATCATCATTTAATTCCCTTCATATAAGATCAAGATAATCATCTAAAGCATGAATAATATCTACTGATAAGCTATTTTGCCATAGAAGTGCTAGACCTCTTTGAGACCTTCAAGATTGTGAACAAAAACATTCTGGAATCGTAACCGGCGTTGCAAGCGTGTGAGAACCGGAACAAAATTCTTGGTCTCCATTAGAAAAACCAAGTCGGGCTTATCCTTGGCCACTAAGGCCTTAAGAGCTTGAACTGTTAAGGGATTGCCTAGGCCCTGACAGTTCCAACATAGTAGTTTTATTTGTTTGTGAGTGGCTGTTGAGGGCCAGCCACCAACACCCATTGGGCCATTTCTTCAGCCGCATACACTGGAGTGTCCAATAAAAGGTTGCCGTCTAAGTCTGAAGGGGATGAGTGACATGTGTCATAGGGTGAAAACCTTCGTTGTTTCTTTGAGGTTCCGCCTGTGCTTGTATTCCTTATAGACTTTCTTTGGATCTGCTTTGTTCTATCCATATATTGAGTGTTAACTGCCTTTAATTTTGTTGAAGCATGTACCATACCAGTGGTGTGCCGAGCTTCCTGAGCTGCTGCCGGCAAGTGCGTTTGCTATTGAGTCCTCACTTCTGACAACCTAGCTGGAATTTCAGGTGGAGGCAGCATAGGGAGTTGTTACTGCAAAGCAGGGGGAGTCTCATGTACCGTCTCCTCCATTTCTTGAGTCGCATCCTGTGGGTTATAAAAGGCTTTCCAGTAGGGACTATGTTCCCTGACTTCAGCGTGTAGCCACTAGCCATAGGCCATCTTGTTTTTTCCTTCAAGTTGTGCTTCATCATAAGGAAAGTCCTGGCAATGGGTCGCGTAATGTCCGATTTTCCCACATGAATAACAGAAATGGGGCAATCTTTCATATCTAAAATCGAGCCACAAAGTTTTCCCTTCTATTTCTAATAAGCTTGCCCGTCTTCAAAGGTTGTCCCAAGTCGATATCTATCCTTATTCTACAATTTCTGATCGCCGATCTTGCTGTTGTAGGAGGATCGACCTCTACCACTGAACCAATCTACTGCACTACCCGGCATAGGAGGAGTTCAGTGCTCCATTCCAAAGGTAAGCCATATACACGAACCCAAAAAACACAACGAGTGAAGTCATAACAATGCAAAGGCGTGTTGGGTATCCATTGTTTAAAAATGACTAGGTTTCCTGAGAACAACCAAGACCCGCCATCTGCTATTCGTTGCTTCTCATTTTCCAGTTGAAACTTTGCAATATACAGGCCATCCTCCCTCTGGGATATGTCGACACGCCCTGTCCTCCATGCGCTCCGCATTGTTTTTTGAAAAGCCTGTAGATTCACCGAAGGATTGGAAAATATGGTCCCGACTAAGGTAAGTCGACACTCTTGCAGCCTTTCTAGGGGAGGAGCTTCCTCCCAGATTTCTATGTCCTTTTTTGTGCATAATCTACCAAGTCGTTGACACGGGGCCACTAGGCGCAACGAGTCCTCTGTTTCAGTCGAAGCCATATGGACTATCCAACTACCTCAATCTAAAGAACTATTGGGAGCAGAAAGGTGCGCCAATTCCCCCTAACCTAGCCATCATCACTAGAACAAGATAGGAGCAAGAGGTATACGAAGAGGAATAAGACTTTACCGCCTAAAGTACTGAGTTGGGCTGACCCATTCGTGAACAGGGAGAATCGGGGACATGCAAGGCTGGAATCTGGCTAGGCTTGAATTGGGAGGTCGCGCCGAGGATACAGCTACTAAATGGAAGAGGAGAAATCTGCGAGGTGGGGAATCCGTCCCCTGAGATCGATGGAAGCCTTCATCGCCAGAGTAAATGGGTAGAATTCGAAAGGATAGGGTTGCGAAAAAACTGAAAAGGATGGAGCAAAGGGAGGAATTGAAAGGATTTTCAAGAACGTCAAGCTACCATGGCGGTAGGAGTTTTCTCATCACGACGAGAGCTCGTTGATGTTAGTTGCTTGCTTAACGTATTTGGATAGTCCTATGTACATGTATAATTTAATTTGGAATCAAGTAGATTACCTTTCTTTACCTCAGTGACAATGAGACTGCACGGTATGTACATCAGCTAGCATTTCACTCGCTCTACGTATTAGAAATTATCAAGATACGTTAAATAAGCAAATGAAGAGCACTTTGTCCAGAAGAGAAGTAAACTTGGTTCTAGGGATAAACTCCAATTTACACTTACAACTTTTTTACTGAGGCAAAAAGGTACATTCTCAGGAAAATGTTCTTCTGAAGAATGAACTAATGACAGCAAAGAATACAATGGTGAACTTTCGACAAACAAGTAAAAATAAAAAAATCATGACAAGTCGGCATTATTTAATGGAATCAGTGGCTTCAAACCATTCTGAATTCAATTCACTCTCCGGCAATTTGAGCGGATTTGACCTTGGTTGCCGATCAACGGCTTGATGTTTCCCATTCTGACCATCGATTTAGCGAAATCCTTCCAGAATGCATCATAATCGTAGCTATAACTCTTCACTAGCTCAAGTGTGGATTCATCAGTTGAAAGTGCCTGATCAGAGTGAAGAAGGCCCTTCTGGGTCAACAGGTTATTGTAGTACAGTGTGTCAAAACGCGCTGGCGATGCATCTAAACTCGCAAGGTTGGTGTCGCTTCCCGTGCGCGGGCAGGAGGACCGGAGGTTCTTTGCAAAAGCGTGGTTGATGTTGCTGTCATTGTATATCCTGTCCCTGAAAACACGGCACTGTGCAAAGCCGATCGTGTGAGCACCGCTTAGCGCAACCAAGTCCTTGACCTTAAGACCTTGTCTCTTGAAGTTGTCAATTAAGGCGGGTAAGTCCATGTTTGGCGCGGGAATGTCGCTGTTTGCTGTTGTCCTGCTCGCCGTCATCGAGTCTCTTCGTCCGAGTCGTACTTTCCACGAAGGTCCCCCTAACTGAAATTGAATGAAGTATAACGCCTAGTTCAGATTGGCAATGTCTTAAGGCACAAAAAAGCCAACTAAGCTTATGATGAGTCTAAATTCAGATTTGCTAATTAATCATCATAGGACGTAATAAAACTAGACGTACCGCAACAACGGAGTCACGAGCGGTGACAGCCAAGATGTCCGCACAAGATACCACCGGACGTCCGCATACTCTGTCAACCTCTGCCTTAATCTGGTCGATCACTTCGAATCCTCTAGCTGAATTGTTATTAGGAAACGCAAGCTTTTCACTGTCAATGGTTGGGGTTGGATCCAAAAGTATCGACCCATCACAACCCTGCATCATTCAACGCCCAAACATACATAATGTTCAGCAAATATCGTGCACTGCTAAATAGTAATCACTACTTTTGAGAACAACAAGTTAACGTGAAATTTAGCCGTATATGTCTTACATTGACGAAACAATCGTGGAAGTGCAAGCGCAGCAAGGAAGCGCCCATGCGTCTTTCTTGCTGCACCGCTGCCTCGACGACACGCTTGATGGTGGGCAAGGCTTGAGGGCAGACATAATCGTAGAAGTCTGGCGAGAGACCATTCTTGTAGGGGCGCGTCGAGAGAGCTGAGGCCGTGAGGGACAAGAAGAGAAGTGCTCGGAAGAGGCTGAGGCTACCTAAGGCCATGTTCGGCTGTGGGTCCTTGAAATTGCTCTAAGATTATGAGCTACTAAGCAGGAATTGATAGTGATCTCCAGGCTGCTTTTGTTGTGAGCTTATTGACTGCTCATTTGTGTACTTATAGGATTTTTTTTTGGGGGTGGGGGGTTGCCTGCCAGAGAGAGAGACTTAATCCTCAGCTTATGGTTTGACTTGGCCGAAGAGAGATCTTGTCATACAAGAATCCGTGTGCAAAGCTTACGTATTATGCCCATTATGACAAGAAACGAGAACATTATGCATTCTTAGCTTCGAATGAATTGAACTGGTCGTGTAAGATCGATTCTGCCGCCCATGCCTCGTGGATTATTGCTTATACGTGGTCAAACGACTACCTAAAGGGTAAATATTTATTAAAATGGAAAAGTTCTTGATTCTACTTGGGCAACCCTGGACTTGAAGATGTTATTTTAGGTTTTCTAGAGAATAATTCCAGTTATGCTAAAGAGTTAATAAATTTTCTATCTGCCAAAATGATGTGGATTGTTAATAATATATAATCTTTTTCTTGGGATGGTGATGGTCCATTCTCTTGATGAGTCTTAATTTATGTTATCTGCATAGGTGAATGATACCATATGCTAAAGATCAAATAAGACGAGGACATCTTTCGAGATCTTATACATGTGGCAAAGATTATGAATTATGACGGGAATAAATTCTTATACATCTTTCGAGATCTTTCGAGATCTTATACATGTGGCAAAAATTATCGCATGTTTTCATAAGTCTAGACCAATGGGAAGCTAGAAGCTCGCCTAATTTATTCTACAAATTGTGCCTGGTGAGGGTTAAATTTACCGACCAAAAAAAAAATAATAATAATAATAAGGGTTAAATTTTGACTCCGTCGTAGCAATAAATTCATGGACGCGACTATTCTCCTCCTTATGTACTCAACCAGAGCCGAGCCTATATCATTGAACAATTCAATGGTTTAAATAGCAATATCTATAGTTGACTTGTCAAGTCTTAATCTGTAATTCTTGATAATAAAAAAAAACAAACAAACAAAATACGTTACTTACTATACTGTTGAGGTACACGTATGAGACCACTAGGCAAGAAAATATCATATGGGCAAATTGGTGTGATGTGAAAAGAAAATTAATTGACCTATAACTCATTGTTTAAATTTTTAAATAAAAATGAGTCCAATTGAATATGTTGACGAGCTCGGATTTAAACTTGCTTTTAGTGATATCCACTACCAAACCATTGGTATTAGAGTTATTGGGTTGAATGGGCTAGGCCCAACGTGTATGAATGGCAACTAGAGGAAAGAACATCATATGTAAACCACCCCCCCAAAAAAAAAATTAGGTGGCGAATCGTGTCTCCTAACTTCTCACGAAACTTGGCTACGCTAAGATAATTGAGGTAAACTATGAAGAGCATATGTTGTTCCTCTGGCCAAGGTGGATATTCAAGTTGAGATATATTGGGAGCACACGGTAGAAGTTCGGTATCTTTACCTAGGAGATCACCAAAAGGGAACCCAAATCCAAGCTCGTCAACATGTCTAGTTGAACACACCTTTACACAAAAACTTAGGCTAATAAGTTATGAGCCAATTGAGATATATTAACTGATCCACATCATATCAATTCTTCAATATGAAACTTCTCTAAGACAACTTGTTTTAATGCGCATCTTAACAATCTCCCCATTATGTGTGAGCTCAATGTTAGGCCAACTCCCTCTTGATTCAGGTATCCTTCAACATTAACTTATGGGCAAAGTTGCTACACCACAATGCCCACCTACCTAAACATTGCAACTATCGGCTTTGATACCATTTGTTGGGAGCACGCTGCAAAAGTCCAATACTTTCACCTCGGGAGATTGTCAAGAGAGAGCTCCAATCTGAGCCCATCAACACATCAAGTCGGACACACATTTACTTAAGAGCTTAAACCGATCAATTAGGATATTTTAACTGCTCTATACCACATTAGTTCTCCAATATGGGGCTTCTCTAAACAAAACTCACTTACATTTGCATCATACCAAGATATTATTGGTGCAAAAGGATATTTCGATTCACAGAGAGCGGGCCAAAAGTAGGAGGCTCATACGTGAGCCAAAGATTTGTTAATTTGCACATGTGAGGGTGTTAGGTGAAAAGAAATCTCATATGTGAAGCAATTAATATATTCTATTTGGGGTATGTTCCAATGATTTAAACTTTTTAGTAAAGGTATTGATGGACATGGGGGCTGAGCGGGGCCTCGCCCTTTATTTCTTCCCCATGCTCTTTCCGACCCAAGAAAAAAAAATCACTTCAATTAAACCAGAAAGCTTGTCTACTTTCTATGCACTTATCTTTTGACGTTATGCAATTCTGTTGTTTTCGTCGTCACATATGGCTGATGAACTGTGAACATTGGTAACCTAGAATTTTACGAGCAAGAGTCCTTCGAACACTTTATAAAATGGAACGGATCGATGATTGGATCAGAGTGTATTCCAGAGATGTTTGAATGAGTTGAAGGCCTTTATTATTATTAGAGCTCTTAATGATTGGTCAGACAACAATTTCAAGAATGTTTCTTAACACAATTATTAAAGAATACGCCGGAAAGAAACGAAGAACAAACTGCCACTTCAGTTCAACCTTCGGCAATTTGAGCGAATCTGGCCCTGGTTTCCGATCAACGGCTTTATGTTTCCCATCTTGATCATCGACTTCGCAAAATCATCCCAAAAGGCCTCCGCATCATCACTGTAAGTTTTCACCAGCTCATCCGTTGACCCACCACTGTAAAGCGCCTGATCAGAGTGAAGAAGCCCCTTCTGCGCCAGCAGATTATGGAAGTACAATGCATCGAATTGAGCCGGCGAAGGATCCAAACCAGCGAGGTTACCGTCCTCTCCAGTACGCGGGCACAAAGACGGGAGGCTCCTGGCGAAACTGGTGGCGATGTTGCTGTCGTTGTATGTGCGGTTTCTGAAAATGAAACATTGAGCGAACCCGATTGTGTGAGCACCACTCAGCGCGACCAAGTCCCTAGAGTCGAGACCTTGCTTTTGGAACGTGTTGATCAGTGCAGGCAAGTCCATGTTCGGCGCGGGAATGTCGGAGTTGGCAGTTGTCCTGCTCGCTGTGGTCGAGTCCCTCCTTCCAAGTTGTACTTCCCATGAAGGCCCTCCCAGCTGAAATATTTCAGACAACCTTTTAAGTTCAAATTCAGCTTTGCTTTAGATAATCGAAAGATTATGTATGTGCATGTAATTCTACGCCTAGCGTGTTCAATTAGCGGGAGACTCTCTCTTCTATTTGTCTGCACTGTAGTTTTGCTTAAATGAAGGCATCATATGTAGCATTAAGATAAGACGTACCGCAACTACCGAGTCACGGGCTGCAACGGCCAAGATGTCGGCACATGATACAAGTGAGTATCCGCAAGCTTTGTCGACCTCCGCCTTAATTTGATCGATCACTTCGAACCCTCTAGCCGAATTGTTATTCGGGCCCGCGAACTTTTCGCTGTCAATGGTAGGGGTCGGATCCAAAAGTACTGAAGCATCGCAACCCTACATTATTACGTGGACAAAACAAGAATCAAGTTAGCAAATTTATGCCGGTTGCTAGATAACCAATGCGAATTCAAGATTATCGTGAATGTGTCGTACGTTAACGAAACAATCGTGGAAGTGCAAACGGAGTAAGGAAGCGCCCATGCGTCGCTCCTGTTGCACCGCCGCCTCGACAACGCGTTTGATGGCGGGCAAGGCTTGAGGGCAAACGTAGTCATAGAAGTATGGCGTAAGGTCTTCTTTGTAGGGCCGCGTCGAGAAAGCCGAGGTCGCGAGAGACAAGAAGAGAAGTGCTTGGACGAGGCTGAGGCTATTTAAAGCCATGTTTGGCTTTCGGAGTCAACAAGGATTGGAGCGAGACTAAGAGTAATTCTGCTTCAATAGATGATGCTTTCGAGCTAGTTGTGTTGAGTTTTCGGATTACTCATTTCTGTATTTATAGGAATTGGGGAGAGAGAGAGAGAGAGACTTTATGTTTCCTCGGACTTGGCCAAAGGGGATCTTGTCATACAAGATTGCGTGTGCGAGCTCATGAGCTAATTATACCCACAAATGCAAGAAGCTGAGATCATATACTTAATTTTTCAACTTAACAAAAATTGAATCGGTCATGTAAGGTCTGATTAGTCTTAGGCATTGTACTTTTCTATTGCATCAATTTGGTCAATGCGATTGTGTTCATTTATTAGAGTGGTATGCTACCAATTGGAAGAAGGAATGCACAATCACGTTGGGTTTATAGTGTGAATGAGAGTTTCTAGATTTTATATTGCAGACTTTTCATGGGAGAGTGGTTGTGACTATTAAGCCAAACCATGAACAAATGGCTCGAGTTGAAATTAAGGACACTCTAAATTTAGATCGGTTCCATGTACACACGGGTGGTGAGTTACTCCTTTTTATAACTCACATCATGAATGGTTAATAGTTATTTAACTCCAAATTAGGCAACTCGTGCAAAACAAAGAAGCACGAATCTCATACTCCAAAGCTCAAATGAGAGCTAGGGGTGATCAGTTCCCTATCTGGTCTAGTTCCAATTATTATCTAATGGAACCAATCACTTCTTTTTTTTCCACTAGTTGATTCTATATGTTATGAAGAAATAAAATAAAATAAAATAAAAAATTGATTTTCTATTAATTTTAGTGAAGAAATAATAAAAATATATATGTAATTAGTTCAGTCCGGTTCCACCTTAGATTCCACTTTTAGGAATTGGGAACCAGACCGACACTCTCAGGAACTGGACCCAATTAGCCGGTTTGGTCTGGTCCAGTCAATTACTGATTCGGGCGATCCATTTTACACAACCCTAGTGAGAGCCACCATAGTTGGAATATTTGGCTTCTACAAGCTCACCATCAGTCATGGCTTAATGGGTTTTCCTTGCATGCAATCATTAGTTTACTAGTTTCATGGAGGTGCTTGACAATTAGACAGGAGCGCGGTCCATCAAGTCCGGATCATCAGTTTCTTCTTTTCTAGAAATAGCAAAGTTTAGGAGCATGCTGCGGAGGATGAACCGGGGGAAGATCCTCCTGGTGATGTTGAAACCGGATCTCCAGTGGCCTTCGTTATTCCCTCTTATTTGCAAGGAAGGCTATAGAGGGAACCCTTTTCTTCCCTAAGGATGCCAAGGTGAGATTAGAACTTCCACTTTTATTTTGTATCTTAGCCTTGATCTTTGTCCAAAGCTAGGCAAGACGATATGCGAGCTTGTTAGCATAACAGTCTTTCAACTACTGAAAGAATAACAACTTGTTATAAAAAATAAATTCTTAAATGAGTGAACCCCACAATAATTTATGATTATTTGTTATTTGGTTGTTCATGGTCCATAATAGACTATTATTCTGATATCAGATTAAAGACGGTTACTCAATCATTTCTTAGGATCTAATACTTGAAGAGCTATATATAATTTATTTATTTTTCTTCGGTAAAATGACAAAGGGTTGAAGAAGTTAAGTGATTTTCTTTTTCCTAGTCCACCAAGTATATTTTTTAACTTAAAAGCTCTTTCATAGGAGCTTGGCAGGTCCATAATGGGCCCATCTAGAGAAACCCTATAAACCCATAACCCCCTACCTGGAGGAGGGAGTTTCGAGCTCCCTACCTCCCTTACTCATTCCTATTTGGAGATGATGGCCATTAGAGCAAGTCCCCGGTAATTGTTTTGGTGATTTAATTGCTAATGGTCCATCCTCTCTTCCAATTGCCTATTGCAACCTGATTAATAATGGGTATTCTCTATAACTGCAATGTGTTTATGTGTCTATACGGCATTCACTAACTAATTACTAAGATTGGTCGAAAGCTATGTGAAGACTAAGTATACCCTTTCACAAGCAATTAATAATGATGATGATGTTCCTTCCTCAACAGATAGAATCTCCCGCCCAAAAAAAAAAAAAATAAATAAAAGGACTTGATTACATTCGTTTTACAGATTATAAAGTGATGCCCTCAAAGTCTCTCATGACTAGTTCTCTTCTCGATTGTTTCAAGGTTAAGTAACGTCACACTAGAAAGCGAGAAGAATAATACTAGATAACCGAAATATGCAACGACACGGTCTCCGAGGCCAAGTCCAAACAACACAGTCAAAGCTTCTTCCACTTACTATAAATACAGATTCTCTACCGAACTAAATCTCCGCAGAACTACGAACGAACTCTTGCAATCAGCAACCCTCTTCGCCACTTCAAATCCACTGCCATCAATCAAAACATGGAGCAAATATGGCTCCAGTTAGATTCAATCGTGTCCATGCATTTCTCTTGTTAACTCTTGCGACCACAGCTTTCGCCATTACGCCCCGTGCCAAGCTCACACCTGCTTTCTATACGACTCGCTTTGTCCTCGAGCTTTGCCAGCCATCAAACGAGTGGTCGAGGCTTCTATCGAGGAAGAGCCACGCATGGGTGCTTCTTTACTCCGTCTGCACTTCCACGACTGCTTTGTCAATGTCCTAAGATGTCTATGCTTACTTTTTGCACACCTTTTTATTTGCTTTCATTATGTGCATGCTTAATGAGTTCCGGGATAATTGATAATGCAGGGATGCGACGCTTCAATTCTTTTGGACTCTACACCTTCCTTTGCTAGCAAGAAGTTTGCCATTCCTAATAACATTTCAGTTAGAGGATTCGAAGTAATCGACCGGATCAAGGCAGCAGTTGATGAAGCTTGTGGAGGCCCTGTGGTCTCTTGTCCAGACATCTTGGCCGTCGCTGCCCGAGACTCTGTCATAGCAGTACGTATTAATTACTCGCCTTATCGTCCAATTTTCAAAGGATGCCTAAATACTACAGATGAACAAGGGAAATCAAATATGTTGGAATAGTTTGTTAATATTCCAATGCAGCTAGAAGGACCATGGTGGAAGGTTCGGCTCAGAAGAAGAGACTCAACCACGGCAAGCAAGGACGAGGCTCAAGCGTATCTTCCTTCGCCTTTTAGCAATATCTCTAACATAACCAAGTCCTCCATAAATCAAAGCCTCGACATTAATGACTTGGTCGTCCTGTCTGGTGCACACACACTAGGATACGCACGGTGCACAGTATTCAAGGGAAGGATCTACAGTGACACAAACATTGACCCGACCTTCGCACACAGCCTTCGGTCATTTTGCGCGCCCCTTCCAAGGAACGAATCCGACTAGGCTCGCTGCTTTGGATCAAACTCCTGCTGTCTTTGATACTTCGTACTATAAAAACTTGGACACAATGACACTTGAAGTACCAAAACTTGGCACAAATAGACACTTAAGTGTCAAAAGTTAGGAAAGTGAGATTTAAGTGCCAAAATCAAAGCAAAATGAATTAGTTAAGTGCTGACAATGAGACAATCTGGCCAAAAACTGACGTGACGATTTTCCAACGAATTTAGTGGTAAATAATTAATATAAAAATTAATTAAATTTAATTTAAAACCAAATTATTTATTATAAAAAAAATGCCCTCACCCATCACCTACTGTTCATCTTCCTCCTCCCTTTCCTTTTTTTTAAAATTTAATTTAATTAATTTTTATATTAAATTCGAATTGTGTCAAAATGACGTCGTTTTTGTGTTTATTTGCTAAGTTACCCTTTCAGCGAGCCACGTAAGCAAGAAAAATTAATAAAAAATTATCGCATAAGATTTCCAATGTGGTTTGCCAGATGTAACACTCAAGTGTCTCATTTTTAAAAGAAAATGTCACTTTCATAACTTTTGGCACTTGAGTGTCTCGTTGTACCAAGTTTTGGCACTTGAGGTGTTCTTTTACCTAAAAACTTGTTACAAAAAAAATGGCTTCTCCATTCCGATCAGGCGCTTCTCAACAAATCCCCTAACACCAAGCTGGTCAAGTCTTACAGCGAAGACGGCGAGAGGTTTCAGAGAGATTTCACGAAATCCATGGTTAAGATGGGAAATATAAAGCCCTTGACTGGTGAACGTGGCCAAGTTAGATGCGACTGTAGACGAGCGAACTAATAAAGGAGGGTTCAATTGAATCTGTAGATTATGTTCTTTTTCTTTTTGCTGGGTTACTCTTTCTATTAATGGGGGAGTTGTTGCTCAATCTCTGTCATGTTCTCAGTTGTTTATGATTTGTCTCCCTTTCTAACTGAAGTCAACGATGGCTTATTGAATAAAATATGCGAGCAAATCCTGTCTCCTAATGACTATTAAAGCGACTCTTGCTTTAGCTTCGTAGAAGGCAATTATGTTTAGATGATTACCATAACTGATGTGAAGGAGCATCTAATTTTCTGGGTACATAATTCCCAAATATGACTTGATGGAGTCCAGCTAATTAATGAGATACATATAAAGTTCGAGTGAACAAAAGCGCTTAAGAATTGACTTAGTCGATTTGATACAAACATGTGCCGAGTATACTTTTAGATTTTCAAGAACATTAAGGGTGCGTCCAAATGACTTGTATTTCCTAATCTTTTGCCAATTCTTTTCTTTTAGCATTCGCATTCGGTGTTTAATTAAACATCGAATATATGGACCATACAGAAAATACAAATGCAGATATGTAAAGTCATTCAGAATATTCAATGATCTTTTAAAACTCACTAAATTTTTTCAATTGGTGTCAAATACTTTATCGAGTTAAAACGAAAATAAAAATAAAATTACTTCAACTAGTATTTTCAGACACTTGTTGATTACCCCAAATACGATTGTAAGACACTATTGAATTAAAATACAATCATACTTTGACCCAAACAAAAAAAGAAGCACTACCCTAGCCAGGAAAGAAGTATTAAGGACAATCCTACTTTTGGTGGTGCGATGGATTATCTTCGTACATTTAGAATTAAACTGAAAGGAATGATGCTGGAATTGGGCGTGCTTTTTAAAACCTTGTGCCCGAGAATGGCCCGTAAATTGCACGGTCAAGGACAATACTTCACCTTCGTATTGTTCTTTATTTAATCATGTGCATCCTCTAAATTACTTTGTGTTTATGTGTAAATACGACATTTGGCAACTAATTACCTAAAATAGTTTGAAAACTGTGCGAAAGATTAAAAACACCCTTTCGCAATAAATTAATAACGTCAATTGTCGATGATGTGCCTTCCTCGACAGATAAAATGAAATAAAATAAAATAAAGGCAAGAACAATATAAAAAATTGTTTTACAGAATATAAGTTCTCTTGACTAGTTCTCTTGTCCATTATTTCAAACTGAGCAACGTCACCCCAGAAGGTGACAAGGCTTTACGGTATTATATGAAGCCAAATCTTCAACGACACGGTAGCTGTGGCCAAGTCCAGACAAACCCATGGGGAGACAACACGGTATCTTCTTGGGCCAAGTCCTCCAACCCAGTCAAATAATAGAGAATTATTTGACACGAAAAATTTAATTTTGGAGTCTCCTAAATAAGTTCTATTCCTAAGAAAACAACACAAACAGTCTAATTTTGGATATTCTGCCTAAATAAATTAGAACGGAAGAGATTATTATTCCCCAGAAATAAGAATCCCATTGTCCTTGGTCAATTCCTTTTTATTTTGGCAACCCAAAAAGTATTATATAATTCCACGCCATTTAGCGTGTGTTTGTTTCGCAAAAAATGAACCATTTGACAAACATTTTCAAAAAAATGATTGCTTGAATTACTTTAAAAAATGAATGAACAAAGAATAATTTCATCACCCACAAAAATATTCAAACATGAATTGTTGTCTAAAATAAAAATATTTTTTTATTAGCTAATTATTTCAAGTCATACAGGCGATTATTCATAGAAAAGTATTTTTTAAATTATTTACTTTTTTACGAAATAAATAGAGCATTATAGTACATCTCTTTTGTTTTTATGTCTTTTTTTTCCTTGGGTGACAGTCATTTTGCTTGACTTATTAAGGACATCTAATTTATATAGTTACTTCTTCTTTTTTACAATCCTACTTACAAGCATAATTTGATTTAGAATTGAATTAAGATAATTACTTTTTTATCTTAGTAATTATCACACTACAATTTTCATGGAAGATAACGTTAATTAATAAGAACAAAATCAAACTTTCTCTAACTCACGTAAAATTGAGCTTGCCAAGATGAACCACGTGAACTCACATGATTATAGTAATTGGTTGGAGCATAAGGGGATTTCTGGCTTTAGATCTGGCAATTATTAGTTCAAATACCACAAATTACGTGCAAACTACTTTAGTCTAAGACAACATGCACGAGCCAAAGGTTTAAACGTACCTGGCTCATAGGACTTAGAGTAGTTCATGGGCCTTCAAGTAACTAGACTCCACACTTGTTTCTAGATTATAAATAGTAAAAACCACAAAATAGTTGGGCTGACCCAATGTAGCCACATATGTACGTGGAACCGACCTGAAATTGCAACATTTTCACTTCAGCTGGAGCCATTTGTTCGTGGTTTGGCTTCACAGCCACTCTCTCAACAAAAGCCAGCAATATAAAAACTATAAACTCTTATTCACAGTATAAATCTAACATGATTGTGCATTCTTTCTCCCATTTGGTAGGACACCAAGCTAACAAATGAATATAAGTGCATTGACCAAATTGATGCAATAATAAACTCCAATGCCTCTAAACCTTACATGACCGATTCAATGAAGTATATTTCTCGTTTCTTTCGTTGTTGGGAATGGTTAACTCGTGAGCTTGCACACGGATTCTTGTATGACAAGATCTCTTTTGGCCAAGTCCAAGGAAACAGAAAATCTCTCTCTCTCTCTCTCTCTCTCTCCCAATTCCTATAAATACAGAAACGAGAAATCCGAAACCCCAACAAAGCAATCTCGAAAGCACCATCAATTGAAGCAGAATTACTCCCAGTCTCGCTCCGAATCCTTGCCAAATCCGAAAGCTAAACATGTCTTTGAGTAGCCTCAACTTCTTCCGAGCACTGCTCTTATTGTTCCTGGCGACGTCGGCTTTCTCGACGCGCCCTTACAAGGAAGGCCTTACGCCGCACTTCTACGACTACGCTTGTCCTCAAGCTTTGCCTGCCATCAAACGCGTCGTGGAGGCAGCAGTGCAGCAGGAGCGACGCATGGGCGCTTCCTTACTGCGTTTGCACTTCCACGATTGTTTTGTTAATGTACGACATGTCCACAATACTCTTAAGTTCGTACTGGTTATTTAGCGGCGCTCTCACATGTCCTAATTTGATTTTTTCCCATTTATGCAATAATGTAGGGTTGCGATGCTTCAATACTTTTGGATCCATCCCCTACCATTGACAGCGAAAAGCTCGCGTTTCCAAATAACAATTCAGCTAGAGGGTTTGAAGTGATCGACCAAATTAAAGCAGAGGTGGACAAAGCTTGTGGATGCTCACTCGTATCTTGCGCAGACATCTTGGCCATTGCAGCTCGTGACTCTGTTGTTGCGGTACATCTAATCTTAATCTCACATATATTGTGGGTCATTTTACCAAGCGTAGACAAGTAAAAGAGAGTCTTCAGCTAATTGAAAACACTGTATAGCCACAGATACCCATGCATAACATTGCACATATATGAGCAAAGTTCAATGTGAAAATAAAAGGTTGACGTTCATATTTCAGCTTGGAGGGCCTTCATGGGAAGTACAACTTGGAAGGAGGGACTCGACCACGGCGAGTAGGACAACGGCCAACACTGACATTCCCGCGCCAAACATGGACTTGCCTTCACTGATCAGCACGTTCCAAAAGCAAGATCTCGACACACGGGACTTGGTCGCACTGAGCGGTGCACACACAATTGGGTTCGCGCAATGTCGCGTTTTCAGGAACCGCACATACAACGATGCCAACATCGCCGCCGATTTTTCCGGGAGCCTCCGGTCCTTGTGCCCGCGTACTGGAGAGGACAGCAACCTCGCTGGTTTGGATCCTTCGCCGGCTCAATTCGACGCATTGTACTTCCACAATCTGTTGGCGCAAAAGGGACTTCTTCACTCTGATCAGGCGCTTTACAGTGGTGGGTCAACGGATGAGCTTGTGAAAACTTACAGCGATGATGCGGAGGCCTTTTGGGATGATTTTGCGAAGTCGATGATCAAGATGGGAAACATAAAGCCGTTGATTGGGAACCAGGGCCAGATTCGCTTGAATTGCCGGAAGGTGAACTGAAGTGGCCGTTCGTTCGACTCATGCAGTCCTAATTGTTTTTTTAGGGTATTGGTTTGCTCTGGTTCTTCGATTCTTTCCAATGTGTTGTTTATTAATTGAGTTGAAAAACATTCTTAATTTTCTTTGACCGAGTACTGAAGCTTTAAGCTCAATAATTGTAAGCATGCCTAAAATTTTAATAGCACATTCTTGATTTTCAAGGTCTTCTCTTTTACCAGCCCAATTGTAGCAATCGAGGGTCCTTTTAGACCAGGAAAGGGAACGAGCAAATTAATATGATAAAGGAGTTTAACTCTTCATTGCGTTTGAGAATATATCACGAGCTTAAACCCGCAAAGCCAACCTGACGCAAATAAAAATTCCATATCCAAAAAAGACCTGTAGTTTGAGGTCTGAACAAGCGAGAAATTATTAAATAATTTTCCTAATAGGAGTTAGATTCCTACTTTGAGCTGATTCTCTTGTCTGAGTTGACAAGATACATAAGAACATGTAGAAGAACATGTAGAAATGGAATTCTATTAAGTCATTACATACTAGAGCAAATTTAAGTAGTGTGTTGAGATGCATGTGTGAATTGCATTAAAAAAATCCCCACATCCGAAAATTAGTGTGGTGTAAAGTAGTTAAATACATCTTAATTGGCCCATAACTCATTAATTTATAAATGAGTCCAATTTAATATATTGACAGGTTTGGACTTGGGCTCTCTCTTGGTAATCTCCTTAAATATAGTTATCAAGTTTCTGTTGCACACTCCTAACAAGTGGTATCAAAGTGGATGATTAATTGGTGGCGCACATCCAATGTGTATTGTTATTTGCTGAATATTTCAAAAAAAAAAAAAAAGGAATCTTGCGATCAATATGATTGTTTTGGTTTAGAGGAAAAAATGCGAAGTGCAAGTGGGGCATTGTAGTGTAGCAACACAGTTTTAATGACAACCTTCATGGTTTAGTATGGAGAAAGAGATAAGAAATGACGGTGGGCGTTGGTGATTCAAGTTAAGAAATGTCGATACTCAAAGATACTTGAATTAAGGGAGAGCAAACATATTTCTAAGCTCACATGTGAGGAAAAAATCGTTAAGATGCATGTTTAAAATTGTGTTAGAAAAACTCCCACATCAAAAATTGATATGGTGTGAAATAGTTAATATATTCTAGTTTGCCTATAACTCATTAACTTAAACTTTGAAGTAAAGGTGAGTCTAATTGAATATATTGACAAGCTTGAACTGAGCTCCCTCATGGTCATCTCCCCACATATAGGCATTAGACTTGTGTTGCCCCCTCCCAATAAATTGTATCAGATCGATGATTAATTGGTGGTTCCCTCCCAATGTGTATTTATCTTTGTTGATTATCTCAAGAAAAGATTCTTATGACCAATGCGGTTCTAGGCAATCTTTCGTGGTTCAATTTGGTGGTAAAGTGAATGTGGGCATTGTGGTATAGTAACATGGTCTCGCTGATAGCCATTACAGTTGGATTTAGAGAAAAAGACCAAGAATAAAGGTGGATGTTGGAGATTTGAGTTGAGACATCTTGGTGTAGAAGGACATTTAGATTAAGGAGGAATAGACCTAACATTGAGCTCACACGTAATGAGTTATAACTTATTAGCTTAAGTTTTTTTAGTGAAATTGGGTTCAACTGAATATGTTTACATCCTATAACTAATTGGCTTGAGCTTATGAGTAAATATGGGTCTGCCTGAATATACTGACGGGTTAGGGCTTAGGCTCCCTCTAAGTAATCTTCCCACATTGAAGATATAAGTTGTGACTTCTTGGTGTATAAAGATACTTGGATTAAGGGAAAACAAACCTAACACTAAGCTCACACATAATGGTTCATAATTTATTAGCGTAGTTTTTTTTGGTTTTTGGCAAAAGTGTGTCCAACTAGATATATTTACAGCCTATAACTAATTAGCTTAAGCTTATGAGGGAATATGGATTTTAGTAAATATGTTGACGAGTTGGACTTAGGCTCCCTAGTAGTGATCCTCCCAATTTTCTGCTACTCCCAACTGAGTATTGGGCTCTCTTTGTAAACTTTTTAAGTGAGTTTTTTTTGTGAGAAACTGTGATATGACACTTGTGGATTTTGCCTTGGGTGTGGTGTAGGGCTGAAAACACTTGATTGATTAAGCAATTGTAAACTTTTTATCCTTTGAATTCATTGGGGACCTTTTTGTGGCTAACTCTCCTAGTTGAGTAGGTATTGCCACTCACAACCAACCATGTAAAATTCTAGTAGCAATATCGTTCATCGTATATTCTCTCGTGATTTTTTCTTCTTGCATTAGACTTGAACTGCGAGATCATCAATTTCCACGGTTTTTTACAGCTACTAATATCATAACTAAAGTTAGGATTGATTCAAAGCTTTTGTTTGTGTAATCGCTATCTAGAAGCGAAGTGCTTGCAATATATATGTTCTCACTAAATCAATAAGTGAGGCTTAAAGATAAAAGACCAGATATTCTGAGAAACTCCTGAATTTTGTGCTTAACTTTTAAAGTTTATCAAAACCCTCGATCTTTTGTTTTTCAATATTAATGAATTTTTCAATCTCTTAGATTAATGTCGTATCAGTTCCCACCTCGAAGAGCCATTCTTGTATGGTCGGGTGTCGTGATCTCGACCACACATTCCCACCTCTACAAAGCAGGCTAGATTTGTTCCGCTTCAAAACTTAACAACACTCCTAACTAGATCCGATCAGAAACTCGTCACACATTAGACATCCATACCAAAAAGGCCTGAAGCACATTTTCAGTGGATCTAGCAACCATTTTCATTCTTGATCATAAGCCCTACCACATAGGCTCGCTCTGGCCCGTTCGGGCCATCCTTTCAAAGAGAAAATTTTAATCATAAGTCGGCTTGGACAATGATTTTTAGGTTGGTATAAGATTGTCCATTGATGAGGTCTCCACGTAATACCATGATATTTGAAAAGTATTTAGCACGGAAAATTTAATTTTGGAGTCTCCTAAATAAGTTTTATATGGATGATTTTTTTTCCCAAGAAAAAAGTACAAACGGACACAATATCTTAGGATATTTTGCCTAAAAAATGGAGAAGAAGCGATAGTTATTCCCTAAAATGGGAATCCCACCGCCTTCATACAATTCCACAAGACATAGAGCACATCGCTCTTTATTATATGTTTTTTAGGTGAAAAGCCATGTTAGTTGCTTCTTTTTTTTTTTGGTCGAAAGATACTATATATTACAGTGTCATCAACTTACAACCGCTTGCAACAGCGTCCGCATACACAAGATCGAGAAGGAGGAAAGGGGGAAAAAGGTTCCAATTGTGGGCTTGGTCAATACGGCTATGGGCCTTCGTGGCCCAGTCCGCAACCAAATTTGCCTCCCGCCTGCAGTAGCTTAGTTTCAGACTAAGGCACGAGCGAAGCAACGATTTGGCCTTGTCGAAGAGTGGACGTTCCTCCCATGGCGGCCACCTGTTCGTGTTCAATGTTTCAACCACAATCCAACAGTCCGATTCAATTACCACCCGATCAGTGTGAAGACCCCACTTCAGCAGATGGCGAAGTGCACAACTGAGCGCCTGTACCTCAGTTTGAAGGGCAGATGTCGCTTGGAAATCGGCAGTAAAGACATCCGTAAGTCTTCCCCTGTGATCTCTATTGATGCACGCCATACTACCTTTCTGGGTTCCCTCCATGTAAGCCCCATCAATATTGCATTTTAGGATGCCACGCTCAGGAGGTCGCCAAAGGAAATCGGAGGTCAATTCAAAGGAGTTCTGTTGCTATCTTCGTTGGTTGAGCCCGTCGCAGCTATGACTTTGTGCGAAAGCATCTGCAACAACGATCTGGGATCTCGGCTACTGGTGTCAAAAAACAAAGTTATTCCTTCCACGCCAAATCTGCCATAGGACATGTGCGATGAGCTCCATCCCAGGTATCGTCCTCTGCTGCCTTGCCTGATGCTGGATCCACTCTGCTATGCCAGTGACTGGAGGGGAAATGTGTAATTGTTGTAAATCATTATGCCGCCATACCTCCTTCGTCCAAGAGCAATAGAAAAACATATGCTCGATTGTTTCCAGGGTGTTTTGATCGCAGAGTAAACATGTAGGATCTGAAATAATATGGTGTCTAAACATATTAGCTTTGGTGGCAAGGAAATTATGAAAGACTAACCATCTAAACATTCGTATTTTAGGTTTGGTCTTCATTGCCCATAATCGCGTCCATAGCTTTTTGTCAAATCTGAATGTTGTTGCTGCTGTCTGGTTGTTGTTGTGTTGTTCTGTACTGAGGATGGATTGGTAGTTGCTCTTCACGAAATGAATACCGGTCTTTGTGGCCGCCCATATTAGCTTATCAATAGCAAACTCTGGCCTGATAGGAATTTTGAGGATTTCCTTAACAATGCACTCATCATAATGATGTTGGATGAGTGGAATATTCCAGGATTTGTGGTTAGGGTCGAAAAGATTCGCCACCAATTCCAGTTCGTCTCGTGCTAGAGGTCTCGATAATGGCCCTATAGGCAACCATCGATCCCTTCGTGTGTGTATTTGTGTACCATCACCCATTGACCAACACAAATTCGGTGTCAAGGCCTCTCGGCCTATAAGAATACTTCTCCAGCCCCAAGAGGGTCGACAACCAGGTTCTGCCTGCATAAAGTCTGTGTTTGGGAAATAGAGTCCCTTGAAGATTTGACTCCAAGGAAAGTGGAGTGTGAATAAGTCTCCAAGCTTGCTTACCCAGTAAAGCTTTGTTAAAAGCCATCAAGTCGCGAAAACCCAAATCTCCACAATACTTGCTGACTTTTAATGAATCCCAGTTTTGCCAATGCACCCCTCGTCTACTAACATCATTCTTCCACCAAAAACTAGCTACACGTTGTTCAATGGCCTTGCAAATAGATTGCGGTAGCTTGAAAACCGACATGGCATACTGAGGAATGGCTTGCACTACCGACTTTATAAGGACTTCTTTACCCCTTTTGATAAAAGCCTTTCTTTCCTGTGGCACCCCTCGAACGGCCTCCGATCCGTTGGGGTCGTCACAGTGCGCTTACCTTTCTTTTGCTTGACCTGAAGGGCTATCAATCCTGGGGGTTTATATCATTTAGATCGGTCCCTGCGCAGAAATATGGCGGAAGCGTATCCAACAACTCCCTTCCCTATATTCAAAAAACGATGCACACCAACTAAACATTTATATATAAGTTAAAGCCGTACACTTTTATTTACATAACTTGATGGACATCATTAGTCGGTACATCGAAATGCCAAGGCTTTCTATACTCAGCTATATTTCAAAAGATGACCGACATCTCTTCTAAACAGTCATATACTTAAAGTTCATCGATCAGTGTCGGCATCCAAAAGTTCCTTCCTCTGTTGTCCTCCTCCTCGTAGCCATATCCAACCACTCGGTCCATCTGCTGGTGGCGGTGGCAGCAGAGGTATCTTGTCTAGTCTAAAATGTTAGTCCCCAAATGGGGTGAGTACAACCACTCAGCAGTAAAAGATTCATCAAGCTATATCAAGCATTACTATTGATATCCAGATTCAAGTATGGTAGACAAAAATAGGCAATCCATGAATGAGTATGCATCCAAACCATATAACTCTTCAATGCAATGACCAGTGCATTTCCAACCAATAAGATGCATCGTGTCCAGCCACACAAGTCCCGATCATGGGGCCAAACTGTAATGACACGTCCCATTCCATGCCATACAATTTAGTCCCATAACCAGACCACACTCACACTTAATATAATCGTCCGTTTTATCATTTAAAAGGTTGCATCCCCCAGAGGACCAATGTTTGCATCCTTCTGGGATTCCGCACCCAATCCTGGCGTCGCGGAAGCCTTCGGGCATGTATTCAAAATACAACCGGGCATCCAAAGGGCATCGACTCATTTGAACCTCTGGGCATCTCGCACCCCACCTGGCATCACGAGGAATCACTGGGGACCATAGACATGGTTACCCCTAACCTCTGAGCATGCATCATAATACAATCCCTCACCCTCCGGGCATGTATCATAATACAACCAGGCATCCCAACACTCCCGGGGTAAACCTCTGGGCATGTATTCATAATACAACTAGGCATCCAAAGGGCATCGACTCATTCGAACCTCTGGGCATCCCGACTCTCGGGGCATTGTTGACCCGAGGGTCCAACGGCAACAATTAACATCTTAATTTCCAAAAACACTTTTCAATGCAATGACAAAATGTCTCTTGAGTCTCATCACAACTCAATATTGCATGATATGCCAATGCCAGTATCATCATGTCACATAACAACCCAAGATGCATTCACTTTTGAAATCAGTTGAGCAAAGTCGGAGTAAAACAGCTTAAAAACCAAAATGTGCAGTTTTAATGAAAATTTCGGAATGACCCATAAATGAACTCAGAAAATTATGAAAATTTGACACGTCATCCATGAGACCTAAAGGAACGAGTTTTATGAAGAACACCAAGTCAGATTCCTTACGTACCGAGGAAAAAAATTTCGATATTCCTAGCTGGCATTCTGTAAAATTTCCAGATTTGGTGTTTTCGTAGAAAAATCATTTCGGCGGTCATTCCTTGTTCATTTATTCTGAATTTTTGATATGTTGTTCCTAAGGATTTTTCCTATAACTTTCATTAAGGACTCAAAATTAAATTTCGGCTAGAAAATTCCAGAAAAATCGAGAAATCACCGGTGGTTATGCTGTTCTTGCGAGAACAGTTCACTAGCCTAAAGAGAACTATTCCTACACTTTGGGTCTCGGTATCCAACTTCCACAGCCAAGATTTACGAGCATATTACACCACAATACAACCTCTTTACTTCCCAAAAATCCACTATAGCTAAATCCTTGAGTTCTTATTTCAATATAAAAGCGAAATCCACCAAAACTTGCTCTATTTTTGCTCAATCACTTCAGCCAGCTTCATCTCCTTCTTCAAAATCGACATGCAGCTCCACATTCCACATTTTTTCACATCTACCAACTCCTCACTAGATAAAACAGCAAGCCAAACATAGATTGAAGAACTTATACTTGCCTCAAGTCCTATGGCTCAACAACTAGGGAGTTCGGTTCGGCGATGCAGCCCGACGGCGGCGAAGACGAGCGGCGTCGACAGCGGCAGCATGCACACAAGCATGGACGGAGGGGCGGTCACCTCCCTTCCACCTCACTCCTGCTCGCTCCTCGCTCACTACTCTCTCACTCACCCGCTTGCTCGGTTATTCTCTTTCCTCCCTTAATCCCGAGCCATTTTGTTATTTGATTAGTTGACCAGCTCGGTCAGTGCATGTGGGTTGCGGTGGCAGCAGAAATCGAGGACAGCTGGGGGTGGGCGTGGCTTCCGCTCGATTGAGCTCCATGGCCTTGCTGGCTGCATCACTTCCACGCGTCCATGGTGGCTTCGTTTGTTGACTTTCCTAGTCAACTAAGGAAGTGGTGTTGGATAAATTCTCTTCAGATATTTTGAAGTTGACAAAACATTTTTCTCAGTCTAGTCTGAAGACTTGCAGACTCTACTGGCAAAGTCTGAAGATCAAAGTCTGACGCTAGCAAGACTCAAGTTTCAAAGTCTACTCTCATGGACAGTTTCCAGACCGACAAGTTAAAAACTTCTATTATGATTTTGTCCAACATAGTTTTTACTTCAACGGCTATGGAATATCTTTCGACTGGAATCAGCACTACAAGATTTTATATTCATATCCGAATTTATAGATTCTCTAAAGATTCACAACTTATTTGGAAAGTTCTACTTATGGAAACCAAGATCCTGATTGTATGGGCGATCAGGATTGATCGGCTATCAACACTTACCTTAAAAAGCTCGAGATCTCTCTAAATTGATTCTGTCCAACGGGTTGATTGGAAGAACTTCTTTGGAAGGTGCTAACGGTAATGAAGGCATGAAGAAGTATATAAGAGAGACACTCAAGTTGTTTAAAGGTGTCGAATAGAAGAATTCCAAAGTCTGAATCTCCTTAGTTATTTTGTGATCTTATTCTTCGAGCATTATATGTAATCAAAAGAGAGATCATAGTGTGGTGAGACCTTGAGGAAGTGTAGTATAGCTTCTACACTGTGGACTCAAGAGCGTGAGACTGTAAACACTCTTTTTGATTCTTAGTGAAATCCAGCCAGAAGGGCTGTCCGTGCGGGAGAGTGGACGTAGGCTTGGTCTAAGCCGAACCACTATAAATCTGGAGTCTTGATTCTCTATCCCTAATCTTTTTATCTTTCATTACTTTCATTTGCAGCGATTGTTGTTTTTAATTCATTAATCTCTCATTCGGATTAAATTGTTAAAATCGCTTTAGTCACATATTCACCCCCCTCTAGGTGCTAATTCTAGTCCTAACAAGTGGCAGCGAGGGGCATCGACAGCTGGGGAAAAGACGTGTCTTTTACATGCACGACTTGGTTGCCAACTCCTCCCCCTTGTTCGACTTCTTTCATACGGTGGTGGCATGGGTCAATTCTTTCTTTTGTTGACCAATGCACGTTCCTACGTGCATGATCTTGGATGCTCCCTTAAATTAATTGACTTATTTAGTCAATTACATGTAGATTCGTATGGTAACTTGAATGAAAGACAACCCCACACATGTCCAATTTCTTTCCTTTTATTTGCTGCCAATAGAAAATATAAATGTACATGGAGTATTTGAGATCTCCTTTTTTTTTATGCACATGCGAAAATAGGAAAAGTCCCAGTGGCCTATCCTCGGGTGTTTCTTCGTTGGCGCACTCGGATTGATAAGGTCGGGAATCATTTGGAAAGAGTCTTGGTCTCGCTTGAACATTTGAAAGTTTTTCGACAAGACTATAACTTATCTAATGAGGACCATTACTAAACGTGACATACCGGTTCGATGATAATAACAAAACGATGTCCGTTGTGGTGTCGATATCACAGTCCGATGATACTTCCGTCACTTAGTCACGGACAGTTGCATATTTGAGGGTCGTCAAAATTTCCGGATGCCACATTTCCACCCATCCAATTTAGCAGTTACCCTTGCTGAAATCCAGGAAAACATTTCTCGTTTCGATTGTCCCCAGTCGGAGGGTATACCCAAGTACTTGCCGTATCTGTGAAGTAGAGGAACTCCGAATTCCCGAGCTAAATTTTGCTGCAAATTTAGTGGACAATCTTTGTTGCAATACATACCTGATTTGTTTCTGTTAATAACATGCCCTGTAGCTAGACGATATTGGTTCAAAATATTGGACGTGTTCTGACACTTAGTGATTGTACCATCGAGAAAAAAGACTGAGTCATCAGCAAAAAATAAATGTGATATAGTCGAACAGAATCTAGTAAGTCTTATTCCTCTAAGATGGCCACTGTGAACTGCCTGGGTGATCAAAGTAGATAGAACATTGGCCACTAGCACAAAAATGTAGGGGGATAGGGGATCACCTTGACGAAGTCCTCTTGAAGGCTGTAGGTAAGGTAGTTGTTCGCCGTTGAAGCGTACACTAAGGGATGGTGTGGTAATGCATTGCATGACCCAGAGAACCCATCGATGATGAAACCCCAATTTAAGCAAATAGGCTCTTAGAAAGTCCCATTCCACTCGATCATACGCCTTATGCATATCGGTCTTGATTAATACCTTATGTTTGCGCTTCCATTTCCTTGCTTTGAACTAATGCATGACCTCCTAGACGATTAGGATATTATCATGAATTTGGCGTCCACTAACAAAAGCTGCCTATTCTTTAGCAATGAGACTTGGTAGCCACGGTTTTAATCTATTTGCAAGAACTTTTGAAATGATTTTATATGCATAGTTACATAAGCTGATCGGCTTGTACTGATCAAGTCTTTCTGGGTGACTGGTCTTAGGGATCAAGGCAATGATTGTTCGATTAATATTGCTGGGTAACACACCTAAAGTAAAAAAGTCATCCACTAACCTTAGAAGTTCTTCCTTGATAATTTCCCAGTGTGTCTGGTAGAAAAATCCGTTTAAGCCATCCGGTCCTGAAGCTTTAGAAATCCCCATTTGGAATGTTGCATTGCGCACTTCTTCAATAGTGACCGAAGCAGTTAATTGGGAATTCATATCAGAAGTGACAAGGGGAGAGCATTGAGCCAAGACAGGGCCATAGTGACGAGGCCCCTCGGAAGTATATAACCATGACAAAAATGAATTCGTCATCTCCCTTAATGTTTGAGGGTCGCGCTCCCATTCTTGATTTGCATTATGAAGCATTGTTATCCGATTTCTTTGGCATCATTGGATGGTTGAGGCATGGAAAAATTTCGTGTTCTTATCCCCCCAACTCAACCAATTGATTCTAGACCGCATAGCCCAGAATTGCTCCTCTTAGTGCCATAACTGTCGAATTTCATTTTGAATAATAGAGGCTGTCTCGGTCTCATTAGTAGTGGGAGATACATTGTTTGTCAGGTCTGCAAGCTGTTGGTGTAGCGAATTGATCATTTGATGGCCATTCTTGAATTTCGCATGACTCCATGTCTGTAAAGCCCTAGAGACAGCCTGTATTTTATGAACTAAGATAGGGTGACCATTCTGGATGGAATTCCAGGTCCTATTGATGAGCTCCTAACATTCAAGATCATGGTTCCAAAAGGCTTCATAGACAAATGGTCTGCTGCAAGATCTAGTCAGAATGCTTGTGCTTAGTAGTAGGGGACTATGATCAGATCCCACAGCCGGCAAAGCCAATACTTCAGCCTCAGGATATAAAACACGCCAATTAGATGTGCACAGAATCCTGTCTATTCTTTCTTTGATTAGCTCATCCCCTGCTCTATTATTCGACCAGGTAAACCGGCATCATTTGCTTTCCACCTCCATTAGGGAACATTCATTGATAAAAGTGCGAAAGGAAGAGATTCTAAATGAAGCAACCGGTCGCATGCCTACCTTTTCCCATGGGTAGAGTATGTTGTTGAAATCCCCTTCACAAACCCAAGGCCATGTATTTGAGAGGCTGATAAGCCGTAATTCTTGCCATAATAACTACCTCTTGTGGTATGAGTAAGGGGCATGGACGCAAGTAAGGCACATAGTTCTGTCATCATTTAATTCCCTGCATATAAGATCAAGATAATCATCTAAAGCATGAATAATATCTACTGATAAGCTGTTTTGCCATAGAAGTGCTAGACCCCTTTGAGACCTTCAAGATTGCGAGCAAAAACATTCTGGAATCGTAACCGGCGTTGCAAGCGTGTGAGAACCGGAACAAAATTCTTGGTCTCCATTAGAAAAACCAAGCCGGGCTTATCCATGGCCACTAAGGCCTTAAGAGCTTGAACTGTTAAGGGATTGCCCAGGCCCTGACAGTTCCAACATAGTAGTTTTATTTGTTTGTGAGCGGCTGTTGAGGGCTAGTCACCAACACCCATTGGGCCATTTCTTCAGACGCATACACTGGAGTGTCCAATAAAAGGTTGTCGTCTAAGTCTGAAGGGGATGAGTGACATGTGTCATAGGGTGAAAACCTTCGTTGTTTCTTTGAGGTTCTGCCTGTGCTTGTATTCCTTATAGACTTTCTTTGGATATGCTTTGTTCTATCCATGTATTGAGTGTTAACTGCCTTTAATTTTGTTGAAGCATATACCATACCAGTGGTGTGCCGACCTTCCTAAGCTGCTGCCGGCAAGTGCGTTTGCTATTGAGTCCTCACTTCTGACAACCTAGCTGGAATTTCAGGTGGAGGCAGCATAGGGAGTTGTTACTGCAAAGCAGGGGGAGTCTCATGTACCGTCTCCTCCATTTCTTGAGTCGCATCCTGTGGGTTATAAAAGGCTTTCCAGTAGGGACTATGTTCCCTGACTTCAGCGCGTAGCCACTAGCCATAGACCATCTTGTTTTTTCCTTCAAGTTGTGCTTCATCATAAGGAAAGTCCTGTCAATGGGTCGCGTAATGTCCGATTTTCCCACATGAATAACAGAAATGGGGCAATCTTTCATATCTAAAATCGAGCCACAAAGTTTTCCCTTCTATTCTAATAAGCTTGTCCGTCTTCAAAGGTTGTCCCAAGTCAATATCTATCCTTA
The DNA here is from genome assembly GCA_007663325.1 of Eucalyptus pauciflora. Taxonomy (NCBI): domain Eukaryota; kingdom Viridiplantae; phylum Streptophyta; class Magnoliopsida; order Myrtales; family Myrtaceae; genus Eucalyptus; species Eucalyptus pauciflora. The sequence continues at coordinate 1,554,384 of VMYD01000349.1, read as the reverse complement.
TTCTACAATTTCTGATCGCCGATCCTGCTGTTGTAGGAGGATCGACCTCTACCACTGAACCAATCTACTGCACTACCCGGCGTAGGAGGAGTTCAGTGCTCCATTCCAAAGGTAAGCCATATACACGAACCCAAAAAGCACAACGAGTGAAGTCATAACAATGCAATGGCGTGTTGGGTATCCATTGTTTAAAAATGACTAGGTTTCCTAAGAACAACCAAGACTCGCCATCTCCTATTCGTTGCTTCTCATTTTCCAGTTGAAACTTTGCAATATACAGGCCATCCTCCCTCTGGGATATGTCGACACGCCCTGTCCTCCATGCGCTCCGCATTGTATTTTGAAAAGCCTATAGATTCACCGAAGGATTGGAAAATATGGTCCCAACTAAGGTAAGTCGACACTCTTGCAGCCTTTCTGGGGGAGGAGCTTCCTCCCAGATTTCTATGTCCTTTTTTGTGCATAATCTACCAAGTCGTTGACACAGGCCACTAGGCGCAACGAGTCCTCTGTTTCAGTCGAAGCCATATGGACTATCCAACTACCTCAATCTAAAGAACTATTGGGAGCAGAAAGGTGCGCCAATTCCCCCTAACCTAGCCATCATCACTAGAACAAGATAGGAGCAAGAGGTATACGAAGAGGAATAAGACTTTACCGCCTAAAGTACTGAGTTGGGCTGACCCATTCGTGAACAGGGAGAATCGGGGACATGCAAGGCTGGAATCTGGCTAGGCTTGAATGGGGAGGTCGCGCCGAGGATACAGCTACTAAATGGAAGAGGAGAAATCTGCGAGGTGGGGAATCCGTCCCCTGAGATCGATGGAAGCCTTCATCGCCAGAGTAAATGGGTAGAATTCGAAAGGATAGGGTTGCGAAAAAACTGAAAAGGATGGATCAAAGGGAGGAATTGAAAGGATTTTCAAGAACGTCGAGCTACCATGGCGGTAGGAGTTTTCTCGTCACGACGAGAGCTCGTCGATGTTAGTTGCTTGCTTAACGTATTTAGATAGTCCTATGTACATGTATAATTTAATTTGGAATCAAGTAGATTACCTTTCTTTACCTCAGTGACAATGAGACTGCACGGTATGTACATCAGCTAGCATTTCACTCGCTCTGCGTATTAGAAATTATCAAGATACGTTAAATAAGCAAATGAAGAGTACTTTGTCCAGAAGAGAAGTAAACTTGGTTATAGGGATTAACTCCAATTTACACTTACAACTTTTTTACTGAGGCAAAAAGGTACATTCTCAGGAAAATGTTCTTCTGAAGAATGAACTAATGACAGCAAAGAATACAATGGTGAACTTTCGACAAACAAGTAAAAATAAAAAAATCATGACAAGTCGGCATTATTTAATGGAATCAGTGGCTTCAAACCATTCTGAATTCAATTCACTCTCCGGCAGTTTGAGCGGATTTGACCTTGGTTGCCGATCAACGGCTTGATGTTTCCCATTCTGACCATCGATTTAGCGAAATCCTTCCAGAATGCATCATAATCGTAGCTATAACTCTTCACTAGCTCAAGTGTGGATTCATCAGTTGAAAGTGCCTGATCAGAGTGAAGAAGGCCCTTCTGGGTCAACAGGTTATTGTAGTACAGTGTGTCAAAACGCGCCGGCGATGGATCTAAACTCGCAAGGTTGGTGTCGCTTCCTGTGCGCGGGCAGGAGGACCGAAGGTTCTTCGCAAAAGCGTGGTTGATGTTGCTGTCATTGTATATCCTGTTCCTGAAAACACGGCACTGTGCGAAGCCGATCGTGTGAGCACCGCTTAGTGCAACCAAGTCCTTGACCTTAAGACCTTGTCTCTTGAAGTTGTTAATTAAGGCGGGTAAGTCCATGTTTGGCGCGGGAATGTCGCTGTTTGCTGTTGTCCTGCTCGCCGTCATCGAGTCTCTTCGTCCGAGTCGTACTTTCCACGAAGGCCCCCCTAACTGAAATTGAATGAAGTATAACGCCTAGTTCAGATTGGCAATGTCTTAAGGCACAAAAAAGCCAACTAAGCTTATGATGAGTCTAAATTCAGATTTGCTAATTAATCATCATGGGACGTAGTAAAACTAGACGTACCGCAACAACAGAGTCACGAGCGGTGACAGCCAAGATGTCCGCACAAGATACCACCGGACGTCCGCATACTCTGTCAACCTCTACCTTAATTTGGTCGATCACTTCGAATCCTCTAGCTGAATTGTTATTAGGAAACGCAAGCTTTTCGCTGTCAATGGTTGGGGTTGGATCCAAAAGTATCGACCCATCACAACCCTGCATCATTCAACGCCCAAACATACATAATGTTCAGCAAATATTGTGCACTGCTAAATAGTAATCACTATTTTTTAGAACAACAAGTTAACGTGAAATTTAGCCGTATATGTCTTACATTGACGAAACAATCGTGGAAGTGCAAGCGCAGCAAGGAAGCGCCCATGCGTCTTTCTTGCTGCACCGCTGCCTCGACGACACGCTTGATGGTGGGCAAGGCTTGAGGGCAGACGTAGTCGTAGAAGTCTGGCGAGAGACCATTCTTGTAGGGGCGCGTCGAGAGAGCTGAGGCCGTGAGGGATAAGAAGAGAAGTGCTCGAAAGAGGCTGAGGCTACCTAAGGCCATGTTCGGCTGTGAATCCTTGAAATTGCTCTAAGATTATGAGCTACTACGCAGGAATTGATAGTGATTTCCAGGCTGCTTTTGTTGTGAGCTTATTGACTGCTCATTTGTGTACTTATAGGATTTTTTTGCCAGAGAGAGAGACTTAATCCTCAGCTTATGGTTGGACTTGGCCGAAGAGAGATCTTGTCATACAAGAATCCGTGTGCAAAGCTTACGTATTATGCCCATTATGACAAGAAACGAGAACATTATGCATTCTTAGCTTCGAATGAATTGAACTGGTCGTGTAAGATCGATTCTGCCGCCCATGCCTCGTGGATTATTGCTTATACGTGGTCAAACGACTACCTAAAGGGCAAATATTTATTAAAATGGAAAAGTTCTTGATTCTACTTGGTCAACCTGGAATTGAAGATGTGATTTTAGGTTTTCTTAGAGAATAATTCCAGTTATGCTAAAGAATTAATAAATTTTTTATCTGCCAAAATGATGTGGATTTTTAATAATATATAATTTTTTTCTTGGGATGGTGATAGTCCATTCTCTTGATGAGTCTTAATTTATGTTATCTTCATAGGTGAACGATACCATATGCTAAAGATTAGATAAGACGAGGACATCTTTCGAGATCTTATACATGTGGCAAAGATTATGAATTATGACGTGAATAAATCCTTCACATCCATTTTCTTTAACTCCTTGTACAGAGATTATTTTTGCCATTTCATGCATCTTCACTAAAATTTTCTTTTTAGCGATATTTCTTTTTTGACAAATATTTATCGTTGATCAACCGATTTAATGTATCTGGTATGCGCCGATGAAATTCGTGTACGGAATAAATCTGAATTAGTGTGGATTTGCATGATTGCTCAACCTTGATTGGTTCAATTTGCAGTAACGAATTCAAAAATTATCGCATGTTTTCATAAGTCTAGACCAATGGGAAGCTAGAAGCTCGCCTAATTTATTCTACAAATTGTGCCTGGTGAATAAGGGTTAAATTTTGACTCCGTCGAAGCCATAAATTCATGGACGCGACTACTCTCCTCCTTATGTACTCAACCAGAGCCGAGCCTATATCATTGAACAATTCAATGGTTTAAATAGCAATATCTATAGTTGACTTGTCAAGTCTTAATCTGTATATCTTGATAAATAAATAAAATACGTTACTTACTTTACTGTTGAGGTACACGTATGAGACCACTAGGCAAGAAAATATCATATGGGCAAATTGGTGTGATGTGAAAAGAAAATTAATTGATCTATAACTCATTGTTTAAATTTTTAACTAAAAATGAGTCTAATTGAATATGTTGACGAGCTCGGACTTGAACTTCCTTTTAGTGATATCCACTACCAAACCATTGGTATTAGAGTTATTGGGTTGAATGGGCTAGGCCCAACATGTGTGAATTGGCAACTAACCACTATCTTGAGGAAAGAACATCATATGTAAACCCCCCCCCTCCCAAAAAAAATTTAGGTGGCAAATCATGTCTCCTAACTTCTTACGAAACTTGGCTACACTAAGATAATCGACGTAAACTATGAAGAGCATATGTTGTTCCTCTAGCCAAGGTGGATATTCAAGTTGAGATATATTGGAAGCGTACAGTAGAAGTCCGGTATCTTTACTTAGAGAGATCACCAAAAGGGAACCCAAATCCGAGCTCGTCAACATGTCTAGTTGGACACACATTTACACAAAAACTTAGGCTAATAAGTTATGAGCCAATTGAGATATATTAACTACTCCACATCATATCAATTCTTCAATATGAAACTTCTCTAAGACAACTTGTTTTAATGCGCATCTTAACAATCTCCCCATTATGTGTGAGCTCAATGTTAGGCCAACTCCCTCTTGATTCAGGTATCCTTCAACATTAACTTATGGGCAAAGTTGCTACACCACAATGCCCACCTACCTAAACATTGCAACTATCGGCTTTGATACCATTTGTTGGGAGCACGCTGCAAAAGTCCAATACTTTCACCTCGGGAGATTGTCAAGAGAGAGCTCCAATCTGAGCCCATCAACACATCAAGTCGGACACACATTTACTTAAAAGCTTAAACCGATCAATTAGGATATTTTAACTGCTCTATACCACATTAGTTCTCCAATATGGGGCTTCTCTAAAAAAAAAACTCACTTATATTTGCATCATACCAAGATATTATTGGTGCAAAAGGATATTTCAATTCACAGATAGCGGGCCAAAAGTAGGAGGCTCATTCGTGAGCCAAAGATTTGTTAAGTTGCACATGTGAGGGTGTTGGGTGAAAAGAAATCTCATATGTGAAGCAATTAATATATTCTATTTGGGGTATGTTACAATGATTTAAACTTTTTAGTAAAGGTATTGATGGACATGGGGCTGAGCGGGGCCTCGCCCTTTATTTCTTCCCCATGCTCTTTCCGACCCAAGAAAAAAAAATCACTTCAATCAAACCAGAAAGCTTGTCTACTTTCTATGCACTTATCTTTTGACGTTATGCAATTCTGTTGTTTTCGTCGTCACATATGGCTGATGAACTGTGAACATTGGTAACCTAGAATTTTACGAGCAAGAGTCCTTCGAACACTTTATAAAATGGAACGGATCGATGATTGGATCAGAGTGTATTCCAGAGATGTTTGAATGAGTTGAAGGCCTTTATTATTGTTAGAGCTCTTAATGATTGGTCAGACAACAATTTCAAGAATGTTTCTTAACACAATTATTAAAGAATACGCCGGAAAGAAACGAAGAACAAACTGCCACTTCAGTTCAACCTTCGGCAATTTGAGCGAATCTGGCCCTGGTTTCCGATCAACGGCTTTATGTTTCCCATCTTGATCATCGACTTCGCAAAATCATCCCAAAAGGCCTCCGCATCATCACTGTAAGTTTTCACCAGCTCATCCGTTGACCCACCACTGTAAAGCGCCTGATCAGAGTGAAGAAGCCCCTTCTGCGCCAGCAGATTATGGAAGTACAATGCATCGAATTGAGAAGGCGAAGGATCCAAACCAGCGAGGTTACCGTCCTCTCCAGTACGCGGGCACAAAGACCGGAGGCTCCTGGCGAAACTGGTGGCGATGTTGCTGTCGTTGTATGTGCGGTTTCTGAAAATGAAACATTGAGCGAACCCGATTGTGTGAGCACCACTCAGCGCGACCAAGTCCCTAGAGTCGAGACCTTGCTTTTGGAACGTGTTGATCAGTGCAGGCAAGTCCATGTTCGGCGCGGGAATGTCGGAGTTGGCAGTTGTCCTGCTCGCTGTGGTCGAGTCCCTCCTTCCAAGTTGTACTTCCCATGAAGGCCCTCCCAGCTGAAATATTTCAGACAACCTTTTAAGTTCAAATTCAGCTTTGCTTTAGATAATCGAAAGATTATGTATGTGCATGTAATTCTACGCCTAGCGTGTTCAATTAGCGGGAGACTCTCTCTTCTATTTGTCTGCACTGTAGTTTTGCTTAAATGAAGGCATCATATGTAGCATTAAGATAAGACGTACCGCAACTACCGAGTCACGGGCTGCAACGGCCAAGATGTCGGCACATGATACAAGTGAGTATCCGCAAGCTTTGTCGACCTCCGCCTTAATTTGATCGATCACTTCGAACCCTCTAGCCGAATTGTTATTCGGGCCCGCGAACTTTTCGCTGTCAATGGTAGGGGTCGGATCCAAAAGTACTGAAGCATCGCAACCCTACATTATTACGTGGACAAAACAAGAATCAAGTTAGCAAATTTATGCCGGTTGCTAGATAACCAATGCGAATTCAAGATTATCGTGAATGTGTCGTACGTTAACGAAACAATCGTGGAAGTGCAAACGGAGTAAGGAAGCGCCCATGCGTCGCTCCTGTTGCACCGCCGCCTCGACAACGCGTTTGATGGCGGGCAAGGCTTGAGGGCAAACGTAGTCATAGAAGTATGGCGTAAGGTCTTCTTTGTAGGGCCGCGTCGAGAAAGCCGAGGTCGCGAGAGACAAGAAGAGAAGTGCTTGGACGAGGCTGAGGCTATTTAAAGCCATGTTTGGCTTTCGGAGTCAACAAGGATTGGAGCGAGACTATGAGTAATTCTGCTTCAATAGATGATGCTTTCGAGCTAGTTGTGTTGAGTTTTCGGATTACTCATTTCTGTATTTATAGGAATTGGGGAGAGAGAGAGAGAGAGACTTTATGTTTCCTCGGACTTGGCCAAAGGGGATCTTGTCATACAAGATTGCGTGTGCGAGCTCATGAGCTAATTATACCCACAAATGCAAGAAGCTGAGATCATATACTTAATTTTTCAACTTAACAAAAATTGAATCGGTCATGTAAGGTCTGATTAGTCTTAGGCATTGTACTTTTCTATTGCATCAATTTGGTCAATGCGATTGTGTTCATTTATTAGAGTGGTATGCTACCAATTGGAAGAAGGAATGCACAATCACGTTGGGTTTATAGTGTGAATGAGAGTTTCTAGATTTTATATTGCAGATTTTTCATGGGAGAGTGGTTGTGACTATTACGCTAAACCATGAACAAATGGCTCGAGTTGAAATTAAGGACACTCTAAATTTAGATCGGTTCCATGTACACACGGGTGGTGAGTTACTCCTTTTTATAACTCACATCATGAATGGTTAAAAGTTATTTAACTTCAAATTAGGCAACTCGTGCAAAACAAAGAAGCACAAATCTCATACTCCAAAGCTCAAATGAGAGCTAGGGGTGATCGGTTCCCTATCTGGTCTAGTTCCAGTTCTTATCTAATGGAACCAGTCACTTCTTCTTTTTTCCACTAGTTGATTCTATATGTTATGAAGAAATTAAAAAAAAAAAACTGGTTTTCTATTAATTTTAGTGAAGAAATAATAAATATATATGTAATTAGTTCAGTCCGATTCCCCCTTTGATTCCACTTTTAGAAATTGGGAACCAAACCGACACTCCCAGGAACTGGACCCAATTAGCCAGTTTGGTCTGGTCCAGTCGATTACTGATTCGGGCGGTCCATTTTGCACAACCCTAGTGAGAGCCACCATAGTTGGAATATTTGGCTTCTACAAGCTCACCATCAGTCATGGCTTAATGGCTTTTCCTTGCATGCTATCATTAGTTTACTAGTTTCATGGAGGTGCTTGACAATTAGACAGGAGCGCGGTCCATCAAGTCCGGATCATCAGTTTCTTCTTTTCTAGAAATAGCAAAGTTTAGGAGCATGCTGCGGAGGATGAACTGGGGGAAGATGCTCCTGGTGATGTTGAAACCGGATCTCCAATGGCCTTCGTTATTCCCTCTTATTTGCAAGGAAGGCTATAGAGGGAACCCTTTTCTTCCCTAAGGATGCCAAGGTGAGATTGGAACTTCCACATTTATTTTGTATCTTAGCCTTGATCTTTGTCCAAAGCTAGGCAAGACGATATGCGAGCTTGTTAGCATAACAGTCTTTCAACTACTGAAAGAATAACAACTTGTTATAAAAAAATAAATTCTTAAAGGAGTGAACCTCACAATAATTTATAATTATTTGTTATTTGGTTGTTTATGATCCATAATAGACTATTATTCTGATAGCATATTAAAGATTGTTACTCAATCATTTCTTAGGATCTAATACTTGAAGAGCTATATATAATTTTTTTTCTTCAGTAAAATCATGAAGGGTTGAAGAAGTTAAGTGATTTTCTTTCTCCTAGTCCACCAAGTATATTTTTGAACTTAAAAGCTCTTTCATAGGAGCTTGGCAGGTCCATATGGGCCCATCTAGAGAAACCCTATAAACCCATAACCCCTTAACTGGAGGAGGGAGTTTCGAGCTCCCTACCTCCTTACTCATTCCTATTTGGAGGTGGTGGTCATCAGAGCAAGCCCCCGGTAATTGTTTTGGTGATATAATTGTAATGGTCCATCCTCTCTTCCAATTGCCTATTGCAACCTGATTAATCATGGGTATTCTCTATAACTGCAATGTGTTTATGTGTCTATACGACATTCGCTAACTAATTACTAAGATAGGTCGAAAGCTATGCGAAGACTAAGTATACCCTTTCACAAGCAATTAATAATGTCGATGGTGTTCCTTCCTCAACAGATAGAATCTCCCGCCCGAAAAAAGAAACAAAAGGACTAGATTAACATTCGTTTTATAGATTATAAAGTGATCCCTCAGAGTCTCTCATGACTAGTTCTCTTCTCGATTGTCTCAAACTTAAGTAACGTCACACTAGAAAGCGAGAAGACTAATACTATATAACCGAAATATTCAACTACACGGTCTCCGAGGCCAAGTCCAAACAAAACCATGGCCAGACAACACAGTCAAAGCTTCTTCCACTTACAATAAATACAGATTCTCTACTGAACTGAATCTCCGCAGAACTACGAACGAACTCTTGCAATCAGCAACTCTCTTTGCCACTTCATATCCACTGCCATCAATCAAAACATAGAGCCAAATATGGCTCCAGTTAGATTCAATCGTGTCCATGCATTTCTCTTGTTAACTCTTGTGACCACAGCTTTCGCCATTACGCCCCGTGCCAAGCTCACACCTGCTTTACGACTCGCTTTGTCCTCGAGCTTTGCCAGCCATCAAACGGGTGGTCGAGGCTGCTATCCGGGAAGAGCCACGCATGGGTGCTTCTTTACTCCGTCTGCACTTTCACGACTGCTTTGTCAATGTCCTAAGATGTCTATGCTTACTTTGTGCACACCTTTTTATTTGCTTTCATTATGTGCATGCTTAATGAGTTCCGGGATAATTGATGATGCAGGGATGCGACGCTTCAATTCTTTTGGACTCTACGCCCTCCTTTGCTTGCGAGAAGTTTGCCATTCCTAATAACAATTCAGTTAGAGGATTCAAAGTAATCGACCGGATCAAGGCAGCAGTTGATGAAGCTTGTGGATGTAGAGATTTGATGAACAGAACAGAAAACAGAAAAGAAAGAGAGAGAGATGATGCAAAGGCTGAAGTGAATCGATATTCAATGAAAGCTTGCTTTTTACATCAGAACAACTCGATGACTATAATCTCTTTGCTCATCAGTTTTTATATTGAGCAAGAGTATAACAACCAAAATGAACAGACTAACTGACTAACCGAAAAGAAAACAGTAAGTTTTACTTTACAAACTTAAAACTGAATATTGATTCCTCAATGCCAACATGCTGCACGTGCTATAAACTCTATAGTTGCTTTCTTCATTTTCGTTAGTTTCTTTCCTTCCTCTGTTCTCGATACTTTCTTTCTCTTCTCTGTGATTGACAGCACTTACTGGTTTTCCTCTGTTCTCGAGATCTTCTTTCCTTCCTCTGTTCTCAAGGTCTTCTTTTCTTTCTCTGTTCTTGACATTACTAGTGTTGCTTTGTATAGTTCTCTTAACATCCCCCCTCAAATTGGGAAGGGGTAAAAAGCCCATGCCCAATTTGATCCGAAGAGTAGAATGTGTGAGTCGTGATAAAGCTTTAGTAAAAATGTCAGCAAGTTGACATATGCTTGAAACATACTTAACTCGAAGAGACCCAGAAGAAACTTTTTCACGAACAAAGTGAAAATCAACTTCAATATGTTTTGTGCGAGCATGAAGAATAGGATTTGCTGTAAGTGCAATAGCAGACTGGTTATCACAAAAGAGGAGAGTTGGAGAGTGTAAAGATTGTCCAATATCACGGAGAACAAAACTAATCCAAGTGAGATCAGCTGTAGCAGAAGCAAGAGCTCTGTACTCTGCTTCAGTGGAGGAGTGAGAGACAGTAGGTTGTTTCTTGGCTGCCCATGAAATGAGATTCGAGCCAAGATAAGTACAGAAACCAGTTGTTGAACGTCTGGTCTGAACATAGCCAGCCCAGTCTGCATCAGAGAAGCCATATAATTTCATAGAACTGTGTGAACGAATGAAGATACCCAGATGAATTGTGCCTTTGACATATCGAAGTACCCTTTTCAACTTATGAAAATCGCCTATAGTAGGCTGCTGCATCTTCTGGCATAACAAATTTGTGGCAAAAGCAAGGTCAGGACGAGTAATGGTTAGGTATTGCAAGCCACCAACTAAACTTCGATATTCAACTGGATTGGAGAGAAGAGTTTCATCTGATGTCAAAATGACTGGTCGCAGAGATAGAGGAGTTGAGATGGGTTTGCAATCAGTCATGTGTGCTCGTGTGAGTAAATCAAGAGCATATTTGGTTTGACATAAAAATAGCTCAGTAGAGGTTCGCTTGGCTTCAATTCCTAGGAAATAATGAAGATAGCCAAGGTCTTTCATATGAAATTGAAGACTAAGAGAGTGAATCAAAGTATGAAGCAACTTATCTGAGCTGCCAGTCAAGATAATATCGTCAACATACAGCAGCAGAAGAACTGTCTCTTGTCCATCTTGTAGTATAAACAGGGAGGGATCTGAGGTACTACAAAAGAAGCCAACTTCAAGTAGGAAATTACTGAATTTGTCAAAGCAAGCACGCGGTGCTTGACGAAGACCATAAAGGGATTTCTTAAGAAGACAGACATATTGAGATTTGTGTGGATGTACAAAGCCAGGAGGCTGCTCCATGTGTACTGTTTCATTCAAGTTACCATGAAGGAATGCATTTTTAACATCAAGTTGATGAATTGACCAGTTTTGTACCATTGCCACAGAGAGCACAATACGAATGGTGGCATGCTTAACAACAGGGCTAAATGTTTCTGTAAAGTCCACTCCTTCCTGATGAAAACCCTTGGCTACTAACCGAGCCTTCAAGCGATCAAGACTGCCATCTGGTGCAAGTTTTGTCTTAAATACCCACTTGCAGCCTATAACATTCATTTGACTGGTGCGAGGAACTAAAACCCAAGTTTGATTTTCATCTAATGCATCCATTTCATCAGTCATAGCTTTATACCAACCTTGATCTGCTAGAGCAGACTTAAGTGATCGTGGCTCAGAAGGTACCTAATATTCAGCCAGACAGGCATATCGAGGATTGACCTTTATAATTCCAGATTTAGATCTGGTTTGCATAGGATGAGTAGATTGTATCCCTGGTGAGATATGTGGAGAAGAAGAAGAATTTTGAGTAGTAGCTAGATCACCTGGTGAAGAAATAGGAATACCTGACTCTGCAGAATTGGTAGGAGACAGATGTATCAAAGGTGAGGTTGAGATTGAACTCGAAATCCCAGCAGATGGCATGTGTATTGAAGATGAATTTGAGGATGAAGATGAAGTCGAAGATGATTCTGAAGTAGAAGGGTCTTGTAAATGAGCTGTAGTGATGATACTGTTGTCTTGTACATGGCTTGTATGTTTAGGTGATGTGGATTGTATGCATTCTTCATTTGGAGAATCAAAGAATTGAACTTCTTTTGTCCACAGCTAGTATAGTTTTGTATAATGAGGATAGTCTGTCGTCAATTTCTGAGTAAAAGGGAAGAAGCTTTCATCAAAGATAACATGACGACTTATATATACATGACCAGTGGTAGGAATGAGGCATCGATATCCCTTATGTCGATCACTGTAACCCAGAAATACACAAGTAAGAGACCTAGGATCAAACTTGTTTTGTGCATAGGGTCTGAGGCATGGATAGCATGCACAGCCAAAGATACGAAGATAATCATAACTTGGTTGTTGCTGATATATCACATTGTAGGGCGATTGCATTTGTAGCTTTGGAGTAGGAAGAAGATTAACAATGTGATTAGCTGTTATGAATGCATCAACCCAAAACTTCAAGGGCAATTTCGCATGATAAAGCATGGCCAATCCAAACTCAACAATGTGTCTATGTTTCCTTTCAGGTATGACATTCTGTGCTGGTGTGTAAGGACAGGACACACGCTGTTGAATCCCACAGTTCTGTAAATGAGACTTGAATTTGTGACTGATGAACTCTCCTCCACCATCACATTGGAAGATCTTGATTTTACAATCAAACTGATTTTCTACTAACCTCTGGAACATGAGAAAGATATTATAGAAATCTGAATTCAGTTTCAATGGATAGATCCAGCTAAATCGAGAGAAGTTGTCCACAAAAATCACATAATACTTGAAGTTCTGACATGAGTTAACTGGAGAAGGTCCCCAGATGTCACAATGAATCTGTTCTATAGGTCTAGAAGCTACAGAATCTGATAAAGGAAAGGGTAAAGCAGTGCTCTTAGCTATTTGACAACTCCTACATATAGAGTGTAGCTTTGTATTGCAGTGAATAAACTGCTGAGTCTCCATATACTTCAAAATTTTCAGGTTCGTGTGAGCTAATCGTTGATGCCACACATCTTCTCCAACTGTCCTGTGTTTTTGAGTGAAAAAGACCTCTGTAACATGAGGGTCTACTCGATAAAGTCCTTTATCCTTCTTTCCGAGCATCTTGGTTGTGTTGGAAAGGTGGTCCTTTATGTATACACCAGTTTTGTCAAAGACAAATGAACATGGATAATCATTTGTTAGTTTTGAAACTGACAGAAGATTTTTCTTAATTTCTAGAACAATTAACACATCATTCAAAGGTAAAGAATCCACTGCAGTATGTAGCAATGCATTACCAGTATATGTAATAGGTAAGCATAAGCCATTACCAATCATAACTGTATCATTACCAATGTGTTTAGAGAAATTTTGAAGAATACCAGTATTAGCAGTGATGTGAGCAGTCGCGCCAGTGTCTGGATACCACTCATTGCCATTTGATTCTTCAAGATGCATAGCTGCTAGTGCTGTTGGTATTTCCTCAGCTTGATAAGAGTTGTCAAATCTATACAAACAGTGAAGTGCATCATGTCCAGGACGTTTGCAGATCTGACACTCTAAACGAGTGTTATCTGTTGTTTTATCTACTTGCAGATCTTTATGAAGAGTTAGATTTGATGAGTTAGATGGATATGACTTGGTATCTAGATTCATTTGTGAAGAGCAAGCATATGGTCTAAAGCCTTGACCAGAACCAATATCAGGGAAAGTATTGAATTGCTTGAACTGCTGTCCTCCCTGATCATGATTTGAACTATTTAGTCTGTAGCTCATATTTCTACCAGAATATCCATAGTTGCGATATCGATTGTTGAAGGGACGACCTCTTCCATAGCTTCTTACTCCACGATTGTATCCTCTTGGTCCTTCAAAACTAACATTCTGTTGTGCAGGTTTTCTGTCAAGGTCTTCCCTCTGTAGAACTTCAGTTTTCCTTTGACCATAGTAGGCTAGATTAGAACTGAATTGATTTGAAGAATAGTTCTGTAATCTTGCTTCGAATCTTTCTAAATGTGATATCACCTCATCATACTCTGGTTGTGGTTTCAAGCAATATATTGTGGTTTTGAAACTCTCATATTCAGATCCTAAGCCCTCCAAAACTCCGAACAACTTTGTTATCTCATCTACAGGTTTTCCTATAGCCTTGAGTTGATCACAGATTGACTTATATTCTCTGAGATATATAGCCAAAGCTCGATCACGTTTTTGACATGCTTGTAGTTTTCCTCTCAACTCAAATTCTCTAGCCAAAGATTTTTGCATGAATCGATTGAGTAAGGTTTGCCATACCTCATATGCAGTATCCAACCCAATTATCAGACTAAGTATGTTTTTTGAAACAGCACCACTAATCCAGGAAGATACAAGTTGATCTGTCTTGATCCAATCTTTGTAATCAGGGTTTATAACTTCAGTATCCTGATCCTCTCCTTCAACTTGCACAGATTTGGCAGGTGGTGGACTTTCTCCACTCACGAAACCAAAAAGATCTTGACTTCTCAGAAATCTATGAAACTGAGCTTGCCAAAGAAGAAAATTATCTTCGGCTAATTTGATGGTAACAAAGTTAGAGATATTAACATGAATCGGGAATGGATACTTCTGCATTCTTACTGCCATTTTCACACTTTCAGATACTCTATTATTGAAAGAGTCTCCTACTGATTTTGCAGTACAAGAGTCGTGAATCTATTACTGATGATGATGAAAAACTTGATTGAAGAACAACTCACAGTTCTTGTTCAGTGATGTAAAAGATTCACAGATTCCCAATTAAAGAACACATACCACTATTAACAGCAGAAGAAAGCGATCGACGAGCCTTGAATGTGACTTCAATCTGTTGCAGATTCATCATCTCTTCATAGAGAATGAAGTTGATTTGTACTTTCAGGAAAGCTGCTCTGATACCATGTAGAGATTTGATGAACAGAACAGAAAACAGAAAAGAAAGAGAGAGAGAGATGATGCAAAGGCTGAAGTGAATCGATATTCAATGAAAGCTTGCTTTTTACATCAGAACAACTCGATGACTATAATCTCTTTGCTCATCAGTTTTTATATTGAGCAAGAGTATAACAACCAAAATGAACAGACTAACTGACTAACCGAAAAGAAAACAGTAAGTTTTACTTTACAAACTTAAAACTGAATATTGATTCCTCAATGCCAACATGCTGCACTTGCTATAAACTCTATAGTTGCTTTCTTCATTTTCGTTAGTTTATTTCCTTCCTCTGTTCTCGATACTTTCTTTCTCTTCTCTGTGATTGACAGCACTTACTGGTTTTCCTCTGTTCTCGAGATCTTCTTTCCTTCCTCTGTTCTCAAGGTCTTCTTTTCTTTCTTTGTTCTTGACATTACTAGTGTTGCTTTGTATAGTTCTCTTAACAGTGGAGGCCCTGTGGTCTCTTGTGCAGACATCTTGGCCGTCGCTGCCCGAGACTCTGTCATAGCGGTACGTATTAATTACTTGCATTATCGTCCAATTTCTAAAGGATGGCCTAAATACTACAAATGAACAAGAGACATCAAATATGTTGGAATAATTTGTTAATATTCCAATGCAGCTAGGAGGACCATGGTGGAAGGTTCGGCTCAGAAGAAGAGACTCAACCGCAGCAAGCAAGGACGAGGCTCAAGCATCTCTTCCTTCGCCTTTTAGCAATATCTCTAACATAACCAAGTCCTCCATAAATCAAAGCCTCGACATTAATGACTTGGTCGTCCTGTCCGGTGCACACACACTGGGATACACACTGTGCACAGTATTCAGGGGAAGGATCTACAGTGACACAAACATTGACCCGACCTTCGCACACAGCCTTTGGTCATTTTGCGCGCCCCTTCCAAGCAACGAATCCGACTAGGCTCGCTGCTTTAGATCAAACTCCTGTTGTCTTTGATACTTCATACTACAAAAACTTGGACACAATGACACTTGGAGTGTCAAAACTTTGCATGAAAGAACGTGCCAAAAGTTAGGAAAGTGACACTTAAGTGCCAAAATCATAATAAAATGAATCAGTTAAATGCCAACGCCGAGAAAATCCATCTAAAACACTGATGTGGCGATTTTCCAACGAGCCTAGTGCAAAACGTCGTCGTTTTGCACGCTGATGTGGCTAGACAATGCCAAAACAACGTTATTTTGTTGATGACGTGGTAAATAATTAATATAAAAATTAACTAAATTAAATTTAAAACCAAATTATGAAAAAAAAAAAAAAAGGGAGGAGGAAGATGAATAGCAAGCGGCAGCTTAGGGGCCCTTTTTATTAATTTAGTTTTAAATTTAATTTAATTAATTTTATATAAAAATTAGAATTGTTCCAAAACAACGTTGTTTTGTGTTTATTTGCTGAATCAGCTTTCTAGCGAGCCACGTAAGTAAGAAAAATTAATAAAAAATTGTCACATAAGATTTCCGATGGGATTCGCTGTATGTAATACTCAAGTGTCTCACTTTTAAAAGTAAGTAGCACTTAAGTATCACTTTCCTAACTTTTGACATTTAAATGTCCCATTGTGCCAAGTTTTGGCGCTCGAGGTGTCATTTTGCCTAAAAACTTGTTTCAGCGAAAAGGGCTTCTCCATTCCGATCAGGCGCTTCTCAACAAATCCCCTAGCTGCCAAGCTGGTCAAGTCTTACAGCGAAGACCGCGAGAGGTTTCAGAGAGATTTCACGAAATCCATGGTTAAGATGGGAAATATAAAGCCCTTGACTGGTGAACGTGGCCAAGTTAGATGCGACTGTAGACGAGCGAACTAATGAAGGAGGGTTCAATTGAATCTGTAGATGATATTCTTTTTATTTTTGCTGGGTTACTCTTTCTATTAATGGGGGAGTTGTTGCTCAATCTATGTCATGTTCTCAGTTGTTTATGATTTATCTTCCTTTCTAACCGAAGTAAACGATGGCTTATTGAATAAAATATGCGAGCAAATCCTGTCTCCTAATGACTATTCAAGCGACTCTTGCTTTGGCTTCCTAGAAGGCAATTATGTTTAGATGATGAACATAACTGATGTGAAGGAGCATCTAATTTTCTGGGCACATAATTCCCAAATATGACTTGATGGAGTCGAGCTAATTAATGAGATACATATAATGTTCGAGTGAACAAAAGCGCTTAAGAATTGACGTAGTCGATTTGATACAAACATGTGACGAGTATACTTTTATATTTTCAAGAACATTAAGGGTGCGTCCAAATGACTTGTATTTCCTAATCTTTTGCCAATTCTTTTCTTTTAGCATTCATATTCGGTGTTTAATTAAACATCAAATATATGGACCATACAGAAAATACAAATGCAGATATGTAAAGTCATTCAGAATATTCAATGATCTTTTAAAACTCATTAAAATTTTCTTCAAATGGTATCAATTACTTTATCGAGATAAAACAAAAAACAAAACAAAAAACATTACTTCAACTAGTATTTTCAGACACTTGTTGATTACCCCAAATACGATTATAAGATACTATTGAATTAAAATACAATCATACTTTGACCCAAAAAAAGAAGAAGAAGCACTACCCTAGCCAGGAAAGAAGTACTAAGGACAATCCTACTTTTGGTGGTACGATGGATTATCTTCGTACATTTAGAATTAAACTGAAAGGAATGACGCTGGAATTGGGCGTGCATTTTAAAACCTTGTGCCCGAGAATGGCCCGTAAATTGCACAGTCAAGGACAATCCTTCACCTTTGTATTGTTCTTTGTTTAATCATGTGCATCCTCTAAATTACTTTGTGTTTATGTGTAAATACGACATTCGGCAACTAATTACCTAAAATAGTTGAAAACTGTGTAAAAGATTAAAAACACCTTTTCACAAGAAATTAATAACGTCGATTGTCGATGATGTGTCTTCCTCGACAGATAAAATGAAATAAAATAAAATGAAGGCAAGAACAATATAAAAAATTGTTTTACAGAATATAAGCTCTCTTGACTAGTTCTCTTGTCCACTGTTTCAAACTGAGCAACGTCACCCCGGAAGGTGACAAGGCTTTACGGTATTATATGAATCATGGCCAGACAACACGGTATCTTCTGGGGCCAAGTCCTCCAACCCAGTCAAATAATAGAGAATTATTTGACACGAAAAAATTAATTTTGGAGTCTCGTAAATAAGTTCTATTCCTAAGAAAAAAACACAAACAGTCTAATTTTGGATATTCGGCCTAAATAAATTAGAACGGAAGAGATTATTATTCCCCAGAAATAAGAATCCCATTGCCCTTGGTCATTTCCTTTTTATTTTAGCAACCCAAAAAGTATTATATAATTCCATGCCATTTAGCGTGTGTTTGTTTCGTAAAAAATGAAACATTTGAAAAACATTTTCAAAAAAAAATGATTGCTTGAATTACTTTAAAAAATGAATGAACAAAGAATAATTTCAACACCCACAAAATTATTCAGACATGAATTGTTGTCTAAAATAAAAATATTTTTTATTAGCTATTATTTCAAGTCATACATGCAATTATTCATAGAAAAGTATTTTTCAAATTATTTATTTTTTACGAAACAAATAGAGCATTATAGTACATCCCTTTTGCTTTTTTGTCTTTTTTTTCCTTGGGTGACAGCCATTTTGCTCGACTTATTAAGGACATTTAATTTATATAGTTACTTCTTTTTCTTTTTCTTTTTCTTTTTCTTTTTCTTTTTCTTTTTCTTTTTCTTTTTCTTTTTCTTTTTCTTTTTCTTTTTACAATCCTACTTACAAGTATAATTTGATTTAGAATTGCATTAAGATAATTACTTTTTTATCTGAGTAATTATCATACTACATTTTTCATGGAAGATAATGTTAATTAATAAGAACAAAATCAAACTTTCTCTAACTTACGTAAAATTGAGCTTGCCAAGATGAACTACGTGAACTCACATGATTATATAGTAATTGGTTGGAGCATAAGGAGATTTCTGGCTTCAAATCTAGCAATTATTAGTTCAAATACCACAAATTACGTGCAAACTACTTTAGTCCGAGATAACATGCACGAGCCAAAGGTTTAAACGTACCTGGCTCAAAGGACTTAGTTCATGGGCCTGCGCGCATGACAACCATTCTGTTCCAGAAATAGTTTCTGGAACAGAAATATATTTTTCTATTTTTATTTCTAGAAGAGTTTCTAAACAAAAATAACTATATGATAACGACACAAAATTTATATTCTAAAAATAGAAATTTGTTTGATAACGACACAAAATTTTCTCCTTTCGGATGGCGGCGGCAGCGACGACGACCTTTAATATAAAAAATAAAAATAAAAATGATTTATTAACATAAAAAAATAAAGAATAAAAATAGAATAAAATAAAATAAATCATAAAAAAATATCATTTTATTTTAAAATTAAAATATCCTTAAAAATAAATTTATTTTATTTATTCTATTTTATTTTATTTTACGAATAAATTTATTTTAAAATGAATAAAAATTTAAAATAAAAATAAAAATATTTGGCAAAACACTCAAGACAAATAAAAATAATTTATTTTTATTTATCATAAATAAAATATTTTAAATAAATTTAATATTAAAAATAAAATAATTTATTAATTTTTCATAAATTTATTTTTAATTTATTTTTGATAAATTTATTTTTAATTTATTTTTAATTTATTTTTAATAAATTTATTTTTATTTTTAACAAAATGATATTTAACTAAATTTATTTTTAATAAATAAATTGATTTCGATTAAATTTATTTAATTTATTTATTTATCAAAAATAAAAATAATTAATGATATTTTTATAATAATTTTTTTATTTTTAAAATGATATTTATTTATTTTTAAAAATAAAAAATTATTTATTTTATTTTTAAAAATATTTTATTTTTAAGGATTTTTTTAATTTATTCGTAAAATAAATATTTATTCGTAAACATAAAAATAAATATCATTTTATTTATTCGAATAAATATCATTTTATTTATTCGAATAAATTTCATTTTATTTATTCGAATAAATTTCATTTTAAAATGATGTTTATAAATATAATTTATTTGGCGACTAGCGGCGGCGGCGACGATGGGGTCAGTGGCAACGGATGAAGGATCAATTGACGAACGATAAGAAAAATTTTTATTTCTCATTTCTGTTCTAGATTTCTACTTCTAATATCTATTCCAAAACTATTTCTGGAATATAAATCTATTCTAGAAATAGAAAAACGAAATAAGTTTATCAAACGGATTTCTATTCTAGAAACAGGTCTGGAATAGAAAAATTGTTTCTGGAACGGAAATTCTGGTTTGTCATGCACCTCGGCCGCACTTCTACGACTACGCTTGTCCTCAAGCTTTGCCTGCCATCAAACGCGTCGTGGAGGCAACAGTGCAGCAGGAGCGACGCATGGGCGCTTCCTTACTGCGTTTGCACTTCCACGATTGCTTTGTTAATGTACGACATGTCCACAATACTCTTAAGTTCGCACTGGTTATTTAGCGGCGCTCTCACATGTCATAATTTGATTTGTTTCCATATATGCAATAATGTAGGGTTGCGATGCTTCAATACTTTTGGATCCATCCCCTACCATTGACAGCGAAAAGCTTGCATTTCCGAATAACAATTCAGCTAGAGGTTTTGAAGTGATCGACCAAATTAAAGCAGAGGTGGACAAAGCTTGTGGATACTCACTCGTATCTTGCGCAGACATCTTGGCCATCGCAGCTCGTGACTCTGTTGTTGCGGTACATCTAATCTTAATCTCACATATATTGTGGGTCATTTTACCAAGCGTAGACAAGTAAAAGAGAGTCTTCAGCTAATTGAACACACTGTATAGCCGCAGATACCCATGCATAACATTGCACATATATGAGCAAAGTTCAATGTGAATATAAAAGGTTGACGTTCATATTTCAGCTTGGAGGGCCTTCATGGGAAGTACAACTTGGAAGGAGGGACTCGACCACGGCGAGTAGGACAACGGCCAAACTCTATAAAGGAAATTGAACCATTCTTCATTTCAAAGAAGGCAGAATGTATGAAGTATATGAGAAAAATAGGGTATGGAGTAGATGAATAGATCTTCTCTTCAATTTTTCCCCATATGTGTCATTGTCGAGAAGTGTTCAATGGAGTCATGTTTGCATGATGCTAATTCGAACGGGTTCAAAGTGTTGTATTTTGGGAAGCATAATTCATGAAGCTACTTAACATCATTTGTAGGAATTAATTGCCTAAAGAGATTCGGTTAACCAAACTCACCTCCTATTTAATTTTGTTACAATTTTATAGCCATTTTGCTAGTCCATATTTGGTTTACATTGATGGACTTGTTAAGAAAATGCATTCAATATGTTTACTCATTGACTTTGTTATTATTGGAGTTGTTATCCCTTTTTCAAAATTATTAATTTTCTAGTTACAACAAATAGTGTTACATATCTTTCCTCCAATACACTATATCCAACATACGTCACTGCTTGTCACAAAGCCATGGGCCGATGATAGTTCGTGTCATGTCATATGGACAGTTGATGATAAACCTGCAAGAAAATATTAATAAGTGGTTTGGACTGTCCCTAACGAGCCTTACTTTGATCAAAATTGTTTAAAACATAGCATGAATCATTCAGGATCCTATCACAGTTCTTATGTGTAATACTATTGTTTCCCGATAATGAGTGTATCCCGGGATTAGGGAAAGGGGGTGTCAAGGTTACCTGAAGTGAAGTGTGCCTACCAAAAAAGGAAGGAAGCCTTGGCATTCAGAGGCTTAGGTAATGCAACAAAGCTACTATGTTGAAGCATATCTGGCTCATATTTTCAAACAAGAATGCCTTGTGGTGCAAGTGGATCCATTTCACATTCTTAAAATCAATTAATTTTTGGGTTGATAAGGTAGTGTTTGTTTGTGTTCTTTTTTTTTTTGTTTGTTTATGAACACAATTTGTGTTTTTTTTGTTCCGGGGAACAAAAAAATAACAGAAACGCGTTTGTTTGCGTTTTTGTTCCAAATCTATTATTTTGTTCCCAGGAACAAATTTGGAACAAAAATAAGAAAGAAAAAAAAAACTTGTTTCTTGTTTCTGGAACAATTCCAAGAGACATTTCTCTCTCCTATTTTTCTTTTCTTTTCTTTCTTTTCTTCTTCTTTTTTCTTTGGTCGATTGCCGGAGCGTCGCCAAATCTAGGCGAGCTCTGGGCGAGGCTCGGCCTCGCCTTGGCTAGGCGAGCCTCGTCGTGGCTGGGCGAGGCCGCCGGCCCTCGTCGGCCGGTCGCCGACCATAGCCGAGGCCGCCGACCAGCCAAAAGGAAAAAATAAAAAGGAAAAATAAAATAAAAATAAAAATATTAAAAAACTAAAAGAAACAAAAAAATAATAATATAAGTTTACCAAACGTGTTTCTGTTTTTTTTCTATTCTAGGAACAAATTTACCAAACGCATTTTTCTATTCAAAAATTGTTCCCTGGAACAAAAATAGTTTTTTCTATTTATGTTCTCTGGAACAATTTTTGAACAGAAACGTTACCAAAAGCACCCTAAGAAACCCACCTACTATTCTTGGGCTTGGAAAAAAATCTTATCCCTCAAAAGCGAGGTCCGCAATGCCTTCTATTGGAGGATTGGAGACAGCCTCTCTACCTCCTTATGGTTTGACAACTGGCACCCTAGGAGCCCTTTAAACTTAATTTTTTCGGACTCATTCATATACATTTCAGGGCTTTCTAGGCAGGCAATAGTGACTGATCTCTTCTCTGATGCTGCACAACCTCTCAAGTTGGTGCTTGAGTCTTGGGATCATCCCCTTCCGAGTCTCTCTCAGAATTCGGATTGTTTTGGCTAGAGGGAGAATTCGTCAGGACGCTTCACTATTGCGACGGCTTGGGAGACCTTCAGGCGGAAGATGACTCAGGTTTTTTAGCATACGTTCATCTGAAACAACAAAATTACACCACGGTATCAAGTAAACCTTTGGCTTATAGCTAAGCGCAGGCTACCCATCCAAACACTTTTATTGTCACATGGTAGAATAGATAGTAGTGCTTGTGCCTTCTGCAATGATATACTGAACTCTATTGACCATCTGTCTTTTGGGTGTTGTGTCACAGCCGAGGTTGCCTTCTTTTGGGCGACCAAATGCAATCTACCTTGGCGTAACATGGCGTGGGAGGATAATCTCCGTTGGGCCATCACCATGCTTATGAGAAAGGAGTTTTATAAGTGCATAAGCCGCTTCTCCTTCGGAGCGCTGTGTCATATTATTTGGAATAACGGGAACAGCATTCTCTTCAGAGAATAAGCTCTTTATGTCCCGACTATGAAGAATTATCCTTTTAAAGTGGTTAGAGATAAGGCGATCACTGTTAGGAATGTTGAAGATAACATCGGGAATAGAAGGTTGCAGCGGAGCTAGGGCATTGACCCAGTCATCTTTTCTGGGGAGTGTTAATTCCCTTCCTTTCAGCCGGTGCGTCTTGTTTAAGGCAGTTGATGCAACGATTCTTACTGAATCCTGAGGATAGTTCCTTCCCTACCTAAGAGTATTTTATATCTGTTTGCCAGTTGTTCATGCCATGCTCTTCCTTTCTAATTGTTAGTGGGTTGCCACAGCTGTGGCTTTTGTCCGACATACCTCCACTCATTATGATCCGTTATTTTGAGTGTGGGTTTTGATGCCGTGTGCTTTTTGTTCAATCGATCTTTTTCAATATATTAATTACCTTTCACCAAAAAAAAAAAAAGATAAATGGTTCTCAATAGCATCTAAGGGAAAAGTAGTTGCTTCATGGTTGAGATTGCCCTATCGTTTGCTTGTAGACTTGCATATATTCTTCTTACGCTGCATCAGTTTGCATATGTTCGGTATGTACATCAGCTAGCATTTCACTCGCTCTGCGTATTAGACATTATTAAGATACGTTAAATAAGCAAATGAAGAGTACTTTGTCCAGAAGAGAAGTAAACTTGGTTCTAGAGATAAACTCCAATTTACACTTACAACTTTTTTACTGAGGCAAAAAGGTACATTCTCAGGAAAATGTTCTTCTGAAGAATGAACTAATGACAGCAAAGAATACAATGGTGAACTTTCGACAAACAAGTAAAAATAAAAAAAATCATGACAAGTCGGCATTATTTAATGGAATCAGTGGCTTCAAACCATTCTGAATTCAATTCACTCTCCGGCAGTTTGAGCGGATTTGACCTTGGTTGCCGATCAACGGCTTGATGTTTCCCATTCTGACCATCGATTTAGCGAAATCCTTCCAGAATGCATCATAATCGTAGCTATAACTCTTCACTAGCTCAAGTGTGGATTCATCAGTTGAAAGTGCCTGATCAGAGTGAAGAAGGCCCTTCTGGGTCAACAGGTTATTGTAGTACAGTGTGTCAAAACGAGCCGGCGATGGATCTAAACTCGCAAGGTTGGTGTCGCTTCCTGTGCGCGGGCAGGAGGACCGAAGGTTCTTCGCAAAAGCGTGGTTGATGTTGCTGTCATTGTATATCCTGTTCCTGAAAACACGGCACTGTGCGAAGCCGATCGTGTGAGCACCGCTTAGCGCAACCAAGTCCTTGACCTTAAGACCTTGTCTCTTGAAATTGTTAATTAAGGCGGGTAAGTCCATGTTTGGCGCGGGAATGTCGCTGTTTGCTGTTGTCCTGCTCGCCGTCATCGAGTCTCTTCGTCCGAGTCGTACTTTCCACGAAGGCCCCCCTAACTGAAATTGAATGAAGTATAACGCCTAGTTCAGATTGGCAATGTCTTAAGGCACAAAAAAGCCAACTAAGCTTATGATGAGTCTAAATTCAGATTTGCTAATTAATCATCATGGGACGTAGTAAAACTAGACGTACCGCAACAACAGAGTCACGAGCGGTGACAGCCAAGATGTCCGCACAAGATACCACCGGACGTCCGCATACTCTGTCAACCTCTGCCTTAATTTGGTCGATCACTTCGAATCCTCTAGCTGAATTGTTATTAGGAAACGCAAGCTTTTCGCTGTCAATGGTTGGGGTTGGATCCAAAAGTATCGACCCATCACAACCCTGCATCATTCAACGCCCAAACATACATAATGTTCAGCAAATATTGTGCACTGCTAAATAGTAATCACTACTTTTGAGAACAAGTTAACGTGAAATTTAGCCGTATATGTCTTACATTGACGAAACAATCGTGGAAGTGCAAGCGCAGCAAGGAAGCGCCCATGCGTCTTTCTTGCTGCACCGCTGCCTCGACGACACGCTTGATGGTGGGCAAGGCTTGAGGGCAGACATAGTCGTAGAAGTCTGGCGAGAGACCATTCTTGTAGGGGCGCGTCGAGAGAGCTGAGGCCGTGAGGGACAAGAAGAGAAGTGCTCGGAAGAGGCTGAGGCTACCTAAGGCCATGTTCGGCTGTGAATCCTTGAAATTGCTCTAAGATTATGAGCTACTAAGCAGGAATTGATGGTGATTTCCAGGCTGCTTTTGTTGTGAGCTTATTGACTGCTCATTTGTGTACTTATAGGATTTTTTTTGGGGGTGGGGGGTTGCCTACCAGAGAGAGAGACTTAATCCTCAGCTTATGGTTGGACTTGGCCGAAGAGAGATCTTGTCATACAAGAATCCGTGTGCAAAGCTTACGTATTATGCCCATTATGACAAGAAACGAGAACATTATGCATTCTTAGCTTCGAATGAATTGAACTGGTCGTGTAAGATCGATTCTGCCGCCCATGCCTCGTGGATTATTGCTTATACGTGGTCAAACGACTACCTAAAGGGTAAATATTTATTAAAATGGAAAAGTTCTTGATTCTACTTGGGCAACCCTGGACTTGAAGATGTTATTTAGGTTTTCTAGAGAATAATTCCAGTTATGCTAAAGAGTTCATAAATTTTCTATCTGCCAAAATGATGTGGATTGTTAATAATATATAATCTTTTTCTTGGGATGTTGATGGTCCATTCTCTTGATGAGTCTTAATTTATGTTATCTGCATAGGTGAATGATACCATATGCTAAAGATCAAATAAGACGAGGACATCTTTCGAGATCTTATACATGTGGCAAAGATTATGAATTATGACGGGAATAAATCCTTCACATCCATTTTCTTTAAGTCCATGTACATAGATTATTTTTGCCATTTCATGCATCTTCACTAAAATTTTCTTTTTAACGATATTTCTTTTTTGATAAATATTTATCGGTTGATAAACTGATTTAATGTATCTGGTATGCGCTAATGAAATTCGTGTAAGGAATAAATCTGAATTAGTGTGGATTTGCATGATTGCTCCACCTTGATTGGTTCAATTTGCAGTAATGAATTAAAAAATTATCGCATGTTTTCATAAGTCTAGACCAATGGGAAGCTAGAAGCTCGCCTAATTTATTCTACAAATTGTGCCTGGTGAGGGTTAAATTTACCGACCAAAAAAAAAAAAAATAATAAGGGTTAAATTTTGACTCCGTCGTAGCAATAAATTCATGGACGCGACTATTCTCCTCCTTATGTACTCAACCAGAGCCGAGCCTATATCATTGAACAATTCAATGGTTTAAATAGCAATATCTATAGTTGACTTGTCAAGTCTTAATCTGTAATTCTTGATAAATAAAAAACAAAAAAAAACAAAATACGTTACTTACTATACTGTTGAGGTACACGTATGAGACCACTAGGCAAGAAAATATCATATGGGCAAATTGGTGTGATGTGAAAAGAAAATTAATTGACCTATAACTAATTGTTTAAATTTTTAAATAAAAATGAGTCCAATTGAATATGTTGACGAGCTCGGATTTAAACTTGCTTTTAGTGATATCCACTACCAAACCATTGGTATTAGAGTTATTGGGTTGAATGGGCTAGGCCCAACATGTATGAATGGCAACTAGAGGAAAGAACATCATATGTAAACCACCCCCCCAAAAAAAAAATTAGGTGGCGAATCGTGTCTCCTAACTTCTCACGAAACTTGGCTACGCTAAGATAATTGAGGTAAACTATGAAGAGCATATGTTGTTCCTCTGGCCAAGGTGGATATTCAAGTTGAGATATATTGGGAGCACACGGTAGAAGTTCGGTATCTTTACCTAGGAGATCACCAAAAGAGAACCCAAATCCGAGCTCGTCAACATGTCTAGTTGAACACACCTTTACACAAAAACTTAGGCTAATAAGTTATGAGCCAATTGAGATATATTAACTGATCCACATCATATCAATTCTTCAATATGAAACTTCTCTAAGACAACTTGTTTTAATGCGCATCTTAACAATCTCCCCATTATGTGTGAGCTCAATGTTAGGCCAACTCCCTCTTGATTCAGGTATCCTTCAACATTAACTTATGGGCAAAGTTGCTACACCACAATGCCCACCTACCTAAACATTGCAACTATCGGCTTTGATACCATTTGTTGGGAGCACGCTGCAAAAGTCCAATACTTTCACCTCGGGAGATTGTCAAGAGAGAGCTCCAATCTGAGCCCATCAACACATCAAGTCGGACACACATTTACTTAAAAGCTTAAACCGATCAATTAGGATATTTTAACTGCTCTATACCACATTAGTTCTCCAATATGGGGCTTCTCTAAAAAAAAACTCACTTACATTTGCATCATACCAAGATATTATTGGTGCAAAAGGATATTTCGATTCACAGAGAGCGGGCCAAAAGTAGGAGGCTCATGCGTGAGCCAAAGATTTGTTAAGTTGCACATGTGAGGGTGTTGGGTGAAAAGAAATCTCATATGTGAAGCAATTAATATATTCTATTTGGGGTATGTTCCAATGATTTAAACTTTTTAGTAAAGGTATTGATGGACATGGGGGCTGAGCGGGGCCTCGCCCTTTATTTCTTCCCTATGCTCTTTCCGACCCAAGAAAAAAAAATCACTTCAATTAAACCAGAAAGCTTGTCTACTTTCTATGCACTTATCTTTTGACGTTATGCAATTCTGTTGTTTTCGTCGTCACATATGGCTGATGAACTGTGAACATTGGTAACCTAGAATTTTACGAGCAAGAGTCCTTCGAACACTTTATAAAATGGAACGGATCGATGATTGGATCAGAGTGTATTCCAGAGATGTTTGAATGAGTTGAAGGCCTTTATTATTGTTATAGCTCTTAATGATTGGTCAGACAACAATTTCAAGAATGTTTCTTAACACAATTATTAAAGAATACGCCGGAAAGAAACGAAGAACAAACTGCCACTTCAGTTCAACCTTCGGCAATTTGAGCGAATCTGGCCCTGGTTTCCGATCAACGGCTTTATGTTTCCCATCTTGATCATCGACTTCGCAAAATCATCCCAAAAGGCCTCCGCATCATCACTGTAAGTTTTCACCAGCTCATCCGTTGACCCACCACTGTAAAGCGCCTGATCAGAGTGAAGAAGCCCCTTCTGCGCCAGCAGATTATGGAAGTACAATGCATCGAATTGAGCCGGCGAAGGATCCAAACCAGCGAGGTTACCGTCCTCTCCAGTACGCGGGCACAAAGACCGGAGGCTCCTGGCGAAACTGGTGGCGATGTTGCTGTCGTTGTATGTGCGGTTTCTGAAAATGAAACATTGAGCGAACCCGATTGTGTGAGCACCACTCAGCGCGACCAAGTCCCTAGAGTCGAGACCTTGCTTTTGGAACGTGTTGATCAGTGCAGGCAAGTCCATGTTCGGCGCGGGAATGTCGGAGTTGGCAGTTGTCCTGCTCGCTGTGGTCGAGTCCCTCCTTCCAAGTTGTACTTCCCATGAAGGCCCTCCCAGCTGAAATATTTCAGACAACCTTTTAAGTTCAAATTCAGCTTTGCTTTAGATAATCGAAAGATTATGTATGTGCATGTAATTCTACGCCTAGCGTGTTCAATTAGCGGGAGACTCTCTCTTCTATTTGTCTGCACTGTAGTTTTGCTTAAATGAAGGCATCATATGTAGCATTAAGATAAGACGTACCGCAACTACCGAGTCACGGGCTGCAACGGCCAAGATGTCGGCACATGATACAAGTGAGTATCCGCAAGCTTTGTCGACCTCCGCCTTAATTTGATCGATCACTTCGAACCCTCTAGCCGAATTGTTATTCGGGCCCGCGAACTTTTCGCTGTCAATGGTAGGGGTAGGATCCAAAAGTATTGAAGCATCGCAACCCTACATTATGACGTGGACAAAACAAGAATCAAGTTAGCAAATTTATGCCGGCTGCTAGATAACCAATGCGAATTCAAGATTATCGTGAATGTGTCGTACGTTAACGAAACAATCGTGGAAGTGCAAACGGAGTAAGGAAGCGCCCATGCGTCGCTCCTGTTGCACCGCTGCCTCGACGACGCGTTTGATGGCGGGCAAGGCTTGAGGGCAAACGTAGTCGTAGAAGTATGGCGTGAGGCCTTCCTTGTAGGGCCGCGTCGAGAAAGCCGAGGTCGCGAGAGACAAGAAGAGAAGTGCTTGGACGAGGCTGAGGCTATTTAAAGCCATGTTTGCCTTTCGGAGTCAACAAGGATTGGAGCGAGACTATGAGTAATTCTGCTTCAATTGATGGTGCTTTCGAGCTCGTTGTGTTGAGTTTTCGGATTACTCATTTATGTATTTATAGGAATTGGAGAGAGAGAGAGAGAGAGAGAGAGAGAGAGAGAGAGAGAGACTTTATGTTTCCTTGGACTTGGCCAAAGGGGATCTTGTCATACAAGATTGCGTGTGCGAGCTCATGAGCTAATTATACCCACAAATGCAAGAAGCTGAGATCATGTACTTAATTTTTCAACTTAACAAAAATTGAATCGGTCATGTAAGGTCTGATAAGTCTTAGGCATTGTACTTTTCTATTGCATCAATTTGGTCAATGGGAATGTGTTCATTTATTAGAGTGGTATGCTACCAATTGGAAGAAGGAATGCACAATCACGTTAGGTTTATAGTGTAAATGAGAGTTTCTAGATTATATATTGCAGACTTTTCATGGGAGAGTGGTTGTGACTATTAAGCCAAACCATAAACAAATGGCTCGAGTTGAAATTAAGGACACTCAAATTTAGATCGGTTCTATGTACACACGGACGGTGAGTTAATCCTTATCTAATGGAACTAGTCACTTCTTCTTTTTTCCACTAATTGATTCTATATGTTATGAAGAAATTAAAAAACAAAAAAAAAATACCGGTTTTCTTTTAATTTTAGTGAAGAAATAATAAAAATATATACGCAATTAGTTCAGTCCAATTCCCCCTTAGATTCCACTTTTAAAAACTGGGAACCGGACCGACACTCCCAAGAACTGGACCCAATTAGCCGGTTCGGTCTGGTCTAGTCGATTACTGATTCAGGCGGTCCATTTTGCACAACCCTAGTGAGAGCCACCATAATTGGAATCTTTGGCTTCTACAAGCTCACCATCAGTCATGGCTTAATGGCTTTTCCTTGCATGCTATCATTAGTTTACTAGTTTCATGGAGGTGCTTGACAATTAGACAGGAGCGCCGTCCATCAAGTCCGGATCATCAGTTTCTTCTTTTCTAGAAATAGCAAAGTTTAGGAGCATGCTGCGGAGGATGAACTGGGGGAAGATGCTCCTGGTGATGTTGAAACCGGATCTCCAATGGCCTTCATTATTCCCTCTTCTTTCCAAGGAAGGCTATAGAGGGAACCATTTTCTTCCCTAAGGATGCCAAGGTGAGATTAGAACTTCCACTTTTATTTTGTATCTTAGCCTTGATCTTTGTCCAAAGCTAGGCAAGACGATATGCGAGCTTGAAACCTGGAAAAAAGCCCGCTAGTATAGCTGGAATGCCGCCACCAGTGAGCCGCGGCCGCCGCCACCGCCCTCCCCAATGGTGACTGAGTTTTGCTGGCAAATAATTTGAGATTTTCTATAAATAAAATACTAGCAAAAATCCTTTGCAAAATATAGTTTTTACCAAATAATATTTATGTCAAAGTTACTTTCCAATGTGTGTTTAAAATATACTTTACTAAACACTACTTGCATTTCGAGAACCCGTGCATTTTCCAAAAAATATTCCCCTAAAATCGAACTGAACGCACCATTAAACTAGACGCACCGCAACAACAGAGTCATGAGAGCGATTGCCAAGATGTCCGCACAAGATACCACCGGACATCCACATGCTCCGTCGACCTCCTCCTTAATTTGGCCGATCACTTTGAACCCTCTAGCTGAATTGTTATTATGAAGAGCAAGCTTTTCATTGTCGATGGTCGGGGTCGGATCCAAGAGCATCAATGCATCACAACCCTGCATCATTGAACTCCCAAACAAATAGTAATCACTATTTTTTAGAACAACAAATTAATGTGAAACTTAGTTGTTTATGTCTTAGATTGACGAAACAGTCGTGGAAGTGCAAGCGCAGCAAGGACGCACCCTTGCGTCGCTCTTGCCGCACCATTGCCTCAATGACGTGCTTGATGGTGGCTAAGGCTTGAGGGCATACATAGTCAATAGTGTGGTGAAAGGCCGTCGTTGTAGGGGCGCGTCAAGGGAGAGAGAGACTCTTTAAAGTTCGTTTCGTTCGAATTTGAAGAATATTTTTGGAAAAATGCAAAGGTCTTTAGACTAAATAGATTTTTCAAATTGCAAGTAGTTTTTGGTAAATTATATTTTAAAAACACATTAGAAAACAACTTTGACATAAATACCATTGGGTAATATCTATACTTTGTAAAGGATTTTTGCTAATTTTTTTTTTCTATAAAAGATCTTAAACTAGCTACTGTCGACATGCTGGCCGCTCGCCACTCTATAAATTAAGATTACATGTAAGTGGTTGACCAACCCACGGAAATTTGTAAAAAGATATATTGTAGAAAGAAAATTTTAGTGTAGATGCATGAAACGGCAAAATAATTTTTGCACGTGGACTTCAAGAAAATGGACGTAGCAGGTTTATTCCCATCATAACTCACGATCTTCAACGTGCATATAAGATATCGAGAGACGTTTCTGTCTTATTTAATCTCTAGAATAAAGTAGCATTCGGCGATGCATGTGACATAAATTAAGACTCGTCAAAAGA
This sequence comes from Eucalyptus pauciflora, assembly GCA_007663325.1. Classification (NCBI taxonomy): domain Eukaryota; kingdom Viridiplantae; phylum Streptophyta; class Magnoliopsida; order Myrtales; family Myrtaceae; genus Eucalyptus; species Eucalyptus pauciflora. Next base: position 1,522,507 of record VMYD01000349.1, on the reverse strand, counting down.
ATAGATAATCACCATCCCAAAAAGAAATTCATATATAATTAACAATCCACATCATTTCGGTAGATAAAGTTTAGTAACTTTTTAGGATAACTGGACTTATTCTCTTAGAACATCTAAAATATCTTCTTCAAGTCGAGGGTTGACCAAGTAGAAGCAAGAACTTTTCCTTTTTTAAGAAAAATTTGCCATTTTCTGTGGGACCCAGATTACCAAAGCCAGGGTGTGGATTAGGTAGTCCTTTGACCACGTATGAACAATAAACCACGAGGCGCCCGCTGTAGAACTAATCTTACACGACCAGTTCAGGTACGAAGATGTACTCGTTTCTTGCATTAATGGGCATGTTTGCACATGGATTCTTGCAGGACAAGATCAACCATAACCTAAGGATTAAGTCTCTCTCTCTCTCTCTCTCTCTCTCTCTCTTCCTAGTTCCTATAAGTACACAAATGAGCAGCCCAGAAGCTCACAACAAAAGCAGCGTTCAAATCACCATCGCCTCCTGCAAAGTTACTCGTGATCTCAGTCCAATTTCAAGGATTCAAAGCCAAACATGGCCTTCCTCATCCTCTTCCAAGCGCTTCTCATCTTGTCCCTCTCGGCCTCAACTCTTTCGACTCGTCCCTACAAGAACGGCCTCACGCCATACTTCTACGACTACGTTTGCCCTCAAGCCTTGCCTGCCATCAAGCGCATCGTCGAGGGGGCGGTGCAGCAAGAGCGACGCATGGGCGCTTCCTTGCTGCGCTTGCACTTTCACGACTGTTTCGTCAATGTAAGACATATATGTGCCAGCTAACATTCACATTAATTTGTTCTCAGTGATTACTATTCAGCGTTGCACAACATTTGCCAGCATTGATTTATGTTTGGATGTCGAACGATGCAGGGTTGTGATGGGTCGATACTCTTGGATTCAACCCCAACCATCGACAGTGAAAAGTCTGCGCTTCCTAATAACAATTCAGCTAGGGGTTTCGAAGTGATCGACCAAATAAAGGCGGAGGTTGACAGAGTATGTGGACGTCCCGTGGTTTCTTGTGCAGACATCTTGGCCGTCACCGCTCGTGACTCTGTTGTTGCGGTACGTCTAGTTTTACTGCATCCCGTGATGACCATTAATCAGCAAATCTAAATGGAGACCATCATTTGCTTAGTTGATTTTCATGCGCCGTAAGACATTGCCAATCCGAATTAGGTGTTAACTTCTTTCATATTTCAGTTAGGAGGGCCCTCGTGGAAAGTACGACTCGGACGGAGAGATTCGACGACGGCGAGCAGGACGATGGCAAACAACGACATCCCTGCGCCGAGCATGGACTTACCTGCCTTGATTAACAATTTCAAGAGACAAGGCCTTAAGGTCAAGGACTTGGTCGCGCTGAGCGGCGCTCACACGATCGGCTTCGCACAGTGCTTTACTTTCAGGAACAGGACATTCAATGACAGCAACATCGACCGGGCATTCGCAAAGAATCTCCGGTCCTACTGCCCGCGCACAGGAAGCGACTCTAACCTCGCAAGTCTAGATCCCACGCCAGCGCGTTTCGACACATTGTACTACAATAACCTGTTGAGCCAGAAGGGCCTTCTTCACTCTGATCAGGCACTGTCAACTGGTGAATCCGCACTCGAGCTAGTGAAGAGCTACAGCTACAATTATGAAACATTTTGGAAGGATTTCGCTAAATCGATGGTCAGGATGGGAAATATCAAGCCACTGACCGGAAACCAAGGTCAAATTCGCTGGAATTGCCGGAGGGTGGACTGAATTCGAGACAGTCGGAAGCCACTGATTTCATTAAATTACAACGAGTCGTCATGATTTTCTTTTTCTTTTCTTTTTACGCATTTGTCGCGATTGTACCATTGTATTTGTTGCTGTGAGTAGTTCATTCTTCTGAAACTTTTTTCTAGAGAATGTACATTTGTGCCTCGATAATAAAGTCTTCAATTGTAAATTGAAGTTTCTCCATAGGACCAAGTTACTTGTCTTCTAAACAAGGAATCTGAGCTCTCTCTCTGTGTTCCGACTCCCACATTTGTCGACGTGCGGCTGGTGTGCCACCGGCGAGCCGCAGCTATCGAGTTTCACTATCAAATAGTTTGAGGCTTTTTATAAAAATAAAAAATTAGCAAAAATCATTTATAAAGTATGGTTTTTACCAAATGGCATATATGTCTGCAAGCAAGTGATAGACCAGTTCCAGCCATGAAGCAATTATGTTTCCCCTAATTGCTAACGAGTACCGTTTATCGGGATACAGTCATAGCGGTGACACAAGTAGTATATAGTTCATGTTTCATGTTAGGTCGTACGAATGGCGACGCAGAGGAGAATAACTCAAGCACAGCGACAGGATCTCAAGTGGTTCCTACTAATTTGGATGTTTTAAGAGAATTTTGATCGGAGGAAGGCTCGTTAGGGACGGTCTAGCCTGCCCCTTGATCTATTCTTGCAGGCTTATCGTTAGCCATCCGTATGGCACGATACCAACTATCATCGGCCCGCGACTTTGTGATCAGCAGCGATCTGAACATCGATCATGTGCTCGTGAGACGTGATAAACCAGCGTCTGTCAGTTTCGTCCGAACAAGAATATCGCCGCATAGCAAAAACTTATTCAGTTCCATTTCCAACCCCTTCACCATGAATATCCCCCCTTCCATTCGCTCATCCGAATATCGAAACCGACATGTCATTCTACACATCTCGTCCCGGCATCAACTATATCTTGCAGTTCTAGTCATTCCGGCAATTACTTGGACATGAGCATTCGAGCATCAACTCAAAAAGTGACTCTGCACAACAAGATCATGCTCATTCGAGCAGCACACGTAGCTAGAGAGATGTTCCGCGTAACGTAAGTGAGAACCTTTTGTCACCGATGACTTGCACGGCAAAAGAATTTCTGACCTGCTCATGGCGTGGGCGGCGCCAATCTCTGTCCCAGTGGCAGCGGCGTCACTCCTAGATGCTGTACCATGTGTGTCCTGAACCACATCACCTGTCGCCACTTGCTCCTGCACATCGGCTTGAAGCTCCTCCTCCGTTGCTGCGTGTTAAGCTTGGCACTCGAGCTCCATGAACTACACTGACCAACTGATCTGCTGGAGCCACATGCCCTACCCAATCCATGTTCCGCGCCCTGCAATTAATTCAAAGCAAGTCCGAGTGGCAGTATGGGCACTCCTAGTTTCTGTACTACCCGCTCGATTTAGAGTTGAGGGCCTCAAATTGTTCATTGTCGACAGCCATTCTCCACCGCCCCGCCGCTAGTTACTGCCAATCATCACCAGCTCCTCCTCTCGCTGATTGCGTTCACCACTCGAGAAACTGGAGCTGTTCGCCGGTTCTGTCCTTGTCCTGTCGTGGTGTCACCATCCCGAGTAATCAGCTCCTACGGAGGATTAATATATTCTAGTCTGGTTTGTATCTCTTGAGCAAGACTCAATTCTGACGGCATTTACTTTTAACTCAGATAAAATATCTACTCAACTATGAAACAAGAAGTCAGATCTTAATTCTGCAATCCGCGCGCAGCCACATCAACATATGAAATATGACAGAACATGTTGATGATTGGATGAAAGTGCAACCATTTATGTTCGGCCTAACTCGATTTCTCACGCACGAGTACATAGTTTAGTGTATTCTTAAGAAATTTGAACGCCTTTCGACAAGATTATCCGAGGCAAAAGCTGCTGCTTGCAAGGCCGCACCGTCTTCACCACATGATGCGACAATGGCCACGATTTCTTCCCGCCCGAATCGAATGCAAAAGCCGCTGTACCACTCTGCAGGAAATCTGCTTTAGTCGCCACAGCGACTTCCTCTTCGTCGTCCACTCCTTATTGGGGCTGCCAAGTCCTGCCGCTCACCACTCGGGTCCATGCCCTCGTTGCTTGAGTCCACCACCTCCGACATTAGACCAGCCTTATCTGAACCTCTTCTAGTTCAAACCCACTTGACATCATTGAGCCCACGTGAGACCTATTGATATAATGATTGAGATGCAGTAGACTTATATGATCTAATGATTGAGATGTAGTGGACTTACATATATTGGATACTTACAACATTTTGTCACAATCCAAACTCATTCTTTGTATGGCATAATCCAACCAAAAATCCAAAAAAATTTCCGTCGATTCCGATACCCGAATATATTTTCTGTCTCGCCAATTTTCTAAGCTTCTACCTGTTTTAGGTAGACGTCTTTACCATTCCGTCACAAGTAAATAATTGACGTTGTGTAAAACTAAGGAACCACTAGGACCGAATCAAGATTAGGACTTCTCAAAACCACTTAAGACTAAGCCTTACATTACTTGTCTAACTACTGTAAACGCTTGACTGATATTTTAGTTATCTTTTTAGATACATGTCTAAGTTGGGGAAAACACCTAAAAAGTTCTAAACCTATTGAATTAATGTTAATTTGATCTTAAACCATTTTCACAAAATGCCAATTGAATCATTCCGACTAATCGTGGCAGTAAATTGCTAATCACTAATGTGGACAACGGCCGTCCCACATGACACAGTTGGTGATAGCATGAACAATTTTTACAATTTAAAAATATATGCATTGCTTTCATTTTGGCTAACAAGGGCCTACAAATCCTGGTGAGGATCGTGGCCCTTTCGTAGGCCCTCGCCAAATCTAGGCAAGGGCCGCCTTGCCAGCGACCAATAGGGCCGTGAAGGCCTTAGGCAATAGCCTTTACGGCCCCACCAACCGCAAGGGAGAGCATGAAGGCCTTCACCCAAACCTAGCAAGGCCCAGCGTTGGTCAAAATGAAAGGAAAAATAATAAAATAAAATAAAATTCTATTAAAAAAATTGCACATCAATACCAATCATGTCACATAGGATGGTTAGCGTTCATATTAGCAATTTCTAATCAAAATTAGTTAAATAGACTCAATTAGCAAAATGTGAAAAAATTTAGAACTAAATTCGTCCAATTAAAAGGTTATGATCGAATTTGCATCAATATAATAGGTTTAGGACTTTTTTAGTACTTTACCTATCTAAATTATATTAAAGGAAAACCCAATTCCTAAAACCGACACCACTCATAGGACTTGCTGGCAAATCGACTACTTGTTTAGAGACTTGCTGGCAAATCGACTACTTGTATAGAACTTTGTCGATGAGTATTTGAGAGTTCAGAATTGCCAATTAAAAAAACAAAAATGATGGGTATAGTTGGGGGCCCGCGGATTGATGAGGAATGAGCTGTCGACACTTTGGATAAAAGTGGAAGGCACCTAACATTTAAAAGCATTGGCTTGGGTCGTTTGATATGATGGCGAGTCACGAGCCTCGTTTTCAAAGGGTGAGGCATCAAAATCTTCTTCGGTACTTCCTTTTATCAATCAAAATCCAAAGTACATCTAATAGTGATTCCTATGATTTTTCAAGGAAATTTACTAAACTATACCGATATACCTAAAATACAAAATAAATATAAAAAACTAAATATATATATTATATGTTGAATTTATATTAGAATATAGAAATAAATTTAAAATAAAAATAAAAATATAGATACATAAAAATGGAAGTAGAATAATCCACAATCATATTGAGAAAAACATAATGTTTAAAAGTAGAAGATTTATTTCTAGTAATTGATTACTATTTAATGTACTTTTAAGGATAAAATCCATCTCAAACATGGGTAAGAGCACTAGCTATTCTAAAATTCAAATTTACTATTTGATTGGATTGATTAGTCTAAATTATTTTAAAGATTATTTTTGCTTGCATTAATAATGTCACATTTGTTGTTCAAAAGTTAGTCTTACATAATGTGTTGTATGTAGACTACAAGCCCTACATCTTCACCTAGAAATTTTGATATGAGCTCATCATTTAGTTAGATCCACCTCACTCAATAATTTGAGTTAAACATGAATTGATAATTACTCCACACTGCACCAAATTTTCAATATTGGATCTCTCCAAGAAAATCAACACATTTTAGTTTTTCTTTTCAACCCAAGTTGATTGCTTCTTCTTTTATTTTATTTTATTTTATTTTTTTTGCGTGAAAACATACATGAAGAACATGAACACAAAAATGTAAGACAAACTGACATGGTGGATTCTATATCGCCATGAGCTTAAAAATTGGAACTCCTCCTTTTGAAATCTGAACCTTGAATGATGGATGGAACAAAAGGGCCACTAAATGCCATTTGGAAGTAGTTTTTTATGTCAAGGAAGCCCAAAATTTAGGCAGGTAAATCTTGGGTCTATTAAATATAACCATGTTGACCAGAAAAGTCGAGAACCAAACATGAAAAATCCGTTCCGTACCATCTATCCAATCCAAACACGCATCAGTTTCCAATAGTACTCCTCATTTGGTTAAGCTTTCCCAAAAGGCTTTGAGCCTCAAAGTCCCTTGGGAAAAAATATAGGGTTAATACCCTAAAAAACCCCAAACTGGTACACTTGTGACAAATTTGCCCCAAACTATTTTTTTGACCACCAAAAATCCCAAACTGGTACATATGTGACAGATCTACCCTCCGTTAGCTTCCGTTCGATTTTTCCGTTAATTTTGCTGACGTGGTTGCTGACGTGGCAAGCCATGTGGAAATTCATAAGTTTAATACCATTAAAAACCCCAAACTGGTATATTTATGACAAATTTACCCCAAACTGGTATATTTATGACAAATTTACCCCAAACTGGTATATTTACGACAAATTTACCCTAAATTAATTTTTTCGATCATAAAAAACCTAAATTGGTACACGTGCGGCACATTTACCCTCTTTCAATTTTCCCAAATTTGACCGAGTTGTGATGTCCAATCAATTTTATTTTATGGATTACTCTAACATTGCCTCCATATCATTAATACTTGATTTTTTTTTTCTTTTTATTGGAATCATTATTAGAAAACTATTCAAAGGCTACCAAATGTGCACTTCATTCTTGTGCCGAGAAGATGCCCATTAACTAAAAGATGGACAGATCGCTTGCGCACATATACAAAAGAATCACACTCAAAGCACACCTAAAATTAGCGACAAACATAAGTGATTTTGGTTCCGGCATTTCAACGAGCATGTGATGTACGAGTCACTCATACCATTCACATGCAAGTTCCATGTTAAAATTTTGACACACTTACGATTCAAGGTAGGAAAGACTACGTAACGCTAATAAGGACATAGACTAACACGAGTGAAGCAACCACAATATGTGCACTTCTTTTGTATATGTGCGCAAGCGATCTATCCATCTTTTAGTTAATGGGCATCCTCTCGGCACAAGAATGAAGTGCACATTTGGTAGTCTTTGAATATTTTCTAATAATGATTCCAATAAAAATAAAAAAAAATCAAGTACTAATGATATGGAGGCAATGTTAGAGTAATCCGGAAAATAAAATTGATTGGACATCACAACTCAGTCAAATTTGGGAAAATTGAAAGATGGTAAATGTGCCGCACGTGTACCAATTTATGTTTTTTACGATCGAAAAAATTAATTTAGGGTAAATTTGTTGTAAATATACCAGTTTGGGGTAAATTTGTCATAAATATACCGGTTTGGGGTAAATTTGTCATAAATATACCAGTTTGGGGTTTTTAATGGTATTAAACTTATGAATTTCCACATGGCTTGCCACGTCAGCAACCACGTCAGCAAAATAAACGGAAAAATCGAACGGAAGCTAACGGAGGGTAGATCTGTCACATATGTACCAGTTTGGGGTTTTTTGTGGTTAAAAAAATAGTTTGGGGTAAATTTGTCACAAGTATACCAATTTAGGGTTTTTTAGGGTATTAACCCAAAAATATAAGGCATTTAGTTTAGTTTTTTTAGGCCCCTACCTGTTTTGGGCTTTCAATATTTTTCGAAATGCTATATGAGGGTTTAATGACTTATTTTTATTTTCAATATTGCCCTCATTAATAATTGTGTTTTCCTCTTTTGCTCTCAAAAAACATTGTTCATCGTCTTCTTCCTTGAGCTTGCTAGTCAATCAGTAGAGCTTAGCTGGCAAAGCTTAGCGGGTGAAGCTCAGCCACCGACGGCCAAATCTAGCCATCGGGAAGCCTCACGTAAAGTCGTGCGACCTAGCTGCCGCCTCAGGCAAGGAGGTGCCACCACCAGCCGCCTCCCCACCACTACTAACACCACCATCAGTAGCAAATCGAGCCACCTCCCCCACAATCTCACTCTCTTCGATGCTCTGCATCTCCTCCTCTATTTTTCTTTTCTTTTTTTTTTTCTCACCTCAAAATTGTTTTACAAAATACGTATTGAAATGAGTGTCCAAATACTCTTACCTTCACCAAATGCCCATTTATTTAAAAGATACTTAGGGAAATGTAGAGTCATTTCCCTAAAGTTGAACCAAACGAAAGTCGCGTGCTTGCATTGGACCCAACTCGTGGATTCTTATTTTTTTAAGCTTGGAAAAGAAATAAAATCAGCTTTTTGGTAGATGACTATTTCCGCGAGTAGTTTGCAAAGAGAGAGATTAGACAAGGACTGCACTTTGTGGTTGGACTTAAATGTCAACTCCTTTTTCCAGGCCCTTTCTGGAAGAAGAGGATAAGCCGAAAGATCCAAAGCAAGAGACTCGAATGCAAAGACTTTAAATGTCCAGAGAGGAACCTAAACCTGTCCTGTCTCCTCCGTTCTCATTGATGATTAACATAGGGCAGCACCAACCAACCCTATGCATATCCGCCACCGACACTGAATAAGAATAAATTGCACAAAAAAGAAGAAGAAGAAATCATGGCTTTATTTATTTTGCAAAAATTCGATAATTTTAAAAATATTTTAAAAAAATAACTACTTATATTACTTGAAAGATTTTTTTAATGAAAAAATATTATTATCAACAACAATCTATATCCAAATATTTTTCATCGAGTAAGAAATACATGCAATCATTTTAGGAAAATGTATTTCAAACCATTCATTTTTCGTAAAACAAATTGACTCTAAAAGACACCAAGCCCTATTTTTGTTTTGTTCTCATTTTTCACTTGAAAAATGAAAATAACATATAGTGGTTGGCTCAAAAGACTTGCTAATCATATTTTGTAAGGAAAAAATATTTTGAAAAATCAAAAGATCAAGTACACATGACATGAGAAGTGGTGAACCGGAAGCTACAAATTGTTTTCCTATTTGGTCGTTTAATAAATATCTCAAGGGTACTCATTAGTAAAATCTGAACTGAGAGCAAGACAAAATCCATATATAAATTTTATTCCACTAGAAAAGACAACAAATCAATTCATTTAATGATAGAGCACATGGGAGTGGGGTAGTCGATAATTATCTTTCGTCAATTCAATGCCTCAAGCTTTTTTTTTTTTTTCGGTTGGTCCTACGCTAATCTTACTCTAACACTCACTCTCAGACTTTTGCCCTGCCTCTTTGCAGGGCGTGGGAGTCGAAACCCACTCCTGAAATGAAAACGTCCCCACCCCAATCCCTCCTAAGAATATGGGGATTTGAACCTCCAACCTCCCCCTTCCAAGAGGAAGGGTGGCCACTGGGGCGAACCCCCAATGGTTTAATGCCTCAAGCTTGAATGATAATTTTTTCCGAGGCTTTAAATGCAAAGGACAAAAAATAACAATTGGAGTTTCCCACCCTTTCCACATGGAAATGAGGAGATGGGGCGTTCAAAATCCCACTTTCTTAGGGGGTTAGGATGATGACAATTTAATCTTAGATGTGGACTTCAACTTATATGCCTACAAAAATGTAGGTCAAAAGTCTGAGAGCGAGTATCATAATAAGAGTGGATTATGATTGACCAAAAAAGATGTGAAGAAAATGACTAAGGATAGAGGCTTCATTTCTTTCACGAAAAATGGAAAATTTAGAAAATATTTTTAAAAACAAACACTTATATCTATTGAAATAATTAGTCAATAAATTTTTATTATTATCGATAGCATTTTATATTTAAATACTTTTGTGAATGATAGAAATATTTTTCATTCATTCATTTTTTTTAAGAGTAAAGCGATCATTTTTTGAATTTTACAAATTATTTATTTTTCGCGAATAAATAAAGGTAGGAAAATGCAAATGATAATTGTTTGTATTTAGGTTATTGAATTCGTTTCGTATGAAGGGTATTAAAAATTTGAAGAGGGTAATGGCAAAATATTACATTTTAAGCACGGTAGGTTGAATTTGGCTGAAAAAAAAAACCAAAAAAAGTTAGGTGGAACTTCTATCTCGTACCCTACAAGCTGTTGACAATACTAATGGAGGACAAAAAGCACTGAGCAGAACCTTTTGTTTTTCTCTCTTCTTTTTTTTTTTTGGTTGGACACTGAAAAGAACCTTGAAAGGAGGAAAAACAGCCAGCCAAATCTTACACTTCACTGAACTAATCAAATTCATTTGACAACAAACTGTAAACTTTAATGTGACGTGACTTCATTGGCTTATAAACAAAAACATGACATGACATGACTTCCAAACTGTTTTGCTCCCAAGGATGGAAAAATCGATTGTTAACTAACTAACAATTGCAAAAGCAAAAAAAAAACTTGTTATATCGTGCTACTTGTAATTCAAGACCAATTAATATTATACTGCTATAATGCTTGGCATAATGCTTGGACATGTATCTAAAAGAAGGCAATTTGATTGAGTGCAAGATATAAACATTACATGGGAGATTTTCTTAATGTTCGGGGCTTTATCACTAAATTAGGATCTTACTTATTTTTTGGGTAGATAAGTGTCTTCTGAAGATATCCAAAGAATTATCTTGTTGAAATCTAGTTAAGAATCTTTATCTTTGTGGAAGATTTGATGCAAAATTCAATGATATATAAGCTAACCCAATGCCATAACACGCACTCACTCACCACACCACCTTGTTTTGACGATGGCAGATCAAGCCATCCCAAAAAAGACCTAATAATAATTAGAAAACCCTCCAACACAATACATATTCTTGAGAATTGAGATGATAATTTCATGTATGAACACGCAAGCACTACGAACAAAGTCCAAGCAACGACACACAATGACCGATCTCCGGCCACGTTTCACCACCGGTAACAACCAGGGGTGCTCAAGCTGCGCCACTTCCTGCTGCCTCCAAAGCACCGTGTGGAAGTAGGTGGGGATCCAGCGTGCTCATCCTCAGCATCAATGCTAGAACCGCAAGACATCAACCTTCGACTCAAGAACCACCTCCGTGTCGGAGTCATAGGGGCAAACACTGACGAGTTCGAGGAAGAGGATGAAAACGAGCAGAAAGAGCAAGTTGAATCGGCCACATTCTTCGGTTTCTTGAGGCTGGTCTTTAAGAACAAAACCCGCAAGAGATTAGATCTTGAGCACTTCTTCTGGGGGAATGCGTCATATTTGTTGGAACTCGAATAATAAGATGGAGGAGGCGTTAGGGGCGGTAGAGAGTCGTCGAAACAGGGGTGCTTCGGCGTGCCCGGCCGGGTCTCCCACATGAACGGAACCGAGCTGGACACGCCTCCATAGTCGACCCTGAATGACGGGTTTGAAGCAGAATTCTCCTTGGAGAGCAGCCTGGAAAAGAACTTGTCATCTTGTTTGATTAACTGGAAAGGCTTTTGAGGAAGATCTGAGCCTCCATTGAACATGTTTGGTGATGGAATGTGGTTGTACCAAAGCGAGTTTTAGGATGGTGTGTGAAGGAGAAGGAGGAGAAGGAGAAGAGGGAGATGATAATGAGAGGCAAGAGAAGGAGTTAAGACTTTGGTGTCTCTTTAAGGCGGGGACAAACCAGATGATGAAGTCACACATGACCATGGAGCGAAGTAGATGAGACATAAGATGTGAACGACAGCACTGTAAGGATTTCATTGGTCTAAAGATCTCTGTCAATATGGTAACCCATCTATGGGCTTTGATGACATAGGGTGAGCCTAGCTTTTAATACGTCGAGCCATTTTCTCGACCATTCCTTCTTTATTTGACCATAAGATATGAATGTAGCCATGGCCAAATTAAGTAGCAGGGGGTTTCTTCAGCACCGTGTGCTTCTAGCTAGATCCGGTCTAAAATGGCATGATAATAAGATCACAAGACAAGATTAAAAATTATAAATCAAACCTCTTTTAAGTATACATAGTAATTTATTGACAAGACCTGACACATATAATGCATAAATATACCTACACGTGATCCTCCTGCTAGCGAGGATTCATGAAGCGCAGAATAGATCTCTATCAAAACAAGGACCGGATGCTTGACACCTACTCAACCATATTCCAATTAATCGTTATTATTACTGTATCTTTCATTATAGATATCTTTCTTTTTTATAATAGAGGATACTTGAACATTTGGCTTGACAAATCCCCATGAATGCATATAAACCATCCTATCAATTTACATCAGATAAGACTCCATTGACAAAATAGAAAAAGTAGCCACCAAGGTTAGTTTGAATGAGAGATGTCGTATTCGAGCCAAGTGCTTAACTACTCAACAAACTTTATAAGTTTTTTTTTTTAAATAAATGTTGAACACGGACCATGTTGACATATGATCTTTCTGGTTGGGTTCTACATTCAGGTGGACAATTTAACCTTTGGGATACTTAAAGTAGATAATTAATTCAAGTACAAGTAATTAATCATCACACGCCACGCCATGATACCTTATGCACTATGATGCCATGTGACCATCCTGTTGGCGTGAAGAGTTGTTGAGACTAGGGCCATAACGACATCCAATCGAAAACGAGGAGAGTAAAATATGTGCGAAACTCTCTCATTATGTCAAAGTGTTCTCAAGTTCATGACATGATGAATAAGCAAGTTCAGGTACTAAAAGTAGACTTTCGCCTTGAATTTTTCGTGTTTGAAATTTCAAACATGGCATTCAAGCATCGGCTCCTTGATGGTGTAGTTTTTCGTTTGATGACTCATACATACATGTAATTTTCCATCACTTGAATAGTTTAAGTCAAAATTTCTAATTTCTAACATGGGTCTCACAAAATCATTGTCGACGTTCGATATGTTTTTCCCTTTTAGTGTAAATGCTATTTATGGTTCACGTGTAGCTACGGCGAACCTAACTAGAAATGATTTTGTAATAGAATATGTACCATGGAGATTGCTTCCATTAAGAGGGGCCCTACTGCGACAAGATGCCCTATTAATGCAGAAATTGAGTTTCACCTAGAAGGCTAGAAGTGGTCCTTGAAGCAATGAATGCATAAATTTGGCCCCTTGCCTTCTCCTTTCTTGACACATTTTCCTCATTTTATGTTGATTTTTCCCCTTGCAATGAGAAAGAGACCCCCTGCAGATCGAGTTCCACTATCTGTCTATTAAAAAAGTTTAGAGGCAGTTTAGTTTCGTTTATTTTTTTGTTTTCATTTCATATATAATTAAAATCATTTAACTTGGCTTTAGCTTATCTAGACGCTTTTCAATAAAAAAGGATGTTTGGTTAAGTCTAATAAAAAGTATTTATTTAACATCATTATCATTTAACAGTATTTGTCATGTGTAACCACTAATTAAAAAAAAATTATTTTATTATTACATGATTTTATCTCTATTTTTTTTTTTTTGGGCCAGATGATTTTATCTCTCATATACTATACTATAATATTCATGGTATTTTATCTTCTCTTAATGGCCAGTAATAACAATGAAAATCCAATTTAGCGATTTCAAATTAATTGTTGTCCTCAACATGGATTATAATTTGAAAAAGATAACTCGTTAACCACTGAAATGAGGATATTAATATTCAAATACGAAATAGTGCAAAGAATAGACCGTGTATTTTTCGTTCTGTATATCAAGGACAAGATAAAAAGGAAAATTAAATTCAAAGATATATTACAATAGCGAGATAAACAAAATCACTTTTCTTTTTCAAAATACTAAACTATATAATTTTTTGTTTTAAATTAGCTAAATTATCCACAACCAAACAAACAGTGTTTTCACGAGAAAATGAAATTTATTTTCAAAAACAGAGAAATTATTTGTGTAACCGTAACCAAACAGCCTCTCACATTTTTCGACTCATATTTCAACATGTTTAGAGAATCTCGGACCGAGTATAACTTAGGCCTAATTGTAGGTCTGATAACTAGCTAGGCTTGCTAAGCTTGAAGGTTTAAATGGGAGATTTTCTATGAACACTTTCTAGACAATTCATACTATTTATCTATCCAAGCTAGTACAAAATTTAAATGCTGGAAACAGAGCTCTGCTCTGTCGGTGGCATACAGCGTCCCCCTCAGCCCCTTTTAATTATTTTAACTTTTTCGGTGTAGAGCGCCCCTATTGAGAAAGACACAAAGTTCACCTAAAGAAAATATCTTATTTTTTTATTTGTGATATTTTCCGCAGTATTAATTGGGAGAATTTCTCTCTCAAACACACAAACACATATGTGGATGAGCATGGTCTAAGTTGTGCCGATCCAACACCTAACCCATGAACCAACCGGCATAGTGTTGGTCCCAACTTTTGGGATCAAGGATCGACCCTATTGAGCTTGGGACTAAAGATCGGATTGACCTTATGAGTCTAGTTTAGTTCCAAAGTTAACTCGAGACCGACGGATTATTTTTTGTTTCATTTCTTGTATTCCTTAAAAGAATAGACATAATAAGGCATTAAGCAACCAAACTATAAATAAATATAAGATAAGGAAACAAAAGAAATTTATACTTGATAAAAGCAACAAACCATAATAACGAACATGCAATGCGAGGGAACAAAGGCAAGTGACGAGATGAATGAATAAAGGCAAGCGAGACCAAGGCAGGTGAGCGAGGCTGAAGCTAGTAAAGAGAGCTTTTTTTTTTTTTTTTTTTTGAATTAGAGCTTGGTTTCTTTCTACTTTCTAAATTACACGACAAAGTCGAGGAGAACAAAGGAGGAGACACTGAAAATTTAGAGTAGATAAAAAATGCATATAATATATAATATGTTGATATATGATATATTATATATAATATATATTATGTATTAGGTTAGTTCGAGTTAGATCAATCCTAAACTCTCAAGATCAAGGGTCAACCCGCATAGTGCAAGGTCCATGGGTCCTAGGACCAAGCTTGACCATGTGCTCTTGGGAATTGAACCAAGACTTGCCGGATTTGGCCGGCCCAAGGTTAACCCTAGATCGGTGCTCACCCTTACGCACACACTCACTCACAAAAAGGAGCTTAGTGCACACCCAATGGAAACACATCTTGACTATTTATAGGCCTAACAAAGAGATGTAATTACCTCTTATATATTTATAGAGAAAATATCTTTCTATATGTTTCTAGAGAATACTAAATGTGGCTAATCTATTAACCACATATTTCGAGAGAAAAATATCTTCCTAGATCCAAAATGTTTCTAGTGAATACTAGATGTGATTAATTTATTAGCCACACATTTCTGCTTAAAATATTTTACAAGAAAATATCCAATATTTAAGGAGTAGCCTAAAAAAATCTAGAATTTTTGGAAAAGAAAGGAGTTGCAACATTTGCTTTATACTCTCTCGCAGCAACTACTCTTCTCTCAACCATACCAAATTGCTTTTGAAACTCTTCAAACTGTCTAAGTCCTTTATTGAAGAGATCTATAACTTGATCACTTGTTTTGATGTACTTACTTCTACATGCATGTTCCTTACATGAAAAACTAGATTCTCTGTCAAGCTTACGGCTGATAAAAATTATCACAATATAGTCATGTCACATAGTTTAGCGATTGATGAAGATCTTTTATCAACTGTACCGGCCACTTACTCTCTTAAGCTACTATTCTATACTCAACTTCTGTTGTAAACAATGACACAAATTGGTTGTCTTTGATTGCATCATGCCACTACTGTTAATCAGAGACTAAACATATACTTGATAGTTGATAACTTGTGTCATGATCTCCAGCAAAGTTTGGCATTGCAATGCTCTACCTTACACAATGCTTCTTTCTTACACAAGAGTCCAAGATCAAACGTGCCCTTTTTTTTGGTTGGATTAAATGCACCCTTCACATACCTTGGTATTCTTCTGATTGCATTCGGGTGAGGCTTTCATGGTCTCTCCATGAACCAACTTGCTACTCTCGCTACAAAAGCCATGTCAAGTTATGTTATCATATGGGAGATAAGACTACTCACCAATTTGCTTGCATATAATTAAATCTTTTAATTGTCGTCCTTCGACTATACACAACTTCATATTTATTCCATAGGCATAGTTGTTGACTGTAATCAAGCATTCCAAACTTTTTTACGAATTCTTGTGCATACTTTTGTAAACATAGAAACAACCTTTCTTTGGTTTGCTCAACCTCAAGTCCTAGAAATTGTTTCAATTCTCTAAGCCCATTCATCTAAACCTACACCAATAGTTTGGCTTTGATTTTACATATATGCACTTTACAACATCTATGGTGATGATCAAATCATCCACATAAATGAATGTGCAACTTTTCCATCTTTCGCCTTCACAAACAAGCTCAAGTATGCTAGGGCTACCAAGTAACCACTTTGCAACAAATTTTTCAATCTCCCGATATCACGCTCTTGGGGTTTATTTTAAATCATAGGGTGCTATCTTTAAATTGCAGATTGGCTAAATGAGTCTTACTCTTGAAATCATCTGGTGGCTCCATTTATATATATTGACAAATCTTGTTGAGTTTTAAGTTTGTAAATTCACTTACAGGATGTAGGAAGTACCTCTTTAAGTAACTCTTTAAAGAAAACACTCTTTTTATTAGAGACACTTTCTAAATATATTGACTAGGAGAAATCTTGCACGCACATTTAGTATCTAACTGCACACCCAAATGGAGGCACTTATTGGCTATTTATAGGCGTAACAAGGAGCTGTAACTACTTCCTAGATATTTGTAAGGGATACCAGATGCGGCCATTCCATTCACCTGCACGTTTTTAGAGATAAAAATAACTCACAAGAAAGTATATAGATATTTAATGAACAGGCTAGAAAAATCTAGAACTTTTGGAGAAGAGAAGAGGTGCAATATTTTCTTCACAAGTCGATCATTATGGGCGACCCCGATCCATTGTACTTATGGTTGCGTCGTAAATCAGCCGTGGCACGATCACGTCGAGCCCGGGAAAACGACTTACAGGGAAAAATCTCTCCGAACGTGATGCAGGGCCCCCTCATGCCACTGGCCACGAACAAACCAGCATGCATGTTATACTAAACGACACCGGCGTTGACCCTGCGCGCGCGCGCGACTCGGTCAAAACGCAGAAAGGAGAGAGATCCCGGCTTAGATAGCCGTTGACGCGGCCTTTGGGGGTGCGCTAGCCGTTGCAAAAACCCTCTCTCTCTCTCTCTCTCTCTCTTCTCGGATTCAAGATACGATGATGTTGTCTCTCCCGTTTCGGACACGCGGCCCGGAGCGGGGCCCACCCCCGGGCCGGGCCCCACCTCCCCACGCCTACCTTCCCCGGCCTTCAACTCGGGCCTCGCATTTCCCCTCTAATTACGCCCTCCGCCCGGGGCGAAGAGCCCCGTAATTCCGCGCTCCCCACGGGGGCATTTTCGGTAGAAGGGAAGTGGAAGGAATCCCAACGGACACTCGGACCAGTCCTGTCTTATAATGGAGGAGTTTGTCTCTTTGCTTGCCGTGGCTCGCTCGCTTCTCTGTGCTCTGCTCGCGGACATCGATGAACGGGAGATCGTTGGTGACCGTGAATCCTTGATTTTGTCCTCTTGTTCGTCTCGTCTCTCTCGTTGTTGGGTTCCCTTCCTTTCTTCCTTCTTTCCTTCCTTTCCCCCATGGCCGAAACCCTAGCCCTGCGTCCCGAGCCGGCCGGGGAGGCCGACGCCGGCGCGAAGCTCGGCAATGCCGGAGGGGCGAGGGCGGAGATCGACACGTCGGCCCCGTTCGAGTCCGTCAAGGAGGCGGTGAGCCGGTTCGGCGGGATCGGTTTCTGGAAGCCCTCTCATCTTCTCAAGTCCCCCGAGTCTCAGGTCCTCCCTCTCTCTCTCTCTCTCTGTGGGCTTACTTTGGGCTTGATTTGGGGAATGTAGTTGATACGTATTCTGTTTTTGCTGTTGTTGGTTGATGTGGGCGCGAATGATTTTGGGGTAATGTGTAGAAAGTGTTTGTTTCTAGGAGCCACGAGATCATGGTTTGACTGGACTTGAAACGCTTGACTAGCTCCTGAGTTGGAGTTGGTGAGTGTGTATGTAAAGTGGCTTGAATGCGACCGATTTCGTCAAGACATAGATGCACATTGATCAGTTTCATCGTTTCAAGTTAGCTGTGAATTGTGGGAACTGCCTGCTAAGAGCTTTGCATGGCGTGGCTAGACTTAGTTCCCAGTTTGCCTGCGAGTTTCTATCGAGTCATCGGGTTGCTTTTATAGTGTTGGAGTGGAAATGGTGTTCTTCGTGTCTGGGTTTTTGCTCCGGTTGCCCTGTTTTTCAATTCTGCAGCATGCTTATCCCTTCGTTTTGGCCTGTAGTATGTGCAAATAAGCTTCCTTGTTTTGTGTTTTCTGATTTGGGAATATGCATCGCATGTATGCTTGTTGCGTTAATGAACGGATACATGCATGTCGAATCGTGTCTTCCATGTTGGGTGTCGTCCATTAATTCTTTTGAGACAGAGAAAACAAGGGTGGTTGATAAATTGGCTAGTCTTCTGAGTTATTTCTTATTTTGAACAGAACGGGGAAGAGGTTGATGTAGCGAAACTGGAAGAGCAGGCGGCACAGCTGGAGAAGGATCTGATTGTAAAGGAGCGGGAGACTTTGGATGTCTTGAAGGAGTTGGAATCGACAAAAATAATCGTTGAAGAACTTAAAGCAAAGCTTCAGAAGGAAACATCCGAAATGAATGCCGCACTTGAGGTGAGTGCGAACAACAGAACTGTCGATCCTATGGAACATGAAGCTGAAAAGGAAAACCACTATGATGGTGGTTTACTGAATAGACTGGGCGCCTCAGGCTCCTGTCCTTCTTCATCCCCAGGGTTAATCCTAATGGAACTGAAACAAGCCAAGTTGAACCTTACCAGGACCACTAATGATCTCAGTGATATCCGCGGCTCTGTTGATTCGCTAAATAAGAAACTAGAGAAGGAAAAGCTTTCTCTTGAGAAGACTCAGGTGAGATTGACTCAGAACTCGTCGAAGATATCTTCACTTGAGGAAGAGTTAAACCAGACAAGACTAAAGCTGCAATTAGCAAAAGAAGCAGAAACTAACTCACCCGATGGCCCTTCTGCTCTTACAAGGGAGTTCCATCGCTTGAGCTCTGAGGCGGAGCAGTTCAAGATAGTGGCAGAAGCTGCGAAGCTCGAGGTTCAGAGAGCCATATCTGAGATTGACCAGACGAAAATTAAAATTAGAACAGCTGAGATGAGGTTGGTTGCAGCTAGGAAAATGAGGGCAGCTGCTAAAGCAACAGAAGCTGTTGCTCTCGCAGAAATTAAGGCTTTATCAAAGAGTGAGAGCTCAACAGATGTAGTGACTCTTACATTTGAAGAATACTCTTTTCTAACCTCCCAAGCTCGTGAAGCAGAAGAAAAATCTAAGAAGAGAGTACTGGGCGCGACGCACCAAGTCGATGCAGCAAATATTTCTAAAACAGAGATATTAAACAGGGTAGAGGAGGCGACAGAGGAAGTAAAAATAAGCAAGAAGGCTTTAGAAGAAGCTCTTTCTAGAGTGGAAGCTGCTAATCTCGGAAAGCTCCAAGTTGAGGAGGCTCTTCGGAAATGGAGGTCCGACCATGGTCGCAGGAGACGTTCCCTGCATAACTCGACCAAGTTTAAGACTTCTGGCCCCTCTCACCAGAGGAGAGATTCCCGCCTTATTGAAGCGGGTGAACTGAATATGGACGACATTGAGGTGTCGGAACCAGTTCTAAAGCCGACGCTCTCCATTGGACAAATCCTGAGCAGGAAGCTGCTTCTAGCTGAAGAGTTTGAATCAGGGAAATTGTCTGGGAAGGACACCGGGAAACCGAAACCGAAGGTTTCGCTGGCTCAGATGCTCAGTAAGCAAAATGACATGCCCATTTCTCGAAAGCCTAGAGAGGAATGTGCTGGTCATAAGCAGCAGTTCTCGGGCAAGAGGAAGAAATTTGGCTTCACGCGGTTCTCTCTGCTGTTGGCAAAGCAGAATAAGAAAAAGCCGAAGCCATTTCTTAATTAGACCAATGAATGTTGGGAATTCAATTAGTCAATCGCTAACTGCAGTTTCTGTTCTAACTCCCGTTTTGGCTAGCGTTCTGGCTATTCGGGCATCTGTCCTTTTTTATTTTATCTTAGTTTGTTTGGCTAGGGCTGGTTTATGCAATTGGGTCCTTCCCAGATTCCACGGTCGGGATTGGTGATGACTCCAGATTTGTAAATGATCCGGTTTGCGTTTGCTGCTATTTAAGAAATCAAGTATCGAATGATGTTTGTGCTCATAACGATTGTCTGAACTGCTGGTCATGCATTGAACTGTTGTCACAATGTTGCCGGCCATGTTGCGTCCCTGCTTAGCCGAAAAGCTTTCAAAGCAGGCTCGCTTTCACTTGGTCGCTTCGGTTCCAATTGACCAAGTTCCACACAAATCCACTCAACATCTTACTTTCGGAGTCTCTTGAACATTCTTTCACGTTACCGTATATCATACAGCTGTACCGTTTGCAGAGTACGTTGTAAGAAAATACAGGGTACCCTGCATGATATTGATGAAGTAAACCTCTATGTATTTGAACTATTTACAGTATTCTCTGTTCATTATAAATATTTTACCTTTAGATGTGTGAATTGATGAGAAGAAGTAGATCTACCGTTGCAATTTATTTTCGTGTCATTAGATCTTAGTATTTTGTTATATCAAGATGAACATGCATATTGTAATACGTTGTAATGTTGAATGTCTCCATGATTAGAACTGTGCTATTTATTTTGTTTAATAGAAGATTTATTACAATAAAGGGCAGTAAATATTTTTTAGAATCTATAGAAATTGATGGATTTTAAATTTCGTGATGATTTTAAAACTCGATAAGATTTCGGAAATTTATAATTAATGCTCAGATGATAGATTACAGAAATCCGATATGATAAATGTTAAAAATATCGTGACGACGTGATTATGGTGTAACTGTTGAGATTTGCCTATTTGACCTTAATGGTTTGATGATAACTAGGTGGGAAGTCAAACATTCACCATTGGAACCGACTTTGTCTGTCTTCACATCTTAACTTGCTCTAAAATAATAATTGATGGGTTTTAAATTTTGTGATGATTTTAAAACTCGATAAGATTTCAGAAATTTATAATTAATGCTTAGAGAATATGATAAATGTTAAAAAAATCGTGACGACATGATTATGGTGTAACCGTTGAGATTTGCCAATTTGACCTTGATGGTTCGATGATAACTAGGTGGGAAGTCGAACATTCATCGTAGGAACCGACTTTGTCTATCTTCTCATCTAAACTTCCTCTAAAATAAAAATCTTATCCGACCAAAAGAAAATAAAATCGTATCCCAAAAGCCAAAATAAAATTTTTGCCTTACATCATCAACATATAATATAAATAAAAAAACTATTTTCTTGCGTTCTGATTGGAGGCGACTTTTTCTAAAAGATACGGCGATTGATCGATAGAACAATAAAATCACGCTTCCCTACGGCTTGGCCATTCCAGCACTCCAAAGCAATCCGTCCTCCCTTCGCTCCTCTCTCTCTTTCGCTCAAGCACGGTCGCAGCTCTGCTCGACGGGACCTCGGCTCGGGGGACGAAGGTAATCTCTTGTCTGGCTGTCTTTGCGCGGTCGGTTTTGAGCACCCTTTGGTTGATCGGAAGCGAAAGTCGGATTCTTTAGCCTTTTTCCCATCGATTGGTTGGCTTTCGGGTTCGCGGTCCATGTCGGTTGAATTCGTTTGTGGCGAGAGTTTCTTGTCATGGGTTTTCGGCTTTATGGGTTGTCCTCGGCCTGGCGTCATGTGAGTGATCGGGGGATTTCCGGGTCGAGTCGTGGTTTGATCGTTCGCGATTTTGAGGTTGCTTCGTGGAGAATTATGGGCTGGAACTGTGAATTCTTATTCGAAATCAAGGATTTGAATAACGGTCTCCTCCTTTTTTTATTGAGCTTCAGAAGCTTGTGTGGTTGAATAAAGTATCCTGGTTCCTGTTTGATTTGGTTAGTTTGTTTTGCCACTGGGGTTAAAGCTTGCCTTTCAGGAGATAGTTAGGGTGTTAAGCAACTGGAGTCTTCTGTCGTCTGATATCTGTTAGAAGATAATTAAACTGTGATGCTCTTGCCCTCCGTCTGACTTGTTTTGTCGGTTTAATCTTGTTCTAGTACTTCCAGTCAGTTTACTGATTGAAATTCGGCAAGACTGACATTGGGTTTCTCTCGTTGTTTGTGTGACTTATAACTGAATTGACAGTATCCATTTGCAAGACTTGCCAGGTCGCACCAAGTGCTTTGTTTTTGCTTAGACCATGTGAAGAGTTGGAGTTAGCTTGACTTTTCCAAAATAACATTTTCCTCCGCGTTTGTGGTTGAGTAGACTTTGCCTGGGGAGAGACTCGATTTTTCATGGGACTTGGATTGGATGGACATTACCAATACGATTGTTAAGGATGATGTTGTAATTATATCATTCCCTAGATGGTGCCCGTTGTTTAAACCATGCTTTTATTAATAGGCCATAGTGGGTCCAGTTTATTTCAACTCCCTTGCTGCAAATACAACGTGGATCATTCTATTTTTGGGGAATATTTCTGGTATAAGGAAAAGACCCAATAAGAATACTTGTAGTTAAAATGGACAGAAGAATAGTAAAAAAGAGAGGCTTTCCTTAAATAAACGTGCGGATGATTGAAATTCTTAGGTCGTTGTGTTTGAATCTCGCTGTTTGCAGTTAACTTTGTCATTGCATGTGTATCTAGCCTTTTGCAGTAAACTTAGTCATTGCATTTGGATTTGGCTTTGCAGTTAAACTAAGCTGTCATACATCTTGTTATGTGCAGTTACATTTTGATGGTTGAATTCTTTGAAACTTAGGTAGAGTCATGATCATTCAAAGTTATCATAGTATGTTATTGTTTCATCTTGGATGCTAATGGTGGTTTGAATTTATTTGGCTCTCCAGGTGCGATGGAGGGGAAAATAGGTCTTTTGTTTGTTCTTCTGTGCAGCACAACCTTCATCTCTGATGCTAGACAACTAACTCACTCAATTGTGGGAGGTACTCATTGTTCATTATGTTGCTTTAAGATGTTTCTTTTCTGTTATGAGCATAGTCAACTCATAGGTATCTGATTCTTAGTGTTTGGACTTATGTGCTTAATCTTTTTGTTCCCTGTGCTGTCTTATTATGTTTTCACTTTGATTGAGGTAGCATCGCAGGCCTCAATCTTTCACTTATTTCGTTTGATATCAATACAAGCTGATTAGGCTTGTTTTCCATGACTTAAAAGTATTTCAGTGGTATTGCTAGGATTCTATTTATGTAATTAGAATGTGTACATGCTCAGGTCATTCCTTTGTACACCAGTATGGTTACTTCTGTCCAGAAGTTCTTTGATATTATAGTTCACTATGTAGAGTTTCCTTTGAGCAATTACTACATGGATGTTGCTTGAGGTACCAGCTCAACAGACCTCTATCTGAGTAATGATGCCTTCGGCGATAAATACTTAAGCAGATCAATTTGCTAAATACTATGTATTAGCATCAATTTTTTCTTTTGTAGGTATTAACCTTAGTGTTACTGATGCAGTTATCTTTGAAAAAAAAGTCTGAGCGCTGTCAGTTTTCCTGTTATTTTTGTCTTTAGTATATTGCAAAGGGTAGAAGTACAGGCTATTGGTTAATCATTCAAAGTTTACTGCAGTTAGCATGACTAAGTCCCTCCTATCATACAATAAAAGTAACTTTCATTTTTTTGGGGTGTTTTTTGGCAAGTCATCTCATTCTAGTTGCGGAAACTTATAAGACAATGCTGTGGAATGACATGTTATTTTTAACAAGGAGGGAGTTCATTTTTCAGGAGAAGGTTTGAGGAATGATAATGTCTGCATGCTTTGCGAGGAGTACACTGCTCAAGCATTTGATTACCTTGGTGACAATAAAACCCAGACTGAGATTCTTGAACTTCTTTATAAGAGTTGTTCCCATCTGGCATCTTTTAAACAAGAGGTACTGTTCTTCCCTTATTCTAGCTTCCTTTTTTTTTTTTACAAGGACAATGAAGTTTTTCTTTGCCTTATTCTCCTCATGTTTTCACCTTTGATCTTCTAGGTCTCTCTTTATTTTCTCCACTCTATCTTTATCCTCATCTTCATCTTCTTTCTTTCTTTCTTTCTTTTTTTCTTTTTTTCTTTCCTTTTTTTCCTTTCCTTTTTTCTTTTTTGGAATGGTAGAAGAAGGCTTCAATAAAAATAAATGGAGTCCTTATGAAAGGTTTACAACGCTGACAGTCTAATCTTCTGCATAAAGTTGCATTGTGACATCAAAATGTGAAACTAGCATTGATGCAGGTGGTGAGCAACCAAAAATCATAAGTTTTTCCTTTTGACTAGTACCCTCTTCTGGCAAAGTCTTCTGCACAAGAATTTTTTTTCATAGTTGTGCTTGGCCTCAAATTTGTCAGATTTTCTGGGTTAAGATCATGCAGTCTCGCAGTCAAGGAGTTCCAGCCTGGTGTTTTGTCTCTCCACT
Source organism: Eucalyptus pauciflora (assembly GCA_007663325.1). NCBI lineage: Eukaryota > Viridiplantae > Streptophyta > Magnoliopsida > Myrtales > Myrtaceae > Eucalyptus > Eucalyptus pauciflora. Next base: position 1,497,796 of record VMYD01000349.1, on the reverse strand, counting down.
GATCATGTCAATTACTATGTTTGCAATTGACTTGACCTCAAATTAGCCTATGGGAAGGCTGAGATCATCCTTAAGGACCTATTGCTCAGTCATGACAGTGGTAGTGGTAGCTATGTCCATGGAACATCTTTAGCCCACTTTTCCCATTCATTTCTGATGGATTATTACCTGTAGTGTTGAACTTCTACAGCTTTTCCTGACTTTACTCAATGGAGATTGAGCTCTGAATTAGCTTTATCTTAGTTGCTCAAACTTTGATTTAGTTCTTGCCCTTCGGGATATTTTCCTCTCATTTGCAGACAAACTGTGTGCTTGGCGATTGGCAGCTAAGTGAAACCGCTAGTCTTGATCAAGTCTTCTGATTCATCACTTGCAGATAATATAGATATCGTTCTAGCATAGAGCTAGCAAACTGCCTCTATTGTGTTGGCAGAGCACAGTCTTCTGTGAAATTGATGTCTGGTTAAATTTCCTGTAGCGAAAAGTTGAAATTCACACAATAGTGGAATGTTGCCTCAATAGAGTATATAAATTTCGTGACGGAATAGTTGTTTTCTCAGCAATTTTTTCCTTCCATTTCTCTAGCTCATGGACACTAAGCCTGTCTGTCAATATATCTGCAGTGCGTCAGTTTGGTCGACTCCTATGCTACTCTCTTCTTCTCAGAGGTATCCTCACTAGAACCTGAAGAGTTCTGTAGGAAGGTCAACCTGTGTGAAAAAGTGGCCTTCCTTTCTTCACAACTTCGGGAGGATAGCTGTGAACTGTGCCATCATGCTGTCTCAGAAGTCTTGGATAAATTGAAAGACCCTGACACACAGGTTACTGCTTTTTATCTGCATCTAGACTAATCACTGTTGCTTTGATAATTGTTCATGCCTTGTTTGCTTGCATATGCAATTGTGATAGTGAATGCATCAAATGCAAAGTTTATGGGTAATTGATTTATCTTACGGCAATACCACATTAGGTATGTGTTGAGTTCTACTTGGAATCAGTTAGAAACCAAAGTTAGAAGTAAGCCCACGTGTGGTTACCATTTTGAGTCTTCATTAAAGATTTTCTTGAAGCAAGACAAGTTTTTGCAATTCATAAAGACTTCTTTTTGAAAACCTGCAAGAGTCTTTGATATTTACTATCAAGAGCAAACATTGTGTTGCTTCTGTGGTTGGACTCAATGAGAGAAGCATGATTTTCTTCATAGTCTTTCATCTATGTCTTTTATTCTTCCTTCACTATATAGAAAAGCTGATTTTTGGTGATTCTTTGTTGTCATTGTACTGTTAAGAGTTTCCATTTCCGTTTGTGCCTGCCAAGTTTCTCTTTCATTAGATAATTTAAAGTTGAAGCTTCAATTAGACATTGAAATTTTCCAATGTGCTATTTACTTATGCAATAGGGGTCTCAGGCAAATTACCAAATGCGAAGAATAGCATGTGTGTTAGATCTATCTTTGGTTTGTTTGCTTCCATAGTGGCAGTTGAAAACTTGGAATGCCAGCTTTACAGTTTGAGCTATTAAATGTTCCATGGAACGGAAAATGTCATCACATTGATGTTCAGGCCATCGTCGATGACACTGTCCCCATGCCTTTTGTTGTGTGTTTTGGTATATATGAAAATGTTTAAAGACCAATTCTTTGTTGTATTGCAAAAATATATTAGAACGTCACAAATTGTTTATAACAGAAAGTGCAAGGGTTTGATTGCTATATTGCCATGTCTTTTTTGGCCAAAACTCTCGGTAGTGTTTAGTGCTGCAATTTTCTTGCAATTTATGATGCACGAGGTTAAACTCTAAGGAATGTCTAGTTCAATTTTAGTTCTTTTATAACAAATGCAACAATCCCTTATCGAATTCTTTTTTTTCTAATGAAAAAAATTCTTCATCAGATGGACATAATTCAGATTCTCCTCAAGGCTTGTAATTCCATGGAAAACTATGCGAAGAAGGTGAGAATTGTTCATACTTTATATGCATAAGACTTTTTTTTCTGTTTAGTAGCTACTAGCCATTGGCTGTTGTCCATTTTATTTTAGAATTAGATCTTTGATTCAGAGCTCCTTATGGTTAACCAAAAGTGAAATGCTCTAGTAGATATTGACTGGAGGAGATCAGTCAATTCTGCTGGGTATCTCTTGAATGTCACATCTGCGAAATGCCGACAAGAGAGGATATATGACTACTTGCGATTTCTGTTTGGGACAAACAGTGTCCTCTCCCTTTATATTTCTCATTTTGAAATACGTTTCACCTCCTTTATGGGAGTCAAACCAATAGTCAATGTTTACACACAAACTTAATGGTGTTGATCAAAATTGCTTTTATGTAGAGGCAAAGAAGATAAAACCAAATTTGTAGGGTATCCAAATAAGCTATCTAGAAAACAACTGGAATTTGGGAGGCATTGTATTCGATATGTTTTGCATCAGAGCAGAAGAAAGCTCCAAGTTCTGCTTACTTGAATTTAACACTGGAGATTAATCTGAGCAAAGCATTGGGTCTCTCCTAGGCCGTAGTTTGTCATACTTCTCTTGTCCGCACCATTGTTCCACTATAATGGTTTCTCATGTTATGTCTTTCGCCAGTGCAAGAAGATGGTTTTCGAGTACGGGCCACTGGTTCTCGCCAATGCGGAGCAATTCCTGGAAGCAAATGACGTATGCACCACTTTGCATGCCTGCAAAGCTTCTTCTACCATCAGCGATGGAGAGGTGCTGGAAACTTCATCTGTAGTTGCTTCCTCTTAGACGCAGCCCTAGAGATGGGGTGGCGTCAACCTTCATCTGCAGTCATCATCTGCATTCTTTGCTGTCTGCTGTATACTATACGTAACCAGTGTGATTGGAGACGGAGGGTGCTTTATCCAAGATTGAACAGAAAAGCAAACCAAAATCGAAAGTTCCATGACTTCATATGTTTGTAAAGTATCTTTCTGACATGAATTTTCAATAGGAGTGTGGTCTTTCTACATGTGAGTTTCTGCTTTTTCTGCTGCATATTGTGAATGCTTGCAATCACATACTTTTTCTGCTGCTTGTCTCAAATTTTCTTTGTCAAGAATTCTCTCAATCACTTTTTCCCTTAGAAGATTGAAGAATCTCTGCAGTCTGCTGAGTTTTTCTTTTCAAGATCGTCGGGGTGTCGGGGTTCGGTCGGCAACCCAATTCTTCTCAGTGGCTGTTGCCACATCTGTGACTCTTAAGAGCTAGTCCCCAATGAATCAACAACGATGGGGGTCGGCATTGGATGTATGGATCTCTCGCCTCCCCAATGCGAAAGGTCGGTCCGACCGCACCTTAACCACTACGCCGATCCTGCGCATATCCATGAGGGGTTGGGTTCGCGGTCTGCTGAGTCAGGGGGTCCTGCTTGTTGTGACAAGTCATGGAAGGGTAGATTTCAGCATTTCATTCTACCCCTCAAGATGACAAAACACATTTTGGTCATGTTGCGACGGCAGATCGGTCCCTTTCTGAAAACCATAGAAGCCTTCACCACGTCTCCTTCGATCATATCTATCTGTTAAACTCTGACATCATACCAACTTGTACTCGAACTTTCTACGTTCTTATCGCGAAATGCTCATGAAACAACCCTACAAAAGCCATTGAGATACAGCACGAAAGAGTGTCGGATTAGGTGAACAGATCACTACGCGCAACGATCATGGCTTGCACCAGCCGATCTTATCAGGACCGGTTCGTTCTGTCCTACCACCTCAGGTGTACCTTCCCATTCATTCTCCTATACAAGAGTTCTAGATCCGATTACTACAACACCAGAGCAAGCTTCGGTTTTATATTAAACCTTCTTAAAAAAATATAAATAAATTAGGTAAAAATACACACATGATGCCGCATCGAAAGAGACAAAATCTGCAATTAGAACATTGAATTTGAGAAGACAAAGCATGATTCTATCAAGAGGTCGTCACCGGTTGCGACCTCTCCGAGATATACTCTTCTTACATTGGTTTTATAATCTCATGTATAGATTATTTAAGCCGTCAATATTTAAAAAATTCTTTTTTTTTTATAATATTTAATGTATTGTCTTTAGAATAACCATTAAAAAGAACGTGCGTGAGAGAGGAAAATACTAAAGATCACCGCGGCGTTTGTCATTTGCTCAGTGTAACTAAGCACAGGGAATATAATTAGTATGGGGCTGAATATAATATATGCAATTTGAATATAATAATGATTAATTTGATTAATGGTATTTGGGGAACGGCTGAATTTAAATATTCTTCTGTTTAACTAAACACTCATACCCATTGGTCTTCCGAAGTTTCAACGCCCCAAAGAAGTCTAACCGTCTAATTAAGCGGTTCAATACTTACTACTTGAAAAGGACATTATAATATCTAATTGACATATTTCGATCTACCCTCTTGTCACGGATGGGAAGATTCGATTACTCAAAATGCAACTCGGCTCATCAGTCACCAGAAAAAGCCTGATATCGAGTTTCAACGTAGGTCTGAAATATTGATAGTCGAATCACCAATTTCTTGAGCAACTAAAGATGTGTTTGTTTAAAATTGTTTCTATTCCCCATAACACAAATTTTTGTTCTTTTGCTCCGGGAAACAAAAAAAAAAACAGAAACACGTTTGTTTACACTTTTACTCCTAAAAACAAAAAATCTATATTTTTTTTTCGAAAACAAATTTGGAACAGAAACAATAAATAAAAAAACTTGTTTCTTATTTCCGGGAACACTTTCGAAAAACATTTTTTTCTCTTCTCATTTTTTTTTCTCTTTCTTTTCTTCTTCTTCTTCTTCCTTTGCGCTGGCGATCGGCTAGACGAGGTCCAGCAACCTCGCCGAAGCATCTTCGGAGAGGCCGCGCCACAGCGAGGCTTGGCCTCCCCAGCCGGCGCGAGAATGTACTCGTGCATGGCCCGAGATGAGCCCGACCGAGGTCGGAAATTGAATCGGTCTCGATGCGAGACTCACGAAAACGGCATCAGATCAATTACGACTCATTTCTCCGTCCCACGAAGATAGCGACGCGAAAGTAAAAGGGCAAACATGTGTTGTTGCCGCAACGTATGGGGAATGTCTGCCTACGACCGACCAATGATCGGAGGACACGCGTGTGGCCGGAGTCGGTAACGCTTCGGGCGCACGCCAGGCAGAGGCGAGCAAGGTCACGTGGGCCCACATGGAAACTTCCCAACAGCCTCACGTGTCGTTTTCTCATTGGTGGAGACCCTGTTAACTGCCGAGACCGGAGACCGGCGGTTCTGAACGGCGGTTGGAAACGAGTGATCAGAGGCGGAGGAATTCCCGATATCGACCTCTGGAATAGAAACAAGCAAAAAGGTTATCATAATTTTTAATCATACATAATATAATTGAATTGTCAAAACAAAAATTTGATTCTTTTACGAATTTGATATTGGAAATCTGCAAATCTAAAAATTCATTTCGAACAATTGAACATTTTCAAACTGCTTCTTCTTAAGAACCAAAAATATTTGTGCCAAAATAACATATGTCAAGAAGAACAAAAGGCCTTGGATACGAAATGGATCTTGAAGTACTATTTCCGCATCTCCTTGACCAAATCCACCCACATTAGAATTACTTGTTAATGGCTGATCAAGTTTGATGAAGCTTCATGCGCAACTCCAATCGCAGAAGAGGGAACAGACAAATTCGAGTTTTGCCCACATCAATTGCACGTGCCAGTTAAGTTTAGGAGCTATAGATTTCAAGTCAAGATCAAATTGATGATTGAATACAATCACGACTCTTCGATACTTAGGGTTTATGCCTTGCTTGTCGGTAAGGTGCTGTCGTCACGAGTTGAACTTGAGAACATGCGCGTGCGGGTTAGTTACATTAATAACATGCATATGCAAGTTTTGACTAGGAGCGTTTTATGGATATGTTTGAGCATGTGTAATAAAGAATTAATTCGATTTCAAAATATATATCGTACGTATCACAAAGATTGGAAAGAAAAATATTCTTCTTTATTAAGTTACCAACTATATTTGGCCATCGCAAGTGCTTGTTTTCCTTTCCCGATTTTCTCATGTGCTCTTGAAGAGAGGGTAACTCTCGTTTATGAACCGAATTAATTTAGAAAATTATGAAGCAGATTAAAAGTGCATTAGTTTTGCGGAAATTGGTCGCTTGTATTATTGAGATATAAATTGTTATAAAAAATAAAAGAAATATTTTCCCATTGATTAATAATTTTGAGTGAGACAAGCGATCCTTTTAAAAAAAGATATTTTCTGAATCATTTATTTTTTTATGAGAAATAAACGGAGCCTAAGCAATGTCGGTGATCCATATTCCTAATAATTGGTAGGAAGCAGAATCCAAACTCAATTGCGTTATCAATAAATCAAGCAATCTCCATGTTAATAGCCATAATGAATAATAGAGCCGTTATTCCTCTTTCCTTGTACCACCTCGGTCAGAACTACATTAAAGTCATGAAACCTTGTCGGACACGAATTCATGACAAGAGTAGTACGAAAATTGTCCTCCTAATTCAAAACTCAACACCAAATGTTAAAGAGTTAAAATCACAAAAAACTCTAAATTAATATATTTACGACCAATTTATGCTATCTTACACTAATAAATCTACGATAAATTTACCTTATATTAATTTCTGTTAAATTTTATTTTTAAATTATTAAATTGAATGGCATATAGTAATTGATAGAATATACTAATTTGAGGTTTTTACCATTCATTTGTTATAAGGGTATTGGTTTGTGATTTTTCGTGATATCAATTCAATTTAACGAAAACTAATAAAGATTAAATTTGTCATTAATGTATTAATTTACGATTTTTGTTTGTCATTTTTTTTGTCAGTGGCAGTCAGAAAATTAATTTAGGCAAATTTATCATAAATATATCAATTAATTTAAAATTTTTCATGATGCTCGGAAACCCTTTTCACCAAAGTGGGAAAGAGGCGAACCTTCCTTATTACAACTACCACAACATGGGGGGTGTACCGGTGGCGAGATTTTGAATCGCAAAATGCCAAAACATGGTGGGACACCGTGAAGCAAGTGGCCCAAGAACAAACGAGTGAATATTCGAAACGACGAATTGAATAGTGAATTTCGAGGTGGGTGTGCGGTTGCCATTTATAAGAGATTTTTAGGTTTTTTGGCTCCCCTCACGTCACCATTCATTTTGCTTTTCATTCACAGTGCGACCCTTCTGGTTCTCGCCTCGCTTCTCCTTCTACTTCTACTTCTCCTTCTCCTTCTCCTTCAATATCATCCTCCTCATCTGGTTCTTGTTCATACACGGGTCGGATCTCTTCTGCTTTGTCATAAGGGTATGCTTTTTTTCCTCCTTTTGTGCTGCTTCTGTCCTGGAAAATTTCTTGGGTGCTGGAAATTTCGGTTTTTTTTTTTTTTTTTAAATTTTTTTATAGGTTTTGGTTTCTGGGTATTGTGTTTTTGTCCGATATGGCCCGTGTTTGATGTGGGTTTGATCTTCTTGTTGCGCAATTTAGCTGGCACTTTACTGGTTTTTGTTGTGTATACTCTTCTGCTTTGTCATAAAGGTATGGCTTTTACTCTTTTTGTACTGCTTCTGTCCTGGAAATTTTCTTGGGTTTTCAGAAATTTCGTTTCTCCTTATAGGTTTTGGTTTCTGGGTATTGCGTTCTTGTTCGATCTTTTTGCGTATTTGATGTGGGTTTGTATCTTCTTGTTGCCCAATTTAGCTGGCACATTACTGGCTTATGTTGTGTATTCTCTTCTGCTTTGTCATGAAGGTATGTTTTTTCTCCTTTTGGGCTGCTTCTGTCATGGAAAATTTCTTGGGTTTTCAGAAATTTTGCTTTTTTAATAGGTTTTGGTTTCTGGGTATTGCCTTCTTGTTCGATTTTTCTTGTGTTTGATGTAGGTTGGCAATTTAGCTGGCACATCACTGGTTTATGTTCTGTTTATTGTGGTTGTTCTAGATTCGAAGATCTTTCTTTGCTGGGGAAAGCTTGAAAAGTTTTCCCCTCTTTTGAATTGAAGTTCTTTATAGGCATCTTTCTGTTCGACACTGAACTTGGTCCATTAATTGTTTTTGAGCCGTCTTTTGTAACTTGTTCGTTTTCAAGAGACAACTACGTGAATGCAATGGATAATTGGCATTATTGTAACTTTTGAATTGTTTTGCTGATGTTGTGTAGGAGATTTGGATCAATAGGAGATTTGGATCAATGTCATGTCTAATATTTTGTACTGCTCTCATGTTGTAATGTCCCACGTTCTTCAAGAAATATGTCATGTTCTTTCTTAATTTATATCTGGTTACCTTTTTTTAAGTTCTTAATCTGAATTTTTGCAAACTGCTTCGCTTGACTCTTGGTTCAGTAGTGATTGCAGCTCTTGGATGGTGCATATCTCATGTGTATAGGGCTTGCTTAAATGGCGTTCAAGCTATTTACAGTCAGAGTCGTGCACTCTTTCAACATCATGTTCAACAATGACTGTATCCTCTTCTACCTTTTTTCTGTTGCAGGATAAATTTCTAGCATTTTGCAGCAGATTGAAGCTTAGTTTTGGCTCTTCCTGTGCCCTCAGACACTTAATTTTGCAGAGTGCTTCCCTTCTTCAGTAGCCTCTAGAAAATCACCACAACCTGGGAATGCTGAAAAATGTGCTTGAAAGTTGAGAATCCTTTTCTGAAGTTTGATTGGGCTTTAACTCTATGTGGAGAGCCCTTGATTATATTGGATGAGGTGGGGGAGTTAGTTAATAAATCAGTCATCATAGTCTCTCACATGCCCTCTATAAAGTGTAACTTGAGAGAATATGCTATATTGAAGTATGATGTCTGTGAAGATGGTTGAGCATTTCTGATTTTCTTCTAATTTCTGTACATATCAGTTGTTAATTATATTGTACAAAGTTGTCATAGAAGTAAGTGAAGTACTCAGTTGAAATGGAGAACAGAGGGGGTGTTCTGATGCACCGATATGAAGTGGGAAGATTGCTTGGGCAAGGGACGTTTGCCAAGGTTTATTATGCGAGGAATATCAGCACGGGCATGAGTGTTGCCATCAAGATGATTGACAAAGAGAAGGTTTTGAAAGTTGGAATGATTGATCAGATTAAGCGAGAGATTTCGGTTATGAGATTAATTAGGCATCCGCATGTGGTGGAGCTTTACGAAGTCATGGCCACCAAGACCAAGATTTACTTTGTCATGGAATGTGCTAAAGGCGGTGAGCTATTCAACAAGGTAGCCAAAGGAAAATTGAAGGAGGACGTCGCACGGAGATACTTTCAACAGCTGATTGCTGCTGTTGAATATTGTCACAGCCGGGGTGTTTGTCACCGTGACTTAAAACCAGAGAATCTGCTCTTAGATGAGAATGGGAATTTGAAGGTTTCCGACTTTGGGTTGAGCGCCCTTTCTGAATCAAAGCGTCAAGATGGGTTGCTCCACACAACTTGTGGGACCCCTGCTTATGTTGCTCCAGAGGTGATCAATCGAAGGGGTTACGATGGATCCAAAGCAGATATTTGGTCATGTGGCGTGATCTTGTTTGTTCTATTGGCTGGTTACCTTCCCTTTCATGACTCTAATCTCATGGAGATGTACCGAAAGATTGGAAAGGGAGAATTCAAATTTCCAAACTGGTTTGCCCCGGATGTGCGTCGACTCCTTTCAAAGATCTTAGATCCGAATCCGAACACAAGAATTTCAATGACCAAGATTATGGAGAGTTCTTGGTTCCGGAAAGGTCTAGACTCCAGAGCTATATGTATTGTAAGAGAAGTGAAAGAACTGCCGCCTCTTGATGCAGATGCATTATTCGGTCCGGATGAGGGTGAAAATTCCATGACAGAGTCAAAGCAGGAACCTTCGAGGCTTAGCAACTTGAATGCTTTTGATATCATATCATATTCTGCAGGATTTGACCTGTCTGGATTGTTTGAGGGAGTGGATCAAAGAAAGGAAGTTCGGTTCACGGTGAATAAACCTGCTTCTACTATAATCTCTAAGCTCGAGGATATAGCCAAGCGCCTGAGGCTGAAGGTTAAGAAGAAGGATGCTGGATTGATGAAATTTGAAGGCACCAAGGCTGGAAGAAAGGGTGTCCTTGGTTTTGATGCAGAAATCTTTGAGATTACTCCAGCTTTTCATTTGGTGGAGATGAAGAAGTCAAGTGGGGACACAATGGAGTATCAGAAGGTATTGAAGGAGGAAATGAGACCAGCTCTCGAGGACATTGTCTGGACCTGGCAAGGAGAGCAACCGCTGCCACCCCCACCACCTCCACTGCCGCATCAGCAGCTTGTGGAACAAGAAGAATCACATCCTTCTCATGATTCGACTTTGCCAGACACTTCGTCGTTGGATTAACAATGGTGGTTTTTAACTTTGTTCTCAGATATTGTTTCTATTGTTCAAGTGGTCGGAATTACATAAATGGTGTACTCAGTGATACTCAGTGAAGTTGACTCTACTATACTGTGTCGCATCTTATTGTGCTTTGATTGTCAACAATTTGGTGTTTTGTGTCCTGAGATTGTGTTGGTCATGGGCAATGGGTACTCACAATTCCATTTCTTCCTTTTTAGGTTGGCAGCATTTCTAGTTAGGACATTGGAATAGCGGGTCATATGCATCTCCCGAAAAAGCAGCATTCTAGACAGTCTCTAATCAAAAGTATTGCGTGTTTGTGATACCATGTCTCATGCTAACTTAAATCACTACTCAGTTCACGCTTCTCCAGTTTGATGACATGATATCAAGGAGTTTTTCAAACTTTGAATATTGGAAAGCTTGATTGGCTCTGTAATACCAATTCCACACGATGAGTGTATCAACAATGAACTTTCTCCTCTCTGTATGCCACACATTCCTCTTCGTCTTATATTGCAAGTTCTATCGCCTATCCACTGAGCTAATGTAAGGTCAAATTAATAGGACCATGGTGTGTCAGTGTACCACCAATTATCAAAAGTTATAATTTGACTCGGTTTTACTTTTCTGCTAGTTTCAGTGTGCCATTCATTGCATTTCGAATCAGCTAGGGCCAGAGTCCAATCCGGTCTCTCCAAAGCATTCGTATGATGTTCTGACTCATTCAACTGCTTGATAATTCAGTACAGGGTTGTCTCCTGTTTTCCGGAGTTCCCCTTTGGAATACCAATCAACTACTTGATAATTGGGTACATGTTTGTCTCCTGTTTTGTGGAGTTCCCCTTCGGAATCCCAATCTTTGTATTTTTCCCTGTTTCTGTCCCTGGAATGGAAATCACCCTTTTGTTAGCTAAGTTGCTTGTCATTAGTACTGGGAGTAGCATACATTTTTCATGCTCTTTGGGCTAAATTGTGATTTTGCCTTTCTAAGTCCCTCTTCCCAACAACATATGTAGGTTGTGTTATTCTTGACAATGGGGCTTGACGTTAGCTCATCAACTTATTATGATCATTTTGGTGCGGATGCTGTTTATCATCTGATCATTCGATTTTGTTCCAGAGTTCTGCCTTTCAATTTGAGTCTCCTATTGTAAGCAATGAAACTATTAGGGAAGTTTCACTTCTTGAGCTTGGTTGTCGCCAATCCACTCCGAGTTCCACCGATGTTGCCAAACATTGCTCGGTTATAAGCTATGTCCGGCTCATATAACACAAGCTATATCTATTCTCTATGCAAAAATTGAGCATTTTGCAGCTGTTATTGAACTGCAGATGCTTGTCTAACATCTGATGAAAATGCTATTGTGCCTTGCCTGTCAGAGCAACTTAGTGTGAAATCATGATCACATTGCTGGAATTTCATAGAATTCTTCGACCTTAGCTGAGATGATTGATGGGTTCATGAAATCTTGCCTCATCTCGGTGCAACTGCATGCACTCTAGACAGCAGCAGATGATTTGAGAGTTATCACCAAGTGGTGGTGAACTTTTTGCTTGTTTTGGGATGGGAAATGCTGTTCTCTTCTCTTCATTCAGGACCATAATTTTTCACTAATGCAGCTCTGGGAATAGCTCCATTCTCTGAATTCATGCGAATGACTCTTTATGTGTTTACTGGCCAAAGAGAGAGACGAGTGACCTTTATGGACATTTGCTTGGGACCACTGCATGCCACTTGCTAGTTGCTACCATTTTAAAGTACGCGACCACCATCACGGTGATCGCCTGTCGTCTGCAGCTCATGTGACCAATGTCATGATCGTCTCCGCGTGAGAGAGAGAGAAGAGAGAGAGACAATGGAGACAATTCACTAGACAAAATCTATTGCAGTCTTGAAGAAAATTGTGAGTTATTGAATTATGAATCTGAGTTTGTACGTTAGACGAATCTAAACAATATCTTCTCTTGCATACTCCTAGCAACTAGCAAAAATGATTGTAAGATTTTGTGAGATTATTACCGACTATTCTAAAAGCTAACATGGTCTTTTGACTAGTATCAAGGACGAAAATATTTAACTAGAAATGCAAATGGGTCTGAAAAGATTAAAATTCAAGACTTCGAACACTGATATTATATAAGATTTTTGAGATTATTGTTAATTATTTTAAAAGTTTAAGCTGTTAAGTGATATCATGATTAATTATTTAAATATTTTGATATTATTCTAAAAGTTTAAGCTATTAGATAAATGTGTGATTTATTATTTAAATATTGTATTAGTAGTGTTTGCATGTCTCTATTGTAGTCACGCAATATTTCTCGTTCAAAAATCTCTACATCCAAGTGGGTTCACTTCACAAACGCCAGCCATTCCTAGTCATTCAGGAAATGTTCAGTTAAAATCTCGGTTCCACCTAGATTTTCGTGGGACAATCGTTAACCTTGTCGAAGGATACACGCCTTGTGTTTTGTGAAAATGGATGATGGATGGGCTGGGGTCGAATTCAGCAGTTACTACAATGATTCCCACTGCATGAAGGCGCTATCAGATCACCTGTTATCGATCACTTCTCGAGTGGAACTATTGCATTACTCACCTTGGTGCGAACTTTTTAGCAAGAACAGTCAATCAGTTCCTAGATCCACCATGCCAGAGCCAATGGGACGCAATAATTCCTTATCCCAGGTACATTCAAGGTGGTTCGGGCGAAAAGCTTATTGTGCTGGGATTGAGCTTGGAAAAATTCAGACTTCTTGACCGTACGTAAATCCGAGGATTATGAACATATGACGTGCATGCCCCGGACTAATACTCATTGGTCGTGGCAATTCTTGGCCGTGCCATACCACAAAGATCGGGAATTATTAGAATTTAGAATCACATGCGAGGCGGTGGGCTCAGGCGAAATGGTCAATTATCTTATGCGAGGTCACGAGTTTGATTCGGATCGCGAGCACACCGAACATAATGTCTGTCCCACCTACTTTACTCTTATAAAAAGAAAACAATGAAATTGAGTTTAAGCGAGAGCATTGGTAGGTAAAGGAAGCATTTTTATATTGGTAATGACACATTTTCTTGTTTCCTCTGTTCTTCTTATGGCTGGAGAGCGAGCACGACTGCAGCTCCACCGAAAAACGAGGGGGGGCGACGACGACGCTGGAGCATAGCAAATGAGCATTTACGCCTAGCCCCCCCCCACCAAACCCAGGCGTGGACGTGGCGAAACGAGAGCAAGCTGGTCGCGCGTATATATTGGGACGCGAACGCCAACAAGCTCACGGAATCAGCAGAGGCGAGCTGCAGAGAGCAGGGGCAGTTCTGGGTTCGGTAAGGAACGAAGAAAGGAGGCGGCTTGGGGTGAGAATGGTCGGCGTCGGCGACGTTGCCAAGCCGCGAGGAGAAGCGGGAGGCGGAGATGGAGATGGAGGTGGTGGGGAGAGAGATAGCGTGAGGGTGTGCGGGATGCAGTTCGCGTACGAAGGGCAGCCCCCGCTGTTCCTCGACTTCGACCTCTCCGTGTCTCCTGGATCTCGTTGCCTCCTCCTCGGCGCCAATGGGTCGGGTTCGTTCGTTGTCGTGTCCATCTCCTCAATCGCTTCTCTCGTTTTCTTTCGCTAGTTCTAGCACCCCTTTTCAGGCACTAGTTCTTTGGCAGCTTTTAGTTTGATGCATACCGTTGTTGCTGCATTCCATTTGTGATCTGGGGGAATTCTGTCATCTGGGTATGCCAATTTTGCTTGTATAGAGATTGTTTTGCAGCGTTTGAGAATTGTAGCTTCCTTCCTCCGTATGATCATTTGAGGGTTGTGGAATTACGTTGGTTGGGTCCTAACTTCCATTTGGTAGTTTCTATGGTGGAAGATTGGCGACTCTTCGATGCCGAATTGAAGGATCTTGTTCTACAAAGTTGCTTGCGTCTTCAGTGCTAGGCTTCCTTTACGATTAGATTGACCGCATTTTCTTTAGAAGTCCTGTTGTCTTTCTTGGGTCTCCCTTCATTTTACATGTTTTTTTTGCAGGCAAGACCACTTTACTGAAAATTCTCGCAGGCAAGAACATGGTTGGAGGTCAGAACGTAGTCCGAGTACTGAATCGCTCAGCTTTTCATGATACTCAGTTGGTCTGCAGCGGTGATTTGGCCTACTTGGGAGGATCTTGGAGTAAAACGGTTGGCTCTGCTGTGAGTTCCCTGACCCTATTCCATAATGTGTCGCTTTTACCTTTTATTCCATATGACAGATGAGGTTGCTACAATTTTACAAGGATATGAATTAGGTTCTCAGCTTTGTCTTGTTGGCCGTTGTAGAAATATTTGGAGACCATCATTTGCAATAATTATACTGTCTTCTTGATTTCATGATACATTTAGGTCAGTTATTTCTGTCATACTGTAATTGAATGATAGATTTTTGGAAATCCTCAAGAACAGGTGAAAAATTGAGAGAACCATTCTCAAAAAGCTTCACCTAAACTTAAGTTAATTTCTTTGGGAGAGATTCTGTCGTTTAATGGCAGCGCTATCTTGGCTCTTTGTGACACTTCTATGTCTTATATGAATGATGAAGTAAGGCTCCATGCTTAAAAGCTGTCAAAAAGAATTTATAAAGCAAAACCATTTAATGGAATTTGGCGTAGTTTGTAATTTGTTGTCTTATTGCAATGCTCCATACCACTTGCTATCTTAATCTGATCGAAGAAACCTTAATGTTTTAGCCCCAGTAATGGTAGGTTGTACACTTATGCACGACCTTTTGACTCGTCTAAATATCTCAGTTTGTGAGAGTTCCAACTTGTGAGAATTAAATCTTGAGGAAAATCTTGGTATTTCTGGGATTATGTCATTCTTAGCTCTACAATAGACTGAGTCTGGAACAATCTTCCTTTTAGCTTGATCTACTCTTTCTAATTTTGCTTCCTTTCTTTCTGAATTTCTCTGTTAACTTTCACTCTCAAGAGCTTCGTATAGTTTGTTTGCAAGTTTTAAGAAACATGTGAATATTTTGCCTTAGTTTCTACGTTTGGGGCAGTGAATGTCTTGAACATATAGGTTTTGTTGATAACATGCTGTAAGTCAGTTCTGTAGCACGTATAAAGCAAGTTCTTTCTAAAATTTTCAGGGAGAGATTCCACTACAGGGAGACTTCTCTGCAGAACATATGATATTTGGAGGTTAGTTTGGAAAGATAGTCTGCTTGTATGCTTTGATTTCCCTCTATGCAATTCTGGAATTGTAAGAAATCCCAATCTGTGTATGAACAACTCCAAACAGCATTTGTCCTCTGACAGATGGAGAGAGAAAGGAGGTTTGGGATTTTTTCTGGGGGGCAGAGAAAGGAAGGTCTATCGAGTAGCCTTTTCTTTTACTATTATTCTTGTCTATTTGAGTAAATCTCCTCTCGTTATGACAATTGTGCTTCTTTTTTCATCATGTTATTGGCATTTCGATCTGCACCAATGTTTCACAACCTTCATGCCTTTCCTGCTCAAGTAACAAATCTGAATTTTTCAAGATTGTGATAATGGCAGTTGAAGGGGCTGATCCGGTGAGGAGAGAAAAGTTGATTGAATTGCTTGATATTGATCTACAATGGAGAATGCACAAGGTTTCGGATGGGCAGCGTCGGCGTGTCCAGATTTGCATGGGTCTTCTTCATCCATTTCAGGTACTAAATTTATGCTATTCATCCATTTCAGGTACTGAATTCATGCTAAGGGCATATAGTTGATTAGATGTGGGTCAATGACCAATTTAAGATTGAAAAGATAAATGGATGTTTATTTGTAGTCTTTGGGACCTAAAGTCTCCTGGGTACTGTCTTTTAATGGTATTGGTTGTGTCACAACTCTGTTCCAGTCATATTTGGCTGATGAATGTTTAAAGGTAGTGCAATTGCATGGGTCAATAAAAAGACAAGAAATGACCAATTTAAGATTGAAAAGATAAATGGATGTTTATTTGTAGTCTTTGGGACCTAAAGTCTCCTGGGTACTGTCTTTTAATGGTATTGGTTGTGTCACAATTCTGTTCCGGTCATATTTGGCTGATGAATGTTTGAAGGTAGTGCAATTGCATTTGAGTGAGTTGGCAAATTTAAGATTTCAATTCAAACTTGAGATGTCTAATGTGATCACATCTATGATGGGCATCCATTTTTTGGGGAGTGGTAATTCCATTCGTAAAAATGACAGTTCGTGGAGAGTTGGCTAGCTTAGACCTGTTTTCTCGAATGGCTTAAGGGCCTGTGCAGGGCCAGTTTCTTAATATTTTGAGCATTCTTTCATCATTGACTTGAAAGCTTTACCTCGTTTCCTTATCTTCACAATGCCAACTTGCAAGACGGGAATTGACCACATAAATGGCTATCCATTATCTCTGCTAAGAATGTCAATCTGACAAAAGTAGTCATTTCTTCATCTGATCTGACACTTGACATGTGTGCAGGTTCTTCTACTTGATGAGGTTACAGTTGATCTCGATGTTGTCACTCGGATGGATTTCCTTGATTTCTTGAGGGAAGAGTGTGATGAGGTAATTGCATTCTTATTCTCCTACCATGGGTTTGGCTAGTAACTTAATTATATAGGAGGCTGAGTTCTGCTCTGTGCACCCTTGAGTAGACTGATAACCTATTATCTTTTGTCTGCACTAGCTCCACTTTTCTTTGTAGTCCAAGGCTACCCTCGTGTTTTGACAAACCACCTGATCCAGCTAACTTTTACCCCTCCTCGAGCTTCATAATCCCCTTTCCGAAAAATGCTCTACATTTTGTTTCAAATGCATGCATAATTTTCATTGCAAAAAAAAATTAGCACCAATTGTTGATGAGGCTACATATGACAGCTTTGATCAACTGATGCCTGCCTGCATAAGGGATTTTTTTTAGATGTCCAGTTATTTAATCTAGCCATAACCTTGTTGATAAGAGGTTTGCAATCTCTATCAGATAGTCTTCCAGAGAGGAGAGGTACCCAAACTGCAAATCTGTAAATATCTCAGCCATCTGCTTCTCTGGATAACCTGCTACTAACACCTCAGTCTAGGCAGGACCAACTCTGAGACCAGAAATTGCACTGAAGTACTTTATAATGTTAAAAATCTCCCTTAGAGAATCATCATCGCCCTTGAAGAATGCCATAAATCATTAGTAAAACATAAATTAGTAAGTTGGACTCTTGAACACGAAGGATGGTACCGGACAAACCCAGCTCTGGGAATGGCATTTAATAGGCTAGAAAGCACCTCCATCACAGGCACACGTAGATATGGAGATGGGGGATCTCCTTGCCTTAAACCCTTTCTCTGGGAAAATAACCTTCAAGAATATTGATGAGTTGCCTGGCTTTTCAGAATCATAAAAGGAAATGGCTCGGCTAACTGGTATAGCTGAGCCAGAAAAAAAAACTAGAAAAGGATGGAATTGTAATTGCAAACTTTAATCCATTCCAGAAACATTGTAGGAACACCGATAGAGATTAGAGTAGTCAACGCAGAATCCCTGTCTATGGAGCCAACTATTTTCATTAGGTCAGCTTTACCATGCATCTAAGGAAATGCCATCCCTATGGTAATTCTTCACCAATTCATGAGCTAATAGCACATTATCCCTGATTTTTCTCCCTTCCACAAAAGCCGACAGATTCAAGCTAATGAAATCAGCAGTGTCCTCTTGAGTCTATTGGCCAATATCTTTGTGATGCATTTATTCACATGATTAGGCCTAAACTCAAGACATCCTGGTTGCATTTGATGTTTTTTGCACAAGGGTCATAACAGTAGCACTAACTCTCTTTGAAAATTTAGATGAATGAAAGAAATCAGACACAGCTGCACAGAACTCATCACCAATAACACGCCAAGCACTAGTGAAGAAATTTGCACAAAATCCATTAGGACCAGGTGCCCTGTCCCAATTCTGTTATCTCCTAAGAGGTGATAGGAAGAACAGGATTTTCCTGTGAATCAGTTGGCAGCTTATACTGTGACACAAAATTCGAAATAGCAAGAGGGACGCTGGAACAGCAGAGTCAAGAATTCCTGATAAGCCTTTATTAAAGGACGCTGCTTTTCCGATCACAAAAAAAAAAGGACACCACTTCATTCACTATCTGATATTGCCCTCCTTGTGCCATCTGCAGAATACTGAACACTTAAAGAGTGTTCTTAGAGGTTCTGACTTTAACAGGTCTATGAAAATAGCTAGAATTTTGATCTGCTAGCTTTAGTGAAGTTATCCATGACTTTTGTCAAAGATATGACTCCTCATAATCCTGTAATTTCCAGAGCTTAGCTTGAAGAGAAAATTCCTCTCTGCTGGGGAGACAACAACTCTGCTTTACCCTGCAGAACCTGCTGAGAAATTGAGTTGATATGGTCTTTGTCATAACCTTTAAATTTATTTACATTTGAATGCTTCTCATAGAAACTGAACATAGGAACACCCTCTTCATCATTACTCCAGGCCTTCTGGACTACCTGTAAAAATACAGGATGCTTGCTCCAAAAGCTGAAATATTTGAAAGGCTTAGGATAAGCCATATCAGCACCTTTGAGTCTGACCAAACTATAGCAGTGATTGGAGCAAGCTGCTGGAACAAATTCAGCAGAAGAGTGAGGAAAAGTGCTTAACCAAGCAAACATTTACCAGAATTCTATTAAGTTTTCGTTCTTCAAAATCAAATTCTCTTATTAGTCCAAGTAAAAAAGAAATCATTGTACCTGAGATCAAATAACTAAGATGTTAGCAGAGCAGCAATAAAATCATCCATATCTGAGACATGAGTAGAATCAGATTTGCTTGCTTCAGAGAAATCCTTGCTGTGTTGATATCCCCAAGAATAACCCAGGGTAATGAAGCACCATTGGATAAAGCAGACATATTCTCCCATAATGACTTCCTTTCAAATACTTCATTTGAAGCATACACACAGAACTGGCTAAAGAAACATCTTCCTGAAGAAAAATGGAGCTGTGTATAAACTGGGAACTGGCAAAAATAAGTTGAACCTGAACAGCATCTTTATGAAGAATTGAAACTCTGCCAAGGTGATTGAAAGAATAGTTTGTAATTTTATGCCAATTGGGGTAAACTGATGCCACAATACAATCAATATTCAATGCCTGAACGTCAGTTCTGAAGAGGCAAAACAAATGAACATTATGCTGCATAACTGGAGACTTTACCTCCTTTTTCTACAAGGCTTATTAAAGCCTCAAATATTCCATGAAAAGAAACTCATGGATAAGGAAGAGCCGGAAGCACCAGCAAACTTCCTCAAGTCAGGAGAGTCTCCTAGATCCCCTTTCTACCTCTTCGTAGCTCTATCATATTCATCAAAATTGCAAATGAATTTTTTTTGAAGGCCTGCTTCTTATAGGAGAAACATGGGCTTACTAACTTTTGTTGAAGATCTGTTAGCAGCAATAGGATCTATAGTATCAACAATGGGATCATCTGTCAGATCAGGCATCTCAGCCATTTCATCAAATGAAATTTGCCTCATCAGACAAAACCTGAAACCTATATGCTGTCTCAACTTCCAAAGTCGCCATTTTCAGGATAGAGCCAATGATGTCCTCCTCATCCTTCTTAGATGTAGCATTGACTTCTTTAGCAGAGTGATTTGCTTCAAACACTTCGCCTCTTTCTTAGCTACCCAATGCTTCACCACTGACTTATTATGATTACAAGATTTGGGCTGGTGACCAAATTTACTACATATATATAACATCTAAACTCCTGAGGATACTAACACAGATATGGTAACAGATTGAGCATTTGCCTACTTATAAAAGTATGGTCTGACATTACCAAAATAGGGAAGCATGCTACCTATCTACTATTGTTGCATATACATCTGATTGTGCTGCGTGTCTTAACATTTGGGGTGTTTCGTGACTTGTATTGCTGTTATTTGTGCTCTTATCTCACCTTTAAAATGTCATTTGCAGAGAGGAGCTGCAATAGTATATGCGACGCACATATTTGACGGGCTGGAGACTTGGGCGACTCATCTTGTTTACATCCAAGATGGTGAATTGAGAAGGGCGGAGAGGCTGACGGAGGTTGATGATTTGAAGAGCTCGGCTAATCTTCACTCAGTTGTCGAGGCTTGGTTGCGGTCAGAGACGAAGCGTGAGAAGAAGAAACCGGTGACTACTTCTTCCCAGCCCCAGAAAACATCTCTATCTGGTGCTTCTCCTTTTACATCGTCGAGACACATGGCTTATTATCGATGATTCCAGTGGTTAATATAAAGCAGGATAGAAGAATGATATTGCATTTATCATAAGGATATAGTTGCACATGTGATGAGAATGAGATTGCATGTTGCAAAAAACTATAGTTTCACCTGCACCTTTTGGTTTATGTTGTTGATGTTTGTATTGCTTTTTCTCCATGCCTCAGAAATTTACGAGTGTTTTAAGGCATCTTTTGATTATAGTCGCACAAGTTCATACAGGGGTGGGTGGGGCTGACGATTAGTTCTCCACGTAATAAGTATTGTGACAAATTTATGTCAGATTTGAGCAAAAATGCTTTTATTAATCATGTCATATTCTTGAATTCCAAGCACAACACCTTTATTAAGCTTCATGCGCAACTCCAATCGCAGAAGAGGGGACAACCAATTTCGAGTTTTGCCCTCATCAATTGCATGTGTCGATTAAGCTTAAGAGCTATAGATTTCAAATCGAGATTAAATTGATGATTGAATACAAATACGACTCTTCGATACTTGGGATACATGCCTTGCCTATCAATAAGTTGTTGTTGTCACGAGTTGAACTAATAACATGCGTGCGGGGTAGTTACATTAATAACATGCATATGCAAGTTTTGACTAGGCGTGTTTTATGGATATGTTTTTTTTTTTTTGGTAAATGTAAGAATATATAAAGAGTTGAGATCAACTGTACAAAAAAAAATCATCCCAGTGGCCACCATTTCATCTTGGAAGGAGGAGGTTAAGGGTTCAAATTCTCACATTCTCAAGGAGGATTGGGGGTGGGGATGATTTCATTTCAGGAGTGAGTTTCGACTCCCACGCCCTGCAAAGAGGCAGAACAAAAGTTTAAAAGTGAGTGTTAGACTAGGATTAATGTAGGATCGAAAAAAAAAAAAAATGTACAAAAAACGGCGCTAAAACTAACACTCTAAATGCTACAAGCATAAAGAGTGAGAGGAAGCCGAAGAAAAGTGTTTTATGGATATGTTTGAGCATGTGTGATAAATAACTAATTCATTTTCGAAATATTTATTGTACATATTAGGAAGATTTGAAAAAAAACAAATCTTCTTTATTTGATTACCAGTTGTATTTGCCTGTCGCAAATGCTTATTTTCCTTTTCGGTTTTCTCATGTGCTCTTGAACAGAGGGTAACTCTCATTTATGAACCAAATTAGTTTAGAAAATTATAAAGCGGATTAAAAGTGCATTAATTTTACGGAAAATGAATGATATGAAAATATATCATTAAAATTGATCGTTTGTATTGTTTAGATATAAATTATTATAAAAAATAAAAATAAAAAAGTATTTTTCATTGATTAATAATTTCGAACTGGGCAACCTTGACACAGGAACCCCTCTTTCCTTGTTACGACCGCCACGTGGAAAAGGGGTGTACAGGTGGCGAGATTTTGACAAAATGCCAAAGCACGGGAGGACGCTGCACGTTTTTTAATCCCGTGTGAAAGGCACCCCCGAAGCCTTGGCCCAAGAACAAATGAGTGAATATTCCAAATGATGGATTGAGAATTTTGCAGAAGTGTATGTGTGCAAGTGTGTGTGAAATATGGCTAGGAACCAGTAATGATTGTACATGAGTGAATTGTTAGGGCAAGGGAATATGGTATAAGAAAATAAATACTTCTATTATGATAGTTGGTATTACAAATAAATGAGACTTTCTAATTTTTTACTACTGAGGACAAATGTCCACTAACTCCTGTTTATAAACATGAGTCATTGCCTTATTCTTGACTCACTTAGAGTACAGAAAATAATATAAATTTCAGCTTGCTTCTTCATCTCTTGCTTGTTGCAACTACACCTTGGAATCGAGAATCGGTGAACTGGACCGGGAGCTCCAGTTCCCATTGGGAACTGTGGACTAAACCGTTTGGTTCTAGGATTGAGAACCGGACTAGACCATCGGTTCCGGTTTGGTTTGGACTAACAAAATCAATTATATTTTTTTGCACTAAAAAGTGACCATGCTCCGAACCAACCCGATCAATCCAATTCGGTTCTCGGGCAATTTAACAAAACTAATTGCACATGTTTTCACGTGCAAAATATTCAAACTTCACTTGTGTGAGTATATTTAACCTTAACCATGAAGGTCATGAACAATTTGACTAAAGGTTGTGCTTGGCTTAGGTTTTATAAATAATCTCTCTTTTACTCTTTGAATGTTTTGTCGACGTGGGACTCTTGAAGGCTTGAAGTGTCTTGTGAGTCTCTTAGAGCCTTAATCCCACATTAAGTAGAAGATGAAATTAACGAGTACACTTCTTTTATAAATAAAATAGTAACAAAAAGAGTTTTAGCAATAAGTTATGATGTTTATATATAATAAATTATATACATAAAAGATTGATTCGGTCCGGTTCCCACTTTAGAACCGGACCAACGACCGCCGATCGACCCGGCTGGTTTTCGGTTCGGGAGATTCCCGTTGCATGCCCCATGCAGCTAGTCAAAGTCCAATGGACTTTGCTTTCCTTTACTTCTTTCTTCCGGATCTTCTCTTCCTTACTCTGGGTTCCCACTACTTTTGTTGACTTTTATTTACTTTTCCTTTTGCCAACTATAGAAAGAGTCCAACTTCTTCTTTCCCCCCTTATTTGTTGACTTGAAGCAAGTCCACTAAGCAGACTTAATTCTTAAGCATGTGGAGACTAGTGTGTTCTAGGGCTTTCCAATGGATTGCCTTTTAACAATTGAGAAGCGAGTTTCTTGGTGCCATTTATAAGAGATTTTTTAGGTTTTCGGATCCCTCACCATTCATTTTACTTTTCATTAACAGTGGGACCCTTCTGATCTCACCTCACCCCTTCTCCTTCTCCATCAATATCATCCTCTTCATCTGGTTCTTGTTCGTACACGGGTCGGATCTCTTCTGCTTTGTCATAAAGGTATGCTTTTTTCTGCTTTGTGCTGCTTCTGTCCTGGAAAATTTCTTGGGTGTTGGCAATTTCGGTTTCTTTATAGGTTTTGGTTTCTGGGTATTGCGTCTTTGTTCGATTTTCCGCGTGTTTGATGTGGGTTTGGTCTTCTTGTTGTGCAATTTAGCGGGCACGTTGCTGTTTTTTGTTGTGTGTTCTCTTCTGCTTTGTCATAAAGGTATGCTTTCTCTCTTTTTCGCTGCTTCTGTCCTGGAAAATTTCTGGAGTGTTTAGAATTTTTATTTTTTTTAATATAGGTTTTGGTTTGTGGGTATTGCGTTTTTGCTCGTGGGAATTTTCTTGGGTGTTCAGAAATTTCGTATTTTTTTTTATAGGTTTTGGTTTCTGGGTATTAGGTTTTTGTTCCATTTTGCGCGTGTTTGATCTGGGTTTGATCTTCTTGTTGCTCAGTTTAGCTGGCACATTACTGGTTTTTGTTGTGTATTCTCTTCTGCTTTGTTATAAAGGTATGCTTTCCCTCTTTTTGTGCTGGTTCTGTCATGGAAAATTTCTTGGGTTTTGGAAATTTCGATTTTTTATGGGTTTTGGTTTCTGGGTATTGCTTTTTTGTCGGATTTTCCTCGTGCTTGATGTGGGTTTGATCTTCTTGTTGCGCAATTTAGCTGGCAGGTTTATGTTGTGTGTGTTAAAAGATAGTAGAAATTCTAATAGTTAGAACAGTTCAAATTAAAATAGAATATGTATTTCTAACTTATATTAATAGTTATTAGTTATATATAATAAATAATATTGATCTAAATTAATTAATATTTTTATATAGTTTATAGAATTCTAATTTCCTTCTAATTTCTGTATAGTTGGTTATATTGTACAAAGTTTTTATAAAAGTAAGTGAAGTATTCTGTTGAAATGGAGAACGGAGGGGGTGTTCTGATGGACCAATATGAATTGGGAAGGTTACTTGGGCAAGGGACGTTTGCCAAGGTTTATCAGGCGAGGAATATCAGCACGGGTATGGAGGTTGCCATCAAGATGATCAACAAAAACAATGTTTTGAAAGTTGGAATGCGGGATCAGATTAAGAGAGAGATTCAAGTCATGAAACTAATTAGGCACCCACATGTGGTGGAGCTTTATGAAGTCATGGCCACAAAGTCCAAGATTTACTTAGTCATGGAATTTGCTAAAGGTGGTGAGCTATTCAACAAAGTAGTCAAAGGGGGACTGAACGAAAAACTTGCACGGAGATACTTTCAACAGCTGATTGCTGCTGTTGATTACTGTCACAGCCGGGGTGTTTTTCACCGTGACTTGAAACCAGAGAATCTGCTCTTAGATGAGAATGGGAATTTGAAGGTTTCCGATTTTGGGTTGAGCGCCCTTGCTGAATCAAAGCATGAAGATGGGTTGCTCCACACAACTTGCGGGACCGAAGCTTATGTTGCTCCAGAAGTGATCAATCGAAGGGGTTATGATGGATCCAAAGCTGATATTTGGTCATGTGGTGTGATCTTGTATGTTCTATTAGCTGGTCACCTTCCCTTTTTTGACTCTAATCGCGTGCAGATGCTCCTAAAGATTTTAAAGGGAGAAGTCAATTTTCCGGAGTGGTTTGCCCGGGATGTGTGTCGACTCCTTTTGAAGATCTTAGATCCAAACCCCAGCAGAAGAATTTCAATGACCAAGATTATGGAGAGTTCTTGGTTCCGGAAAGGTCTAGACTCCAGAAATATATGTATCGTAAGAGAAGTGAAAGAACCGCCGCCTCTTGATGCGGATGAATTATTCGGCCCTGATGAGGGTGAAAATTCCATTACAGAGTCAAAGCAGGAACCTTTGAGGCTTAGCAACTTGAATGCTTTTGATATCATATCATATTCTCCAGTATTGGACTTGTCTGGATTGTTTGTGGGAGTGGATCAAAGAAAGGAAGTTCGGTTCATGGTGAATAAACCTGCTTCTACTATAATCTCTAGGCTCGAGGATATAGCCAAGCACCTGAGGCTGAAGGTTACGAAGAAGGATGCTGGACTGATGAAATTCGAAGCCACAGAGGCTGGAAGAAAGGGTGTCCTCGGTTTCGATGCAGAAATCTTTGAGATTATTCAGGCTCTTCACTGGGTGGAGATGAAGAAGTCAAGTGGGGACACAATGGAGTATCAGAAGGTATTGAAGGAGGAAATAAGACCAGCTCTTAAGGACATTGTCTTGACCTGGCAAGGGGAGTGACTGCTGCTGTCCCCACCACCTCCACTGCTACACTGGCGGTTTGTGAAACAAGAAGAATCACATCCTTCTCATGATTCGACTTTGCCAGTCACTTTGTCATTGGATTGACAGTGAGTACTCTCCAACTTTGTGGTCTTTTACCTTTGTTCTCAGATGTTGTTGTTGTTCAAGTGGTCGGAATTACATAAATGGTGTACTCAGTGAGACTCAATGAAGTTGACTCTACTATATTGTGTTGCATCTTATTGTGTTTTGATTGTCAACAATTTGGTGTTTTGTGTCCTGAGATTGTGTTGGTCATGGGCAATGGGTACTCACAATTCCCTTTCCTCCTTTTTAGGTAGGCAGCACTTCTAGTTAGGACGTTAGAATAGCGGGTCATATACTTCTCCTGAAAAAGCAGCATTCTAGACAGTCTCTAATGAAAAGTATCTCATGCATGTGATAGCATGTCTCATGCTAACATAAATCACTACTCAGATCATGCTTCTCCACTTTGATGATATGATAACAAGGAGTTTTTCGAACTTTGAATATTGGAAAGCATGATTGGCTCTATATTACCAAGTCCACATGATGAGTGTATCACCAATGAACTCTCTCTTCTCTGTATGTCATGCATTCCCCTTCGTTTTATAGTGCAAGTTCTATCGCCTACCCACTGAGCTAATGTAAGGTCAAATTAATCCGTATTAGGACCATGGTGCGTCAGTGTACCACCAATCATCGAAAGTTCTAATATGACTCGATTATACTTTTCTGCTAGTTTCAGTGTGCCATTCATTGCATTTCAAGTCAGCTAGGGCCAGAGTCCGATCCGGTCTCTCTAAAGCATTCGTATGATGTTTTGATTCTTTCAACTGCTTGGTAATTCGGCACAGGTTTGTCTCCTGTTTTGTGGAGTTCCCCTTCGGAATCCCGATCTTTGTATTTTTCCCTGTCCCTGTCCCTGGAAGTGGAATATTACCTTTTTGTTAGCTAATTTGCTTGTCATTAGTACTGGGAGTAGCATGCATTTTTCATGCTTTTCGGGCTAAATTGTGATTTTGCCTCTCTAAGTCCCCCCTCTTTCCAACAGCATATGTAGCTTCTGTTATTCTTGACAATGGGGCTTGACATTAGCTCATCAACTTATTATGATCTTTTAGGTGTAGATGCCGTTTTATCATCTGATTATTTGATTTTGTTCCAGAGTTCTGCCTTTCAATTGAGTCTCCTATTGCAAGCAATGAAACTGTTAGGGAAGTTTCACTTCTCGAACCTGGTTGTTGCCAATCCACTCTGAGGTCCACCAATGTTTCCGAACTTTGCTCGGTTATAAGCTCTGTCTGGCTCATATAACACAAGCTATATCTATTTAACCGAGCTCTGTCTGGCTCATATAACACAAGTTATGTCTATTCTCTATCCAAAAAAATGAGCATTTTGCAGTTGTTCTTGAATTGCAGATGCTTGTCTAACATCTGATTAAAATGCTATTGCGCTTTGCCTGTCAGAGCAACTTATTGTGAAATCATGAGCACATCGCTGGAAATTCATAGAATTCTTCAGCCATAACTGAAATTATTGATCAGTACATGAAATCTTTGCCTCATCTCACTGCAACTGCATACATTCAAGACAGCAGTAGATGCTTAGAGAGTTATCACCGAGTGGTGGTGACCTTTATGCTTGTTTTGGATTGGGACACGCTGGTTTCATCTCTTCATTCAGGGCCACAATCTTTCATTCATGCAGCTTTGGCAAAAAGAGAAACGAGTGACCTCCATGGGCATTTGCTTGGGACCACTGCATGCTGCTTGCTCGTTGCTGCCATTTTTGAGGAGAACATAGCACCCCATGCTCCCGGTTCCGTAACCCACCCGACAAACATAGACACCAGTTCATCTATCAGATCAGGCATGTCAGCCAGTTCATCATATCTGGAATTTTCTTCATCTGTGTCTCTAACTTCCGAAGTTACCATTTTCACAATAGATCTAATGATGTCCTCATCCTTCTTAGATATGACATCAACTGCTTTTACAGAGTGATTTGCTTCGAACACTACGTCCTTTTCCTTAGGCACCCAATGCTTCACCACTGACTATTTATGATTACAAGATTCAGACTGGTGACCAAATTTACTACATATATAACATCTAAACTTTCAAGGATACTAGCACAGAGATGGTAACTGATTGAGCATTTGCTTACTTATAGAAGTACGGTTTGACGTTACCAAAATAGATAAGCATGCTAACTATCTACTATTTGTTGCATATACATCTGATTGTGTCGCGTGGCAAACATTTGGGGTGTTTCCTGACTTCTACTGCTGTTTTTTGTGCTCTTATCTGACCTTTAAAATGTCATTTTCAGAGAGGAGCTGCAATAGTATATGCGACGCACATATTCGACGGGCTTAAGAATTGGGCGACTCATCTTGTTTACATCCAAGATGGTGAATTGAGAAGGGCGGAGAAATTGACGGAGGTTGATGATTTGAAGAGCTCGGCTAATCTTCACTCAGTTGTCGAGGCTTGGTTGCGGTCAGAGACGAAGCGTGAGAAGAAGAAACCGGTGACTACTTCCCAGCCCCAGAAAACATCTCTATCTGGTGCTTCTCCTTTTACATCGTCTAGACACATGGCTTATTATCGATGATTCCAGTGGTTAATATAAAGCAGGATAGAAGAATGATATTGTATATAGCTAAAGCGGGAACTTCCCTCTAGAACTTGTCACGACACACTTCAGTGAGCATTGCTTAATCCATTTGTTACTTCCAAATATCTAGCGTTTATGAGTTTAAATTTCAAAGAACAAATGATAGAGAGAGTATCTCAAATATGTATCCTCTAAACATTGGATTATTTTGAACAAATTAAAAGTCTAGGGATTACATTGCACATTGGATTAAAGTTCATGGATTACATTGAGCAAATTAATAGTGATCAAATTGCATATGAGTCCAAGTTTGGGAAAAGTACCAAAAAAGTCCTAAACCTATTGCATTGGTACCAATTCAGTCCTAAACTTTTCAATTGGACCAATTCAATCCTAAACCTTTTAATATTGGTACCAATTCAGTCCATCCGGCCAATTTTGGCCGGCCGGCGCTGACGTGGACGTCGGCCGGTGACCGGACGCTGACATGGCAATTTTTATGATTTTTTTTATGATTTTTTCGAATTTTATTATTATTTTATTATTATTTTTTATTAATTTTTTTATTTTTTTATTTTTTCTTTTCTTTTTCCTTTTTTCTTCGCGGTTGCCGGCGAGCCTCCAGTGAGGCTCGCCGGCCACTGGGCGAGGGCCAAGGCCCGCGCCGCCGAGGGACCGCCTCCCGCTGCTCTCCCCCAGCCGCTGGCGAAGCCATGGCTGCCGCCGGCGAGCCCTCGCCCCGGCCTGCTTCGCCGGCCGTGCCTCCTCCGCCACATCCCGGACTTCTCCCCCACGGCCTCGAATCCCACTGAGGGTCTGGTCCCCACCTCCCGCCTCACGCACGCCTCCGCCCGATCTTCTTCAAAGCCGCTGGCCCCAACACCCTCCTCTCCTTACCAGAGGCTCGCCTCTTCCACGCAGGCGTGGCCGAGCGAGGGGGCGCGCGCCCCGCGGCCGGGCGTCGGCGGCGCTTCGCTGCCCGCTTCCCGCCTTTGGCGATGGTCATGGGTTCGCTAGGGCGAGTATCGGGCTCTCGCCAGATTCCGGGCCTTACCACGTCATACGGGAAGGAGGCTTGGCGAGGGTCCATGACGCCGGGCGGCAGCAGGATCCGCCCTTCGCTTAGCTCACAACCATAAGAAAAAAAGAAAAGGAAAAAGAAAAGAAAAAAGGAAAAAAAATTAATAAAAAATAAAAAATAATTCGAAAAAATCATTAAAAAAATCATAAAAATTGCCACGTCAGCGTTCGGTCACCGGCCGACGACCACGCCAGCGCCGGCCAGCCAAAATTGGCCGGATGGACTGAATTGGTACCAATATTAAAAGGTTTAGGACTGAATTGGTCCAATTCAAAAGTTTAGGACTGAATTGGTACCAATACAATAGATTTAGGACTTTTTTGGTACTTTTCCCGTCCAAGTTTAGGAACCTTTTGTGCTATTTTCTAAAAAATTTACCGCTTTCGACTTTTCTTTCTTATTGATTTGCCATATATATTCGCGAGGGTTGAGTATAACATCTCTATCTTGCAAGATACTTCTAATCCTTGTTATGGAGGATTTTTGGGAGAATTCTAACAATACACAATAATACTTATATATGCATTATTCCCTTATTTATTAGATAGATTATATACAATTTCCATGCAAATGGGTTTTTCCTACTATTGTTCTAATATATGGGGGAAATTGCATGGCGAGTTCTAAACCTTATCTATGGAATGCAATACGAGTCCTAAACCTTAATCAAAAGTTGTTCAATTTGATCCAGTTAAATCCTAAATAATTATGTCGACAAAAAAATAATCATAAATCTTTACTAAAAAATGCATTTAAGTTTTTAAGATTATTTTGAAATATGGTTTTTTAAGGATGCAATTAGGCAATGTTTCACATGATACAGAGGCAATTTTGGGTATTGTTGCTCATTGAAAGGACTTGGTTGCTCTTTTTTTTTTTAAAGGTTTCGGACCTAATCGATTTAAGGTTTATAACTTGATTGCGTTACATAAGCAAATCTTAAGACTTTTGGTGCATTTTTCCCATAATTTCTATTGTGAAGATACTTTAATCGACACGAAATAGAAAAGGATGGAGAGCTAGAAATTGGAAAATTGTATTTGTATATTACTTTCTCATAGAAAACTTGTATGTACATAGGCTCTATTTATAGTACAATTGTATGGACAATAAAAGGAAAACTTATATAGAATGAATAAACAAAATATTTTCCTATTTATACAATACTCTAATTCCCAAAACCGCTTGATTCTGACTATTAATAGCCACTTTGCATGATAAAAATTCCGCTCCTAACCTGAGAAACAATCAGGAAATGAATAAGGAAATCATCAATTAATCCAAGTGAGGCAACTGTATCTTCAACACTCTTCCTAAAGTTGGCAGCATATATCGAGGAGGCCAAGCTTGCTCAATAGATACTTGGTATTGCCATTGACATAAAGGCTTGATAAAGATACATGGAGGCTATTTAGTAGTTCCTATGTATCTTGTCGTGATTATTTCTTCTTGAATTTTGTCTCCAGTGAAATGGCAATGTTGCACTATTTTATGGTCTATCGGATTTGCTGCAAATTTAAGAGTAGCATCATTGTCACAAAACAGTAATATCGCGAAGTAGACCTTGCATCCAAACTATTTCACAAATAGTCTTAGTGATGGCTCGATAGTTAGATTCAACCGATTATTTCTTCGTTTCCCATGAAAGTAGCAACTCTCCCAAGTTAATGCAAAATCTAGTAATAGATCTTCTGTTCATATGACAAGTGATGTCGTTCGTGTCACAATGAGCTATCACTCCACATTACAATCCCAAGACAGAAGTCTCAGCCACCCTTTCAAATACTTCATGACTTTCAACATTGTATTCATATGGGATTGTTTTGAATTATGCATGAATTGACTGACAATCTATGTGTAACATATGCCAGGTCTAGTCATTGTGAAATAGATGAGTTTTCCAACGAGTCTCTAGTAGCTTGATGGATCCTTGATCAATGGATCCTCATCAAAAGGTGGTAATCCCGCATCATACTCAATTGTTGTTAACTTAACATTATGCTCGGTTGAATAATAGTTGGTTTGCATTATGACAACCCTACATCTGATGTAACCTCCAATACAAATTTACGTTGACTAAGGTAGATTCCTTTATCTGATTGGGTAATCTCAATGCCGAGAAAAATTTCAGATGCCCCAAATCTTTAATGTAAAAGATGGAATGGGGATACTTCTTGAATTCTTTAACAGTAGACTCATTATTGCCCATAAGTATATCATCAACATATATCAACAAGTAGATTGACGATGTACCTTGTGTCCATGCAAACAAGGCATAATCATGTTTGGATTGCTTGAATTAGCTGTGAATATACCACTGTCGAGAGGCCCGTTTAAGTCCATAAGAGGGATTTACGAAGATGATATATTCGAGACTCCCCCTATCTGCTAGTGGAAGGTCCATGTAAATTTCCTCCTCCAAATCACCACAAAGAAAGGCATCGTGGATGCCCATTTGGTGTAGGGGCCAATAATGGATAATAGCAATGGAAAGAAATGAACAAAAGTGA
Organism: Eucalyptus pauciflora; assembly: GCA_007663325.1. Taxonomy (NCBI): domain Eukaryota; kingdom Viridiplantae; phylum Streptophyta; class Magnoliopsida; order Myrtales; family Myrtaceae; genus Eucalyptus; species Eucalyptus pauciflora. The sequence goes on along the minus strand of VMYD01000349.1, from coordinate 1,465,818 downwards.
CTTCCTTGACTATTAGGGAAAAAGTTTCCTAATAATCAAAACCTTCCCATTATGCGAAACTCTTAGCCACTAATCGAGCTCTGTAACACTCAATGAGATCATTTGTCCTTTATTTAATCATATAGATCCATTTGCAATCAATGAGCTTACGATGAAAGGCAAATATATTTTGAATCAAAGCACGTAATTTAGTCTTCATTACCTATTGCCAACATGGATCCTTGGCTGCCTCATGGAAAGAACAAGGTTCCTATTCCTCAGAAATGCGACTTATGCAACATTTTTGTTTTGGTGAAAGCCGGACAAATATGATACATGAAGAGACAGGATAATGGGAACTTGAGGAGTCCAAGGTTGGACAAATATAATCCTTAGTCCATGTGTGGGGACAAGTAGCGTGGTCCGAGCGTTGAGGAGGGACGAGTGTGGGCTGCACAGGAGCAAGAGCGAGTGACTTATTAGAGGCATCGGCTGGAGGAGCTGCCGATGGAGAAGCGACAAGAGTCTCACTAGCTGGCACGAGCAAAAAGTCGGTGAAGGGCTCAATCAGAGGACTCGTATCTGATGAAAATCTAGAGTATTCTCAATCATGGAGAAGTAGCTGGAGGCTCTGGAGGCACAATCTTGACCAACGATGGAGGTGATGATGATTCCTCCTCAATTAAAGAAGGTCGTGAATCAGTGTCAAGCTGGCCTGTTGCGGTAAAGTTGAGTCTGAAAAAGAAACATGTTTTCATTCGGTGGAGGGATTGAAAATACGATATCCTTTCTAAAGAGTGGGAAACTTCATGAAATCACATCTCAAGGCGTGAAGACCTAGTTTGTCTTTAGGGCCCACAGTAAGAACACAGCACAAGCAGCCAGAAAGTCGCAAATGATGAATGTTTGGACGCTTGTCAAAAAGTGATTCAAAGGGGGGCTTGCCCATCAATAACTTGAGTCGACATCCAATTGATTAGGAGGTTTTTGTGACCACACAATCACTCTAGAACATCTCTAGAATAGAGGTTTGATATTTAAGAGTGTAAGCAACTTCTAGAAGATGATGGTGTTTATGCTTGACAACCTTGTTTTGTTGGGGTGTGTAGGTGCGGGAGCTCTCATGGAGAATGCCATGGGTGGAGAAAAAGGAAGAGCATTCATGATTAAAAAATTCACGTGCGTTACTAGTTGGTATACGCTGTATAGATTTATTAAATTGATTTTTATTGAGAGCAAAGAAATTTGTGAGGAGAGAAAGGACTTGAGTTTTGGATTGCATGAGGAAGACCTAAGTGGGATGTGTGTAGTCATCGCCAATAGTGAAGGAAAAAAAGGATCCATCACGAGGTAGGATGTGATATGGTTCCAAGATGTCGAGATGGATGAGAGAGAAAGGAATAATAGCACGTGTTGTATTAGTTGGGGGACATGTGATTGCTTAGCAAAAGGATAAATAGGACTTTTAGGATGTGGAAAAGAAGCAACGTGACCCAATCATTGATGATAGAGAAAAGTAATATTAATAATTTTTGCATTATTTAGAGTGCACTTTTTGAAGGGATTACATGAAAAATCAAAATTTATGGAAAATTTGGCCCAAAAATAGAGCCCCCAGTAAACACTACCTAAACCAACAGTTTGCTGGTCAAAAGGCCTAAAAGAAACACATATTATAATCTAAAATGGCATAACATAAATTGTCTTCACAAACTTTGGAGACAAAAATAAGGTTAAAATAAAATTCGTGGATAAAAGGGACATTTTTAAGTGTAATGGATGAACTAAGTCAGATAGTGCCCAATTTGAGTGACAGAAGTAACGTTTGCATTTAGAAGACATATTGATATGGAGGATCGTGAGTGATTGTGAATGCGGGAAAAAAAAAACATCAATCACAAATTATGTGATCACTAATACCTGAATAAGTTATCCATGCGTAATTGGAAATATAACTCATTAAGCAAAAACTGGTACATAATAAGTTGGAAGATCTATCATGAATGCCAATTTGACTCGGGGCCTGTATAATGTGCTGGAACTTATCATTATTGATAGGTTGATTGATTTTATCAACTTGTGCCATCACACGAGAAGAAAAATCCTTTTCTTTCTTATTTTTATCTATAGGCTTCTCATGTAGCTTCCAACAAATATCTTTAGTGTGATATGGACACATGCAATAATCACAAAAATTTAGCTTTGCCTTCATTGGAATTTTGGCCATTTGATTTATGTGATTACATGACAAAATGATGGCCATTGGATGATTTTAACGGAAGTGCCGATGTGGCTTGATGAGCGCCATCCGAGCTAGGTGAGAGCGAGAAGATAAAAGAACTGTCCGATCGAGACTTTAGATCCTGGCCATTGGTTGAGGAAATAAAAGTCGCGTTTGTGCCTCGAGTAAACCCTAGCGCTAAACCACTGAGGTTTACTCTAGTGGCCACCCTTCTAACTTGGAAGGGGGAGGTGGGGGGTTCGAATCCTCACATTCTCAGGGGGTTGTGGTGGGGACGAATTAGTTTCAGGAGTGGGTTTCGACTTCCACGCCCTGCACGGAGGTAGGGCAAAAGTCTGAGAGTGAGAGTCAGAATAGGAGTAGAGTAGGATCGACAAAAATAAAATAAAATCCTAGCACTATAATAGGTCTCCAAATATCACTGAGGCGTGTTCTCGCCGCAAAGGTTCACTATTGTGGGGTTGCTTGGGCCGTGAGCAACATGGTTTTGCGGGTTAATTTGTGCGATTAAGCGATGGATTTGGGTCCATGGCCAGATATCGAGATTGTAATGGTAAGTTTCTCCTTTAGAATAAGTAAAAGACGATTCCCCTTCTCACTCTCCTTGATGGCCTAGACTACCGTAGGATAGATTCGGCCCTTCTATCTTTTCTTCAGCCATTTCAAGTAGGAGTGAGTATTAGTCCAGGGTAAATTGGAAATCAAACCAAATTGGCCCTAGGAAACCATCAGCTCCAAGTTCCCACGGTTATCGGTTCCAAAAAAATGAAATTGGTACTATGCGATTCAGTTCCTAGTTCCTGGGTTAAAAACAAAATGGGACTAAGTATCAAAACTTGAAGAACTGGACAGGGATTTGGGAACTTATGAATGTTTGATCTTTATTTTGAAAATTCTAATTATATGTCTCTAGGACAAAACATTAGTTTGTATCAAGTAATTGGTCTGATAAAAAATTACCCTTACCTAAAAAAAATTATGTTATAAAATATGGTAGTTGAAATTTATGATGAAGGCCGATGTAGGCTTCAATCACTTGTGGTATGAGTTATTCTGAAAAAGGGGCTCTATTATCAAGATACAATAACTTTCGAAAGTTTGAAGCTAGAACTTGTCAAGATTCCGACTATCATGTTAATTGATTTCCTGAACAATAGATTGGAGGGTCCAATAACAAACACACTTGGAGATGTCCAAGCACTTTATTTCCTCAACCTATAACACAATACCATCGTTCTTCTTGATTTGGGGAATCTAGATCAGCTTGGACCTACCTCAATGGAATCATACCAGCTCATAATGCGAATCTTGATTTCCTTTTGTTCCTGAAACTCTTAGACAATCCACTTATAGGAATCATCCCAACACAGTTTCTCACATTTTCCAGAAGTTTTTTTTGAAGAAAACCTCGGATTGTGCATGCTTTTGCTTAACAAAGTTGCTCAATTACTGTGAACAGGATGGAATATCAAGAAAAGGTGATTTTATATGGGCATATTGCTTGGGTTCGTGTTGGCTTCTGGATATTTTGTGGTCCGTTAGTGTTTATGAGATCATGGAGATTTGCTTAATATCAGTTTTGGGATAAACTGCTATACAAAACACTCATGTCTATGGCCTAAGATTTAGTTATTAAACTTAAGAAAGAATATTTTGTTAATTCATCTCTTCATAATTCTTCATCACCATTGAAAGGATGGTTCTATTTATTGATCAATAGAGCTCTTCCTAACCAATAGGAGAAATAGAAACAGGTCTGCGTTTAGCATAGAAATAAAAATATGACAGAACCACATAACAAATTTCGCAGTGTTTTATGATGAAATAATTGCAATGAAGAAAATTATTTAGTGAGGATTGTTTCAACTAAGATGGAATGCTTTTAAATTGGAAAAGTCTAAACCAAATACCATAATGTTCTTAGAAAGATAATTAATATTAAAAAATAAATGCATCAAAAGTCTTAAAATTCGTACGAAACTATAAATCTTAGAACATTCTGATAGATTCTTATGCTAATTGTTCACTACCATCAAGCATTTCCAAAAATTACATCTATGACGAAATTGACTTGAATTTCTATAATATAATTAGTGATAGTTGCGGTCAATGTGGATTTAAGTGGATGACACATTATAAACATGTGACAAAAAAATTAAATCTCTCTCTCTTTCTCTCTCTACATCAGAGCACATGTTCTCCAATTTTATTTTATTTTTAAATCATTAAAACGGTCGGATCTAATCAAAGTACTTATTTTCCCTCTCGCCTTGCAGAGTTTTCTCCTCTCGTTTTGCAGAGTTTCCTCTACCCTTGTGGTAGCTTAACCCTCGATTTTTTCTGCTTCCTCGCCTTAGCGTCTTCCATGGCGCTACCTCCCCCTCCTTTGGGGCTTTTTCTTTCTGATTTGCTCTGCTTCTGGTTTCGCGTCTACTAGCAACCTGTTCGGAGTTCGGGGTTTCTCTCCTTCCTTTTTTCTCTTCTACTTTTTCCTGTCTCAGCACTGCAACCTTTGGGTTTGGTTGTGTCTTTCCGGTTTCTCTTGCGTTCTGTCCAGCGGCTTTCGTCATGTTCATCTTACTTCCCGATTCCTCCTCTGCACGCCCAATTGCTCTCAATTTTGATGCCCTTCGTTTGCAGCTGTCTTTTCTCATCTAGCTCGTCACTTCCTCGTCTCACACCACCTCTCTCACTCGATGGCCCAGGACGATGAGGATGGGGCTTCACGCGTTGCAGCTCTGTGTCAGCGCCTCAGCAATTTGTGCTCGCCTCCAGACATTGAGGTCTTCACTGATGCGCCCCCCCCTGCCAAACTCGAGGAATGCCAATTAACCCTTGTCGGTAAGGTATTTACAGAATCTACTATCAATTTTCAGGCTTTGCAAAGTACTTTGAAAAGGGTCTGGAAGACAGAACAGGTCGACATATCACAGCGCGAAGATGGCGTTTATGCAGCAAAATTTAAACTAGCAAATGATCGCAATAGAATTCTGGACAGTGGCCCTTGGCTTTTTTCTGGTCACCTTGTCGTTTTGAAGGCTTGGATTCCTAACACTCCGCTGCATTGTTATAACTTCTTGACGTGCGCCTTTTGGGTCCAAGTTTTTGGTTTACCTCTGGAATGGTGCACGGATCAGATTATCTCTAGGGCAGTGAAGCATGTTGGGAGAGTGCTGGAAGTCAGGGCAGATATAAGAGATAGTTTTTCCATGCGCTCTGGTCGTGCTCGAATAGAACTCAATCTTCAGGAACCTCTGCAGATTGGTAGACTTATCCAGCTCAATCATAAGTCCTTCTGGTTATAATTTAGATACGAGAAGCTGTCCCACTTTTATTATCAATGTGGGAGATTGGGGCACTATGTTACCTCCTGTAAAGAGAATCCTACAGAGGAAGCTAATCTAGGTGATCTACAGCACCTACCTTATGGACAATGGCTTCGGGCTGAAGTGCGCGAGCACAGCCCTTATTGGAGAACTTTTTATGCTCCCACTGATACGACCCCTTTGGATGAGACTATCCCTGAAACACCACCATCAGCGGTCCTTTCTGTTCCTTTACTGCCGCAGCTAGGGCCTTCAGTAGCCGTTCCCCTGCTGTCCTCTTTGCCAGTAGTTGCTGCCGCCTCCACACCTCAGCCCTCTTCTCATGGACAAGGGACCACTATCCCAGGTAATCCAGCGTCACCAGCTAGGATACCTGCCGAAGTGAAGATGAAGGGTATTCAGGAACATCACAACAGTATCAAGATGGGAAAAAAAAACCAGCACACTTCTCCTGTATCCAAGCTTGGTCCTACTAAGAAACAAAAGCATTACGCTCCTTATGATAGTCGTATTCTAGCACGACAGGAGCTGGACGAATCCTCTCTTCTCGACACGCCTATCCAGATAGCATTGGAAGATGGTCGATGGGCTAAGGTGGCTGGCCCTCAACAGCCACCATGTTACAAATGAAACTCATAAGTTGGAACTGTTAGGGTTTGGGCAGCTCCCTGACAGTCCGTGCCCTAACGGCCCTTGTGGCTCGAGAAAAGCCCGATCTCCTCTTTTTGATGGAAACCAAAAATAAGGCTGAAGTGCTTCAAAGGTTACAACGACGTTTGCATTTTTTGAATCTTCGGATAGTCAATTGGTTAGGCGTTTCAGGTGGGCTTGCTCTGCTTTGGAATGGCCCTCTTTCTTTATCTTCTATTAACTCCTCCTCTGCTTATTTTGATATGCTATGTAAGGATGATGTGGCTGGTTCTACTTGGCGTCTGACTTGTCTGTATGCTCCTACTGATGCTCACTTGCGTCATCAGCTATGGCAGGATCTTATTGCTATTAGTGTGGCTAATGTGTTCCCTTGGGTTTGTATCGGCGACTTCAATGAAATCCTTTATCATTGGGAGAAACAAGGGGGTAGACCGACCGATTTTCAGCGTCTTGCATCTTTTAAGGCTTTTGTGAACAATTGTAGCTTGATGCATATTGAAGCTAAAGGGTGCGCCTACACGTGGATGAATAATCGCCAAGGGGAACAGCTGATTAAGGAATGTCTCGACCGAGTTCTCTGTTCTATTGAATGGCGTCTGCTTTTTCCTATTGCTGAAGTCCAAGCCCTCCCTGCCGTTGGATCTGACCATAGTCCTCTCCTATTAAATACTGCACCAAGGGGTGGGCCTAGGCAGCGCCATTTTATGTATGAAGCTTATTGGGATCAGGATGAAGGTTGTAGACCACTTGTTGCTACTACTTGGCACTCTGCTCGACTGAATGGTGCCAATCTCTCTAAAAAGATTCAGGTGGTATCGGATGCTCTTCATAAGTGGAGTCGTACTCGATTCTCACATAATCGGCTCAAGGTGCAGGAATTGCAATATCGTTTACAATAGTTAACCAATCAACATCATTCTCTTTCTGACTCTGGGGAAGTCACACGGTTAAAAGAGGAATTACAACGGGTATGGCAATGTGAGGAACGGTACTGGGCTATGCGGTCGAGGCTCAATTGGCTACAATGGGGGGATAAGAACACCCAATTTTTCCACGCCACTACTATTCAACGACGACAGCGAAATCGCATTACTATGCTTAAGGATACTAACCAAGCTTGGGTAAGAGATCCTTCTCGATTAAAAAGAATGGTGACATATTTCTTTTCTCAGCTGTATACTACTGCTGGTAGCCGTTGTTATGTCCCTATTCTTGCTCAGTGTACTTCGCAGGTTACTCAGGAGATGAATGATGTTCTCGTTGCTAGGGTGACTTTTGAGGAAGTACACCAGGCTACCTTCCAATTGGGAGCCACCAAGGCTCCTGGCCTTGATGGTCTTAATGGTTTGTTTTTTCATTCACATTGGGATACTATCAAACTTGATCTGTTCACAGCGGTCCAAACTTTTTTCACATCCGGTATCATGCCTTTATCTTTGAACCAGACTCTTATCTCTTTAATTCCAAAGATCCCTCATCCTGAAAGCTTGGATCAGTATCGTCCTATTAGTCTCTGCAATTTTGTCTACAAAATTATTTCCAAAGTCCTAGCCAACAGGTTGAAACCTTTTTTACCGGCTCTTATCTCAGAAGAACAGTCCGCCTTTGTGGGAGGTCGCCAGATTCAGGAGAACATTTTGCTCGTTCAGGAAGTTTTGCACCAACTCAAGATTAAAAAGGAGAGGCGCTCTTTTCAAGCTATTCTTAAAATAGACATGAAGAAGGCATATGATCGCGTCGAATGGGACTTCTTACAGGATTATCTACTCAAGTTAGGCTTCCACCAGAGATGGGTCCATTGGGTTATGCAATGTATCACCACACAGTCCTCCTGCGTTAAATTGAATGGTGAGCATCTGACGTACTTTCACCCTACCCGCGGTCTTCGTCAAGGTGACCCCTTATCGCCATATCTCTTTATTTTAATGGCGAATCTCTTATCAACTCTTATCAAGAATGCTGTTAATATGAACAACCTTAAAGGGATCAAGCTCAATAGGTGGTGTCCTCCTTTATCCCACTTATTTTTTGCCGATGACGCCATTTTCTTTCTTGATGGTACAGTTCAGGAATGTCAGAATTTGTCTAACATTCTAAATCAGTACTGTCTCGCTACAGGGCAAGAAATAAATCGTAATAAATCAGGTGTGTTCTTTGGTTGTGCTTGCCCTTCGAGTCTCCAGCAGAATATTGCCAATGAGTTGCGAGTTCCTATTCTACCTAAATCTGGGAAATATTTGGGGATACCTTCTGACTGGGGACGATCCAGACGGGATATGTTTTCATGGATTTTAGGCAGGGTGCATTCCAAATTGGACGGGTGGAAGGAACAGCTGGTCTCTAAAGGGGGTAAAGAGATTCTCCTTAAGACTGTTGTGCAAGCTCTACCTCAGTATGCCATGTCTATCTTTAAGTTGCCTGTCTCTCTTTGTAAATCTATTGAGAAACGAATAGCGCGATTCTGGTGGCAAAATGACCGCACTAAATCAGGTATTCATTGGCGAAGCTGGGATATGTTGAAGACCAGTAAAGCAGAAGGTGGCTTGGGTTTTCGGGATCTTCTCGACTTTAATAAAGCCATGTTAGGAAAGCAAGCTTGGCGCCTATTTACCCAACCGCTGTCCTTGTGGAGTCAAGTTTTTAAAGGTCTATACTTTCATTCTACAACCTTCGGCAGGGCAGCCAAAGGATCTCGCCCTTCTTGGGGCTGGCGGAGTCTGCTTCTAGGACGAGATGTACTTCTACCACATCTTCGTTGGTCGGTGGGCGATGGACGGTCTATTAGGATTAGAGAAGACTGTTGGCTTCCCATGGGTATCTTATACGGACCTACAATCCGTGAGGAACCTCCCCTAGTTGCCGATCTTATAGACCACTCAACTAGTACTTGGAATGTTCCTCTGCTTCATCGCTTTTTCGACGATCAGACCATCCACCAGATCACGTCTATACAGCTGCGCACTCATATCACCAGAGATAAGCTAGTGTGGACTGCCACTTCTGATGGTTCTTACAGTGTCAAGAGTGCCTACCGCACCCTCCGGACTTCTGCCACAATTCAGGTCATACCTTCTACCTCCTCATCTTACCAACCTCCTCATTGGTTATGGCAGCAAATTTGGAAATTGCCTTCCCCCCCAAAAGTTCGTATCTTCCTATGGTCTTTGTGTCAGAACGCCTTAGCCACCAGAGCAAACCTCCACCAGCGACATATCATTGACAATCCGAGCTGTCCTCTCTGCACTCCGGCTCAACCGGAAACAATCGAACATCTTTTTCTCCTTTGTCCTTGGACTAAAGGCGTGTGGTCTCATCCTCATCTAAACATCTCGATTTCCCCTCTACTTCTAACCAGAATCGACGTCTGGATTCTCCAACAAGTAAAAAGACCGAATGCTTTACCTGGTTTGGCCACCCTTGCTTCTGTGTTCTGGCAGATATGGCGCGCTCGCAATGGGTTCATCTTTCGTCATGATCGACCAAATTCTGCCCGTGTGGTGGAGACAGCACTTGCAGCGACCTATGTGGATCGGCACATTGCTACTGCTCTATCAAGGAAAGGTTTAGCGCTTCAGAACAGGGGTAGTCTTTGGCAGCCTCCTGCACGGGGGACTTTGAAGGTGAACATCGATGGCTCCTATCTTTCAGGCTCAACAGAAGCAACTATGGGCTGTGTTTGCAGAGATTACCGTGGTCGGCTCACTGATGGCTTCTCACGCCACTTTCCTGCGCGATCAGCTTTGCAGGCCGAGACCATCGCCCTTACGCTCACTCTGCAGTATCTTCATCGCCAAGAGCTGCATCATGAATCTTTGGTGATTGAATTTGATAGCTGGATCTTGGTGGATACCCTGACCAAGCGCAAAGCGCCGCCATGGGAGGATCGCGCCCTCTTCCTCGATGCTGCCTTTTGGCTCTCACGCTTCCATCGCCTAACCCTCGTTCACTGCCGCCGCGAGGCCAACATTGCTGCGGATTGGGCCGCTAAGGCCCATGATCGCGCTTCCTCCTCTTTTAATTGGGTTGTATTTCCCCCTTTCTTTCTCCAGGACATCATATATGCCGAAGCACTAGCGGCTGGCTGTAATACTTTTCCTTATTAATATCATCCTTTTACTGACCAAAAAAAAAAAAATCAAAGTACTTAATTACGATTTTTGCAGAAATTTTTAGATTGAGTTGTATTTTTATCAGTTTTATAATTTAATTACATGTTTTCTTTTGCACAAATTTTAGGATCCAATTATACTTTTTGATAGTTTTACAATTTGATTGCCGTTACACTACAAGTTTTAAGTATCTTGGTGCATTACCTAAAGAAAAATCATCAATTACTCTTAAACTTATTATGCAGATTTCAATATAGTTCAGACCTCTTCAATTTTGTGGCTTTGCCAATATAGTTCTAATATTGACGTGGCATTCTAGTTATCACCAGTTGCGATATGATATAAACAATTTTGGACAACACAACGCTGATTTGCTTAATTTTTTTTTTAACTTTTCTAGATTTTTCTCTTTTCTTCTTTTATTTCTTTTTCTAGGGAAATCTGGTGTTGAACACATTTCTTGTGTGTGTAATGAATATAGTTCCCGTAAGCACAAATAATACATTGCATGCAATCTATGAACGGGGTTTGGTCGGCAGTTTTCAAGATTTGTAAATTTTTTTTTAAAAAAAAAACCTGTAGTTTATACAAATCTAAACATTACGCAATATCTACTGATATGGTTATAATACTGTAGGCATGCTGCGCTATTGATGAAGGGTTTGAGGATTGTTTTTCCGACCTGGTGTTAAGAGGAAAGAAAAGGATAAAAGGAAACAGAAAGAGGGGAAGTAGGGAAGGAAAATAAAAAGGTAAGCAAAGAAAAACATTTTAAAAAGTAAAAATAAAATTACTCAAAAAACATTTTGAATAAATTTGTCAACGCAGACCACTGGCCGATCCCACAGGACAGGTGAGTGATGACTAGACTACCATATTAGTAATTTAAAGAGAAAATTGATCATCAATAGTACATTGGAATTTAATGAAAAACTTTAGTACTATTTTTGACCAATTGAAAACTTTAAAACTACATTGGAATATGTACAATAGATTTAGGATGAAAGTAGTAATTTGCCCACCCTTAACTAAACATAGCCTTAATATAAAAACAAAGTTTTTTTTCTAAAAAAGTTGAGAAAGGAGTAAAGGATAGTTATGGAAAGAAAAAGACTGAAATGTTCAAAATTTATGTTAAAAAATATAATGGTCAAGATTTACATGAAAAATTGGCACTTAATTATTTTCAGTAGATAGAGTTTATTTGATGCTGGAACTTTACCAATATACTTTCCTATCCTCATTATCAATTATTTAAGAACTTCTAGTATTAGTTGATAATGTTTTGTATGCCCTAGCCAACCAGCGTTTCCTTGCTAGTAGAAAAGATTAAGTTCGATTTTAGTCCCCTAACTTATGTTGCTTGTACAATTGGATCCGTGAATTTTTTTTTGGAATTAACTCTTCCAACTTTACCCATTCTCAGTCAAGTCCTTAAATAATTCTTTTAGACTGCATCGGGATAAAATAACAAAACATCATATTCGGCATTTGGTGACGTCATCTGAATTGGATAAACTCAAATCTAGGCTAAAGGGTGGGATAAACCCGGATTGGGTATATATATACTTAGAACAATTTTCTTCTGATGATGGATTGATGGAGGGACGCATCCAACATAGCTGGCCACCACACGAAGACCACCTCCATGACAGCCGATCATTGTCACTTCCAACACCATGCAATCCTCATCGCCACCGACCACTACTAATCGTCATCGCCGTCCAGCCGATTGTGCTCCCCATCCGCACTGTTCTCTTCATTCGATTTGTCTTGCATCGTGGGTCGTCCCTTGATATACCCGATCCATTCTTTGAAGCAAAAATCCCAGAAGAAAACAAGTGGGAGTTTGTGAGTGGATATGTTTTTGGTGGACATCATTTGCCCTTACAAAGAGTTCCGTCCAGTGGTAATTGTTCCAATTTTCGAAGGTTCTAAATCCCCTTTTGATGCTATTTTGGGTTCTAGTGGTAATTGTTCCAATTGTTACAATCGCATAAATATTATGAATTAGAGGATTAAAAATAGATTTATCTCAATTCGAAGAAAAAACTCAACTTGAATAAGATACGAAACACTCTCTAGATTGAAACGATCGGGTGCTTCACCAGCATCTTCTCACTTGCTTCTTTGAAATTAGGTTTTAATTGCTTCTTCATATGCAAGCCAATCAAGCTACTCGAGCTCGCTTAAATAATCTACGAGTTCGAATGCAAGACTGAGTCAAGTTTGAGTATGCTTTATTCGGATTTTAAGAAAGTCGAATTTGAGCTCAAGCTTGAATCAAGCTCCAACAAAAACTCATTTATAATAACAAAGTTGAATTAAACAGAGTTGTTTCAAGATTAAAAAAAAAAAAATCACGAGTCAAACTTGAACCGAAAAAGTTGAGCTTTGACGAAATCAAGTATCCAAGTCTTAAATTGTCGAGTCTAGTCGACTAGACTCGATTAGACCTCTTGTAAGTACCCACTGATAAATAACATCAACACCGCTTAGAAATCGATCTCGTTCATCACCAGACATTCATTCAAAGAGAGCGTTGCATATGGTCGTGACTTTGTGCAAGATAACACTACTAAAGGTGGAAAAGCAAAGAAAATTTGGACAAGGAATATTACCTTGCATCTACCATGGAAGTCAGCCCCAATAGATACGTTCCCAATGTAGACTCACAATACAATTACAATATAATTAAATTGAGTATGCTAATGAGAATCATTTGCACACTAGTCAAGATTACTAAAATAGTAAGAATACTTAAGCAGACACAAGCACAAATTAACAAAAAGAACAAACACCAATTGATGGAAAAATTTCGTTTTCAATTAGTTATAATATTTTAACAAGTGATCAAAAGATACTTTCTTGTAATGGAGAACTTGTGTCATTCTCAGCAATCTCTTGTCTGTTAACTATCTCCGATCCAAAATTGGGCCCATTCACATGAAAATCGAATCCATCTCCAATTCAATATTGGCCTCAATGGTCATGATGAGTTTGGATCCAATATAAAATCTAATGCTTCTAGAAGTGCAAATTTTTCTATCGTTCTAATAAAGCAAATTCTGTTTTCATATCTGTTTTTATCACCAGACAGAGCTTATAAACCAGTTCCCAAAGCTAGTCATATTATATCCATTGAAGTTTGATTTTTCTTGGTCTGGCCAGCGCAACTTTAATTGACCCCAAGAAAGTCCACAAACGAATAAAGAAAAGCCGACAGACCCAAACGCGTTTCTGCTCCTATTCCCTATGCACGAGTCCGCGGAGAAATCTTCAATCCCGCAACGAACGTTAACACTAGACAGAATCGTTCCCACCGATGGGCGTTTACTTTGACTGCTCCCACTTTCCAAGCTGAACGCCTGTTTTCCTCGCCCACCTCCCTTTGCAATTCTCTGTTCTTGAAATTGCCCATTTCGCACGAAATTTTCCAGATCCCTCTCACATGTCCTCATTTTTATGGGCTTTACATTTATAGATATTAGAAAATTCTCACCCAACCATGGGCAGCCGCGTTAGTATTTGTTCTTTCCTTCAATATTGAAGTCGAGAGTTCGAATCCTTGCGTTGCTAACATGACTTAAGTAGGAGGCCATGGGTGTTGGGGTCTTGTGCTTGTCTTGGTCGCAAATATATTTATGTGGTCTCTAGGAATAACTCTTATCTCATGAGTCGATGGTCTCTCCGTCGTCGTTAGAAGAAGTAGTCGTTTCTTTGCAGCCTCGTCATGATGAAGGGGCACTTGTTCACCTTGGGCATTTGTTTGGGCTTGGACATGCAGTGCTGTGTTGGGAGTTTATATCCACTCGAGTTGTTTTTTATTTATAAACACTTTGATTGAGTTTGATTGTCGGGATAAAATTCAAGATAAAATAAAATTTATCCTATCCTACATATAATACATGTTCAAGACATGATAATATTGGATATAATAGGAATATGAGGAGATGAGATAAATGTAGATATGATATTTAATATCCATAATAAGAGAATTATTTTTATTGAATAATAAACTTATTAAATTAAAAAAATTCAAATTATATTTCAATATAAATAATATTGAATTCTAATATAAGAAATTCAAAATAACAAAAAAATAAAATTTTATTTTTTAATTTAATCTTCTTTTTATTTATATATTCAACTTTAATTCTATTTTATAATTTAAATTCAATATATTAATATAAATAAATATTTATATTTATTACATATTTTAGGTATTTTTTTCATTTAATGTATATTAATAGAGTTTACTATTTAATAAAATTTTATTAAAGAATGATGCAAAGGGAAAAAATAATATATAAAATAATTTAGAAAGAGAGGAAAATAAAATATAAAAAAGAAAATAAAAATAAATTAGGGAATATTGTCATAAGAGATTTTTACCATCTCCATTTGTAAACTTTTAGGTTCATTTCCACCGATATGCAATTTATGCCAAAAAAAGATACATGATATAATGTGAATATATCCAACTTTATTATTGCGATTCACAAAACAATGAATAAGATATAAATATCAGGATTTTATATCCTATCCTATTTAGTCATATCTTGATTAGAGATCTAGATAGCCAAACGTAGCCTTTGGGTTTGGGTGGACAAACAGTTGAGCTTGTGAGCGACTAAAAAATTCTCCTACTTGATAGTGGATTATTTACTGTTGACTATCCTCATGAATGTAGATAATGACTCTCATGCCGAATCACGTATATCTCTAGTGTCCTTTATCGTTCCTCGTTTATTTTTATGGTATTTTCACATCGATTTAATCGCAAGATTTAGTTTCCACATTATATTTCAACAAAAATAAGGCAAGAAAACCTTTAAATATATCAATGTACAATACCAAAAGAGAAAATCCGAGGCAACTATCAAGATTTTCCATGCGTTTTACTTCGATTGCTCCTTCAACACACACATAGTAATAGACCGGTGGAGTTGGGCCCATGGTACCTTCCCAGCGTGTTGTGCTGGGAGTTTATATCTAATCAGGTAGTTTTTTATTGATCGCTCCTTCAACACGCTATATATATTAAAAGTTGCATAAAGTAAGAGAAAGTATGGTGATAGCCCGATGAAGGTGAGCCGATGGTACTTTACCAGCGTGCACGATAGGTCAATTCCATGCACATATAGTTCCATTTTTCTTTTCTTTCTTTAAGTTGCATGAAGTGATAGAAAGTATGGTGATAGCCCGGTGGCTGTGGGCCCATGGTGCTTTCTCAGTGTGAATGGTGGATCAATTCCACACGCATATAGTTCGCTTGCTCTTTTCTTTCTTTTAGTTTTAAATCTTTTTGAATTTCCCCCTCTTTTTATTTTCCTTTAAACCACCGAAGATAATGCCCCTTTTCATCTTTTGACTTTTTTCCTTTTTCCTTTTTCTCCTTATTTTTATTTTTAGTTTAATGAAAAAGAAATACATTCTTAGTTTTTGTGTATTTGGTTTTTCATTCTATTTTTTGAACATATTATTGTATTTTCATATTTCATATTTCCTAATTAATTCATTGTATTTTCCGAAAATGTAGTTTATACCTTTTTCGCTTTTTGATAGTACTATAAAATATTTACAATTAAATTCAAATATAAATAAATCTTTTGATTTTGTTTCTTGAATCTACTTATTTAATAAAAGAAAGAGAATATAATATATGTATTTCGGTTTTATGGTCAAATGCTATCATATATATATATATATATATATATATATATATATATATATATATATCCATTATTTACTTTTAATGGATCTCTACATGTTAATGTGAGTACAAAAATGAAACCGATCATGTAATATCATTTGTTTTATGATCTTATAAAAAAAAGAGCCAAAAATATTTCCGAGGGATGTGAAGTTCTAATCTCAATATTTGAGGTGGATTTCTTTTATTTTCCTTTTTCTCTTTGAAAATAAAATTATGGCCTTTCGTTTCGATCTAAAAAGCATGTTAAATAAAGACTATATTTGCCACTATCGTCGAAAGTGAAATAAAAGCCAGATTCTGGTGCCTAAGGAATGACAGCCCGGATATCAACACAAAGCTTCACGCTTCCCCTGGACGACTCCTCCATTCCTCAGTGATGACTTTGTTTCGGTTGACTCCCTTTTCCCGCTCTCTTCCTCAACCTCTTCCTCTGATGAACGGTTCGATCGTCCCATGGCTTCTTCTTGCGATATCCACGATGTCCATCTTCTCTGATGTTGCTATGGCTTCAGCGTCCTCCCAGTGTCTTGGCGTGGACCAGAGATCGTTGTTGCTCGAGCTGAGAAACAGTCTCGTCTTCGACAGCTATTTGTCGTCCAAGCTAGTACACTGGGACCAAGGTGCCGATTCATGGAGTGGCGTGACGTGCGAGGACGGCCTCGTGGTCGGTCTCGATTTGAGCGAAGAGTCAATCTCTAGTGGAATTGATGATTCGTCGAGCCTCTTCAGGCTCGAGTCCCTTCGGAGCCTGAACTTGGCATTCAACGACTTCATCACGACGATTCCACCGGGCCTCGCGAATCTCAGCCGCTTGGCATATCTCAACTTGTCCTATGCTGGATTCACCGGGCATATTCCTGCGGAGCTATCGCGCCTGACAAAGCTACGTACTCTTGATCTTAGTTGTGTTTACTATGATGACGAGCCTGTGCTGAACCTTAAGAAGCCCAATTTAAGGTCGCTGATTGGGGATTTAGGGGAGTTAAGGGAGTTGTACCTTGATGGGGTTGATGTGTTTGCTGAGGGAAGTGAGTGGTGCGATGCGTTGTCTTCTTCAGTGCTAAAACTTGAGGTGTTGAGCATGTCCTACTGTTCTTTGTCTGGTCCTATCAATGCTTCCCTTTTGAGTCTTGCCAATCTGTCAGTCATTCAACTCGATGGCAACAACTTGTCCTCCATAGTTCCTCGGTTCTTAGCAAATTTCTCCAGCTTGAAAACTCTGAGCCTATATGATTGTGACCTACAAGGAGAATTTCCTCATGAAATCTTCCAGGTACAAACACTTCAAACCCTTGACTTATCATCCAATGAACTCCTTCAAGGTTCCTTGCCAGAATTTCAAGAGAATGGTTCTCTTCAGACACTGGTTCTTAGTTTCACGAATATTTCTGGGAGGCTCCCATATTCAATTGGTAATCTCAAGAATCTGTCGAGAATAGAATTGAAGCGGTGCGGCTTTGATGGAAATATCCCAAGCTCTTTCACCAATCTCTTGCAACTATCTTATTTGGACTTCTCATCCAACAATTTCACTGGTCCAATTCCATCACTCAATAAGTCCAAGAATTTGACTCAAATCATTCTGTACAACAATAGTCTAATTGGTCCAATTGATTCAACACAATGGGAATCCCTCTCGAGTCTTCTTATTCTTGACCTGCAATCCAATTTACTTGAAGGAAATATTCCTTCATCTTTGTTTACACATCCCTCAATTGAGGAACTTCTACTTTCCAACAACCAATTTTCTGGTCAATTGAAGGGATCTTTTGATGCTCCATCACACATGCTGAAAGTACTTGATTTGAGCAACAACAATATGGGAGGAGAACTACCGACGTCTATATGGGAATTCCGAGGGCTCAACGAACTCTTCCTTTCTTCCAATAATTTTAGTGGCTCATTCCATATTAATTGGGTTCAGCAGCTGAGAAATCTTTCGTTTTTGGTTCTTTCCTACAATCATTTCTCCATTGATGCCACAAATACTGTTTCCCGGGCCTCTTCATTCCCTGACCTTACACTCTTACATTTGGCTTCCTGCCAGTTGATGACATTGCCTCAGTTTTTGGTTAACCAGTCCATGTTGAGGTTCCTTGATCTCTCCCACAATTATATTCAAGGGGATATACCGAGATGGATATGGACACCAAAATATCTTATAAATCTCAATCTTTCCTCTAATTCATTTGAAGATTTCGAAACACCCTTGGGCAATTTTTCTTCTACTTTGGTTGTTGTTGACCTCCATTCAAACATGCTCCGAGGGAAATTGCCACCCTTGCCATCACAAGCTTACTACTTGGATTTCTCAAGTAACAACATAAATTCTGTTATTCCGGATGACATTGGTAACAACCTACAGAACTTGATATTCTTCTCCCTTTCGAAGAATAATTTCCATGGGTTCATCCCACGGTCTATTTGCAAAGCTGGTCATTTTGGTCATCTTCAAGTGCTCGATTTATCGCATAACCATCTGAATGGAACTATTCCTGATTGTTTAATGAAGGAGTCCCTCAAGGTATTGAATTTGAGGAATAACCAGTTGAATGGCAATATTCCGCAAAACATGCGAAGAACATGCAATCTGAAGACATTGGATATTAGTGAGAATATGTTGCAAGGGCAGATTCTGTTGTCATTAGCAGATTGCACGACATTGGATTTCGTGAACTTGGGGAACAATCAAATAGACGGGACATTTCCGTGCCACTTTATGGCTATATCACGTCTCCGTGTCCTTGTTTTACGATCCAATAAATTGCATGGGGAAATTGGATGTCCGCATAGGCACAACACCTGGCAGATGCTTCAAATCATTGACTTGTCTTCAAATGATTTTGGTGGCACACTACCTGTGAGTCTCCTCACATCTTTGGAGGCTATGAAGATCAATGTGGACTTTAATCACCTGCAGTATGACCTTACCAATTACCCATTTTACGAGGAAAACTATGGAGATACAATGAGTGTAACCTTGAAAGATCTACAGCTAGAACTCGTGAAGATCCCCACTATTTTCACATTGATCGACTTCTCGGGCAATAGATTAGAGGGTCCGATACCAGATTCACTTGGAGATCTCAAATCACTTCATGTCCTCAACCTATCGCACAATGCCATCTCAGGTTCAATTCCTCCTGTTTTGGGGAATATGGATCAGCTAGAGTCTCTAGACCTCTCAAGGAACTACCTCAATGGAGCCATACCAACTCAGCTTACAAATCTCCATTTCCTTTCATTATTTAACCTCTCAAACAATCAACTTGTAGGAAACATTCCGGCAAGTGGACAGTTTCTCACATTTTCCAAAAGTTCTTTTGAAGGAAACCTCGGATTGTGTGGACTTTTGCTCAACAAAAGTTGCTTAATTACCACAAATGAGATGGAAGAAGCTGGTGATGATGATGATGATGATGATAGCGAGAAAAAGTGGTTTTACATGGGCATACCACTTGGGTTTGCTGTTGGCTTCTGGATATTTTGTGGTCCATTAGTATTAGTGAGATCATGGAGGTTTGCTTATTATCGATTTTGGGATAGAGTGTTGTTTAGACTCTCATGACCATGAAGACTTTTCCTGGGTTCAATTATTAAAATTGAGAAAAAGTATTTCATTCTTTCTTCTCTTCATAATTCTTCATCACCATTGAAAAGACGGTGGTTTTATTTATTGATCAATTGATTCTTGCTTACCGATAGGAGAAATAGAAGTAGGCCTCCATCTAGCGTAGAAATATGAATATGATAGAACTATATAACTATTTTCTCAAAGTTTTGGAATGGAAAACTTACAATAAGTGGGGAATGTTTTAAATAAGATGGAATGCTTTTGAATTGGAAAAGTGTAAACCTAATGCCATAATGTTATTAGAATAATAAATAATAATAAAACAAACGCAGCAAAAGTCTTAAAATTCATAGGTCAATCTCATGCTAATTGTTCATACAGTCCAGCATTTCCATTAATTACATCTATGATAAAATTGACTTGAATTCTTCAATGTACTTAGTGATACTTGGCGTTGATGTGAATTTAAATGGACGATGCATTAGAAAAAATGTGATAAAAAAATAAAATAAAAACTCTCTCTCTCTCTCTCTCTCTCTCTCTCTCTCTCTCTCTCTCTCTCTCTCTCTCTCTCTCTCTCTCGGCTGAGGCCTACTCGAGCACCCACTGGTTAGCAGCCGCCTTGCTCCGGCGAGCCACCTCATCACTGACCTCTTTCAAGCCATCTGCTCGCCAATCGCAAGCCTCACCGCCGACAATCATTGCTAGACGACTCGATTCGGCCACTTCTCCTCTCGGCTCAGTTACCATGCTCCACACCGGTCCTTTGATCCAATGATTCCAGATGCTGGCTTCCGTGATCTGTCGACGTCCGGCGACCCTCCAAGTCTTGCGATCACCTTCCCCGACTTGTTCCCGAAGCCGTGGCTGCCGGAGCTTCACTGGATCTTTTTCATCTTCAATATTTCCTTTGATCTCTCGTTAGAGCTCTCTAATCCGAATTTTCACGTTGATCTTGAACGCTTGTTTCAATGAGCTGCCAAGCTTTCCAAGGCTATTCCGTGGTATCGCCGAATTGAATACATAGGCCTAGTTGCTCGATCAAACGTCAAGGTGTCACGAGCAAGGTAGGAACTCTCAAATTGATTAATCAAATTTTGACTATCATCCGAAGAGGCGAGATCTCTTTGTATCAATGATATGTTCGATTATGAGCGATCGGAGCCAGGATGAATCAGAAATCAAGTTGAAAGGTTTGCTTGCATGACTGAAGATCAATTATAGCATGTTACATGTGGTCTGTGATTTTCGTGGTTCAGCGAACCTGTCCTGGTTTTGGCCTGAATTGAGCTAGTAGACTTCATTACTTCAAGAAATAATAAGCTAGATAATTGATCTCCTCATCCTAAGCTTCGAGTTGATATATTATATGTTATGAATGGACTTCATTTGCTAGGTCCAATTGACCCCCAAACATTTAGTCCAGATCCGTAAAACTGATTAAAAAAAGGTGAAGTTTCTCTGTTTTTTACTAACCTTTGATGCATTCCGAAATTTTACAAAATTCTGTGGTTCGACTTTGGAGAATTTTTAAGATGTTGTAGAAAACATACATATATACATCATATTAAAATTTCGCATGAAATTGATGTCATTTGGTATTTTTGGTAATATCGAGAATTTCTAGTGACTTTCTGGAAATGCTCTGTTATTTTGCACCTAAAAATGCCTGATTATGTTTTGCAAATTCGAAGTAGTTCTGGTCCCTTTTTGCAAAGGCGTAAAACTAGAAAAAGTGTTCAGTAGGGTCTAATTTGGTAGACTACCAAGTTCGAGGGCTAAATTGCAATATTTGAGGGGCCAATTCATTAAAATTTTGGATAAGGTCAGTTCGGCCTAGATGACAGAATTCTGATGAGCTGTCCGTGATAACTGAATTGCTGGACGAAATCTGTAAATAATCCCAGAAAACTCAACACACGAAAGTTTTTCCAAACACGTATTCCTAACTTGCTGAAATTTTGGCGCGTTTTGAGCTTCATTCGAGACTTTTCCCGCAATTTTCAAAATTCGGGTCAAAATCGAGTCAGTTTCTAAGCTTCGGGTAAAAAGTCCAAATTTCGGGAAAATTGGGGGCAGAACTGGATTAAATGGTCTTCATGAACTTTGACCAACACATCTATGGTTTCTAGTGGGGCTCGAATCATGTTAATTGACGGGTGAACCTTTAATCGTTCACTTATTCTTGCTTGATTGCTTGAGAAATAAGGTCTTATGACCAGAATGTGCGCCTAGTTTAATTCAAATGCAAGTGTTTGTTAGATATATGGTTGGGTATGATGCATTGAGCGATGGGGTAGCCTATTGGGAACACTTAGAACCAAAATAAGGGTTAAATGATATCGACCACCATTTTGTGATTGTAAATGATGGCGATTATCATCAACCCACACTTAATCAATTATATGGTTAGGGATGTCCAACATGCATGTAATACAATGACTGATACGGAGACCCGTTCTTGAATCAATGAATTGCTTGTCCTTGCCTCGCATTGGATGATTGTTCGT
Organism: Eucalyptus pauciflora; assembly: GCA_007663325.1. Taxonomy (NCBI): domain Eukaryota; kingdom Viridiplantae; phylum Streptophyta; class Magnoliopsida; order Myrtales; family Myrtaceae; genus Eucalyptus; species Eucalyptus pauciflora. The sequence continues at coordinate 1,443,708 of VMYD01000349.1, read as the reverse complement.
ATACCACAGTGTGAAATGAATGGTTTGAATGTAAAACCGACACGAACAAGGCGGTCCATGGAGGAGGTGGCTGAAGGTCATATAGGAGGAGGCCAAAGACCGATGTCCAATTCGGTCTCATTTGTATTCCATTTTTCCATTTGTTACCCAACAATGTCTCGGATTTTTAATCAAACTTGTAATAATCACCCAACGAGTTGCAGATTTTCTACTCTCTTGTACTTAGAAGTAGTTCGTATTCGTTGGTTGTTTACTTAACGCAATACACTTTCCTTTCATTGTTTGTTTTACTTCTTAGGCTTAGAACTAGCTTAGATTCTCAATGAACCATCCATGCACGATCATTTAGTGGAACTCTCAAGGCTTTACCATGAAAATGAAAAAAAAAAAAAACAAATGCACAATCATTTAAATAACAATCCCAATTATTAGGTATCAAAAGGGCATTAATAAAATCATTAGCATAACCCAAGTGTCCAAATCCATTGATCTCTACTTCGACAGGAATTGAGAAGACTTTCCTGTATCTTAATTGGGCATCTAGCCAACCTTAAAAAACGATACCAGTGGTAACTCCTAGTTGATGTATAGGGTGTCTAAAAAAACTCTAATAAATACTTGGATGAACATTAAAGATGATATGTTCGAGTCTTCTTTATGTGATGCACCTCTAAGATTGTCACTTGAACAATTACTTCTAAACTTACTCTTTGGGATCAGCCCTCGAGGGGTAGGTCACAACATTTGTGTGACAAGGCATACCTTGGGTCCACTGGCTATTGAGGTGTACAATAGGTCGCTTAACTTCGGGTAACCGTTGGTGGGGGCTGAGTAAGGAACATAGCCAGATTAAAAGACTAGGTAGGGATTTGCTCCCAATATCAATGTACCTGATTTGGGCATGTGGCTCGGGAAAAAAAAAAATTCAACTTGGCCCAAGGCTTGGGTTGAGTCCAAAAATAGGAGATGCGCCTCGTCCTAATTGGGCAAGCGCCAATGGGCCTGATCCTCTAAGCCCATAACATTTTGGACTTGGTTGGATTAGGCCTGATTAGTTAGCCCTCGGACAATCCGCCACAAATTGGGCTAGGTTGGGCTAGATAGTCACCAAGGTGCTATTTGGTAATGCTCCAAAGAACACATGTTTCTATTATTTTGTTCCCTGGAACAGAAATATAACATAAATACATTTAGTAATTTTTTTGATTTCTAGAAATAGATTTGAAATAGAAATAAAAAACAAAAAAAAAGTTATTTTTTGTTCCCAGGAACAACTCAAGAAATAAGTTTTTCTCTTCTCTTCTTTTCTTCCTTTTTCTTTTGTTTCTTTTTCTCTTCCTTTCTTCTTCCCCTACTCGATCACTGGCCTCGATGATGGGCAACAACTGGCTAGACAAGGACTCACGACCTCGTTGAAGCCTCATTGGCCCTCAGCGAGGCCCCCTCAAGCCTCGTTGTGGCTGGGCAAAGTCGAGCGTCGCTCAACCACTGCAAGGTCAATGTTGCCCACAGTGGCATCGCCCACCCAAGCAATGCTAACCTCGTGATGGCTGGGTGAGACTTGACCTCGTTAGATTTGGGCTAGTTTGCCTTGTTGAGTCATAGCGAGGCTCGAGGGGACCTCGCCGGTCGCCAACAAGGCTTCCCCAAGGCTAGCGACCTCCTTGACCCTTGTTTGGCTAGTCGTTGGCCGGCCATGGCCAAGACAAGCTACCGACTAGAGGAAGGAGAAGCCAAATAAAATAAAAAAAGAAAAATGTAGTAAAATTATTAATAAACAAAAAATTAGAAGTCACGAAAATATTTAGGGTCATACTAAATGTATTTCTCTTCCAAGAACAAAAATTTTGTATAGTCACCAAACGCTTTCATATGCTAAAAAACTATTCATGAATATATAAATAGAAAAAGTGTTTCTAAAAAAAAATATTCTTGAGGATATAAATGTTACCATACGCACCTTAAGAGGGCTGAGCTTGAGTAGGCTGCCCTGGTTGGGCTGGGCTTGCACAAGCACCCCCTAGATGGGTTGGACTTGGACGTGCAACCACCAAGTGGGCTAGGCTAGCACAACTGCTCCAAAGTGGGCTGGATTTGATTCACTGAGTGGGTCGGGCCAGCATGCTCCAAACCCAAATTCAAAAGTGAGCATAGCGGAGTACAGCACGTTGAGTTCTCCCGCCGCCTCCACCTCCTCCGCCGCTGCCACCACTCACCGGACCAGAACTTGGCCTTCCACCTCTCACCCGGTAGAAATTCCGGCGCAATTAGTTCTTCTCATAGCATTTTTTTTTTCTTTTCTTTTTGTCTTTTTTATTTTTGTGTGGCTTTTGGTCTAAGCTCTCGACCCTGTCTGCTTTCTCTCCGTCTTGCCTCGTGGGGGTTGCAAGTACCTGCGGCGTATGTTCGACTTCAATCGTGTTCGCCGCGCGCTGCTTCTCCGATTAAAGCCGTGGCTGCCGAGGCTGAGATTCTGTCCGCGCCCGACAGGGACTCGCGCCCTTCTGCTCGTCGTACCGCCGTCTTCTCTTGCGTCTTTAACATTTTCGTTATCATGGATGTCATGTTTCTCTCAACCCTGTCAACAACGTAACAAAATCTTAAACCTTAATATGGTCCTTGAACGATGAAGAGGGCTACTTCGGCGTTTAGTTCTTTTTTCTTGGGCGTGTGCCTCATAGAGCACCTGATGCCCCAAACCTTTCTTCTGCCCCTCTCCTTACAAACTTGTTGAACCATTAAGACCTACTGCGTATCTTTTCTTATTCTCTGTAAACGCTCCTTGAAGGACTAAAATTCTAAAAGTGGAAGTTGTATGACTAAAAGTCTAAAAGTGGAAGTAAGTGCACATCAATCTTGATTCTCAAGAGAAATCAGATGCAGATTTGCATGATGCGTGCTAGGCTGCTAGTATACTTCACCAAGGATAATTGCTTCATTCTAAATTCAATATCACGTTTTTCAATTAGTACATTCTAAATATTTTTATGACGCCTCTCTTTATGATTGGTTGTGATGTCTCTGTCGTTCAGCACATTTTGCGGAGGATTTACCTCTTTAATGTTTGCGTACAATAATTTCACCTCTTTTCTCTGCACAAGGGCGCACACCACACATAGAAGAATCTTCATTTGGCAACTTGACTTAGATTTTAACTTGGAATTTTACATTACTCTATTTAATAGCGGGATGATCGCGTAAAGACTTTGCATCCTCATATTCATGGAGGAATCCTTGCTAGGAGAGATCAACAGCATCACATTTGAGGCTCTCGATAAGCATGGAATTGGTGAGTTATCTTGTAGGTTTATTTAATCTGCATTTGAGTTGTCCATGAACAAATTCATATACTTGGACATCCTAATTTTTGAAGAAACATGCTGACAATTTGTCAGCTTAGAAATTCAGGGGGCACATATATAATGTTCTTGGCATTCCTATGGTCCTTTATAATGCTACTATAATAAATGCATGATGGAACTTCTGCAGGTACTTTTGATGTAGTGGTGGTTAATTTGTATCCATCTACGACAAATTTACCTCCGTGGCTGATATTGAATATGAAGATGGAATTGAGAATATTGATATTGGTGGTCCTGCCACGATCAGAGCTGCTGCTGCAAAGGTTCTTTACTATTGTATATATTCATGTTCATTATTATCAGAGCATAGAATTGTTTATGCTTCTTTTTGCTTCATCGCATCTTTATTTGGACGTATGCTGGAATATGACTGTATTTGGTGTCTTCAGTTCACCCAAGCTCACATATATCATGCATAGTTTGCTACAAAGGCACTAGTAACCGAGGCATGTAATTTATTGAGAGCACGTTAACTATTATTGCATTTAAATTGTGGCTCCAGATTCCCTTTTTACTATTTGGGGAATGGTTGCTTGTGCTTTTTTGCTAAAATAACGATGTGTCTTATGATGCTTGTCAAATTATAAACTATAATAGTTATGTCTAATGTGTTGCACTTTTTTTTTGAAGAGGCATTACTGGCTTTGCCCCTCTATATCAATATGCATCTGAATTGATGCTGACATTTGTCTCCTAATAGAATCATAAGGATGTCCTTGTTGTGGTTGATTCACACGACTACCCTGTGCTGCTAGAGTTCCTGAATGGTAACGGAGATGATCAACAGTTCCATAGAAAACTTGCTTGGAAGGCCTTGCAGCATGTTGCTTCCTATGATTCTGCAGTGTCAGATTGGCTCTGGAGACAAACAATTGGAGGTATACATCTGGTTCATGTCGTCAATTGATTTTGTAGCCACTAGGGATATTAAAAGTGCATGTAGGTCTAAACACATAGAACATGCAAATGAGGGGCTTTTATGGATACTTGGTTGAGATGTATTCTTTAGCTTGTTTCCTTTGCAAATCAGTAATTTCAGTAGGTCATGTTTCTTGTTAGTTTTTGAACTGATTTACGTAGAGGTTGACGACTCTTCTTTTTGATAGAGAAATTCCCTCCCAGCTTAACAGTGCCTCTATCTTTTAAAAGTTCTCTTCATTATGGTGGAAATTCAACGCCCGCCCCCCAAAAAAAAAAAACACCACAGAAGGCCGCATTTGTTGTGGGCGAGAGTCATGGAAAGGTGGGTCCTTGAATGTCATATGTTTACATCAAGGTCAATCTCTTGAGGAAGTTGAAATTGTTGTGGATCTAGTAATTATCTAGCTTTAAAAACCTCATTAGGTACAGGAGAAAATATCTAAAATTGAATCTTGTTCGAAAATCTAATAATATATAGTATCTTCATCTAATAGCTAGAGCGTTTTGATAAATTGACAAAGGCCTCAAGAAATCAATATGGCATAGAGCAGGAGGTACTCATTTCGAATCTCTCAGGCACTTTATTTGCTTCTTCAACATAATGATCTTCCATCCTTCAATTTGTGGTAAAATGCTAGCCTATTTGTGATGGCAAGTATAGAGCACTAAATACCAAATTACTCCATCTAACAAGGTAGCTTAAACTTTTGGTTTTGTTGGCAGTTTGACATAATTCTACAAATCATCTTCAGGAGCATCTAGTTTCTTTTCTTTTCGAGGTCAACTATCTCTATATTTTAGTGTGCAAAATGTTTAGTTATAATGAAACACTAACAATGTTTTGCAAAGAAGATTAGTGATACAGGGAACTAATTGGCTTCCTTTTTAGTATCATAACCATCTGTCTTTTGAGATGAGATGAGACGCTCTTTAGAAGTCTCTGAGCAACTGCAAGAGTATTTTTTTTTTCATGAAGTTCTTTTACTTCATCAACAGATCATGGTAACAATAGCGGGTCTATCTCTCATTTGTTGTAAATTATGTATTGATGCTGCAGGAAATGTCATATAATAACTATCTGGATGCGGATGCTGCCTGGAATTGTGTACCCGAATTTAGCGACCCGACATGTGTCGTTGTAAAGCATACAAATCCTTGTGGGGCGACTTCCTGCGGTGATATTCTTGAAGCTTACAGATTAGCAGTCAAAGCTGATCCAGTCACTGCCTATCGTGGTATAGTGGCTTCGACGTAGAAATTGATGATAAACTTATTTCATTGTGTAAGTTAGAAAGGGAAGATTCTAATTTCCTTATATAGTAGACCCACTGAATCCAAATATAATAAACTGAAAGGGACTTCTCCATGGAAAGTCGAAAGTGAAGAACGAAATAGGGAAGCTTACACTGAGACAGGTCGGTGGGAGATGGCTGCCTCCGGATTCCGATAATTTAACTCCTGCAGACATTCAATTCGATGCTCCGCAAGATAGCGAGCTTGAAGATGGAAAGTTTGGGTGGCCCTGCGTTGAGCACGTTGAGTACACTTACACTTCAAGTTTTAGGACTCTTGGTAAAGTTACCCAAAGAAAAATTATTAATTCAGTCTTATATCCATTATACGCATTTTGATATAATCCAGAATTTTTTGAACTTTGTGGCTTTGCCAATGTAGTTCTAATGTTGTGGCATCCTAATTATGTCTTGAAGACAAAACATTATTTCGTATCAAGTATTTGGTTTGATGTAAAATGACCCTTACCTAAAAATATTCTGTTATAAGATATGAACGTGGAAATTGTAATGATGGCTGATATAGGCTTCAATCACTTGTAGTATGAGTTATATTTCGAGAAAGGGTGCTCTATTTTAAAGATAGAGTGAGTGTAACCTTCAAAAGTTTGAAGCCACATTAGCATTTTAAAAAGTGAAAAAAATAAAAAATTACTTGAAAAATCATTTTGAATAAAATTGTTCACATAGATTGCCAGCCGAGCCCATAGGATGGCCACTGATGATTGTATTGCCACATCACTATTTTTAGGCAAAAATTGACGAGCAAGACTCCATGGGAATTTAATGCAAAAGTTTCGAATTGCATTTGACCAATTGGAAATTTTAGAATTACATTAGAATCTGTATAATAGATTTAGGATCAAATTAGTAATTTTCACAACCCTTAACTAAACCTAGCCTTAATAATTATAATTATAATATCCAAAGTTGGAAAGAAAAATAGATTATTATATATATATATATATATATATATTTTAAGGAAAGTTGAGAAAGGAGTAAGATTTATGTAGAAAGGAAAAGACTAAAATGTTTTAAAAAAATAGTTATGTAAGTGGTCGAGATTTATAAGTAAAGTTGGCACTTACTTATTTTTAGTAGATAGAGTTTACATAATTCTTGAACTTTACAAATATATTTTCCTATTCACATTAACAATTATTTAAGGACTTCTTCTATTAGTTGATAATGTTTTGAATATTTCAGCCAACCACTGTTCCCTTTCTATTAGGATTAAGTTTGATATTAGTCCCCTAACTTATGTTATCTGTGCATTTGGATCCTTCAATTTTTGTTTTTTTGGGGAATTAACTCCTCCAACTCTACCCCATTCTTAGTCAAGTCCTTAAATAACTTATAGTATGATGATGTGGTATGCTGGGATGATTTATTATTATTATTATTATTATTATTATTATTATTATTATTATTATTATTATTATTATTATTATTATTATTATTATTATTATTATTATTATTATTGAAAAAGTTAAAGTCAATAATGTTAAAATAAAAAGAAACTAGTTTTATTTTACGAAAAAAATAAGAGTAAAATGTAGAAGACAAAGGTGGAATAGCTAAAGACACGAGAAGGATTGGAGGATTTGGTGGCCGCGAACGTCGTGGCGATGATTGGTGATGGTTGGAAAATGTGAAGAACTTATTACAGGTTTGACCTTCGAATAAGCGGTCATGATGGACTCCAGTTGTCCATCAAAGTGGTAATGGCTTGGTCTATTGAGGATCTAATTGCACAAATATTATGAACTAGAGGATTAAAAATAGATTGATCCCAATTTGAAGAAAAAAACTCAACTTGAATGAGATTCGCAACGCTCAATATTGAAATGATCACATGCTTCTTTGACATCAGGATGTAATTGCTTTTTTATGTGCAAATCAATCAAGCCACTCAAGCTCGCTTAAATTTTTACAAATTCGAGTGTGAGACTAAGTCAAGTCCACGTCTCATCAATTCAGATTTTACGAAAGTCGAATTTGAACTCAAATTTGAATAAAGCTCCAATAGAAACACATTTATGATAATTGAGTCAAATCAAATTGAGTCGTTTCAAGTTTATAAAAATAAATCACGAGTCAAGCTCGATCCAAAAAAATTGAGCTTTGATTGAGTTTAAATCAAGTATCCAAGTCTTAAATACTCGAGTTAAGTTTGGTTCAAATATGAATAACTGACAAGACTTGACTAGACATCTTCTAAGTACCCGCTGAAAAATATCCTCAACACCGCTTAGAAGTCGATCCGGTCATCATTGACACTTGTTCAATGAAAATCTTGCATATGGTCATGACTTTGTGCAAGATGACTTTACTTGAGGTGGAAAAGCAAAGAAAATCTGGACATGGAATATTGCCTAACATCTACCATGGAAGTCAGCTCTGGCAGATACGTTCTCAATGCAGATCTACAATACAATTACGATATAATTAAATTGAGTTTGCTTATAAAAATCATTCGCACACTAGTCAAGATTACTAAATTAGAAGGAACACTTTAAGTAGACACAAGCACAAATTAACCAAAGAAAAAACAATCAGTCCATAGATTTTTTTTTTTTTGGTAACCAAGTGTTGACACTTAAATTTTTACCCAAAAATCATTTCCAAAAAAATGGGAACTTGTTTTTCCACAAAAATATTTCAAATTAAATTCTTGCATATAGATTATCTAGGCATTTAATATAGTGTTTTAAATGGAATATGGTTTTCCTTCAAAAAAAAAATTAAATTAAATATATAAAAAAGGATAAAAAAAAAAGACAAAAAAAAAGTTGGGGCCAATGATCTAAACGTGACTACCAAGCCCGGGAGGTCAGATTGGAATTAAAATGGCAAATTGGGGCCAAAATGCAATTTCCAAAAGTTGAGGGACCAATTCGCAAATTTTGCAAAATTTTGCCCGAACCCTTAAATCATCATCTTGGTCACCAATTAAGTTGAAATTGAACTTGGGCCAACTCGAATCAATTCAATCGGGCCAAAAAGTCCAAGTTTGTATTGAAATGGGTATTTTTGGATAAGCAAATGGCCAACTTTGAGGGATTTTCTTGCAAAATTGAGTGAGTATAATTATGCAAAATGGCCAAGATCTTAAACTACTATGCATGAGCTTGCTAATTGATCAAAAAACGCAGCCAAATTGATGGATTAAAGCACCTAAACCAGCTGACAAACCTCAGTCCACAAGTTGGTCTATTTTCGGAGTTGCTGAGTAAGCAACTTGGTGGCCCCACCATATCCTCCTCAGCTGCCCAACCAGCCCGATCTCTGCACGTGATGGAAGGCCATTATTGGTACTGCAAGTGGACGAACATTGGTCAGAGATAAGCTTCTGAAGGCACGGGAAAATCGCACCAAACCCGGACACTCAACATCTGCAGAAATTGAAAATCTGGCTAAGTCAGAAAGTTGTTGAAGTAACCCTGTTGACAGGCTTGGTAGGTGGACAAAAGACCGACCAAACTCCTCTAATTCAGTGGATAATATCACGGAAGCCAGCTCTTTCAGGACATGAGAGAGAGAAGACGAGAGGGAGAGGAGAGAGCTCACGGTCGTCCCCCAAAGAGGCCCTCAGAAGCAACTCCAGAAAAGCAAACCCAGAAATTCCAGACCGACCTTGAGAAAGAAAAGTGAGATTTTCACACACCTGCGGCCAAAATTAGCCAAAACCTTAAACTAGAGAGTGAAACTTCACTCAAATATCTTTCCAACCATAGGTCACACGTCCAAAATGGAGATCGGGAAGACCTCCTAAAGCCCCCCGAAAAACTACCCTCCTGGCGGGCCAAAGAAAGTCTGAATTTTTCTAAGTGTTGAGCCCGGTTGGTCACGAGTGAGAGAAAGCGAGTGTTTTTGAGAAAGTTGAGAGACAAATGAGGAAAACCATGAGTTCAAAACCAAAGTAGAATACATATAGCTTTGTTTGGTGTTTATTTTTCCAACAAAAAAGGTCATGGAGTCTAATTTTGGAGGTTAATGAAAACCTTCGTTATCAGTTCTTTCTTTGCAGATCTTGTTTTCTAGTTGAAGAAGCCAACTTCCACGGGCCCCCGAGGATAATTTCTTGGTTTCTTGAGCGAAGAACCACTTGAAAGGGAAACTCAGAAGCAAGGTAAGCATCCTAGATATATTTTCTTTCGAGTTTGAGTACGTTTTGATCATGAAAATCAAGAGGAAAACTAGCCCGGAAAACTGATTTCTGAGGCTGAAATTTTTCTAAGTGTTTGAAATTCTTCAAGAACTTTGCAAGTGTGCTTCTTGGAGAGGTCGTTTTGATGTCTTTCGGTGGGCCATCCTCTATGATTTTTATTTCATTTGAAAGCTCATGTTACCTACTTTCACTCGGATTAAGTAGTGTTTCTCGTAGATCTTTCATGTGATAAGTGTCGGGGCTTGAACATGGGCATGCAACCTGTTTGTTTGACTTGGGTTCAAACCCAGATTTGTAAAATCAGATCAAACCCACATATTTGAGGATGATTTTAGCTTAGTTATTTTGTGTTTTAAGCTATGATTTCTATCTAATATTGCTCATTGCATGTGGTAGTATAATCTTGATGCTTTAGTTCCACATAATATTGCTCATGGGTGAAGATTGAAGGCCGCAAACATGGCCCGCGAAGCTATTTTTGGGTGATTTAATGCACGCCAAGTGTTCGATGAAATGCGCAAACCAAGTTTCGATCTTGAAACGGTCGATTTGAGCTCGGTTATTGTGACATTCATGTGCTGTGTTACTCCATGTTAGCATAGATCGGTTTAAGGAATTATTATTAATATTTTTTTAAAAAAATAATAATAAAAAAGAAAAATATGAAAATTTCAAAAATATCAAAAAATGTTGGATGTTATCAAATTAAGCCAAAAATGACATCTAGGAGATTTTCCTAATTTTATAAAGTCATTTTCCTAATTAAATGATATTTTGGTATTTTATAACCATTTTTGTAAATAATCTATTTTGCTTAGATTAAAATTATTTAGAGTAATTTCATGCATCTAAGGTAATTTCATGCATATTTAAATTCTCATTTTGCTCACGGGGGTCCTGTCCCGGGGTGTGATAACAAGGCCATGTAATATTATTTGCCCGACTTGTATCGGGTTTTCATTTTCCGCATTTATTTTCAAGTTATTTCAATTTCTTGGATGTTTACTTATGCACCGCTTTTCATTAATTTGAGTGTAAATTTCTCTTCTAAATTATGTTAGGATTAGTCCAGACATTAAAAAAAACCTACAAAAACATTTGCATGGACGCTTAGAGTTTTTGTAAGGATTATAATTGATAATCAAGATTGTGTGGCCATTTAGATGAACAACCTTTCAAGTTAGTGGTACCGCAAGGGCGCTAATAGAAACATTAGCGTAAACAAGTCCCCGTTCCTAGAAATCTCTAGTTGCGTAGGAATCGAGACAACACTCCCGTGCCTCGATTGGTTTCTAGCCAACCCCAATAGGCTAGTGGCGACTCCTAGAAATATTTAGGTTGTTAAGAACTAAAAAACAAAATCCAACGTCGCGCGAGGTATGGGCTTGGGAGAGCCCGCGCCTAATTTAGGGCCGTTGGTCCGCCTCTTTAGGCAAATACCCCTAAACCATTCTTTCTTTTCCCTCGAACGGAAAAAAGAGGTCGTGACACCAAGGACTCCACCATGGACACCCCGTGTTCGAACAGCTCCTGAGGGCCGGGCCCCTATACCTCGGGGGATACTAGCCCAGCAACTCACCGCTAGGGCCCTCCACTTAAATCGCTAGCAACTGCGGGTTTCGAACTCTCGACCTCAGCAGTGAGAGATGGACTCTCAATCAACACAACTACCTATGGATGGGTGTCCACAGAAAATTTCCGTCTTCAATTAGTTATCAAAATTTAACGAGTGATCAAAATGTATTTCTTTTAATAGAGAACTTGTGACATTTGCAGCAAACTTTTGTCCGTCGACTATCTTTGGTCCAAAAACTAGCCCATTCACATGAAAATCGAATCCGTTTTTGATTCAATATTGGCTTCGATGGCCGTGACAAGTATGGATCCAATATAAAATCTAACGACAAAAGAGCACCTGAAGTGCCAAAACTTGATACAGAGAAACACTTAAGTGCCAAAAGTTAGGAAAGTGATACTTAAGTACCAAAATTTGAGTAAAATGAATCAGTTAAGTATCAATAACGAGAAAATTCGATTAAAATACTGCCGTGACGATTTTCCGACGAGAAAAGTGCAAAACGACATTTTTTTGCATGCTGATGTGATTAGACTAATGCAAAAGTAATGTCGTTTTGTTGACTGACATGGCTAGATAATTAATATAAATATTAATTACATTAAAATTAAAAAAATTTTTTAAAAAAAAGATGGAGATTGCAGGCGACAAAGGCAACCCTCGCCGCCACCTCCTATTTTTTTTTTTATAAAATAAATATAGATATTTTAATTTAATTAATATTTATATTAAAATTCAAAAAAGGACAAAATGACGTTGTTTTGCTTCTGCGTTGCTAACTCAACTCTTTGAGTGAGTTATATTATTACAAAATTACCACATAAGATTTCTGACCACCTTCGCTATACTTGGCACTCAAGTATCTCATTTTTTTTATAAAAAAAAGTGATATTTAATTATTACTTTCGTAACTTTTGGCACTTAAGTAAGTTTAAGCACTTTAGGTGTTCTTTTGTCAAAGTCTAATGCTTCTTGAAGTACAAATTTCTCTATCATTCTAATAAATCAAATTCTATTTTCATCACTAACCATAGCTTATAAACCAATTCCCTAAGCCGGTCATGTTTCTACTTATTGAAGTTTGATTTTTCTTGGTTTGGCCAGTGCAAACTTAAATTGATGCCAAGAAATCCGCAAACCAATACAAAAAAAGACACCAGACCCAAAGCATTTATGCTCCCATTCCCTACACGTAATCCCGCAAAGAAAGCAACGTAACATCATCAGCCCCGCAACGAACGTTAACACTAGACAGAATCGTCGCCACCAACAGGCGTTTACTTGGACTACGCTTTCCAAGCTGAAGCATCGTCCCTTTTTTTTCCTCCCCCTCCTTGCAATTCTCTGTTCATGAAATTGTCCACTTCGCATAATGGAGAAGGGCCCATGGTACTTTCTCAGCATGCATAAAGTAGGGGTGATCGGGTTCAGGGTGGGTAGGGTGTAGATTTGGACTATGTACCCGACCCTATTATAACCGGTTCCTCTTTTCTGGACCCTATACCCAATCCTGTTTGTATTGGACATTGTACTCGACCCACCATGTTTTTCCAATCCGGTTCCAGGGTCAACCCTGTTTCCACTGGAACCTGTTTTGTAATCTCTCGATATTCTATACGACTTCGAATTTTATATTAATAAGCGAGAAAATAATGTAATCTTCCTAATTTATATTGAAATATTAAGAACTGGTAATAAATTAATACATGAACTTTTTGACTTAACAAAAAATTAAGAATCCATAGGGCTAATTATAATAAATAAAATCATAAGGCAAACAATTAGCAACAAACATGGGTCTAATATTAGTTTTACTCCCACAACTATTACATAAAGCTACTCATTTATACAAGCATAACTCCTCCTACAAAAGAGAAATTAGGCGAGCCAATCCATGTGATACACAAGAATTTGGTGGCGACGAACACCGTCCGTCCATCAGACGATGCAAGAGGGAGCCAATGAGGGAGGGAAGCAAGTGAGGAAGAGGAATGACAAAGAAGGAGTGCCATGTGTGTTTGAGAGAGCCAAAAGGAAAAATATCGTGTGATTGCGGGAGTAAGAATAGAAATCGGGAGAAAAGAAAGGGTTTTGGTTTTCGACCTCTACTTACAAAACCAGTCCAAGAACCGGTTCCAAAACCGGTCAAGGAACCGGTTTCCGGGTGGGTAATTGTTGGAGTTTTGTTTGTTAAAACAAAAATAAGTGCTTTTTACCTTGTCCCACATGGGAAATGTGGGAAGAAGTAAACCAGTTTAAAAGTGTGGGATTTACTTTGTATATTTAAAGTAATGATTGGGTGGGGCTAGACCCCACCTTACCCGCGTGCGGGTAAGCGATTATTAGGCGCACTTGCACGCTTGCGCGTCCGCGGTTTAATTAGCACTTATCCCTCTATTATTTATTTTATTTTATTTTTGAGAATTTTCGGAAATAAAATATAAAATGAAAATTCGAAATTTTATTTATTAAATAAATAAATAAATAATTATTAATTATTATTCCGAATTTATTTGTGTCTTTTCATTTGCATATGATACCCGTTCGGTTTGCAACTTTTCCCGAAGGGTTGCATTGGTTCGGTTTTAACTTCTTACGAATAGACACCTTTGTTCATTTGAGCAAATTTCGAAAGAATGTGTTTGTTCATTTCGCAACTTTTCACGAAGAGTTGTCTTCGTTTTTTTAAGACTAGTTTATATATACTTGTCAGATTAAGAAAGAAATCTGTGTGATCTTTTTCTTCTTTTCGAGTCTTCTTTCTGAAAAAACGACAGCCATTCTTTCAATTGTTTCCTAGAGAGATCCTGGAGAAATACTAGAATTGCTATCTAGTATTCTCAAATTGAGACTTTGTTGTATCCTGGAGGATATTTTGCCGGTGACCATTAGCAACTTTGTGGGGCAAATAAATCCTTAAAGAAAGTGATATCACGCCTCAAAGTCCGACTCGAGTACTCAAAAGATCCGTCTTCATTGTTCTACCCTATTCGAAGCCATATTTTCCCAACAATTTTAAGGATTTACTTTGCAACAATGGAGTCGGAGACAATCAAAGTGATGAATCAAGACATGGTCAAACTGGACCGGTTCGATGGGAACAACTTTGCTCGCTGGAGGGACAAGATGATGTTCTTACTTACTGCTCTGAAGATTTCCTACATACTGGATCCTAACTTGGCGCCTATAGAAGATCCGAAGCCTACTATTGAAGGAGGAGAGCCAAGTGTGGAAGCCATTGAAAGGGTTAATAAAGAGAAGAAGAAACGTGCGGAGGACGAACTACTTTGTTGAGGACACATTCTGAATACTCTATCCAATCGCTTGTACGACTTATTCACTGAAATGAAGTCGGCTAGAGAAATTTGGAATGCACCGGAATTCAAGTACAAAGCGGAGGAGCAAGGTACCAACAAGTATCTAATCGCAAAGTATTTTGATTTCAAATTTATTGATACTAAACCCTTGCTGGAACAAGTCCATGAATTGCAAGTACTTGTGAATAAAATTCGTGCCCTCAAGATTGATATTCCAGAAGCCTTTCAAGTTGGAGCAATTATTGCGAAATTGCCTTCAAGTTGGAAAGACTATGGAAAAAGGCTGATCCATAAGTCAGAGGACTTTACTTTGGAGCAAATACAGAAACATCTTCGCATTGGAAGAGTCATGTTTACGTGAAAATTCTGTTTTGTATAGTTCCAAGGTGAATGCTGTGGAAAGAAAGCGAAAATTCGGCCAGAACTTCAAAGAAAAAGGCGGGCATAAATTTAAGAGAACACAAAAGAAGAAAAATGGTTGCTATTTTACCTGTGGCAAACAGGGACATTACGCCAAGGAATGCATTCACCGCAAGAGCATTTCGAAGGACAAGAATATTCCGACGATGAAGGCAGATGCAAATCTGGTTGAAGAAAATTATGTGGCCATGATTTCAACCATGTTTTCGAACATGAAAGTTTCTGAAATTAATGATACGATGGCTATGATTTCTGAAATTAATTCTACCATTTCCAAATCTGGTTGGTGGTTAGATTATGGAGCAACGGTCCATGTGTGCAAGGACAAATACATGTTCAAGCAATTTGAGGAGATTGTCGACTCGGATGTTCAAGAGGTCCTGATGGCGAATAATGCTCTTGCAAAGGTTGCTGGAAAAGGCACGGTGGAGATAGACTTCACTTCTGGAAAGAAGATTACTCTTCTTAATGTGTTATTTATACCCGAAATTAGGAAGAACCTAGTTTCTATTGATTTACTTTGTAAGAGGGGGTTTCGGGTTTTATTTGAATCCGACAAGGTTATCCTGTCGAAGAATGGGCTGTTTGTTGGAAAGGGTTATGCCAATGATGGCATGTATCAACTGAGTATCAATGATAATATTGCTAGTTCTGCTTATACTGTTAAGTCTTCATTTTTATGGCATAGTAGGTTAGCACATATAAATATTCGTTATTTGAAGAATATGAAGAAGTTAGACTTGATAAATTTCAATGACGAATATGATAAATGTGAAATATGTGCTAAGTCCAAACTTACTAAGAAACCATTTCCTAGTGTTGAAAGAAATTCGAATTTATTGGATTTGGTTCATAGTGATATTTGTGAATTCAATGTCATGCTAACACGTGGAGGTAAAAGGTATTTTATTACCTTTGTGGATGATTGCAGTAGGTTTTTGTATGTTTATCTCATGAGATCGAAGGATGAAGCATTTACCATGTTTAAGAAATATAAGGCTGAAGTAGAAAATCTATTAGAAAAGAAAATCAAAGTTCTACGTTCAGATAGAGGTGGAGAATATTTCTTAAATGAATTCTCTTCTTTTTGTGAAGAACATGGTATTGTTCATCAAGCTTCAGCACCATATACTCCACAACAAAATGGTTTGGCTGAAAGGGAAAATCGATCTCTTGGAGAAATGGTTAATTGTATGCTTTCAAATTCAAAGCTACCAATTAATCTTTGGGGAGAAGCATTACTTACTGCATGCTATATTCATAACAGAATACCTTCCAAGAGAAATGACATAACCCTTTATGAAGTATGGAAAGATAGAAAGCCAAATTTGTCATATCTTAAAGTGTGGGGGTGTTTGGCATATTACCGAGTACCGGATCCTAAGAGAACAAAGCTCGGTCCTAGAGCTATCAAAAGTGTTTTCGTTGGGTATGCTGAAAACAGTAAAGCTTATAGACTTCTTGATTTAGAGTCCAATGTCATTGTAGAATCAAGAGACGTTGAATTCTTTGAGAATAGATGTTTCACAAATTCTGAAATTATTGAAAATAATTCAAAATTCATGGAAACTCAAAGAGATTCTCAAGAGAAAGAAACGAATGATTCTAGAGACATGATTGAACCAAGGAGAAGTACTAGACCTAGGAAACTAAAAGACTTAGGTCCTGATTTTATTACTCATGTTTTTCTTGTTGAAGGAGATGGAGATAATAACGTGATAAATAAATATCCTTTAGTATTAAATTTAGAAGATGATCCTATAAGCTTTGATGATGCTATGTCTTCTAGAGATGCTTCCTTTTGGAAAGAAGCTGTGAATGATGAAATGGACTCAATTATGTCCAATAATACTTGGGTATTAGTAGATCTACCAAAAGGATCAAAACCTATTGGGTGCAAATAGGTTTTTAGAAGAAAATATCATCCTAATGGTTCTATTCAAGCTTTTAAGGCTAGACTTGTGGCCAAGGGATATAGACAAAAGAAGGAATAGATTATTTTGATACGTATGCTCTTGTTGCACGTATAACTTCTATTCGAGTTCTTTTTGCTCTAGCTTCCATTTATGATCTTCGTGTTCATCAAATGGATGTTAAGACTGCTTTCTTAAATGGAGACTTAAATGAGGAAATTTACATGGAACAACCAGAAGGTTTTGTTCTTCTTGGAAATGAAAGAAAAGTATGTAAATTGATTAAGTCTTTTTATGGGCTTTTAAGCAAGCTCCTAAGCAGTGGCATGAAAAGTTTAATTCGGTCATATTGTCTAATGGTTTCAACAATAGTAGTGTTGATAAGTGTATATACTCTAAATTCACTAAAGAGTATGGTGTTTTAGTGTGATTGTATGTTGATGATATGCTTATCTTTGGAACGAATATGACTGGAATTATTGAGACTAAGAAATATCTAATTTCTATGTTTAAAATGAAGGATTTAGGTGAAGTAGATACTATCTTAGGTATTAAAGTTAAGAAACATAGTGGGGGTTATTCTTTAAGCCAATGTAGTTATGTTGAAAAGTTATTAAATAAATTTCAACATCTTGGTTTCAAGGAAATAAGTACTCCATTTGATTCCAGTATTAAATTGAATCATAATACTGGTAGAGCGGTGGCTCAATTAGAATATGCGAGTGCTATAGGGTCTTTAATGTATGCGATGCATTGTACTAGACCTGATATTGCTTATTCTGTATGTAAGTTGAGTAGGTATACTAGTAATCCAAGTATAGAACATTGGAGAGCTATTACTAGAATTTTTGGTTATCTTAAGAGAACTAAAAATTTAGAATTGTTCTATAATAATTATCCGGCTGTATTAGAAGGATACACCGATGCTAGTTGGATCACAAGTGTGGGAGATGAGCGTTCCACTTCTGGATGGATTTTCACACTAGCTGGAGGTGCTGTATCTTGGGCAAGCAAGAAACGGACATGTATAACTCACTCAACAATGGAATATGAATTTATTGCCTTAGCGGCAACTGGGAAAGAGGCCGAATGGATTAGGAATTTGTTGTTGGATATCAAATTATGGCATAATCCTATGCCTCCTATTTCTATCCACTGTGATAGTCAGGCTACTTTGGCAAGAGCCTATAATAGCAACTATAATGGTAAGTCTAGACATATTAGTCTAAGACATGAATATGTGAGACAATTGATTAAAGATAGTACCATAACAATTGTCTATGTGAGGTCAAGTAATAATCTTGCCGATCCTTTGACAAAGGCTTTACCAAGACATATGGTAATAATGACCTCACAAGAAATGGGGTTGAAACCCTTTAATTAAAATCACCAATAATGGTAACCCGACCTTTTGCTAGAACATCACTAGTTACAAGGTTTAATGGTTAAGAACAAGTTATTGAATGTGATTGTTTGATACTGACGTAGCCCTGATATGAGAAGTCAGTATCGTCTGTTACGTTTTGTAGGTTGGATTGAATTCTTAATGAAGTATGATACAAATTTGTAGTGTGTTGATAGTAACAGAAACACATGGTAGATACTTCACCTATATGAGCTTAGAAGTGGTGCCGCTTCTTACGAAAGTAAGGGTTGCTTTCTAGAGAGCTCATGAAACAGGATCAAGCACAAGGCCATAATAGTGCGGAGTAATATAGAACTTCTCGCTGAAACAAGAGGTTAGTGTATGTGCGGTATGTTTGGTTCTATTACATAAAAGTACAAGTTTAAAGCTGAGCTACTTGTCACTTTGATAGAACTTTGATGTACTTGCACTAAGTAAAGGTTTAACTCGAAAGAGACCTTTATGTATGTATATTAATCTTACTGAAATTTTGGCTGTACGGTTATTAATTTTTTAATTTATTTTGAAATCTTTGTTTTACAAACAAAGTGGGGGATTGTTGGAGTTTTGTTTGTTAAAACAAAAATAAGTGCTTTTTACCTTGTCCCACATGGGAAAGGTGGGAAGAAGTAAACCGGTTTAAAAGTGTGGGATTTACTTTGTATATTTAAAATAATGATTGGGTGGGGCTAGACCCCACCTTACCCGCGTGCGGGTGCGCAAATAATTGCGCGATTATTAGGCGCACTTGCACGCTTGCGCGTCCGCGGTTTAATTAGCACTAATCCCTCTATTATTTATTTTATTTTTGTTTTGAGAATTTTCGGAAATAAAATATAAAATGAAAATTCGAAATTTTATTTATTAAATAAATAAATAAATAATTATTAATTATTATTCCGAATTTATTTGTGTCTTTTCATTTGCATATGATACCCGTTCGGTTTGCAACTTTTCCCGAAGGGTTGCATTGGTTCGGTTTTAACTTCTTACGAATAGACACCTTTGTTAATTTGAGCAAATTTCGAAAGAATGTGTTTGTTCATTTCGCAACTTTTCACGAAGAGTTGTCTTCGTTTTTTTAAGACTAGTTTATATATACTTGTCAGATTAAGAAATAAATCTGTGTGATCTTTTTCTTCTTTTCGAGTCTTCTTTCTGAAAAAACGACAGCCATTCTTTCAATTGTTTCCTAGAGAGATCCTGGAGAAATACTAGAATTGCTATCTAGTATTCTCAAATTGAGACTTTGTTGTATCCTGGAGGATATTTTGCCGGTGACCATTAGCAACTTTGTGGGACAAATAAATCCTTAAAGAAAGTGATATCACGCCTCAAAGTCCGACTCGAGTACTCAAAAGATCCGTTTTCATTGTTCTACCCTATTCGAAGCCATATTTTCCCAACAGTAATCACTCGAAATCTGTTCTCAGACTGGTTTAAACCGGTTCCGAATTTTGGGAACCGGTTCCGAATTTTGGGAATCGGTTTTCAGACCGATTTCAATGGGAACCGGTTCCCGACCTTGTTTTCCAAGTGGGCCGGTCCGGGAACCGGGTATACCTGGTCCAGTTGCACAGCCCTAGCACGAAGGATCAATTCCACGTGCAAACAATTCGCCTTTCCTTTTGCTTCTTCTAATATTAAATCTTTTTGAATTTTTCTCCCTCTTTGTTTTCTTTTAAAGACAACGCCCATTGTTTCATCGTTTTACTTTTGCCTTTTGCCTTTTCCTACTTATTTTTCTTTTCAACTTAATAAAAGAGAAATTTATTCTTAGTTTTTGCTTATTTGGTTTTTCTTTCTATAATTTGAAAATATCATTGTATTTTCCCATTTCATATTTCGTAATTAATTCATTGTATTTTCCAATCCTATAGTTTATACTTTTTTTTTTCACTTTTTGATAGTACTATAAAATATTTGCAATCAAATTTAAATATAAGTAAATCTTTTGACTTTTTTTTCTTGAATCTACTTATTTAATAAAATAAAGAGAATATAATATATGTATTTTCGTGTTATGGTGAAATATATACATAAAAATATCCATTATTTACTTTTAATGGATCTCTACATGTTAATGTGAGTACAAAATCGAAACTGATCACTTATTATTCTTTGTTTTATGCTCTTAAAAAATAAAAGATGAGCCAAAAATATTTCTGAGGGATGTCAAGTTCTATCTCAACATTTTGGGCGGATTTCTCTTATTTTCCATTTTCTCCTTGAAAGTGAAATTACAGCCTTTCGTTTCGATTGAAAAGACACGTCAAATAAAGAATGTTTGTGCTAGGACTGTCAAAAGTGAAATAAAAGCCAAACTTTGGTGACTAAGGAATGATATCCCGAATATCAACACAATGCTTCGCTCTTTCCTTGGACGACTCCTCCAATCCCTCCAGTGTTGAATTCGTTTCGGTTGACTGCCCCTTCCCGCTCTCTTCCTCAACCTCTTCCGATGAATGGTTCCATCTTCTCATGGCTTCTTATTGCTTAATCCACGATCTCCATCTTCTCTAACGTTGCTACGGTTTCAGCGTCAACCCATGTCTCGGCGTCGACCAGAGATCGCTGTTGCTAGATCTGAAAAACAGCCTCGTCTTCGACGCCTCCACGTCGTCCAAGCTAGTACACTGGGACCAAAATGCTCATTCATGGAGCGGTGTGACGTGCGAGGACGGCCACGTGGTCGGTCTCGATTTGAGCGAAGAGTCTATCGTTGGCAATATCGACGGTTTGTCAAGCCTCTTCAAGCTCGAGTTCCTTTGGAGCTTAGAACTTGGCATTCAACTTCAACGGCATGGCGATTCCGTCGGGTCTCTCGAATCTTAGCCGCTTGGCATATCTCAACTTGTCCTATGCCAGATTCGCCGGGCAGATTTCTGTGGAGCTATTGCGCTTGACGAAGCTACAGACTCTTGATCTCTCCTATAGTTCTCCCACTCTATCGATGAAACTTGAGAAGCCCAATTTAAGGTCGCTGGTTGACAATTTAGGGGAGTTGAGAGAGCTGTACCTTGATTAGGTAAATGTGTTTGCTAAGGGAAGTGAGTGGTGCGATGCACTATCTTCTTCAGTGCTAAAACTTGAGGTGTTGAGCATGAGGCACTTCTATCTGTTTGGTCCTATCAACCCTTCCCTTATGAGTCTTTCTAATCTATCGGTCATTCAACTCAATGGCAACGACTTGTCCTCCACAGTTTCTCGGTTTTTAGCGAATTTCTCCAGCTTGAAAAACATTGAGCCTACATGATTGTGACCTATATGGAGAATTTCCTCATGAAATCTTCCAGGTACAAACACTTCAAACCCTTGACCTCTCATCCAACAAACTCCTTCAGGGTTCTTTGCAGAATTTCTGGAGAATGGTTCTCTTCAAACACTAATTCTTAGTGGCACAAATATTTCCGAAAGGCTCCGAGATTCAATTGGTAATCTCAAAAATCTATTAAGAATAGATTTGAACTGGTGCAACTTTCATGGAAATATCCCAAGCTCTTTCACCAATCTCTCGCAATTGTCTTATTTGGACTTTTCATCCAACAACTTTACTGGTCCAATTCCATCACTCAGCAAGTTCGAGAATTTGAAACAAATCTTTTTGTTCTCTAATAATCTAACTGGTTCGATTGATTCAACACTCGAGTCTTCTTCTTCTCGACTTGGGATTCAATTTACTCGAAGGAAATATTCCTTCATCTCTGTTCACACACCCATCGATTCAAGAGCTTCATCTTTCCAACAACCAATTTTCTGGTCAATTGAAGGTACCTTTTGATGCTCCATCGCACGTGCTTGATTCACTTGATTTGAGCAACAACAATATAGGAGGAGAACTACCGATGTCTATATGGGAACTCCGAAAGCTCAATTAGCTCTCACTTTCTTCCAATAATTTTAGTGTCTCATTCCATATTAATCAAGTTCAGCAGCTGAGAAATTTTTCTAATTTGGATCTTTCCTACAATCATTTTTTTAATTAATGCCACAAATACTGCTTCCCAAGCCTCTTCATTCCCTAACTTTATACACTTACGTTTGGCTTCCTGCCAATTGACGACATTGCCTCGGTTTTTGGCTAACCAATCCGGATTGCAGACCCTCGACCTCTCCCACAATTATATCCGAGGGGATATATCGAGATGGATATGGACTGTGGAAAGTCTTAGATATCTCAATCTTTCTTCTAATTTATTTGAAGATTTCGAAACACCCATGGGAAATCTTTCTTCTACTTCGTTTACTATCAACCTCCATTCAAACATGCTCCGAGGGAAATTGCCACCTTTGTCATCACTTGCTCTCTACTTGGATTTCTCAAGTAACAACATCACTTCTGTTGTTTTGGACGATAACGGCAACCTACAAAACTTGATGTATTTCTCCCTCTCGAAAAATAATTTCCATGGGCGCATCCCACAGTCTATTTGCAAAGTTGGTTATCTTGAAGTGCTCGAATTATCGCATAACCATCTGAATGGAACTATTCCCAATTGCTAAATGGAGTCCCTCAAGATATTGAATCTGAGGAATAATCGGTTGAATGGCAATATTTCGCAAAACATCCAAAGAACATGTAATCTAAAAGACATTGGATATCAGTGATAATTTGTTGCAAGGGCAGATTCCGTTGTCATTGGCAAATTGCATAACGTTGGATTTTGTGAACATTGGGGACAATCAAATAGACGGGACATTTCCATGCCATTTCAAGTCTATATCGAGTCTCCGTGTCCTTGTTTTATGATCTAACAAATTGCACGGGGAAGTTGGATGTACTCATAGTCATGGCACATGGCAAATGCTTCAAATCGTTGACTTGTCTTCAAACGATTTCAATGGCACTATGCTTATGAGTCTCCTTGCATCTTGGGAGGCTATGAAGGCCAATGTTGACTCCAATCATGTGACATCCTGATTTTTGGGTTCTGGTTTCAATTGAAGAAGCTGGACTTTTCATTGACGGGCCGATAGGTTTTTTTTTTTTAGCTAATCACTCATGAGATAACTAGTCTATCAGGTGAAGTCATTAAGGAATCTAAATGCAATAGACTTGAGAATTCGACCAGAAATCGACTGCTCGACCGTGTTTATCTGTAAGGGTCAATACAGCATGGTTAAAATTGATCAGAGATCAGAGATATGTCAGCTTGACTGAGGTATGTGATTAGAGTATGAGTGATTCCACCTAATTGCAAAATTCTCATCGAACGACACTAGACCGATTTTTCTGTCATTTATGTACCATGTGTCCGCATTTGAAGCTTGGAGATTTTTATGACAGCCGAAAATCTTCAATGAGTTGAAGATGCACAATGTGGCTCGAAAGTAATCGACCACTGGTCAATTGCACTAAAAATTCCTAAAAGCTACTCGGTAAGCTAGGTCAAGCTAAAATCGCGACAGATTTAAATTAACTGCGAATTTAAACCTGATTTCAGAAATTGAAAGTTTTTTCATGTCATGATTCATTTTAGAAATGTCGACTCATCCTCTGAAGATTTTTCCTGCAAACCCGAGATTTCGGCGAAATTTCAAAGTGGGGCCGTTTTGGACCGGGAAAATCAGAGGACCGTTTTTTACCGCATTTTTGGGATTCAAGTTGGACAAATCAACGAGGAAAAATCCTAAGAGGGATGATGGCATCTTGGCTGAATTTATGGGGGTCAAATTGAGCTCAAATGGAGAATGATTGAAGTTAAATTGGAAGGGGAATTGAATGAAATGGGATGACCAATGGTCTAAATTCATAGGCCAAGGGGGAGACAACCTTTTGGACCCTTTGGGAGGCTTGTTTGGGAAGCTTGGCTGCTGCAAATTGGCTGAGGAAGACAGCCATGCATGGTGGGGCATAGAACTCAAGTGCTTTGGATATTTTGTGGCCCCTCCTCATCTTCAGCAGCCTCCTTCTTCCTCCTTGCTCTTCCTTTATCCATTGTTGGGACTTTTGAAGCTCCAAAAATTGTAGAGAAACTAGCCCTCACTTCACTTTCTCTCCTCCTCTTCAGCCCCAAGAAATCACAGCCATTTTCTCCCCTGTTTTCCTCCTCTACCTGTTTCTGCTCTAGCTATCATTCGTGTGAAAAACTGAGTTAAAAGTCATCTTCCCGTGAGAATCAGCCTTCGTGCAATCCACCATCGCGCTTAGAAGGTCCAAACCGTTCAGAATGACCTAGCCGCTCGCCGAACGAAGTCGCTGGCCGACCTGCCCGCCGGCCGGAAGAAATTGCTTGCCGGTCCAGTCCGCCTGGCAGCCTACATTGCTCCGCCTGTTTTACTTGTTTCAGTGGTTTTTCTTCCATTTCAACCCTACCTCCGCCCATCCCAACCACCAGCAGGTCCCCCTTGACCCCCAGGTGCCACCGGTCGCTAGCCAACCCTTTGTCGGAGCTCCGGCCAAGCCCGTTCAGCTTTGTTTCTCCTCTGGCAGTCCAGTTTTTAGTGTTTCAGTGGGAGTCCGAGTTTGTGGTTACTATTCCAGCCCCGGGACCGCCTTGGATCATCATGGTAGAGGTCCCTGAGTGTAGCCTTCATTGTTTCCGTCGCGTTCATGTCTCCGGCCCGTTTAATGAGTGAGTTTAGCTCATAATTCTTTGATTCATGGCTATGAGGTTAATTATGCTTAAGGGTTGATTATATTAGCTTAAGTATGGATTAATGATAACCTAGAATTGTTATATTAGCCTTATAATGGATTATTGCTAATCTAATTAGTGAGATTAGCACATTTGAAGATGGTTTAGTCCAATTCAGTGGACTTTCTGCAGTTCTGATCTTCGGACCCTCACCGTTTGCTATTTTTTTTAGATCAAAATGGGTTGCGAATTGAAGTTAATTCCTTCTTGAGACATATTTTATACATCTTGATCTACAATATATAGTTTACTCAAGATTTTTAGAGATTTAAAAGTATGAGATTTCAGCCCCGTCATTTGCAAACAGAATCTCGAACTGTGCTGAAATTTGTGACTTTTTGGGATTCTAGGGGTTTTTATCAACTCTTAGGGTTCGAATTTTAAAATTATTTATTCACAAAAGTTGTTTTTCACCTCTTGTAGATTAACATAGTTAAATTTCAGATCAAATGGACAAGTTTTGGACCTAAAAAAAAAAACTGATTTCGGAAAATAGACTTTTTGGAAACGGACCCAATTTTTGTACTAGATTGAGCGATTTACTGGGCTTAATCTAGAAGGATCTGGATTAAGGTGTCTGCATGAAAAATGTTTATTTATGTGTCCTTTACAACATATTCAAATGTAAGAATTTTCTAAACTCTGTTGATTAGATTTATGGATTTAAACTCGAAGACACGCGAGTGGACCGTTTCTGCCAATTAGGACTAGTAGTAGTTCGTGATTGTTCTTGATGATTTGCTTACTTTAATTAGTGTTTTTAATGACTTTTGGATTTAATTTATTAGTTATTAAATTCTGAAAATTTACTATTCACGCGATACTGTTCACAAGTTACTGTTCACGAAACATTGTTCACGCGCACTGTTCACCCGAGAATGAAAAGTTGTCCAATTTCATGTGTTTTGATCTTATGAGTTGATTTAAGTGTATAAATGCATGGGCATTTGCATGAATTGAGTAAATTTTACAAAAAGGGAAATATGCCTAGTTCGAGGGATGATGGAAATGGACCGCCTTTAGGGAAAAATGATTTGAAATTGTATTTGCAATTATTGCGCATTGGTTAAATGCTCAAAGATAAGAAGAGAGTCTTAGTAGTATGCTTGCATGATTAAGAAGTGGAATCCGTCAACCAACGGACGTTTGGGGGCGATATTTGACGAGAGTCGGAAGTTGGTTGCAATAGATTCTGGACTGATGTCCCTTTTTGGGAAATCGTTTGAACGGGAGTTCTGGATGTAGCCGTGCCCGACGGGGTGGGACGAAGCCCGATCCTTTTATCAGTAGCCCGGCGGGAGTCGGATGAGCGCTAACTGGAAAGTTAGCCATGGCTGGGAGGTCATTATTATCTGGAGCATGCATGAGGGTTGAGGTCATTAATAAGTAGGACACGCGTGAGGGTTGAGATGGTTGTGCCTTATTATGGGGTAAAATTGTGTGGTGCGGTATGAGACGTGTCATAACGATTTTACCTTATAATCGAAACTCGTGTGATCGATTGATGAGAGATAGGTGGCACACTAAAGTGCAAGAATGTATGTGAATCATTGCATCATTGGTTTTGGCTATGCATGGGTTAAGTACATTGTTTATGGCACATACACATGAATCAATAACGTGCAGGGTATGGCATACCAAGTAAGGTTGCATGCGAATCGATTTGTTGACTGTTGGTTGTTAGTCGAGGTATGTTTGTGGGGTGGTTCTTGAGAGATACCTCGAGTTGAGTTGGTGTTCTAATTGGAGGCTTAGGGGAGGACTCGCTGAGATTTTAATCTCACTAGTTATTGTATAACCATTTTTAGGTCCCTAATATGAAGAACCTGGAGCTTGAGGCGGAAAGGTCAAGAGCATGGATGGCTCAGTAGTTCTTCTTGGAGATAGATCTCTTGTATATAGACCTTGGAGATGGCCTCTGTGTATAAACTAGTTTGTTTATGAAAAATGTTTTGGTAAAAATAATATTCTGCTTTTCTATCCTATATTTTTGTCATCTGGGATTTATTATACGCTTCCGCATGTGCAATTAAAAGAAACGATCGGCAATGAGTCTTGGGACATCACTTTCTATCAACCAAGGAATGGGTTATTGCCTGCCCGGGGTTCGGGGCATGACAAATCACCTACAATATCTGTCTTCCTATTCCATACCTGATATGCCTTCCTATTCCATACTTGATATGCTTCATTATGGAGATACAATGAGGGTAACCTTGAAAGGTCTAGAACTAGAATTCATTAAGATCCCGACTACGTTCATGTTGATCGACTTCTCGAGCAATAGATTGAAGGGTCCAATAACAAATACACTTGGAGATCTCAAATCACTTCATGTCCTCAATCTATCACACACAATGCCATCTCGGGTTCAATTCCCCCCATTTTGGGTAATCTGAATCAACTTGAGTCCTTGGACCTCTTGGGGAACTTCCTCAATGGAACCATACTAGCTCAGCTTGCAAATCTTAATTTCCTTTCGTTCCTAACATTCTCAAACAATCAACTTGTAGGAAACATCCCGACAAGCAGACAATTTCTCACATTCTCAAAAAGTTCTTTTGAAGGAAACCTTCGATTGTGTGGATTTGTGCTCAACAAAAGTTGCTCAATCACCACAAATGGGACGGAAGAAGCTGGTGACGATGGCGGCAATGATGATAGCGAGAAAAAGTGGTTTTACATGGGCATACCACTTGGGTTTGTCATTGGCTTCTGGATATTTTGTGGTCCATTGGTGTTTATGAGATCATGGAGGTTTGCTTATTATCAATTATGGGATAAAGTGTTGTTCAGACTCTCATAATCATGAAGACTCCTGAGGTTTAGTTATTATAATTGAGAAATAGTATTTCGTTCTTTCTTCTTTTATTTGGAAAGATAGTTCTTTTTATTGATCAATAGATTCTTGCTTATCAATAGGAGAAATATAAGTTGTTCTTGCTGATAGGGGTGTGCAAAATACCTAGGAACCGCCCGGACCGCCCGGAACCGGACTGGAATCACCCAGAACCAACGGTTCTTGAGGGAACCAGTCCGATTCCCGGTTCCATGGGCGGATCCACCCGCCCGCCCACCCGGACCGGACCAGAACCTTTTTAATATTAAAAAAAAAAATTACTAAAAGAAACCCTACGTCTCGCGTCTCATCTCTTCGTCTTCGGTTCTCTCTCTTTGTCTCTTTCTCAGTCTCTTTGTCTTCGATTCCTCCTCGAGCATCGACGCCGCCGCCACCGCTCCTCCTTCGCCGCTGTCCGCCCCCTCGCTCAGTCTCTTTATCTTCAATTCCTCCCCGAGCGTCGACGCCGCCGCCGTTGCTCCTCCGCCGCTGCTGTCCGCCCCCTCGCGCCGGTCGCCACCTGCCACAGCCACTACTCCTCCACCTCTGCTGTCCATCTCGACCGAGCCCCATTTTCCGTCACTCAACAAGGTACGATCATCGGCTTCCAACTTGCCTCTCGATTCATCGTGCGCTTGCGAACTTGTACTTCGGTTCGATTACCCAATAGGTTGGAACATAGTGAAGTTCGAGTCTTTGTTTTGGGAATCGATCGCTGTTCATCTTGGTGCTTTGTCTTCAACGGTGCTCATGCTTGAATTTGCAGAATCCTGGGTTGCTTTTCCCTTTTGCTGTGTTTTTTGATTTTTTGTATGTCTGATTGTCGGCAAATTCTATGCTCAGGGTCATGAGAAGGAGATAAAGTTTTGAGCTTTTTTAATTTTTAATTTTTTTTTTCAATTTTGTTCTTCTTCCTTCTAGGTTAAGAAACTGGCTTCACCTCCTGAATTTGACTGTACTACTAGGTTGAACTACCCTTTAGTTATATGGCGTGGAGGGATGGGGTGATAAATTGAAGGGCTTTGTTTTCGTTATCATTACTCCTTTTTCATATGTTATGCTCGATTTTATTAGTTTTGGCTTATGTGATTTGCGTGTTTGCAGATAACATACTTGGCTATAATTGGAGGAACTTATTTCATTGTGGCAAAATCATGCTTCAACTATATTCCTGGATATTATTTAAGTGGAACTCACAGGTACTGTTCGAAAGGATTTATACAATTTCTGTTATGAGTCAATTTGCTGGTGTGATCAAGGACAAACACTTGGTTTGATAGCCCAATCATCTTGTGGTGGGAAATATTTTTGGCCGTTGGTAGAGAAATGGGAAGTCACCATTTCACCTCAGAAGGCTATTAGCTACATTCAACTCTTTTCTGGAAGATGCTTTTCTTTTTATTTCTGATGGCCCTCTTCGAATTTGGATTCACTCGAGTTGTTGTTATAAGTAGTTTTCTGTGTCTGATACTGATGCATGGCTAGTGGGTTGACAATTGATAGTTGTGTGTGTTTTTTATGAGCAAGATATATACTGCTACATCGGTGCAGTTTCTGTAGAAAATGTTCTTGCACTTGTAGTACAAGTCTAACTTGCTTTGATGTCACGTAGTCGTTCTATGTTGAAAACCAAAATTATTTCGAGTCAAGATTGGTTCCATGATCCACCCGGGAACTGGACCGGACCGGTGGTTTGGTTCCCGGGTGGATCCATGCAACAAACGAGTGAATCCCGGTTCCAATTTTTCAGTACCGGTCCTTAGCAAGCAGTTCCCGGTTCTAGGTCGAGAATTGCTCGCTTGGTCGGGAACCACCCGCCCGAACCATACACACCCCTACTTGCCGATGCTTGATTTTGTCAGCTGGGTAAGTCATCGAAAAATGAAAACAACAAAAATGGACTAGCAAATAGTAATAGATTTTTTTTTTTTTTGGGGGCGGGCCTCCTGGGTCCGGCCGTTTCTTTTTTCTCTGTTCTTCTCAACCCAGCCCCCGATATGTCTCTCTCTCTCTCTTCTCTCCCTCACGCACGCGTTCTGCAGAGAACGGCGGAGGGACAGAGAAGGCAGAGCAACGGCGGTAGAGGGGGCGTCCTAGCCACGACTCCAAAGGCGGCCCTGAGCTGAAAATGGACCAAACTTGGTCCCGAGGAGAGAGGCGGCGGCAGGGACTCACCGGTGAGATTTCTTGAAAAGGGGAGGGAAAAAACAGAGATTGAGGGGAGAGACCGCGGGAGAGACGACAGAGACCGAGAGAGAGAGAGAGAAGAGTCACGAGAGTGCGTGGGTGCCTTCCAGTTGCGGCCGCGCGGGAGTCCTGGGCTGGCGATCTTCGTCGTGAACATGTCCCTCTTCCTCGTGTCGAGTACACAGTAAGATCCGGCTGTCTTATTTTTCGCTTTTCCCGAGGATCTCATCTCGGAGACATCGCGAGCCGGTTACCCTTAGCTTAATTTGTCTTGAGCTCGCCCTCTAGCCGCCGTTTTCGAGCCGGGTAGGGATTTTCGCGATCAAAACTCATTCCCGTGAACCACTATTGCCTCGCCCCGTTTCGTGTTGGGTTTGAACGACCCATTATCTGTTAATTTGGAGCTTTATCGGTTCTCTTCGAATTCGGGTGCGAGTGTCTTTGCTCCCAAAGTGTTGGTTAGAATGCCCAGCTTATGGTTCGACCCGGTTCTGATCTATTTTTTGAGCATTTTTTAGCACGTTTGTTTTCATGGAAGGAGCCATCCATTGGTTAAAGGATTACGATTTCAGTTAAAATCCTTCTTATTGAACTCAAATCGACACATTGTTTATGGTATATGTTTCCTGGTTGCTATTTTGTTGGATGTGCCCGATGAAAGTTTAAGCTTGTTTGGTGATTGGCTGGGAACAGTTGGCTGTTTTTGTGTCCATGAATGTTTGACGATCGGGGTTCGCAATGGTGGCCTGCGGCAACCGCCGTTAATGTGACTGGCAGTGGTGGCTAATGCGGTGATGGTCGGTGATGGCCGGACGGTGTTGGACTGACGTAACTTGCGGTGGTATCTCGGTTACGATCGTGTTGGAGGTTGGAGGTATTATTACGGCTTGCTGCCCAGGAATTTGCGTTCAGCCTTCGGCTTCTCTTTGCTCTGCAATAGCCAGGCCCAAGGGGGCGTTCAGTCTGGGCTTAAGCTGAAGCTAGGCAAATAGAGGCTGATTTTGACATTTAGTTGAGCTTGGGATTAGTATAATTATTTTCGGAAGGTGGCTTAGATCATTCCTAATATGGGCTTGTTAAAAGCCAGGTTCGTGTGAATGGCCTAAGCCCACAAAGGACCAGACCATAGCCCATGTTCGGAGTGGGCCCTTGGGCTCGGCCCAAGTCTCTATTTTCAGATTAAAAATTATTATTTTTTAAATTAATAGAGAATTAAAAAAATTAAAAATCCGAAAAAATCTTATTATTTCCAAAAATTTGGAAAAAGCGTAGAAATATGAATATGATAGAATGATAGAACTATATAACTATTTTATCCAAGTTTTCGAATGAAAAAATTGCAATGAAGAAAATTCTTTAGTGAGGATTGTTTTAACTAAGATGGATTGCTTTTGAATTGGAAAAGTCTAAAACTAATGCCATAATGTTATTAGAATAATGAATAATTAACAAATAAATGCACCTAAAGTCTTAAAACTTGTAGGAAACTATAAATCTTAGAATTTTTAGATAGGCCAATCTCTTGCTAATTGTTCATTACAATCCAGCATTTCCATTAATTACATCTGTGACAAAATTGACTTGAATTCTTTAATATACTTAGTTATACTTGGCATTGATGTGGATTTAAGTGGACAGCGCATTAGAAAAAAATGTGAAAAAAAAGAACTCTTTGTCTCTCTGTCTCTGTCTCTGTCTCTCTCTCAACATCATTTCTACATTTTCTCCAAATAAAAATAATAATAATAATACCACATTAAAACGGTAAGAGCTTATGGAAAGTACTCAAATCCCAATTTTTGCATAAATTTTTGGATCTAGTTGTACTTTTGACAGTTTTGTTATTTGATTGTACAAATTTTAGGATCCAAGTATAGTTATGCTCCAAATTTTAAGACTCCTGGTGCAATTACCCAAAGAGAAATTGTTAATTCAGTCCTATATCCATTATACGCGTTTCAATATAATCCAAAACTTGTAAAATTTGCGGAAACGTCAACCCATCTCTCTCGAAATGTAGAGACACCTCTACCATCTTGGTAGTTTTCGCTGGTTTTCTTCCCTAATTCCACATTACCCTCCCCTTCATCTTTTCGATCCCTCCATCTTACATCTCCTCTCTCCTGGTCTTCTGGGTATTCTCTTTGAATTGCGTCCGTAAGCCACCATCTCACGCGATTTCATTCACCCTCTGTGCTGTTCCTTCAATTGCCGATGCGGCACTCATAGGAGGGCTCAAGCCCTCTGGCCCAGTGCGTTTGAGGTGTTGCATGTCCCCAATTCTCTCGCGCCAGCGTTGGATAGCCTTCGTCTGTCCTCCAGGTGGTAAATTGCTTTATCTCTTTACTGCTTTCCTCGGACTATGCGATGCCTTGCTTGAGCGGGTCAAGAGAACAATTTCCTGTCCACTAGTTTCTGCTGGTAGTTGTTCGATAGAGAGAATGGACTCAAATGCAGTTGATGAATCTTTACGCCTAGCTGCCCTATGCTAGCGGCTTGGTCGTTTATGCTCTGAAAAGGAAATAGATATATGGGAGGAAGCACCTCCTCCAGAACGCCTGCACGAATGTCGCCTCACCTTAGTCGGCACCATCTATTCCAATCCCTCTGTCAATTTGATGGCTTTTCAAACTACTATGCAGCGCGCCTGGAGGACAGAACGAGTGGATATATCACAGCGGGATGATGGCCTCTATATTGCAAAGTTTCAACTGGAAAATGAGAAGCAAAGAATTGCAAATGGAGGACCTTGGTTATTCTCGGGGCATTTAGTCATTTTCAAACAATGGATTCCTAATACACCCTTACACCTTTATGACTGTACCTGTTGTGCTTTTTGGGTTCATGTGTTTGGCTTGCCGTTAGAATGGAGCACGGAACACCTCCTTCGAAGGGCTGTGCAGCAAATAGGAGATGTTGTTGCTGTTGACCCACCTGCAACAGAGGGATCTACCATCAGAAATGGCAGAATCTGTATTGAGATAGAGCTGGACAAACCACTCAAGACTGGCAAGCACATCAGAATTGATGGGAAAACTCTATGGCTTGACTTTCGCTACGAACACTTGCCACATTTTTGTTACTCATGCGGGAAGATAGGCCATTATGCGACACATTGCCAAGATTTTCCTTATGATGATACACTCATAGAAGGTAAAAATAAAATGGCCTATGGCCAATGGTTACGTGCTGAGATGCGGGAACATAGCCCATACTGGAAGGCTTTCTATAATCCTCAGGATATAACTCAACAACTGGATGAGATAATACATGAAACTCCTCCCACAAGGCAGCAAATTCCACTATTGCCGCCGCCTGAACCTACACTTGCAGGGGCAGAAAAGCAGCCTCAACAAATCCCTCCTACAGCTGCAGCAGCACAGGAAAAGAGACACACCACAGATCAGGTATTTGCATCGACAAAACTCAAGGCGGTTAATATTAACCAACTGGATTCCTCCATACAGATTCATAGGAAATCCCCAAGGACACCTATCACGGGGGGTACTTCCAAAAAGCAGCGAAGGTATTCGCCTTATGAGACAAGACATTCAGCCTTTCCTGAAGTTGATGAACATTAGTTGATGGAGACACCCGTATATGTTGCAGAAGACATGGCTCAATGGGCGATGGTGGCTGGCCCTCAACAACCACCCACACACAAATGAAGCTCCTTTGTTGGAACTGTCAGGGCTTGGGCAATCCCCTGACAGCTCAATCACTTAAGGCCTTAGTGGCCAAAGATAAGCCCGATATGGTCTTCCTCATGGAGACCAAGAATCCTAAACCAGTTCTCATCAACTTGCAACGGCAACTAAGATTTCACAATGTTTTTGTATGCGACCCTATTGGTATGAAAGGGGGATTGGTGCTTCTTTGGCAGGACACATTATCTATTGATATTCTCTACACTTCTGAGGATTATATGGATGTGCTTTGTAAGGATTTGACTGATGATCACACTATGCGTCTTACATGTGTCCATGCCCCCTATTCCTATCACAAGCGACAATCGCTATGGCAAGATATAAGGATGATCAGTACCTCTAATGCTTGGCCATGGGTTTGTGCAGGTGACTTTAATGAAATTCTATACCCGTGGGAAAAGGTCGGTAAGCGACCAGCAGCTCCATTTCGACTATCATCTTTTCGGTCTCTGGTAAATGATTGTTCCCTAATGGAAGTGGAGAGTAAAGGTTGTAGCTTTACTTGGTCGAATAATAGAACAGGGGATATCAAAGAATGTCTTGATCAAGTTCTGTGCACTTCTGACTTGCATATTTTATATCCGAATGCTGAAGTTGTTGCATTGCCGGCTATGGGATTTGATCACAGCCCCTTATTACTGATCACAAACCCATCAACTAGAAAGGGCAGCAAGCACTTTGTTTATGAAGCCTACTGGAATTAGGATCTTGAATGCCATGAAGTTATCTATCGGACCTGGAACTCTTCCTACCAAGGATGACCACCTGTAGTGTGCAAGCTTCAAGCTATTGCTAAAGCGTTACGGGACTGGAGTTCCTCCAAATACAAGAATGGTCATCTAAGAATCAACTCACTACATCAACGATTGACTGACATCACCAACACTCCGCACCTCACCAGCAATGAAGTCGTCGGCGCTTCTAATATACGTGAAGAAATCAGACATCTATGGCAAAGAGAGGAGCAATTCTGGGCAATGCAATCTAGAATTAATTGGCTACATTGGGGGGATAAGAATACGAAATTCTTTCAAGCCTCAACTATTCAAAGGCGCCAAAGAAATAGGATAATAGTGCTCTAGAATGATAATCATGAATGGGTGCGAGATCCTGATACTTTAAAGGAGATGACAAATTCATGTTTCTCGCAATTATATACTTCAGTGGGGTCTCGTGCCTATGGCCCGGTGTCGCGACCTGTTTTTTTCGATGGGTGAAACACCTAAAACTAGGTTAATGGATTACTAAGTCCGAGGACTTGGCACAGACACTCCCAAGTCCTACCAATCGCGATTAAGAAATTAACCCATTTAACAAGCAATTATATTTCAAAATTGGAGCCGCCACTAACTAAATAGGGTTGATTAGAAACCCAGGTAAAGTATGGGAGAATACTTTACCTATGCGAACCAGAGATTTAATGGATTCGGGGACATGGTTACGCTAAATTAATTTAACGCCCTTTCGGTACCTTATATTTTAAAAATACTTTTTTTTTTGTAGGCAGTCTTGATCAATTTTAACCTAAGATACTAACATGCAAATGGTGGTCATGCGGGTGCACAATCAATTAAACAACATTTAATAAATCAAAAATTCTAACAAATTATAAACTACAACCTTATTGAAGTCTAAAAGAAAAAAACTTCTCAAAAATGTTAAAAATGCATGCCCTAAACATGATTTTCTAAATGACATGACGCCTAATTAAATGCATGACATCTAACTAGATGCAATCTTAGTCTATTTTTGATATGCATGACTTTTACTTTAATGATATGTGAAATGCAATTCATATGGCCTAATATGAACTATATGTATGCAATCTAATTTATATAATTCTAATATGCATGCGTTTCATGACATGGGATGAATGACATATTAATTCTATATGCATATTCTTTTTGTGATTTTTTATGATTCTTTTTTTAATGTATGCAACCTACACTAAACAATGATGATATAAAATGGGATTAATTATGAACTAACCTGTTAATTAACCAAGTAAATGACTTTTGTGTTTTCTCTTTTTATTTTATTTACTTTTTCTTTTAAAATGACCGAATAATTTTTATTAAAAAAAAAGTAACGTAATGATGCAATGCTAATTTTTTGTTTTTTTGTTTTTATCTTTTATTTTATATTTAAAAAGACTACATGATGGGAATACTAAAGAAAAACATTAAACTATGACCCACTAATTAAAATGCAACATGTAACGTGCACATTATGAAATCTATATAACCTAAATAACATTTTTTTAGTAAGAAAATTAACCTAATTCTACATGAATCTTAAAAAAAAAAAAAACTAAAATGCGTTGCTTAAAATGTGAAATGTGTATAGACCTAAATACCTAATATGATGTATGACATGTGGTGAGCAAATAACAATAACATGCCAAAAAAATCCATTCATAGAAATCAATGGCATATTATTTTGATATGAATTAATGATGCAAAGCAAATCATGAATTTTGCCATAAAAAGCCTAAATAATCAAAAATCTAACCTGACGTCTCGCGGCTCAAAATTTTTGATTATTTTGATTTAATATGACAAATTTCCTAATAAGATAATACTAATAAAAATTAATCACAACAATCAAGTTAAAATAAAACACTATGAACAGAATATTTGATATGAATTTAACCTAAAGAAATTACCTAGTCAAGGCACGGCTTGTTGTTGCTAAAAAAAACACATGCACAAGGAAAGATAAAGAAAAACCCCAAGGAAAGGTGACGAGGCAGCAGGGGGCGTCGCTCGGGCGTGCAGGGCTCCGGCGAAAGGTGGCTGACGCGCGGGCTACTGGCGCAGGTGTCGGGGGTGGAGCGGCGAGGTGATGACTAGTGAAAGCTTGAGTTGCAGAGGTGTGGTGGCGTCGAGCTCCGAGTGGAAGGGACAGGCGGAGGCGAACGGGCCGCGGGCTTCGGCGGCGCGGCGTCGCGGGCGCTTCGGGCGGTGGTGTTTTCGCGGGTGGCACGAGCTTCGCCGTGGGTCGGCGCAGCTCGGGGTGGAGCACCGGTGAGGCGGACGGCGTGCGGTGGTCGCGAACGTGGAGGGCTTCGAGGCGGCTGGGTGAAGAAGAAACACAATAATTTACTTTTTACTGTGCTTCTCTCTCCTCTGCTGCTTTTTGCTTTTGCTTTTCCCTCTTTGATTGATTTTCTACTCTTCTGACACTCTCTCACTTGTCTCTGTCACTCTCTTTCTCTACCTTTTTCAATTCTACCGAAGGAAAGAAAACTTTTACTTTCTCCCCATTAGTATTTCCTTTCCACCCAGAGAAAAGAAAAACTCCAAATGACCGAATTTTTGCTCTGAATTTTTCGAATTTTTCCCCCCTTGGTTACGAAAAATAAAGCTCTCTTTTATATTGATTCCGAACGTTGCTTTGTATGGCATATTTCAAACTTCCATCTTTTGTTGCATTAAATCAAGCCTGCAAATTGAAACGTGATTTCATAATCAGCTCGATTTTACTTGATTCCTTCCATTTTATCAAAATCCCTGCCCTTTGTTACCTGATTTTTAATTGTTTCTGCATTTATCAAAATCTGAATATTCATTAGAATTTCAAATTTCCATACATAATCAATCAAATCAATTTCCTCCATTTTTTTTTTCCTTTTATTTGTTCAAAATGCAATTTTATTTTTCTAAAATTAGGTGTCAACAGCTGCCCCTCTTTGAAGGGAAGCATGTAGAGGTTTCCTTCAAAGATATATGACACCTAAATTTAAACCGTGCAAAATGAAATATGAAATGCATACGCAAATGTTAATGACTTGACTTTTAAAAAAAAAAAAAAGAATAAAGGATTCAATGTAAATGCAATGATCTGGTCAGGAACATAGATCTCCATGTGTCTATGACCAATGAAATGCAAATGCAAAGAAGAGCACGTACCTGTCATATGTTTTGAGGATTTAGGTGTGAAATGATTCCGATGAGACTTGTCAATCATCTGGAACTCCCTTCAGATAATTGAAAAGCTCAAAGTTTTTAGGGATCTGGAATTCTCATCAGATTCTAAGCACCTGGAAATTGCATCAAGTACTTGAAACTTCAAAAATCTGATTCTTATGTCAGACATTTGAAAACTTTTACTAAACGTCTGGAAATCACATCAGATGTTTGGAAAGACAAACACTTGGAAATCACATCAAGCGTTTAAAAGTTCAAATATCTAGAATTCACACTAGACATTTGGAAACATTTTATAAATAGGTACTTGGAATTCTCATCAAGTACAAAGATGACTGATTAAATTTAGGGTTTCAAAGACAATTCTTTTTTGTCTTTGAGGAAAAATTCAATGAAGGCCCATGCATGATGGCTTTATCAAGCTTTTACTGGAAAAATTATCAATAGGACAATTTTCAGTTATAGCGTGAATCTCTTGAACATGCTAAATGAGACACTTTTGGTGTGAAAAGGCTTTTTTACTCGCTCTCATTTAAGAATGATTATTTGTCCCGACCATTGATGCGGGAATATATCACTCGATCTTATCATCATCTTGTCGACAAGAGTTCGAATTTTCTTGCAAGCAGTACGACCTTACTAGTCTGAGAGGTCTTTGTCAAGGACTGTAATGCAGGCTTGGTCAATGGCTTAACAAAGGGACTCTTTGAGTCAAAGCAATTGAAAGAACAATTCTGTAATCATCTCCGGGTTTACAAGTCAAGAACCCTGCAAAATGATAAAGAAATAATCTTGCTCGCACTTCTTCGAGCAATGCTTAAAACATGTGAATTCCTATGTTAATTCAAGTGCCATAATCTGAAGAGACTTTGTAAGGGACGTAACATAGGTTGGGTTCATGGGTTGAGAAATGAAAGGATCGTTAGGCTCAAAGATGTGTATATGGGTCAAAGTTGGTGATCATCATGACATTGCCACCAGTTTTCTTCGCCACGGATTGTCTTCTTGACAGACTTCTTTATTGGCTCAAAAGTTTATCACCTGATGTCAATGATTATTCAACTGGAGATCTTTTCTCAATTTTTTTCAAAGTCATTTTCTTTGATGATGGACATTGGTCGAGCACACTACTTTTTTTTTATGCCTCCAATTCATCAATCATTTCTCTCTTTTTCATGGGCATTGGCCTTGCTTTTACCAGGCACACTGCTTTTTCATGCCCCTTAGTTCTATTTTGATTTCAGTTCTTGCACACAATGTGTGTGTCAAGTATACTTTAAATGACACTCGAACCTTCAAGGGTCTTTATCTGTCTCTTGCCTTGCCCCAGTGTGGGGGATGATCATCAACTGGGCTTAAAAGAAATGAAATCACAGGCTCAAGTGGGCTATACAAAGGATATAAGTGTGTAGGATAGTGAAAGAAATGTTCTTCGTCATCCTAAGGCACTTAAATTACCATATAAATTCAATGTAATAGCACGACTTGAAGATTGATGCAAGTGAGAGCAAGAAAATTTCAATTCATTTTCCTCACTTCATGATGTCATTTTTATCTCCCAGTTGCCCCGATGTGGGGTGATTCTTGACAGGGGTAATTTGAAAAGAACATCCATAAGTGTATGGGCTCAAAAATGGTTAAGCAATGGAACACCTGTAGTGTTTGGGATAGAGAAATGAACTGCCTCTCGTCATTTCAGCTGTCGTACTTTTCGCAAGAAAATTCTTCACCTTGAAATACAAAATGTTTCCATACTCACCTCACAATGTATAGACATGGGACGGTGTATGGGATTAGGCTTGCCTTTCACACCTCATTTAACATGCTCAAGTAACTCAACATCTTTCACTGAATTATCCATTTTGATAAATTTCAAGTGGAATTGACGAATTGCACAATATTATGTGAAAACATTTTATAATGATAAAGAGGGCATGCTCATAAAGTCAAAACTATTAGGTGTCCATGTCTTGCCCTTCCTTTGTAAAGGAGCTCATAGAGATTCCTTACAAAAATAAGACACCATCGTTCACATCCATTCTTTGCCCCTGCATCAGAGTTTACAGGATTCATGAATTCACGCCCATCCATTTCTGCTAAGATCAAAGCACCTGAAACATGGAGTAGATAATTAAAAGAAACAAACAAGGTAAATTAGATGCATGCTGAGAATTATTTTATTTTGAATTTTTTTAAAGGGAACATGAAGAAGCCCAGCCTTCAGAATTAGCTCATTGCCGTTTTCTTTTGGTAGGATTTCATCACAGGGCTAGTTTGATGTACTTCAACATGCCCTTAAAACATAAAAATCTCCATGTATTTTATTGGATGAAAAGCAAATTACATTATTGAAATGAGGGAAATCCTAGAATTGAAAATGCAAATATGCAAATGCGGAAAGCGATAAAGACTCCTGCGTAGAGGAGTGTGCAAATAATTAAAATTCTCCTAATCTCGAGCTTCGTCGATGGCAAACACTAAACAATTCAGTCATTCCTTTGAGTGCGTCATCAGAGCTCTTAATCTTTGGAGGTGCAGGATCATCTATGCCACCCCATCCATCTGGGATGATATCCCGTGGGTCGATGTAGGAGCTGGGAGGAGCCGAATACTTTACATAGTAATCGAACTTGCCACTTGGTTGCCCCAAGGTATCCATCACTTCTGTCTCCTCATGCAACACGGTGGGCTCAGCATCAAAATTGAAAATGGCATTCACAACTTTTGGGTGGTCAGGGAGTGGGTTACTCTGGATGTTTGGCTGTCCATCGTGGAATGAGACCACCTTGGCATCCAAAAGATTTTGGATTTTGTGTTGCAGTGTATAGCAATCGTCAACAGAATGCCCTACCTCCCCCATATGATAAACACATGTCTTGGACGGATCATAGTTGGGGAAACGCTTGGGATTAGGTCGCTAGGCTCCTTAGCGAGTAATCCATTTTTCTGAAGAGTCGGCAAGATCTTGGACAATGGCTTAGGAAGAGACGTAAGAGTTCTTCTGCTGGCCAAAGAATGGTTGTGCTCCTCCCTGTTGAGTGTTCGAAGTTGGGCGAGGTGCCTGGACATAAGTTGCATTAACCTCTGCTATAGGTTCCTTATCCTTCTTGGCAAAGACTCCCCTATATGAGCTGGTTTGATCAGACGCCCATCCATCACGCAAGGCTATTTCAATTCGCTCGCCAACATGGACTAGCTGATTGAACGACTCGGCAGTCGATCCTAACATTCGATTTCGGTATTCAGGCAGGAGCGTCTTCATGAACAGATCCATCAACTCCTTTTCAGTTGGCTCCGGAGTAATTTGAGCAGCTACAGTCCTCCATCTCGTGACATAGGCCTTGAAAGATTCTGTCTTCTTCTTCTCAGTGCGATGTAAATCCTCTTGAGATGTAGTAACATCAATATTATACTTGTACTGCTTGAAGAAGGCATCAGTCAAATCCTCCCAAGTCTCTAAGAGATTAATCTTCTTCATAATATACCACTGGAGTGCCGGTCCTGTTAGGCTTGCTTGAAATTGCTGAATCATCAGGGGTATGTTATCAACATATGGGGTCATCCTAACCACATAAGTCTGCAAGTGGATCTTCGGGCAAGAAGTGCCATTATACTTTTCAAAGTCTGGCATTTTGAACTTCTTTGGTATCTTGATCTTTGCATAATGGGACAGATCAGTTGGGTCTTGGTTAAATGCACCCTGCAGCTGCTTCAGTTTCTCCTCGATTTTCGCCAAGCGTTTTTCTTGCTCAGTCTTCGGTACAACCGGCTGTATCACTTGTATCTCCTCATCAACAACAATTTGAGGCGTGTCAGTGATTTTCTCTCTGGAGACATCATTAGAGCTTGATGGGCCACTTGTGGATATATTCTTGCATTTATCTCTCGAATCAGCCATAGGAGCATGTTGTGGTAACACCACTTCAACTTGCGGAGGTGGCGGGGCAGTGTTTGCTTGGAGAGAATCGATTTGTTTAGAGAGTTGCTCAAGGACATTCAGGACTTGCTTCATTTCTGTTTCGAGGGCAACGACACGAGCTTGTTCAGCACCACGCATTTGTTCGGCGTCATCAGCCATTGTTACTCTAGAACGAGTACGGATTGGTGATCTTGGGTGAGCCGTGTTGTTACCTGTCAATGTAAAATAATACAGTAAGCATCATAACAAATGAGATTGGTCCATGACAACGGTCGATCATTTATTTTATTAAGTGAAATCAAATTCCAAAGACATCAACTTAAAACATTAAAATAACTTTCTAGGAAATTAAATTCCTAAAACATCAATCTAAGAAATTGAAATAACATTCTAAAGCCATAATTAAACTCCTAAATCTAGCGACTCTTTTCTATATACAATTGGGAGATCACAGTCTTTCGAAGCTTCTTGTTCTGTCGAACCAACTCGGAAATACGAGCTTCCTTCTTTTCCACCGTTTCTTCAAGATTTTCAATTTGTGCTTTACAAGTGGGTTCATGGTCACTTCAGGTATCACGGGAAGTAGAGCTTGAGGGATCTCGTGATGGTGGATATAATAATCCGAGGCATGAAAAATCTTCTCATTTCCTTTCAATCTTCTAGGCACCATTATCTTTTCCGAATGGCATTCCTTCCATGCATTTTCAAGGCGTTCGATCTCATTGAGGTACTTGTGATCCTTGCGCACAAAGCGAGCTTGAAACATGTCCATTCGGAGAGGAGGCGGGATATCTTGGAGCACTCGATATTGGCGGGCCACTCTATGAGGATAGTAAGATGTTGCACCAGTGATTCCCATAAGTGGAATTGAATTATCTGTCTTGTGAGAAAAACGAGCCACGCTAACATGGAACCATTTAGCATACCATAGGAAGTCCTTGAGATCTGGATCTTTTAGAAAAATTACCCAATCGGAAAATGACCTTCCGGTATACTTTTTTCTCTAAGATTGAAAATCTCTTTATCGGGTGATTAGAATCATCAATTTCACTTTGACGCATGAAACGACCAAACTCCTTCATGTGAGAAAGAAACCAAATTTGTAAAAGTTCAGGAGAGGCATTCATGATTTTTCCTCCATTTTGTTTAAAACAGTTGAGGGACAAAAATGTCTCGGCCAAAATCATGTTTATAAAGTTCATGCCGGCGCATGCTTGTCTAACCACCCATGCAATTGAAGGATTAATGGCATTTTGTCGATGAGGAAAAATTATAAATCCAATAAATACTAAGATGAATATCCTACCCTTTTGGCGCATTGAAGATTGATTTAAAAAATGATCAGCCAAAAAGGAGAATGGGCATGCATTACAGTTAGCTTTCAAAACTTTCTTAACCTCATCAGCTTTAATTCTTAGAAATTGAGATAAAATCGATGTGGGCTCCTACCAAGAGGTGGCCTAACAAGTTCAGTCTCAAGGGGCATTCCTATGATAACGCTATACTCTTCCAGTGTCGGAGTTAGCTCATTCTTACCAAAAATATAAGGTAGCCGTCTCGGGACACCAAAACTGTGAGATAGCTTGCAAAACACCACTATGGACTCCAATATCCAAAAAGGGGATGAGCCGTCCCAATATTGACTCCACATAGTCTTGGCCTTCCTTACTTAATTTATTCCACCACTCTTTGAGCTCGATCTTAGGAGTTGGAATGAATTGAACATCGGATCTCCCCATTGTATATAGATTAAGGCTTACGATCGACCTAGTGTCATGGACCAAAAGAAAGTGCAATAAAGTAAATAGATTGCATAGTATAAGATAAGAATACTTACTTCACAAAGAAAAATAGCAATCACATAGACAGGCGCATGAGATGTGAGGCTTAACACCTAAACTACGAGGCTTAGCAAGTTAGAACTAAAAGGATGAACCGACTTGTCGCAGTCTCGGGTACAAATGTCGGGTCCTCTTAGCTCTGGCTCAGTCAAAAGAAAATCCCATGGTCACGCAGTTTCGTTAGCAAGGATAAACGTTTTGACATCAAGAAAAATTTTCGGGGTTGAGAAAGGCAACCTCTACATCGCGGTCTCGCGTTCGAGGTTGGTTCATTTCTCAACACCATCCTAGAATCCTTAAATGCAATCCAGGTCCGACAGCAGGTTGTGTGTGCAATGTGTAGTGCTAAAACAATTTAAAAATCATGCACAACAATTTATAATACAAACAACACTTCAATGATAAGAAAAACATTCAATCCCAACACCTTCCTACAAAACAAATAATCAGCAAGCACTACTCCCCTTATACCCCCTTTCTGTAAAAACATTTAACACTTCATGTTAGGAGCATACCTTGTTTCCATGCTGCCAAACAAAAAAAAAATTAAAAAAAAGAAACAGGCTTATGTCCACTATGAGTTTTAACTCTAAGTCCCCAGCGGAGTCGCCAAGCTGTCGTGACCTGTTTTTTTCGATGGGTGAAACACCTAAAACTAGGTTAATGGATTACTAAGTCTGAGGACTTGGCACGGACTCTCCCAAGTCCTACCAATTGTGATTAAGAAATTAACCCATTTAACGAGCAATTATATTTCAAAATTGGAGCCGCCACTAACCAAATAGGGTTGATTAGAAACCCAGGTAAAGTATGAGAGAATACTTTACCTATGCGAACCAGAGATTTAATGGATTCGGGGACATGGTTACGCTAAATTAATTTAACG
Organism: Eucalyptus pauciflora; assembly: GCA_007663325.1. NCBI lineage: Eukaryota > Viridiplantae > Streptophyta > Magnoliopsida > Myrtales > Myrtaceae > Eucalyptus > Eucalyptus pauciflora. Next base: position 1,399,385 of record VMYD01000349.1, on the reverse strand, counting down.
CCCTTTCGGTACCTTTTATTTTAAAAATACTTTTTTTTTTTGCAGGCAGTCTTGATCAATTTTAACCTACGATACTAACATGCAAATGGTGGTCATGCGGGTGCACAATCAATTAAACAACATTTAATAAATCAAAAATGCTAAGAAATTATAAACTACAACCTTATTGAAGTCTAAAAGAAAAAAACTTCTCAAAAATGTTAAAAATGCATGCCCCAAACATGATTTTCTAAATGACATGACGCCTAATTAAATGCATGACATCTAACTAGATGCAATCTTAGTCTATTTTTGATATGCATGACTTTTACTTTAATGATATGTGAAATGCAATTCATATGGCCTAATATGAACTATATGTATGCAATCTAATTTATATAATTCTAATATGCATGTGTTTCATGACATGGGATGAATGACATATTAATTCTATATGCATATTCTTTTTGTGATTTTTTATGATTCTTTTTTTTAATGTATGCAACCTACACTAAACAATGATGATATAAAATGGGATTAATTATGAACTAACCTATTAATTAACCAAGTAAATGACTTTTGTGTTTTCTCTTTTTATTTTATTTACTTTTTTTAAAAAAAAATGACCGAATAATTTTTATTAAAAAAAAAGTAACGTAATGATGCAATGCTAATTTTTTGTTTTTTTTGTTTTTATCTTTTATTTTATATTTAAAAAGACTACATGATGGGAATACTAAAAAAAAAAATTAAACTATGACCCACTAATTAAAATGCAACATGTAACGTGCACATTATGAAATCTATATAACCTAAATAACATTTTTTTATTAAGAAAATTAACTTAATTCTACATGAATCTTAAAAAAAAAAAAACTAAAATGTGTTGCTTAAAATGTGAAATGTGTATAGACCTAAATACCTAATATGATGTATGACATGTGGTGAGCAAATAACAATAACATGCCAAAAAAATCCATTCATAGAAATCAATGGCATATTATTTTGATATGAATTAATGATGCAAAGCAAATCATGAATTTTGCCATAAAAAGCCTAAATAATCAAAAATCTAACCCGACGTCTCGCGGCTCAAAATTTTTGATTATTTTGATTTAATATGACAAATTTCCTAATAAGATAATACTAATAAAAATTAATCACAACAATCAAGTTAAAATAAAACACTATGAACAGAATATTTGATATGAATTTAACCTAAAGAAATTACCTAGTCAAGGCACGGCTTGTTGTTGCTAAAAAAAACACCTGCACAAGGAAAGATAAAGAAAAACCCCAAGGAAAGGTGACGAGGAAGCAGGGGGCGTCGCTCGGGCGTTCAGGGCTCCGGCGAAAGGTGGCTGACGCGCGGGCTACTGGCGCGGGTGTTGGGGGTGGAGCGGCGAGGTGATGACCAGTGAAAGCATGAGTTGCAGAGGTGTGGTGGCGTCGAGCTCCAAGTGGAAGGGACAGGCGGAGGCGAACGGGCCGCGGGCTTCGGTGGCGCGGCGTCGCGGGCGCTTCGGGCGGTGGTGTTTTCGCGGGTGGCGCGAGCTTCGCCGTGGGTCGGCGCAGCTCGGGGTGGAGCACCGGTGAGGCAGACGGCGTTCGGTGGTCGCAAACGTGGAGGGCTTCGGGGCGGCTGGGTGAAGAAGAAACACAACAATTTACTTTTTACTGTGCTTCTCTCTCCTCTGCTGCTTTTTGCTTTTGCTTTTCCCTCTTTGATTGATTTTCTGCTCTTCTGACACTCTCTCACTCTCTTTCTCTGCCTTTTTCAATTCTACCGAAGGAAAGAAAACTTTTACTTTCTCCCCATTAGTATTTCCTTTCCACCCAGAGAAAAGAAAAACTCCAAATGACCGAATTTTTGCTCTGAATTTTTCAAATTTTCCCCCCTTGGTTACGAAAAATAAAGCTCTCTTTTATCCTGATTCTGAACGCTGCTTTGTATGGCATATTTCAAACTTCCATCTTTTGTTGCATTAAATCAAGCCTGCAAATCGAAACGTGATTTCGTAATCAGCTCGATTTTACTTTATTCCTTCAATTTTATCAAAATCCCTACCCTTTGTTCACCTGATTTTTAATTGTTTATGCATTTATCAAAATCTGAATATTCATCATAATTTCAAATTTCCATACATAATCAATCAAATCAATTTCCTCCATTTTATTTTATTTTTCCTTTTATTTGTTCAAAATGCAATTTTATTTTTCTAAAATTAGGTGTCAACACCCGGTGTTGGATCAATGCCCTCAAATTGTCACTCCACATATAAATTCCCAGCTCACTGCCTTGGTCACTCTAGAAGAGGTGCGTCAAGCGACTTTCCAATTGGGGATATCCAAAGCTCCAGGCCCGGACGGATTAAGTGGATTTTTCTATCAAACGCACTGGGAAATTGTCAAGGATGATCTTTTCCGGTTAGTGGATGACTTCTTTCATTCAGGTAAATTACCCAGACATCTTAATCGCACTATCATTGCTCTAATCCCTAAGACCTCCCACCCTAAAAAACTTGATCAATATAGGCCAATTAGTCTTTGCAACTATGTATATAAGATCATATAAAAAATCCTTGCCAATAGACTAAAACCTTGGCTACCTCAACTTATCGCAAAAGAACAGGCTGCTTTTGTAAGTGCGCGACAGATCCAAGACAATATTATGCTTGTCCAGGAAGTCATGCATCAATTCAAAGCACGAAAATGGAGGCGGAGGTACAAAATCTTACTGAAGACAGACATGCATAAGGCTTATGATAGGGTGGAATGGGATTTCTTGAGAGACTATTTGATTAAACTAGGCTTTCATCATAATTGGGTTATATGGATCATGGAATGTATCACTACACCAGCTTTCAGTGTGCGATTTAATGGTGAACTACTACCTTATATCAAGCCTACACGAGGATTGCGCCAAGGTGATCCGCTTTCTCCTTGTCTCTTTGTGTTGGTGGCTAATGTACTCTCTAACTTGATTGCCCAAGCGGTTGAAAGTGGCCATCTGAAAGGTATCAAACTTGCCCGATCCTGTCCGACCCTTACCCACTTACTCTTTGCTGATGACTCGGTCTTTTTTCTAGACGGTACTATCTTTGAATGTCAGAATATGGCCGATCTTTTGAATCAATATTGTCTAGCAACTGGACAAGCCATTAATAGGAATAAATCAAGCTTGATTTGCAGCAAATATTGTCCGACACTCTTGCAGGAAAATTTAGCGAGGGAACTCTGGGTTCTTGTATTGCAACGGCATGGTAAGTATCTGGGTATACCGTCGGACTGGGGACGATCAAAAAGAGAAATGTTCTCTTGGATCTTGGCAAGGGCCACAGCCAAAATGGAAGGGTGGAAAGAACGCCTATTATCAAAAGGGGGAAAAGAGGTCCTTATTAAATCTGTGGTGCAGGCTATTCCACAGTATGCAATGTCAGTCTTTAAACTTCCGCTCTTTATTTGTAAGGGTCTAGAACAGCGCATATCTAGCTTCTGGTGGAAGAATGATGTCAATAAACGAGGGGTGTACTGGCAGAAATGGACAGATTTAAAATCAAGCAAGCATAGTGGAGGTCTGGGTTTTTGCGACTTAATGGCATTCAATGATGCACTGCTAGATAAGCAAGCCTGGAGATTACTACAAAGTCCGCAATCTTTATGTGGCCAAATTTTTAAGGGAATCTATTTCCTAAACACAACGTTTTTAAATGTAGTAAATGGGTGTTGCCCCTCTTGGGGATGGAGAAGTCTCCTTACAGGCCGAGACGCCATTCACCCGAACCTGTGTTGGTCGGTGGGTGATGGTCAGAATATTAATATCTGTAAGGATCGTTGGTTATCTATCGGCCCCTTAACGCGACCTCCAGCAAGGAGTGAACTGGAATTGGTGGCTGATCTTATTGATCATGCTCACTAATGTTGGAACGTTCCACTTATACAACAGCATTATGAAGAAAGTATTGCAGATCATATACTAAAATCCCTATCAGGCCAGCACATACTTCGGACAAGCTCATATGGACAACAACGAAGAGTGGAGCACATTCAGTCAAGAGCAATTATCACACCCTTTTCACTACCACAAAACACAGCAGCAATCACACCGATTCAACCAACTTCAGTTAGAACAAAAAGCTATGGACGGGAGTCTGGACGTTGCGCACGGAGCCAAAAATCAGACACTTTTTCTGGTCAGTGTATCATAACTCCCTAGCAACCAAAGACAACCTATTCAAGCGACATATTATTCCAGATTCTATTTGCCCTCTCTGTGATCAACAAACCCAGGAAACAATTGAACATATGTTTTTTAACTGTTCTTGGACAAGGGCAATTTGGCAGCATCCGAATCTGCGCAACCTTAGTATTGCGCGTCCAGTAACTAATATAACCACTTGGATCACTGATCAGGTCAAGAGCCGGACTAACGTACCTGAGCTTGAGCTCCTTGCACATGTCTTGTGGCATTTATGGAGGGGCCGCAATAACTTCGTTTTTCGAAATTAGCAACCGCAGCCCCATCTTGTTGTTGCAGATGCTCTTGTGCAAACAAGAAGCGTCGTCAATTCACATCCCATAGGGACGCGAAGGAAGCCCCCTGTCAACCAGACTGATTTCCTATGGCGACCCCCCGATCGCGGAACCCTGAAGTGTAATATCGATGGGGCTTATTAGGAGGGCAGTAGAACTGGATCAATGGCGTGTATTACCATGGACTACAGAGGCCGACTTACTGATGTGTATACAGAAGCTTTTCCAGTGACATCCGCGCTCCAATCTGAGGTGCAGGCCCTCAGCATCACTCTCCGTCGTCTGGTGAAGCAGGGTCTACAATCCAAATGCTTGGAGATCGAATCGGACTGCTGGATTATGCTCGAGATCTTGAACTAGGACAAGCCGCCGCCATGGGAGGACCGAGCACTCTTCGAAGAAGCTAGATCGCTGCTCTCTGCATACCCTAGACTTCGACTCGCCTTCTGCAGGAGAGAAGCCAACGCGGTGGCTGACTGGGCTGCGAAAGCCCATGGCCGCATGGATCAAGCCCGCAACTGGAACATATTTCCCCCTTTTTTTCCTTTTGGATATTGTAAATGCGGACGCAGTTGCAAGTGGGTGTAATCTTTTGCCCGTTTAATTATCAAGTTAAATTTCGACCAAAAATATATATATATATATATATATATATATATATATATATATATAATCCAAAACTTTGTGGCTTTGCCAATGTAGTTCCAATGCTGTTGTAGCGTTTCAATTATCACTGACAATCCTCTATGATTCTATAGCAGCAAAGTCAAAGACGAAGAAAAGGGAAGCAATTAGAACAAGATTACGAAAGCTTGGCCAAGAAACGTAAGCTCCGATACCATGACATGACATAGAAAAGGATGGAAAGATAAAAGATTGGTGCATTGTAAATTACTTTCTCACGGAAACCTTGTACGTACATAGGCTCTATTTATAATACAATTATATGGAATACATAATGAATAAAGGAAATATTTTCCTATTCATACAATAACAATGTTCTCAAAATAGCTTAATTCTAATTATTAATAGCCACTTTGTATGGCAAGAATTTCGTTCTCAACTGTGGAAATAATTAATATATGTATAAGGAAATAATCAAATAATCCAAGACAGACCAACTTTATCTCCAACATTAATTAGTCAAATTTATTCTCTTTTTTGTGGGTCGAAAAGTCAAATTTATTCTGTTTTGGCTTCAAGTGGTTTATCTCGGATCTTCACAGCTTTTACTGACATTATCATGCTACATTCATTCCTTGATGGCAATGATCGGATACCTTAATCCCTTCAGACCACTCAAGACTTTCCCGCTCATCAAAGATTTTCAAAGAGTTCCTCCATTGAAACCATATTATTGGGACTCTGTTGTGAATTTGATTGCCATATGTGCTTAGTTCATTACCACGGATGCACCTGATGCCCCAAACTTCCTACTGCCCCTCTCCTTACAAACTTGCCTGGACTCCAACATAGAGCACCTGATGCCCCAAACCTTTCTACTGCCTCTCTCCTTACAAACTTGTTGAACCATTAAAACCTACAACATCTCTTTTCTTACTCTCTGTAAATGCTCCTGTGTTACGAAAAGTTGAAGGGAGTGCACTTCAATCTTGGTTCTCAAGACTTTCCTACTCATAACAATTGAATCAATTGGTAGTCACTAATGCTCATCAAAGATTTTCAAAGAGTTTCTCCATTGAAACCATATTATTGGGACTCTGTTGTGAATTTGAGTGCCATTTGTCCTTAGTTCGTTACCATGGATGTAACTTGCCTGGACTCTGGCATAGAGCACCTGATGCCCCAAACCTTTCTACTGCCCCTCTCCTTACAAACTTGTTGAACCATTAAAACCTACAGCATCTCTTTTCTTATTCTCTGTAATGCTCCTGCATTACTAAAAGTTGAAGTGAGTGCACTTCAATCTTGATTCTCAAGAGAGATCAGATGCATATCTGCACCATGCGTGCTAGACTGCTAGTATACTTACCCAAGGAGAATTGCTTCCGTACTAAATTCAATATTACATTATTCAATTTGTACATTCTAAATATTTTTTAGGGTGCCTCTCTTTTTGACTGGTTGTGATATCTCTGTTGTTCGGGACATTTGACAGAGGATTTACCTCTTTAACGTTTGCATACGATAATTTCATCTCTTTTCTCTGCACATGGGTGCACATCACACATGGAACGATCGTCTTTTGGCAACTTGACTTGGATTTTATCAGGGAATTTTACATTATTCTATTTAATAGCTGGATGGTCGCCTAAAGACCTTGTATCCTAATATTCATGGAGGAATCTTTGCTAGGAGAGATCAACAACAATACATGGAGGCTCTCGATAAGCATGGAATTGGTGAGTTGTCTTGTAGGTTTATGCAATCTGCATTTTAGTTGTCCACGAACAAATTTATATACTTGGACATCCTAATGTTTGTAGAAACATTCTGACAGTTTGTCAGCTTAGAAATTCTGAGGATGAAAGTAACTTTGTCATGGAATGGATGCAAATTAATCTGTGGCTGATATTGAATTTGAAGATGGAATTGAGAATGTTGACATTGATGGTCCTGCTATGATAGAGCTGCTGCAAAGGTTCTTTACCATTATATATAATCATTTTCATTATCGTTAGAGTATAGGCTTATTTATGTTTCTTTTTGCTTCATTGCATCTTAATTTGGAAGTATGCGGGAATTTGATTGTATTTGGTGTCTTCAGTTCCACTGAGCTCACATATATCATGCATAGTTTGCTACAAAGGTACTAGTAACTGAGGCATGTAATTTATTGAGAGCACATTAACTTTCACATTTTGTGGCTCCAAATTCTTTCTTACTATTTGGGGAATGGTTGTTCTTGTGCTTTTCTGCTAAAACGACAATTTTTCTTATGAAGCTTGTTAAATCATAAACTATAACAGTTATGTCTAATGTGTTGCACTTTTTTTGAAGAGGTGTTGCTGGCTTTGCCCCTATAAATATCAATACGCATGTGGTCGATTTTCTATAGTTTTTACACAGAGGACGGTTATATGTTTATGATTTGAATTGATGCTGACATTTGTTTCCTAACGGAATCATAAGGATGTCCTCGTTGAGGTTGATTCACACGACTATCCTCCACCGCTGGAGTTCCTGAAGAGTAGTGGAGTTGATCAACAGTTCCTTATAAAACTTTCTTGAAAGGCCTTTCAGCACGTTGCTTCCTATGATTCTGCAAGGTCAGAGTGGCTTTGGAGACAAACAACCGGAGGTATACATCTAGTTCATGTTGCCAATGATGTCCTAGCCACTAGGGAAATTAAAATTGCATGTCGGTCTAGACACACTAAACATGCAAATGAGGGGCTTTTATGGAGACTTGGTTGAGATGTACTCTTTAGTTTGCTTCCTTTGGAAATCAGTAATTTCAGTAGGTTGTGTTTCCTCTTAGTTTTTGAACTGATTTATGTAGGGTTGATGACTCTTCTTTTCGATAGAGAAATTCCCTCCCAGCTTAACAGTGCCTCTCTCTCTCTTGAGAGTTCTCTTTGTTATGGGGAAAATCCCCCTAGAAGGCTGCATTTTATGTGGAGAGTCTTGTCAAGGTTAATGGAGTCCTTGATTGTCGTATGTTTACATCAATGTCAATCTTCTGAGGAAGTTGAAATTGCAGTGGATCTATTAATCATCTCGCTTTGAAAACTTTATTAGATAGAGAAGGTAGTTTTCTAAAATTGAATCCTGGTAGAGAATCTAAATAATATATAGTATCTTCATCTAATAGCGGAAGCTTTTTGATCAATTGACAAAGGCCTCAAGAAATCAATATGGCATAGTGCAGGAGGTACTCATTTCGAATCTCTTTGGCACTTCACTTGCTTCTTCAACATAATGATCTTCCACCCTTCAATTTGTGGTAAAATGCTAGCCTATGCGTGATAGAAAATATAGAGCATTTAAATACCAAATTAATCCATCTAACAAGGCGGCTTAAACTTTTGGGTTTGTTGGCAGTTTGACATAATTCTACAAATCATTCTTAAGGAGCATCTAGTTTCTTTTCCTTTCCAGGTCAACCATATGTATATTCAGTGTGCAGAATGTTTAGCTATGATGAAATGCTAATAATGTTTTGTGAAGGAGATTAGCGATACAGGGGACTAATTGGCTTCCGTGTTAACCATGTGTTTTTGAGATGAGATTGGATGCTCTTTAGAAGTCTCTGAGCAACTGCAAGTGTAGTTTGTTCCATAAAGTTCTTTTACTTCATCAACAGATCATAGTAACAATAGTAGATCTGTCTCTAATTTGTTGTGAATTATGTATTCGTGCTGCAGGAAATGTCATATAATAACTATATGGATGCTGGTGCTGCCTAGAATTGTGTATCTGAATTTGGCCACCCTACATGCGTTGTTGTCAAGCATACAAATCCTTGTGGGGTGGCTTCCCGTGGCAATATTCTTGAAGGATACAGATGAGTAGTCAAAGCAGACCTAGTCAGTGCATTTGGAAGCATAGTGGCCTTCAACGTAGAAATTGATGAGGTATATACTTATTTCATTGTATAAGTTACAAAAGGAAATTCTAATTTCGACCCACGGAATCCAAATATAATAAACTAAAAGAGGCTTCTCATTTTTTAATCTATAGAATTCCGATTGAAGCTCGTTCTTGAGTCAAGCTAGTTTGAGCTACGAATTAGGCTAAATGTTATGCCTATGGTCACATTCCATTATATATTATAATTCTCTGCGGGCATCCCTCAAAATTGAAACAACAATAGTGGTGTAGCTGCGGGTCTCCTATTGCTGAGTCAGTATTGCAATGTTTCACTTGACAAAATTGATTGAGCTAAACATCAACACTAACCTTGCAATGTCGTACCGTGCATATAGAATTTGGCGAGGGAAATCCAGGAGTTCAGAAGCCCAACGGATGGAGAAACTCGGATGTTCTGTGAGATTGTGGTGGCGCCCAAGTGCTCAGAGGAGGGGCTAGAGGTTGTCCGTGGGAAGTCGAAAATGTTGAGGATCCTGGAAGCGAAGAAGAACGAAAAAGGGAAGCTTTCATTGAGACAGGTCAGAGGGGGATGGCTGGCTCAGGATTCCGATGATTTTAACTCCCGCAGACATCCAATTCAATGCGATCTCAGGGACAACTCCGCAAGATAGCTAGCTCGAAGATTTACAACTCCGTAAGTTTGCATGGCTCTGCCTTGAGCATGTCATGTACACTTGCACTCCAAATTTTAAGACTCCTGGTGCAGTTACCTGAAGAAAAATTATTGATTAAGTCTTATATCCATTATACGCATTTCAATATAGTCCAGAATTTTTCAACTTTGCCAATGTAGTTCTAATATTGTTGGGGCGTTCTAATTATATGTCTCTATTATTTCATATCAAGTAATTGGTCTGATATAAAATAATCCTTAACCTTACCAAAAAAAAAATTCTGTTATAAAATATGATGGTTTAAATTTATAATGAAGGCTGATGTAAGCTTCAATCACCTGCAATATGAGTTATTCCGAATATGGGGCTCTATTATCCAGATACAATGAGTTTAACCTTCGAAAGTCTAAAGCTAGAACTTGTCAAGATTCTAAAGTTTTTCACGTCAATCGACTTCCCAGGCAATGGATTAGAGGATATCTCAAAGCACTTTATTTCCTCAACCTATCGCACAATGTCATCGGTTCTCTTGATTTGGGGATTTGGATAAGCTTGCGTCGTTGGATCTGTCAAGGAACCACCTTAGTGGAACCATACCGAGTCAACTTGCGAATCTTGATTTATTTTCGTTCTTGAACCTCTTGAACAATCAACTTGTAGGAATCATCCCAACATAGTTTTTCACGTTTTCTGAAAGTTCTTTCGAAGGAAACTTCACATTGTGCAGGCTTTTGCTCAACAAAAATTGCTCAATTACCACGAACAGGACAGAAGAAGCTAGAGATGATGGAGACAATGATGATAACGAGAAAAGATGGATTTATATGGGCATACCGCTTGGGTTCGTATTGGCTTCTGGATATTTTGTGGTCCATTAATGTTTATAAGATCAAGGAGATTTGCTTATTATCTATTCTGGGATAAAGTGTTGTTCAGACAGTCACGTCCATGAAGATTTCCCCTTGAGAGGTTCAGTAATTTGAGAAAATGTATATTATTCTTTCTTCTCTTCATATTTCTTCGTTGCCATTGAAAAGATGTTTTTATGATGAAAAAGTTGCAATGAAGAAAATTATTTAGTAAGGATTGTTTTAATTAAGATGGAATGCTTTTCAATTGGAAAAATCTAAAACTAGTTCCATAATGTTTATAGAAAAATAAACAATACTAAAAAATAAATGCATCAAAAGTGCTAAAGGCTCGGGAAGCCGCCACACATGTCACCATGCGCCGTCACGTCATGGATTCACTGATGCAGTCGCCTGTAAGTGCTTTCTCCCAAGTTATTAGTCGGATATTTTTGACAAAAGCCACCAAAAATAGTTTATCCATCCTCGGACGAGTCCAACCCGACAAACAACTTCACCAAAGGAGCTTTAACGTGGCCTCGTGCACCACCCAAGTCCTTTGCACGTGAGATCCATGCGCCCGTGTGCCTCTCAAGTGAACCAGTGTCTGCTTAGCAAATGATGTCATCCTCCATGTCATCCCACGTCAGCACCACTTTTCAGCCAAGTTGTCTACCATGTGTCTGCCACATGTTTGACACGTCAGTCTATTACCACATTGACCACACAGATTCGGCTACTTTTCCAGCTGGTTCAACTCGTTTTGGACCGCTTTGTGGTGTTTTAATACCATTTTCTTAGATATTGCGATATCCTAAATGTAGTTTTTGCCATATTTTCTCAATATCAGCTCTGCATGTATCGCTTTTCTTCGAACTCATTATAAATCTATCAGGTTTATGCTAGTATTTTGCATACGATGGAAAAACAATATTGATTTAGACCATGTTGAAGGTATCCAATTATATTTTATAGGCTCAAGAAATATCCAATTTTTTTAGAGGATGCTGACTCTAGCATTATGTCACTGGTACTATTCATACACCTACTCAAATTACTAGTGAGACCAAGGAGAAATTTAATGAATGCTCTGATGAGTAGGATGCACTAATCATCAGATTCTTATCTGATTTCGAAACACTTCAATTCCTTCCATTAGACTTTAGTTTGGCTGTCTTAATACAACAAAGGAAGCATGCGATCTGTTTGTCAGCTAATATGCTACCTCAAATATATCTCCATCACTATTAGCTATTAGGGAATATGCATCGCATGCATTAGGAGACATATCGGTCTATTAATGGTTTTTTGTCCTCCAAGCATGCTTTTTAGGATCAACTGTAATAGGACACGGATTTTTATGCTCGCAAGTTTACTGAATATCGCAATGCATGTGCATAATGCAATTTTTTGTGACACTTACTAATGAATTTCAACTTGTGCAAGCTTCACTTCTATATCAAAATCCATTACCTCGTGTTGCGGCAATTGTTTTAGAGTTATTGACCGAGGAGACTCAACTTGCTACCTTGAAAGCGTAACGCTCTTGTCCTTGCCTATATACACGATGATTTCCACTCCAAGTCCTTCCTCCTCATGCAAATAGTATTGTACAAATTGTCATAGATTAGGTCATCTTGCATCAATCATTATCGATGACATCCCAAGCAACTTACAATGACAAACAACCGATGTCGAGTACAAAGGTCCACCTCAACCTATACGTCAATCCACTAATGCTATCATTGAGAATTCCTTTAACAACTCATTTGCTACCCTATCACTAGAGTATCTTAGTTCTATTCCTTTAACAACTCATTTGCTACATTTCTTGTGTGAGATATAGTCCCCTTAAGCACGAATAATACATTGTATGCAATTTATGAACGAGGTTTGGTCTGTAGTGCAACTATTTTTAGTACAATTAATCATTAACTGAGCAAATGCATATTGCTACATTCTATGTATAATCTTTCTTCAATGTTAAAATCGTAGCTGCAAAATTATCTGCCCTGCATCACATAAAAGTTTTGTCTTGATAATCTTCCTTATAATATGATACTCACTTTGATTATTTCTCTATCAATTGAAGATTCACACATTAATTAACATTGATTATCTTCTGCTCATTCATTCTTTATTTCTTTTTTTTTCCTTTTGTCTACGCATATCAAATGTCACTGCACTAACTAGAAATTTACATTAGCATTTTTAAACCATTTAGGAAATGAGGTCTAAATCTTGAACCTTTTTGAAAAGTTGCAATGTAGTTCTTTTGATCATCATTTTTTTTCCTGATTTTCTTGTACAACCTTTAATCACATACAAGTTATTGCTTAGAATGAGTGGCAATTTGTCGAGCACCATAAATTTTCATAATTTTGGACATTGCTAGTGGCACATTCATCTCTATGGCAAAACACATTGCTCCAAAATAAAATTTATTGACTTGTCAAAGTCCTCATTCAAGAGAACAATCACTGATCCTAATTATCGGTGGATTGGAAAGTTAGGCATAAATCGCTTCCTCGGTGATTTTTCACTTATCAAATTACTCCCACTTTGAGGGTGCAATCCAACAGGTAAGACCAATTTTGGCGCAAAATACAATTCTGACTTACTTGGAAACATTATTGTCTTCATGTCCTACCCCTTTAAAAAGGTTGAGCGTGAATAAGACTTTAGATTGACTCAACTCTATTTCTGGACAATATAATGTTGATTTCCTTAATCTTTTTAATTTTCTAATTTCTTTTCATTTCTTCTTTTGTTTCCTTTTCTAGAGACTGATGTGGTTATAAAATCTAGTGTTGAAACATTTCTTGTGTGAGATATAATTCCCTTAAGCACGAATAATACATTGTATGCAATTTATGAAATAGGATTGGTCTGTAGTGCAACTATTTTCAGTACAATTAATCATTAACCGAGCAAATGCATATTGCTATATTCTATATATAATCTTTCTTCAACGTTAAAATCATAGTGACAAAATTATTTGCCCTTCATTGCGTTAAAGTTTTATCTCAATAATCTTCCTTATAATATGATATTTGCTTTGATTATTTCTCAATGGATTGTAAATTCACACATTAGTTAACATTGATTGTCTTATCATGGACTCATTCATTCTTTATTTTCTTTATTTTCTTTATAATCCTTTATATATACATTTCAAATCGTGTTAGTGCACTAATTAGAAATTTACATTATAATTTTTAAACCATTTAGGGAATGCGGGTCTAAATCCTAAATCTTTTTGAAAAGTTGCAATGCAGTTTTTTTTTCTCAATTTTTTGTACAACCTTTAATTACATCATATATACACATTTTTACAAGTTATCGCTTAGAGTGAGTGGCAATTTGTCAGTTGTCACAAATTTCCATAATTTTGGACATCGCTAGTGGTACATTCATCTTTATGCCACGACACGTTACTCCAAAATAGAATTTATTGACTTGTAAAAGTCCTCATTCTAGAGAACATTCACCAATCCTAATTATCGGCGGGTTGGAAAGTTAGGCATAAATCGTTTCGTCGATGACTTTTGACTTATCAAATTACACCCACTTTGAGGGTGCAATCCAACAAGTAGGACCAATTTTGGCTCAAAATGCAATTCTGGCTTGCTTCGAAACATTTTTATATACATGTCCTACCCCTTTAAAAAGGTTGAGCGTGAAGAAGACTTTAGATTGGCTAAACTCTATTTCTAGACAATACAATATTGATTTTCTTAATGTTTTTAATTTTCTAATTTCTTTTCCTTTCTTCTTTTGTTTCCTTTTCAAACGATTGATGTGGATACTAGATCTAGTGTTGAAACATTTCTTGTGTGAGATATGGTCCCCTTAAGCACGAATACTACATTTTATGTGATTTATGAATGAGGTTTGGTTTGTAGCGCAACTATTTTCAGTACAATGAATCATTAACCGAGCAAATGCATATTGCTACATTCTATATATAATCTTTCTTCAACGTTAAAATCATAGTGGTAAAATTATCTACCCTTCATTACGTTAAAGTTTTGTCTCGATAATCTTCCTTATAATATGATATTTGTTTTGATTATTTCTTAATGGATTGTAAATTTACATCTTAGTTAACATTGATTGTCTTATCTTTGACTCATTCATTCTTTATTTATTTTTATTTTTTTTGTAATCCTTTTATTTAGACATTTCAAATGATGTTACTGCACTAACTAGAAATTTACATTAGAATTTTTAAACCATTTAGGAAATGCGGGTCTAAATCCTAAATCTTTTTGAAAAATTGCAATGCAGTTTTTTTCCTCAATTTTTATTTTGTACAGCCTTTAATCACCTCCTATAGAAACATTTTTACAAGTTATCGCTTAGAGTGAGCGGTAATTTGTTGGTTGTCGTAAATTTTCATAATTTTGGACATCGCTAGTGGTGCATTCATCTCTATGGCATGACACGTTGCTCCAAAAGAGAATTTATTGACTTGTAAAAGTCCTCAATCACTAGAACATTCACCAATCCCATTTATCCGTGGGTTGGAAAGTTAGGCATAAATCGTTTCGTCGGTTACATTTAACTTATCAAATTACACCCACCTTGAGGGTGCAACCCACGGGTAGAACCAATTTTGGCCCAAAATGCAATTCTGGCTTACTTGGAAACATTATTGTCTACATGTCTTACCCCTTTAAAAAGGTTGAGCGTGAAGAAGACTTTAGATTGACTAAACTCTATTTCTGGACAATACAACGTTGATTTCCTTCATCTTTTTAATTTTCTAATTTCCTTTCTTTTTTTTCTTTTGTTTCCTTTTCTAGCGATTGATGTGGATACTAGATCCAGTGTTGAAACATTTCTTGTGTGAGATATAGTTCCCTTAAACACGAACAATACATTGCATGCAATTTATGAATGAGGTTTGGTCTGTAATGCAACTATTTTCAGTACAATTAATCATTAACCGAGCAAATGCATATTGCTACATTCTATATATAACCTTTCTTCAACGTTAAAATCATAGTGGCAAAATTATTTACCCTTCATTGCGTTAAAATTTTGTCTCAATAATCTTCCTTATAATATAATAGTTACTTTGATTATTTTTCAATCGATTGTAAATTCATACATTTGTAAACATTGATTGTCTTATCTTCGACTCATTCATTCTTTATTTTCTTTATAATCCTTTTATTTAGACATTTCAAATGATGTTACTACATTACTTAGAAATTTACATTAGAATTTCTAAACCATTTAGGAAATGCGGTTCTACATCTTAAATCTTTTTAAAACGTAGCAATGCAGTTTTTTTTTCTCAATACAAGTTATCGCTTAGAGTGAGTGGCAATTTGTCGGCTATCGTAAATTTCCATAAAGAGAATTTATTGACTTGTCAAAATCCTAATTCAAGAAAACACTCACCTATCCTAGATATCGGTGGGTTGGAGAGTTAGGCATAAATCGCTTCGTTGGTCCTCAACTTATCAAATTAGAACCACTTTGAGGGCGCAATCCAACGAGTAAGATCAATTTTGGCCCAAAATGCAATTCTGGCTTGCTTGGAAACATTATTGCTTTCATGTCCTACCCCTTTAAAAAGGTGGAGCATGAAGAAGACATTAGATTGACTAAACTTTATTTCTAGAAAATACGACGTTGATTTCCTTAATCTTTTTAATTTTCTAATTTCTTTTCTTTTCTTCTTTTGTTTCCTTTTCTAGCGATTGATGTGGATACCGGATGCAGTGTTGAAACATTTCTTGTGTGAGATATGGTCACCTTAAGCACGAATAATACATTGTATGCAATTTATGAACTAGGTTTGGTCTGTAATGCAACTATTTTCAGTACAATTAATCATTAACCGAGCAAATGCATATTGCTACATTCTATATATAATCTTTCTTCAACGTTAAAATCATAGTGTCAAAATTATTTACCCTTCATTGTGTTAAAGTTTTGTCTCGATAATCTTCCTTATAATATGATATTTGCTTTGATTAATTCTCAATGTATTGTAAATTCACACATTAATTAACATTGATCGTCTTATCTTCGACTCATTCATTCTTTATTTTCTTTATAATCATTTCATTTAGACATTTCAAATGATGTTACTGCGCTAATTAGAAATTTACATTAGAATTTTTAAACCATTTCGGAAATGTTATATCTGATTTTTTTTTTTGAAAAGTTGCAAAGCTGTTTTTTTTTTTTTCCAATTTTTTTATGTACAACCTTTAATCACCTCCAATAGAAACATTTTTACAAGTTATTGCTTAGAGAGAGTGGTAATTTGTCGGCTATCATAAATTTCCATAATTTTGAACATCGCTTGTGGTACATTCATTTGTATGGCACGATACATTGCTCCAAAAGAGAATTTATTGACTTGTAAACATCCTAATTCAAGATAACATTAATCAATCCTAGTTATCGGTGTGTTAGAAAGTTAGGCATACATCGCTCCTCTTTTGACTTATCAAATTACACCCACTTTGAGGGTGCAATCCAACGGGTAGCACCAATTTTGGCCCAAAATGCAATTCTGACTTGCTTGGAAACATTATTGTCTTCATGTCCTACCCCTTTAAAAGGGTTGAGAGTGAAAAAGACTTTAGATTGACTAAACTCTATTTCTAGATAATACAACGTTGATTTCCTTAATCTTTTTAATTTTCTAATTTCTTTTCTTTTCTTCTTTTGTTTCCTTTTCTAGGGATTGATGTGGATACCAAATCCAGTGTTGAAACATTTCTTGTGTGAGATATGGTCCCCTTAAGCACGAATAATACATTGTTTGCAATTTATGAACGAGGTTTGGTGTGTAGAGCAACTATTTTCATTACAACTAATCATTAACCGAGCAAATGAATATTGCTACATTCTATATATAATCTTTCTTCAACGTTAAAATCATAGTGGCAAAATTATTTACCCTTCATTGCATAAAAGTTTTGTCTCGATAATCTTCCTTATAATATGATATTTGCTTTGATTATTTCTCAATCGATTGTAAATTCACACATTAGTTAACATTGATTGTCTTATCTTGGACTCATTCATTCTTTATTTTTTTTAATCATTTTATTTAGACATTTCAAATGATGTTAGTACACTAATTAGAAATTTACATTATAATTTTTATACCATTTCAAAAATGCGGGTCTAAATCTTAATTTTTTTTGAAAAGTTGCAATACAATTTTTTTTTCCAATTTTTTTTATACAACCTTTAATCATCCCCAATATAAACATTTTTACAAGTTATTACTTAGAGTGAGTGGCAATTTATCGGCTGTCCTCAATTTCCATAATTTTGATCATCGCTAGTGGTACATTCATTCGTATAGCACGACACATTGCTCCAAAAGATAATTTATTGACTTGTAAAAATCCTAATTCAAGAGAACATTCACCAATCCTAGTTATCGGTGGGTTCGAAAGTTAGGCATAAATCGCTTCGTCGGTGACTTTTGACTTATCAAATTACACCACCTTTGAGGGCGCAATCCAACGAGTAAGACCAATTTTGGCCCAAAATGCAATTCTGGTTTGCTTTGAAACATTATTGTCTTCATGCCCTACCCCTTTAAAAAGGTGGAGCGTGAAGAAGACATTAGATTGACTAAACATTATTTCTAGAAAATACGTCGTGGATTTCCTTAATCTTTTTAATTTTCAAATTTCTTTGATTTTCTTCTTTTGTTTCCTTTTCTAGCGATTGATGTGGATACATTGATTTATAAACTAGGTTTGGTCTGTAGTGCAATTATTTTCAGTACAATTAATCATTAACCGAGCAAATGCATATTGCTACATTCTATATATAATCTTTCTTCAACGTTAAAATCATAGTGTCAAAATTATTTACCCTTCATTGCGTTAAAGTTTTGTCTTGATAATCTTCTTTATAATATAATATTTGCTTTGATTATTTCTCAATGTATTGTAAATTCACACATTAGTTAACATTTATCGTCTTATCTTCGACTCATTCATTCTTTATTTTCTTTATAATCATTTCATTTAGACATTTCAAATGATGTTACTGCGCTAATTAGAAATTTACATTAGAATTTTTAAATCGATTCGGAAATGTTAAATCTGATTTTTTTTTTTGAAACGTTGCAAAGCTGTTTTCTTTTTTCCAATTTTTTTATGTCCAACCTTTAATCACCTCCAAGAGAAACATTTTTACAAGTTATTGCTTAGAGTGAGTGGTAATTTGTCGACTATCATAAATTTCCATAATTTTGGACATCGCTTGTGGTACATTCATCTGTATGGCACGATACATTGCTCCAAAAGAGAATTTATTGACTTGTAAAAATCCTAATTCAAGATAACATTAAA
The DNA here is from genome assembly GCA_007663325.1 of Eucalyptus pauciflora. NCBI lineage: Eukaryota > Viridiplantae > Streptophyta > Magnoliopsida > Myrtales > Myrtaceae > Eucalyptus > Eucalyptus pauciflora. The sequence continues at coordinate 1,380,512 of VMYD01000349.1, read as the reverse complement.
CAATCCTAGTTATCGGTGTGTTAGAAAGTTAGGCATAAATCGCTTCTCTTTTGACTTATCAAATTACACCCACTTTGAGGGAGCAATCCAACAGGTAGGACCAATTTTGGCCCAAAATGCACTTCTAGCTTGCTTGGAAACATTATTGTCTTCATGTCCTACCCCTTTAAAAGGGTTGAGAGTGAAGAAGACTTTAGATTGACTAAACTCTATTTCTAGATAATACAACGTTGATTTCCTTCATCTTTTTAATTTTCTAATTTCTTTTCTTTTCTTCTTTTGTTTCCTTTTCTAGGGATTGATGTGGATATCAAATCCAGTGTTGAAACATTTCTTGTGTGAGATATGGTCCCCTTGAGCACGAATAATACATTGTATGCAATTTATGAACGAGGTTTGGTGTGTAGAGCAACTATTTTCATTACAATTAATCATTAACTGAGCAAATGCATATTGCTACATTCTATATATAATCTTTCTTCAATGTTAAAATCATAGTGGCAAAATTATTTACCCTTCATTGCGTTAAAGTTTTGTCTCGATAATCTTCCTTATAACATGATATTTGCTTCGATTTTTTCTCAATCGATTGTAAATTCACACATTAGTTAACATTGATTGTCTTATCTTGGACTCATTCATTCTTTATTTTTTTAATCATTTTATTTAGACATTTCAAATGATGTTAGTACAGTAATTAGAAATTTACATTAGAATTTTTATACCATTTCGAAAATGCGAGTCTAAATCTTAATTTTTTTAAAAAAGTTCCAATGCAGTTTTTTTTTCCAATTTTTTTTTTTATACAACCTTTAGTCATCCCCAATATAAACATTTTTACAAGTTATTACTTAGAGTGAGTGGCAATTTATCGGCTGTCCTTAATTTCCATAATTTTGATCATCACTAGTGGTACATTCATTCGTATAGCACGACACATTGCTCCAAAAGATAATTTATTGACTTGTAAAAATCCTAATTCAAGAGAACATTCACCAATCCTAGTTATCCGTGGGTTCGAAAGTTAGGCATAAATCGCTTCGTCGGTGACTTTTGACTTATCAAATTACACCAACTTTGAGGGTGCAATACAACGAGTAAGACCAATTTTGGCCCAAAATGCAATTTTGGCCCAAAATACAATTCTGGCTTGCTTGGAAACATTATTGTCTTCATGCCCTACCCCTTTAAAAAGGTGGAGCGTGAAGAAGACATTAGATTGACTAAACTTTATTTCTAGAAAATACGACGTTGATTTCCTTAATCTTTTTAATTTTCTAATTTCTTTTCTTTTTTTCTTTTGTTTCCTTTTCTAGCGATTGATGTGGATACCGGATGGAGTGTTGAAACATTTCTTGTCTGAGATATGGTCACCTTAAGCACGAATAATTTATTGTATGCAATTTATGAACTAGGTTTGGTTTTTAGTGCAACTATATGCAGTACAATTAATCATTAACCGAGCAAATGCATATTGCTACATTCTATATATAATCTTTCTTCAATGTTAAAATCATAGTGTCAAAATTATTTACTTTTCATTGCGTTAAAGTTTTGTCTCGATAATCTTCCTTATAATATGATATTTGCTTTGATTATTTCTCAATGTATTGTAAATTCACATATTAGTTAACATTGATCGTCTTATCTTCGAGTCATTCATTCTTTATTTTCTTTATAATCATTTTATTTAGACATTTCAAATGATGTTAGTACACTAGTTAGAAATTTACATTAGAATTTTTATACCATTTCGGAAATGCGGGTCTAAATCTTAATTGTTTTTGAAAAGTTCCAATGCAGTTTTTTTTTTCCAATTTTTTTATACAACCTTTAATCATCCCCAATATAAACATTTTTACAAGTTATTACTTAGAGTGAGTGGCAATTTATCGGCTGTCCTCAATTTCCATAATTTTGATCATCGCTAGTGGTACATTCATTCGTATAGCACGACACATTGCTCCAAAAGATAATTTATTGACTTGTAAAAATCCTAATTCAAGAAAACATTCACCAATCCTAGTTATCGGTGGGTTCGAAAGTTAGGCATAAATCGCTTCGTCGGTGACTTTTGACTTATCAAATTACACCACCTTTGAGGGTGCAATCCAACGAGTAAGACTAATTTTGGCCCAAAATGTAATTCTGGCTTGCTTGGAAACATTATTGTTTTCATGTCCTATCCCTTTAAAAAGGTTGAGCGTGAAGAAGACTTTAGATTGACTAAACTTTATTTCTAAAAAATACAATGTTGATTTCCTTAATCTTTTTAATTTTTAATTTTCTTTTGTTTTCTTCTTTTGTTTCATTTTCTAGCGATTGATGTGGATGCCAGATGCAGTGGTGAAACATTTCTTATGTGAGATATGGTCCCGTTAAGCATGAATAATACATTGTATGCAATTTATGAACTAGGTTTGGTCTATAGTGCAACTATTTTCAGTACAATTAATCATTAACCGAGCAAATGCATATTGCTACATTCTATATATAATCTTTTTTCAACGTTAAAATCATAGTGTCAAAATTATTTACCCTTCATTGCGTGAAAGTTTTGTCTCGATAATCTTCCTTATAATATGATATTTGCTTTGATTATTTCTCAATGTATTGTAAATTCACACTATAGTTAACATTGATCGTCTTATCTTCGACTCATTCATTCTTTATTTTTTTATTTTGTTTATAATCATTTTATTTAGACATTTCAAATGATGTTACTGCACTAATTAGAAATTTACATTAGAATTTTTAAACCATTTCGGAAATGTTAAATCTTAATTTTTTTTTGAAAAGTTGCAAAGCTTTTTTTTTTCCCAATTTTTTTGTGTACAACCTTTGATCACCTCCAAGAGAAATATTTTTACAAGTTATTGCTTAGAGTGAGTGGTAATTTGTCGGCTGTCATAAATTTGAATAATTTTGGACATTGCTTGTGGTACATTCATCTATATGGCACGATACATTGCTCCAAAAGAGAATTTATTGACTTGTAAAAATCCTAATTCAAGAGAACATTAACCAATCCTAGTTATCGGTGTGTTGGAAAGTTAGGCATAAATCGCTCCTCTTTTGACTTATGAAATTACACCCACTTTGAGGGTGCAATCCAATGGGTAGGACCAATTTTGGCCCAAAATGCAATTCTGGCTTGCTTGGAAATCTTATTGTCTTCATGTCCTACCCCTTTAAAAGGGTTGAGCGTGAAGAAGACTTTAGATTGACTAAACTCTATTTCTAGATAATACAACGTTGATTTCCTTCATCTTTTTAATTTTCTAATTTCTTTTCTTTTCTTCTTTTGTTTCCTTTTCTAGCGATGTGGATACCATATCTAGTGTTGAAACATTTTTTGTGTGAGATATGGTCCCCTTAAGCATGAATAATACATTGTATGCAATTTATGAACGAGGTTTGGTGTGTAGTGCAACTATTTTCATTACAATTAATCATTAACCAAGCAAATGCATATTGCTACATTCTATATATAATCTTTCTTTAACGTTAAAATCATAGTGGCAAAATTATTTACCATTCATTGTGTTAAAGTTTTGTGTTGAGAATCTTCCTTATAATATGATATTTGCTTTGATTATTTCTCAATCGATTGCAAATTCACACATTAGCTAACATTGATTGTCTTATCTTGGACTCATTCATTCTTTATTTTCTTTATAATCCTTTTATTTAGACATTTCAAATGATGTTACTACACTAATCAGAAATTGACATAAGAATTTTTAAACCATTTCGGAAATGCGAGTCTAAATCTTAAATTTTTTTGAAACGGTACAAAGCAATTTTTTTTTCCCAATTTTTTTGTACAACCTTTAATATCTCTTATAGAAACATTTTTACAAGTTATCGCTTAGGGTAAGTGGCAATTTGTCGGCTATCGTAAATTTTCATAATTTTGGACATCGCCAGTGGTGCATTCATCTCTATGGCACAACACATTGCTCAAAAAGAGAATTTATTGACTTGTAAAAGTCCTCCTTTAAGAGAACATTCACCAATCCTAATTATCGGAGGGTTGGAAAGTTCGGCATAAATTATTTCTTCGGTGACTTTTGACTTATCAAATTACACCCTCTTTGAGGGTTCAATCCAACGGGTAGGACCAATTTTGGCCCAAAATAAAATTCTGGCTTACTTAGAAACATTGTTCTCTTCATGTCCTACCCCTTTAAAAATGTTGAGCGTGAAGAAGAATTTAGATTGACTAAACTCTATTTCTGGACAATACAACGTTGATTTCCAAAATCTTTTTAATTTTTTAGTTTCTTTTCTTTTCTTCTTTTGTTTCCTTTTCTAGTGATCGATGTGGATACCAAATTTAGTGTTGAAAAATTTTCTTGTGTGAGATATAGTTCCCTTAAGCACGAATAATACATTGTATGCAATTTATGAATGAGGTTTGGTCTGTAGTGCAACTATTTTTCAGTACAGTTAATAGTTAACCGAGCAAAGCATATTGCTACATTTTATATATAATCTGTCTTCAACGTTAAAATCATAGTGGCAAAATTATTTACCCTTCATTGCGTTAAAGTTTTGTCTCAATAATCTTCCTTATAATATGATATTTGCTTTGGTTATTTCTCAATCGATTGTAAATTCACACATTAGTTAACATTGATTGTCTTATCTTCGACTCATTCATTCTTTATTTTCTTTATTTTTTTATAATCCTTTTATTTAGACATTTCAAATGATGTTACTGCACTAATTAGAAATTGACATTAGAATTTTTAAACCATTTCGAAAATATGGGTCTAAATCTTCAATTTTTTTGAAAAGTTCAATGCATTTTGTTTTCCCAATTTTTTTTTTTGTACAACCTTTAATCACCTCCTATAGAAACGTTTTTACAAGTTATCGCTTAGAGCGAATAACAATTTGTCGGCTCTCCTAAATCTCCATAATTTTGGACATCGCCATTGGTACATTCATCTCTAAAGCACGACACATTGCTCCAAAAGAGAATTTATTGACTTGTAAAAGTGCTCATTCAAGAGAACATTCACCAATCCTAATTATCGGTGGTTTGGAAATTTAGGCATAAATCGTTTCGTTGGTGACTTTTGACTTTTCAAATTACACCCACTTTGAGGATGTAATCCAACGAGTATGACCAATTTTGGCTCAAAATACAATTTTTGCCCAAAATGCAATTCTGGCTTGCTTGGAAACATTATTGTTTTCATGTCCTACCCTTTTAAAAAGGTTGAGGGTGAAGAAGACTTTAGATTGACTAAACTCTATTTCTGGACAATACAACGTTGATTTCCTTAATCTTTTTAATTTTCTAATTTCTTTTTCTGTCTTCATTTGTTTTATTTTCTAGCGACTGGTGTGGATCCCAGATCTAGCATTGAAACATTTCTTGTGTGAGATATAGTCCCCTTAAGCACGAATAATACATTGTATGCAATTTATGAATGAGGTTTGGTTTGCATTGCATTGCAACTATTTTCAGTACAATTAATCATTAATCGAGCAAACGCATATTGCTACATTCTATATATAATCTTTCTTCAACGTTAAAATCATAGTGGCAAAATTATTTACTCTTCATTGCGTTAAAGTTTTGTTTCGATAATCTTTCATATAATGTGATATTTGCTTTGATTATTTCTCAATCAATTGTAAATTCACACATTAGTTAATATCGATTGTCTTATCTTTGACTCATTCATTCTTTATTTTCTTTATAATTCTTTTATTTAGACATTTCAAATGATGTCACTGTACTAATTATAACTTTACATTAGAATTTTAAATCATTTAGGAAATGCGGGTCTAAATCTTAAATCCTTTTGAAAGGTTGCGATGCATTTTTTTTCCTATTTTTTTTGTACAACCTCTAATCACCTCCTATAGAAACATTTTTACAAGTTATCGCTTAGAGTGAGTGGCAATTTGTCGGCTGTCATAAATTTCCATAATTGGATATCACTAGTGGTACATTCATCGCTATGGCACGACACATTGCTCCAAAAGAGAATTTATTGACTTGTAAAAATCCTAATTCAAGGGAACATTCACCAATCCTAATTATCGGTGGGTTGGAAAGTTAGGCATAAATTGCTTCATTGGCGACTTTTGACTTATCAAATTACACCCACTTTGAGGGTGCAATCCAAACGCTACGGCCAATCTTGGCCCAAAATGCAAGTCTGGCTTGCTTGGAAAAATTATTGTCTTCACGTCCAACCGCTTTAAAAATGTTGAGCGTGATGAAGACTTGAAATTGACTAAACTATGTTTTTGGATAGCTCAACGCTGATTTGCTTAATCTTTTTAATTTTTTAATTTTTTCATTTATTCTTTTATTCCGTTTCTAGCGAAAGATGTCGACATTAGATTTTGCGTGGAAACATTTCTTTTGTGGGATATAGTCTAGATAAGCATGAATAATACACTGTATGCAATTTATGAATGGGGTTTGGTTTGTAGTTTTCATGATTGGTACGAGATTAAAGAAAGAAAGTTGTGGTTTATACAATCCAAACGTTACGCAATGTCTATTGATGTGGTTGTAATATTGTGGTTTGATGTAGAGGTTGAGGATTGTGTATCTGATCTTGTGTTAATAGGAAAGAAAAGAAAAAGGAAACGGGAAAAGGGGAAATGGGGAACATAAATGAAAAAGAAAGGAAAGAAGAAATATTTTAAAAAGTAAAAACAAAATAAAATTATTCAAAAAAATTTTGAATAAATTTATCCATGCAAATCGTTGGTCAAGCCCATAGGATGGCTAATGATGACTATATTGTCCAGTCAACATTTTTAGCCAAAAATTGAAGGGCAAAACTAGATTAAAATTTAATGCAAAAGTTTAGCACTACATTTGACCAATTGAAAATTTTAAAACTACATTGGAATCTGGACAATAGATTTAGGATTAAATTAGTAATTTTCCCACACTTAACTAAATTTTGCCTTAATAATAATATCCAAATGTTGGAAAAAAAAAACAGAATATATTTTTTTTTAAAGAAAGTTGAGAAAGGAGTGAAGGATAGATGTAGAAAGAAAAAGCCTGAAATGTTCAAAATTTAAAAGAAAATAGTTATGTTAAAAAATATAGTGGTCGAGATTTTTAATAAAAATTGGCCCTTATTTATTTTTAGTAGATAGAGTTTACATAATGTGGGGACTTTACAAATATATTTTTCTATTCTCATTATCAATTAATCTAATGACTTCTACTATTAATTGATAATGCTTTGAATGCCCCAGCCAATCGGTGTTCCCTTGCTAGTAGAAAAGTTTGAGTTCGATTTACGTCCTCATACTTGCAATTGGATCCTTCAATTTTTTTTTTCTTTTTGGGAATCAACTCCCCCAAAATAAGTCTTAATAATAAGGCTTTTTCTTTCTACATCTATCCTTTACTCCTTTCTCAATTCTGTTTGATTTTAGTCTCCTACCGCATTCTCAGTCAAGTCCTTAAACAAGTCTTAGTATGTTGGTGTGGCAAGCTAGGATGATTTAGGTGTGATAAATACTCGAGCTTGTGAGTAATTGAAACTCTATGATTCTTCAGTTTAATAATAGATTATTTATTGTTGATTGTTCCCATGAATGCATGTACTAACACTTATGCCGAAGCACATATATCTTTAGTGTCATTTATTGTTCTTCATTTATTTTTTTGGTATTTTCATATCGATTTAATTGCAAGATTTGGTTAGCATTTCCGCCATATATTTCAACAAAAATAAGGAAAGAAAACCTTTAAATATAGAGTTAATGCTATGAAAAACCCTAAACTAGTACATGTGACAAATTTACCCTAAATTAATTTTTTAACCACCAAAATCCCTAAACTGGTATACTCATAATAAATTTATCATTTGTTAGTTTCAGTTAAATTTTAATATCAAATTACTAAGTTAGATAACACTTGATTGTTTACTAGTGTATTGGTTTGGGATATTACTTTCCGTTTGTCTCAGTTATGTAATTTTTATGGTTTTTTGAGGTATTAATCCAATTTAACGGAGGGTATATTTGTTACAAATATACTAATTTGGGGTTTTTGGCAGCCAAACAAATAAGTTTAGGATAAATTTATAACAAGTATAAGCGTTTATGGTTTTTTTTTTGTCGTTTGGGGTAAATTTATTACAGATATATCAATTTGGGATTTTTTCGTAGTCAAAAAATTAATATGGAATAATTTTGTCATACGTGTTCTAGTTTTGATTTTTTCAGGAAATTAACTCTTAAATATATCAATGTGCAATATCAAAAGAGAAAACCTCAGGCAACTACCTGGATTTGTCATGTTTTTTACATGGATTGCAATTTCAACACACACATAGTAATAGCCTGATGGAGGTGGGCCCATGGTACCTTCCTAATCATGCACAATGGATGAATTCCCATTTCATACAGTTTGCTTTTTCCTTTCTTTCTTTTAATTTTATATCTTTTTGAATTTTCCCCTCTTCGATCTTCCCTTAAACCACTAAAGGTAACGCCCATTTTTTCATCATCTGACTTTTTGCCTTTTTGCCTTTTTCTTCTTATTTTTCTTTTTAGTTTAATGAAAGAGAAATATTTTCTTAGTTTTTCCTTATTTGCTTTTTCATTCTATTTCTTGAACATATCATGGTATTTTCCTATTTCATATTTCCTAATTAATCCATTGTATTTTCTGATTCTATAGTTCATATTGTTTTGGCTTTTTGATAGTTCTATAATATAGTTACAATCAAATTCAAATATGAGCATATCTTTAGATTTCTTTTATCGAATCTACTTATCTAATAAAAGAAAGAGAAATATATAATAGGGTTAATATCTTGAAAAACCCCAAACTAATATATCCGTAACAAATTTATCACAAACTAATTTTAACCTCAAATTGGTACATCTTTGACAAATTTGTCACAAACCAATACACTTGTGATAAATTTACTCTATGTTAGTTTTTGTTAAATTTTTTACTATCAAATTACTAAGTTGAATGACACGTGACAGTTGACTAGTGTACCAATTTACGATTTTACTCTCTGTTTGTCACAGTTATACAATTTTTGTAATTTTTTGTGATATTAATCCAATTTACAAATGTACCAATTTAGAGTTTTTGGCAATTAAATAAATTATTTTAGGATAAATTTGTCACAAATATACCGGTTTGGGGTTTTTTTTATGGTTAGTTGGGGTAAATTTGTCATAAGTGTATCAGTTTGGGAATTTTCATAGTCAAAAAATTAGTTTTGGGTAATTTGTCATACGTCTACCAGTTCGGGGTTCTTAGATTATTAAGTATTTTGGTATTATGGTCAAATGCTATAATATACACATATATATATATATATATATATATATATATATATGTTATATGTTATATATAGATATACATATCCGTTATTTACTTTTAATGGATCTCTTCATGCTAATGTGAGTACAAAAATTAAACCGATCATATAATATAATTTGTTTTATGATCTTATATATAAAAAGATGAACCAAAAATATTTCTGAGGGATATTAAGTTCTAATCTCAACATTTTAGAAATATTTCTTTTATTTTCTTTTTTTCTCTTTGAAAATAAAATTATGGCCTTTCGTTTCCATTGAAACAGCATATTAAATAAATAATATTTGTGCTAGTATCGTCGAAAGTGAAATAAAAGCCAAACTTTGGTGACGAAAGACATTCCGGATATCAACACAAGACTTTGCGCTTTCCTTTGACGGGGCTCCTCCACTCCTCAGTGATGACTCTGTTTCGGTTGACTCCCCCTTCCCACTCTCTTCCTCAACCTCTTCCTCCGATGAATGGTTCGATCGTCTCATGGCTTCTTCTTGCGATATTCACGATCTCCATCTTCTCTGACACTGCTACGGCTTCAACGTCAGCCCAATGTCTTGGTGTGGACCAGAGATCGCTGTTGCTTGAGCTGAGAAACAGCCTCATCTTCGACCCCCTCATGTCCTCCAAGCTAGTACGTTGGGACCAAAGCACTGATTCTTGGAGTGGCGTGACGTGTGAGGATGGCCTCGTGGTGGGTCTCGATTTGAGTGAAGAATCGATCTCTGGTGGAATCGACGATTCGTCGAGCCTTTTCAGGCTCGAGTTCCTTCAGAGCCTGAACTTGGCATTCAATGACTTCAACTACATGGGGATTCCATCGGGCCTCGCGAATCTCAGCCGCTTGGCACATCTCAACTTGTCACATGCCGGATTCGCCATGCATATTCCTGCAGAGCTATCGCGCCTGACAAAGCTACGTACTCTTGATCTTAGTCATGTTTACTACGATGAACAGCCTGTGCTGAACCTTGAGAAGCTTAATTTGAGCTCGCTAATTGGGGATATGCGGGAGTTGAGAGAGCTGTACCTTGATGAGGTCATTGTATTTACTAAGGGAAGTGAGTGGTGCGACGCCTTATCTTCTTCAGTGCCGAAACTTGAGGTGTTGAGCATGCCTTTTTGTTCTCTGTTTGGTCCTATCAACCCTTCTCTTATGAGTCTTGCAAATCTGTCGGTCATCCAACTCAGTGGCAACAACTTGTCCTCCACAGTTCCTCAGTTCTTTGCTAATTTCTCTAGCTTGAAAACTCTAAGCCTAGTCGGATGCGACCTGCAAGGAGAGTTTCCTCATGAAATCTTCCAGGTACAAACACTTCAGATTCTTGAATTATCATTCAACGAACTCCTTCAGGGTTCTTTGCCAGAATTTCCAGAGAATGGTTCTCTTAAAACACTGGTTCTTAGTTACACGAATATTTCCGGGTCGCTCCCAGATTCAATTGGTAATCTCAGGAATCTGTCGAGAATAGAACTAGCGAATTGCAACTTTCATGGAAATATCCCAAGCTCTTTCACCAATCTTTTGCGATTGTCTTATTTGGACTTCTCATTCAACAATTTTACTGGTCCAATTCCATCGTTCAGCAAGTCCAAGAATCTAACACAAGTCATTCATGGAAATATCCCAAGCTCTTTCACCAATCTTTTGCGATTGTCTTATTTGGACTTCTCATTCAACAATTTTACTGGTCCAATTCCATCGTTCAGCAAGTCCAAGAATCTAAAACAAGTCATTCTGTCCTACAATAGTCTAATTGGTCCAATTGATTCCACACAATGGGAATCCCTCTCGAGTCTTCTTATTCTTGACCTGGGATTCAATTTACTTGAAGGGAATATTCCTTCATCTTTGTTCACACATCCATCCATTCAGGAGCTTTTACTTTTCAACAACCGCTTTTCTAGTCAATTGAAGGGATTTTTTGATGCTCCATCGCACATGCTGCAAACACTTGATTTGAGCAACAACAATATAAGAGGAGAACTACCGACGTCTATATGGGAACTCCGAGGGCTCAACTACCTCTTGCTTTCTTCCAATAATTTTAGTGGCTCAATCCATATTAATTGGGTACAACAACTGAGAAATCTTTTGGATTTGGATCTTTCCTACAATCGTTTCTCCATTGATGCCACAAATACTACTTCCCAAGCCTTTTCACTCCCTTACCTTACATCCTTAAATTTGGCTTCCTGCCAGTTGACGACATTGCCTCAGTTTTTGGCTAATCAATCTGAATTGTCCTCCCTCGACCTCTCCAACAACTATATTCGAGGAACTATACCAAGATGGATATGGACATTAAAGCATCTCAATCTTTCCTCTAATTTTTTTGAAGATATGGAAACACCCCTAGGCAATTCTACTTCTTTTGTGTTTGTTGTCGATCTCCATTCAAACATGCTTCGAGGGAAATTCCCACCCTTGTCGTTGTCATGTGCCTACTACTTGGATTTCTCGAGAAACAACTTCACCTCTGTTATTCCGAATGACATCAACAACAACCTACCAGAGTTGACGTTCTTTACCCTCTCGAAGAATAATTTCCATGGTTTCATCCCGCCGTCTATTTGCAAAGCTAGTATTCTTGGAGTTCTCGACTTATCGCATAACCATCTAAATGGAACTATTCCTGATTGTTTAATGAAGTCCCTCAAGGTATTGAATCTGAGGAATAACCAGTTGAATGGCAACATTCCACAAAACATCTCGGAAACATGTAGTCTGACGACATTAGATATCAGTGAGAATATGTTGCAGGGGCATATTCCGTTGTCGTTGGCAAGTTGCACGGCATTGGAGTTTGTGAACATCGGGGACAATCAAATAGATGGGACATTTCCGTGCCATTTCACGGCTATATCAGGTCTCCGTGTCCTTGTTTTACGATCCAACAAATTGCATGGGGAAATTGGATGTCCGCATAGTCACAACACCTGGCAAATGCTTCAAATCATTGACTTGTCCTCAAACGACTTTGGTGGCACACTGCCTGTGAGTCTCCTTGCATCTTTGGAGGCTATGAAGGCCAATAAGGGCTTTGATCACCTACAGTATCAGTTTTCTGATGGCTTAAAAAATGAGCTTTATTATGAGAATACGATGAGTGCAACCTTGAAAGATCTACAACTAGAACTCGTTAAGATCTGGACTATTTTCACATTGATCGACTTCTCAAGCAATAGATTGGAGGGTCCAATACCCAATGCACTTGGAGATCTCAAAGCACTTTATGTCCTCAACCTATCATGCAATGCTTTCTCGAGTTCAATTCCTCCTATATTAGGGAATTTGCATCAAATTGAGTCGCTAGATCTATCGGTGAATTACCTTAATGGAACCATACCACCTCAGCTTGCAAATCTTGATTTCCTTTCCTTACTAAACCTCTCAAACAATCAGCTTGTAGGAAACATTCCGACAAGTGGACAATTTCTCACATTTTCCAAGAGTTGTTTCGAAGGAAACCTTGGATTGTGTGGGCTTCAACTCAACAAAAGTTGCTCAATTACCCCGAACGGGACGGAAGAAGTTGATGCCGATGGCGACAATGATGATAGCGAGAAAAAGTGGTTTTACATGGGCATACCGCTTGGGTTCGTCGTTGGCTTCTGGGTTTTTTGTGGTCCATTAATGTTTGTGAGATCATGGAGGTTTGCTTATTATCGATTCTGGGATAAAGTACTATCGAAATTCTCACGACCATGAAGATTTCCGGTGAGGTTCAATTATCAAACTCGAGCAAGAGTATTTCGTTCTTCTTCTATTCATAATCAGAAAATGTATAAGGAAATAATCGATTGATCCAAGCGTGGCAACTATATCTCCAACATTAATCAGCAAAATTTATTCGCAGGATTGAAAAATGCAACTTCAAAAGCATTTAGCATTTTTCCTTTGTGCCTTTGCCACGTCCACGGCCGTCTTCCAGCGCCGCGCGAAGAAGGTAAGGGGTTTTGTTTGAACACCTAAACACTCACAAGTCACAACTGAGCACAATAGCGCGCGGAGCAGAGCAAAGCATGTTGGGTTCTCCCGCCGCCTCCACCTCCTCCGCCGCCGCCGCCGCCGCCGCTTCTTTCCGGAGCTCTTTGCTTCACTCATCCACCATTCATCGGACCAGAACTTGCCCTTCCACCTCTCAGCCGGTAGAAATTCCGGCGCAATTCGTTCATCTCATAAATTTTTTGTTTTCTTTTCGTTTGGTCCTTCTCTTTTTGTGTGGCTTTTAGTCTCAGATCTCGACTCTCTCTGCTTTCTCTCCGTCTTGCCTCATGGGGGTTGCAGGTACCTGTGGCGTGTGTTCGACTTCAATCGTGTTCGTCGTCGCGCGCTGCTCCTCCGATCAAAGCCATGGCTGCCGAGGCTGAGATTCTGTCCGCGCCCCACAAGGAGCTGCGCCCTTCTTCTCCTCGTACCCCTCTTTTCTCTCGTGTCTTTAACTTCTTCGTTGATCTTATTATTCCAGATTATGAAAAAATCTGATTTTTTTTCCTTTCTTCAATGTTCAGGGGGCAAGCAGGCATTGATATCTTTGTCTGACAAAACTGATTTGGCTTTTGTTGGAAAGGGCCTCCAGGAATTGGGGTGAGGACTGTACTTTGCACACTTCTCTTGTGTGCGTGTTCTTATGCGTGTGCGTGTGCGTGTGGTGTAGCTTAGGTACTGAAGCCATGCTGTTTTTGTTGGAGTGGATTTTAGGCACGTTTCATTGCTTGTGGATAGTATTTCTATACAGGGGTGCGCATGGTATGAGTACTTGTCAGGTCAGCATATTCAAGTGTTCATGTTGTCTTAACCGATTAAAACATTTAGGTGTACTGTTGTCTCAACTGGAGGAACCGCATCTGCTCTGGAAAATGCCGGGTTGTCTGTCACCAAAGTGGAACAGCTTACTTGCTTCCCAGAGATGGTTTGTTTCTTTGTCCCTTACTTGCATTGTTTATTCTTTTCTTTCTTTAGTTGCCTTGTCTTAAGAAGCTGATTGTAACAAGTGATACAGTCGAGATTGGCACTGCACTGATGCCATACAACTTGAAATTCCTCTCAACTTCAAGTGGTTTTTCTGGGATCTTCACAGCTTTTGCTAACGTTATCATGCTATGTCTATTCCTAACAATGGTGGCATAAATTAGATAACTTAACCACTTCAGACAGCTCAAGACTCTCCAGCTCATGACAAAAAAAAATCAATTTCTAGTCGTTAATGCCTATCAAAGAATTTCAAGAGTTCCTCTGCTGAGACCGTATTTTCAAGATTCTGTTGTGAATATGAGTGCCATTTGTCCTTAGGTGGCATAGAGTACCTGATGCCCCAAACTTTTCTTTTCTCCCTTGTGAGATCCATTCATCCTTACAAACTTGTTGAACCATTGAAACCTAGCACATCTCTTTTCTCCTTCTCGGCAAATACTCCTTGTCTTACTAAAAGTTAAAGTGAGTGCACTTCAATCTTGATTCTCTAGAGAAATCAGATGCTGATTTGCACAGTGCTTGCTAGCACCCTTCACTGAGGAGAATTACTTCCCTACTAAATTCAAGATCACAATATTCAATTAGTACATTTCAAGTAGTCATGGTGCCTCACTTTGTGGGCTGTTATAATATCTCAGTCGTTTGAGACCTTTGACCAAAGGATTCATGGTGCCTCACTTTGTGGGCGGTTATGATATCTCAGTCGTTTGAGACCTTTGACCAAAGGATTTCCCTCTTTAACATTCACATATGATAATTTCATCTCTTTTACAACCGGGCACACACCAAACAGAATAATCTTCTTTTGGCAAAATGATTTAGATTTTAAGTTGGGAATGTTACATTACTATATTTAACAGCTGGATGGTCGCGTAAAGACCTTGCATCCTCATATTCATGGAGGAATTTTTGCTAGGAGAGATCAACAGCATCACATGGAGGCTCTTGGTAAGCGCAAAATTGGTGAGTTGTCCTGTGGTAACATTCTGACCATTTTTCAGCTTAGAAATTCTGAGGATAAACAAATAATGTTCTCGGCGTTACTATGGTCCTACATAAATTTACTATACTAAATGCAAGATGGAACTTGTACAGGTACTTCTGATGTAGTGGTGGTTAATTTGTATCCTTTCTACAACAAAGCTACCTCTGGTTGATTTGAAGATGGAATTGAGAATGTTGATATTGGTGGTCCTGCCACGATCAGAGCTGCCGCAAAGGTTTTTTTACTATTACATGTTCATGTTCAATGTTATTAGAGCATAGACTTGCTTATGTTTCAGTTTTGCTTCATTGCATCTCAATTTGGACGTATGAGAGAATATGATTGTATTGGTGTCTTTGGTCACACTGGGCTTGCGGATATCCTGCACACTTTGCTACGACGGCACTTGTAACTGAGGCATGTAATTGACTGAAAGCATGTTAACTTTTCCATTCAGATTGCGACTCCAGATTATCTTCTTACTATTTGGGTAATGATTTCTCTCATGCTTTTATGCTAAAACAACAATTTTGCTTGTTAAATTATAAACTAAAATAGGTATGTCCGATATGTTGCACTTTTTTTGAAGAAATGTTGCTGGCTTTGTGCCTTTATGTATCAATATGCATGTGGTAAATTTTTCTGTAATTTTGCATCAAGTGCCATTATATGCCCTTAATCTGAATTGATGTTGGCATTTGTCTTCTAAGAGAATCATCAGGATGTCTTAGTTGTGGTTGATTCACACGACTACCCTGTGCTGCTGGAGTTCCTGAAGAGTAATGGAGATGATCAACAGTTCCGTAGAAAACGGGAAGCTTTCATTGAGACAGGTCGGTGGGAGATGGCTGGCTCAGGATTCCGATATTCAATTCAATGCAGTATCGGGGACGGCTCCGCAAGATAGAGAGCTTGAAGACGCAAAGTTTGCATGGCTCTGCGTTGAGCACATTAAGTACACTTACGCTCCAAGTTTTAAGAATCCTGATGCAATTACCCAAAGAAAAATTATTAATTCGGTCTTATATCCATTGTACGCATTTCGATATAATCCAGAATTTTTTCAACTTTGTGGCTTTGCCAATGTAGTTCTAATGCTGTGGCATCCTAATTATGTCCGAGACAAAACAGTATATCGTATCAAGTAATTGGTCTGATGTAAATGACCCCTATCTAAAAAAAATTCCATTATAAAATTTGAAGGTTGAAATTGTAATGAAGGCTAATGTAGGTTTCAATTACCTATAGTATGAGTTATATTTCGAATATGGGGCTCTATTTTAAAGATACAGTGAGTTTAACCTTAAAAAGTGAGAAGCTACGTCAGTATTAAAAAAAAAAGAAAGACAAATAACATAAGTCGAAAATCATTTTGAATAAATTTGTCCATGTAAATTTCCGACAGAGCCCAAAGGATGGCCAATGATGGCTGTAGTGCCACATAACATCACTATTTTCAGGCAAAAATTGACAAGCAAGACTATATTGGAATTTAATGCAAATGTTCATAATTGCTTTTGACCAATTGAAAATTTTAGAACTACATTGGAATCTATATGATAGATTTAGGATTAAATTAGTCATTTTCACACCCTTAACTAAACCTAGCCTTAATAATAATAATATCCAAAAGTTGGAAAGAAAAATAGATATTTTTAAAGGAAAGTTGAGAAAGGAGTAAATGATTTATGTAGAAAGGAAAATACTGAAATGTTCAAAAAAAAAAAATAGTTATGTTAGTGGTCAAGATTTATAAGAAAAGTTAACACTTATTTATTTTTAGTAGATAGAGTTTACATAATTCTTGAATTTTACAAATATATTTTCTTATTCACATTAACGATTATTTAAGGACTTCTTCTATTAGTTGATAATGTTTTGAATACCTCGGTTAACCGGTATTCCCTTGCTAGTAGGATTAAGTTCGATTTTAGTCCCCTAACTTATGTTGTTTGTGCATGTGGACCCTTCAATTTTAGTTTTTTGTTGAGAAATCAACTCCTCCAACTCTACTCCCATTCTCGGTCAAAAGAAACTAGTTTTATTCTAGAAAAGAAAAAGAAAAAAGAGAGTAATATGTAGAAGACAAAGGTGGAAAAGCAAGAGACACGAGAAGGGTTGGAGGATTTGGTGGCCGCAAACGCCGTGGCGGTCATCGGTGATAGTTGGAAAATGTGAAGAACTTCTTACAGGTTTGACCTTCTAAGAAGCGGTCACGATGGACTCCAGCTGTCCATTGAAGTGGGAATGGCTTCCTCTATTGAGGATCCAATCGCACAAATATGATGAATTAGAGGATTAAAAATAGATTTATCCCAATTTGAACCCGAAAACCGGATTTGGCACCTAAACCGAACCCCTAAATCATATGCGGAAGATAAGCCCGGGATTGTCACGTATCACCGATCAAAAGCACACCACGGATTCGAGCGTACCTTGTTGGCCACAGATTAGACACCGACGCCGTATTGAGGAAGAGATTTCAGTCCCGTTCGATCCGATGTCGAAGATTCGCCGTGAAGTGGAGATGGCGTCGCTTCTTGGAGAGAGAGAACTTTTGGAAGAGAAGAGAACGTACGTTAATTATGTCAAGAGGTGTGTTCATTCTCTCTCTCATCCCTTTTATAGATTCCCCTTTCCACGGGCCTAATTCCCGTGGGCCGGGCCTTTAGGCCCATCGTGGCCGGGCCAACTTAGGCCCATGACTAAATCCATCATCTCCCACTCGCACATGGTGGATCAAAACCAACATGGGCGGATAGGCCCAACTGAGGCCCATCAACTGAAAATCCCTCTTTTCCTCTTTCAACATTCATACCGGTGAATAATCCGTGCGACCAGCATACTTTGAGAGCTCGTTGCTATACATTTGTTAGGAATATATAGCAGCTCATAATGGGCATCATTTTCCGAGTAAAAATAGTATGCAGTACCCTAGATCGATCGATCACATTTATATCTCTCTTAATCTCATTTAAACAATGATATATATATTGTATTCACAATTATGATTATTCCAAAGACAGTCATAATTGGTCGACCTGTGAATACAAAAACCACAATGTGATTCTACAAATCCGATCTTCCTATTTCCTTCAAACTCTCAATTTCAGTTCAACTTGCTTTTCTAGAAATGTCCCATTAGATCGAATCATCTCATGACCATTGGCAACATTCTAAGATAGCAAACACTAAATAGAAATCTTGAGAATAAGTAAGAGTCATGAGGGCACTAAAAAATTGAGGAACTCTATTCCTCAAGAGTCTCACACGTCATAAAAATTGAGATCAAACTTTTTCACTATTTTAGGTCGTCACATGCATACGTAGTATGAAATACGTATTACGGTATTAACTCCTTTCCCATGGAGCGTATGTCTACATCTTTAATACCGTACAGATGATAGTTTAGACATACCCAATGTCTAACTTGAGTTCACGTATTTACGGAATTCGAACAACTGCTTCAAATACAGTATCAGGAAGTACCGCTTGCGGAACCTCAATATCCACGGGCTTATTAGCTAAATGGCAGTAGATCTACACCAGGGGAATTAGTAGTAAAATTCGGGAAAAGGAGCCCATTGTATGGGAAATACTGCAAGAAGTTATGCAGGGGCATCCCGTATTGCTGAATAGAGCGCTACTGCGAAGGCTACGAACTTAGAAATGGAGAGTAAATTGAAGAAATGACCTTAAATCTTCCAATCATTGATCCCGAAAATTTCTACAATAAAATTAGGTAGGTCTTTCACAACGAGATCTACCTATACAGTAACGGTATTTAATTATGAAAATTGGATGGGTGAAAACCTCATTCTCGATTCTACGAGAATTTTTATGAAAGCCTTTCATTTGCTTAGAGGGGCTATAATTGGAGATACCATTGTTTCTGGTGCCATTATTCCTACTTCTGCAGCTATAGGTTTGCATTTTTCCAAACGAACAATTTCAACGAAATCTTTCAATTTCTTATTTTACTATGTTCAACTCTATGTATTCCGCATTTTACTTTCGAATATTGTAAGTATTATGTCCTCATCTTAACACTCAGTTAAGGCGACATACGTATTTTAAGCTTGAGCTCTCGATTATCACCTAGATAATAAGCTTAAAAATCGTCTCATCTCTATTTATCATATAGTAAATAGAGGCAATTACCCGTGTGAGAGGGCTAATTTCTTATCTGTCCGACATACTTCCTCAACATAATATAATGCACTAAGCATTAAGATGCATAAAGATCAAACAAAAAGATTCATAGGCATTAATAATGAAACAACACTAGTTCATACATGTGAACAACTCAGGGAAATTACAATCCAGTACATCAGACTCTACGCAATCCTAGAGATTTCACATGACCACAAAACACATCTCTAGGTATTGACTTTGTCATAGGATCTGCTACCATTCTATGCGTAGATATGTACTGCAAGTTCACATCTTTTCGTGCAACCATATCTTTTACAAAGTTATACTTGGTATCTATATGTTTGGTCTTGCCATGATATTTTGGATCTTTAGTGTATGCTATAGCTGCTTGGCTATCACAGTTAACCAATAACGGATATGCAGCTTTCTCAACAATACCTAAATGATCCAAAAACCTCTTAAGCCATACTCCTTCTTGTACTGCTGCTGATAATGCCACGAACTCAGCTTCCATCGTGGATAAGGCTATACACGTTTGCTTCTTACTGCTCCATAATATGGCGCCATTGTTCAGTAAGAAAGCAAAACCAGAGGTAGATTTCTTTTCATCTAAATCTCCTCCCCAATCAGCATCAGAATAGCCTTCAAGTCGCAGATCTTTCCTTGATAATTCAACTTGAAATCAGCAGTTCCCTTTAGATACCTTAGTATTCTCTTTATAGCTTTCCAATGTGCTGGACCTGGATTGGATTGGTATCTACTCACCATTCCAACTGCAAAACATGTGTCGGGTCTTGTACACATCATAGCGTACATCAAGCTCCCAACTGCACTAGCATAAGGAACATGTTTCATCTGTTCCTTTTCTTGTGGAGTCCTTGGACACAGTCTATGGTTCAATCCTTCACCTTTCGCAATAGGAGTGTCTATGGGTTTACTATCTTGCATACGAAATCGTTCAAGAACTTTATTTATATATGTTTCTTGCGAAAGAGACAACGATCTCTTCAAACGATCTCTTGAAATCTTAACTCCAAGAATGTATGCAGCCTCACCCATATCCTTCATTTCAAAGTTGGAAGCCAACCAACTCTTGACAGTATGAACAAACTCCATATTGCTTCCGGCAATCAGTATATCATCAACATATAATGATATGATCACAAATTGATCCTTGGATCTTTTGATATATACACAATGATCCTCATCAATCATTGTAAAATCATATGCCATTATGGCATTATGAAAACGTATATACCATTGTCTCGATGATTGCTTAAGGCCGTATATCGACCTCAAAAGTCGACACACTTTTTCTTCTTGGCCTTTTACCATGAAACCAGTTGGTTGTTCCATGTATATTTCTTCCTCTAATTCTCCATTGAGGAAAGCATTCTTTACATCCATCTGATGTAATTCAAGATCCAAACTAGATACTATTGCTATAATAATGCGAATCGAGGTAAATCTCACTACAGGAGAAAACGTATCTTCATAATCAATCACTTCCTGTTGATTATACCCCTTCGCTACAAGACGAGCCTTATGCCTTTCTATCGAGCCATCAGCCTTTCGCTTTACTTTGAGAACCCATTTGTTCCCAATAGCTCTGCGTCCTTTTGGAAGATCAACTAGTTCCCAGACTTGGTTTGATTTCATTGACTCCATTTCCTCTTCCATTGCATGAATCCATTTTTCATTACTAGGGCAATTTAGAGCCTCATTAATATTTCTAGGCTCATCCTCATCTTGTGGAGCAACCATAAAAGTTTCCCCTTCAATGTCAAAACGTCGACGGGGAATACTTTGGCGACTTGTTCGCCGTATGGGAGTTTGTGCTCTTTGCACATCATTCCCCATTATGCTCCCACTGGGATTAGATAATGATGTCGTCTCATCATGTGGTTGCAATTGAGAATGAGTCGAATTCAATTCATCACTTCTCATATTACTCCCACTTGGACGAACTCCACTAAGATCATTATCTTGATCCGAGGTTTCAAATAGGGTGTTGTCTTCCCCTATTTCGCCCTTCTTAGGAAATTCATCCTCTAAGAATGTGACATCCCGTGATTCAAATTCAGTTATACTCCCACTTTCCTGCTCACCTATGAACACATACCCTTTTGAGTGTTCTGAGTATCTTATGAAAATACTCTTCTTTCCTCTAGGACCCAATTTCCCAAACTCGTGAGAGGATTCAAGTGTATAGGCAGCACAACCCCATGGCTTAAGAAAACTTAAGTCTGGTTTTCTACCTGTCCATAACTCATATGGAGTGGAAGCAACTGATTTGGAAGGCACACGGTTAAGTATATAGACAGCAGATAACAACGCATCACTCCAAAAGGTGATAGGCAAGTTAGCATGCGCCATCATGGACCTAACCATTTCTAGTAGGGTTCTGTTTCTCCTCTCCGCAACAGCATTTTGTTGAGGAGTATATGGAATAGACAATTGTCTTTCTATTCCTTTTTCATCACATAATTTTATGAACTCATCAGATAAATATTCTCGACCTCGATCGGATCTCAATGCTTTTATTTTCTTGTCTAATTGATTCTCTACCAGGTTCATAAACCTTTTGAAACAACTTATTGCTTCAGATTTGTGAGAAATCAAATGGACATATCCGAATCGAGTATAATCATCTATAAAAGTGATGAAATAAACAGCCCCATGCCTTCCTCTCACATTCATTGGACCACAGATATCATAATGGATTAAATGCAGAGGAAATTCAGCTCTTTTACCTTTTCCAAATGGTTTCCTTATTGTTTTTCCCTTCTAGGCAATGCTTACAGATTGACAAATCGACTTTTTCAATGTTGCCCATCAAGCCTTCTTTGGCTAGTCTATTCATACGCTGTTGGCCAATATGACCAAGTCTAGCATGCCACACATTCACATCATTATCATATGAATTAGGAGATGTGAGAAGGGAATAACAAATATTTACATTAACATAATCAATATCCAATACAATGAAACCATCTAAAAAATCACCATGACCGTAGTAGTTTGTACCCAAATACAAATCTACATCTCTATTATGGAAGTTCACATTAAAACCTAATTTAACCAACACTAAAACAGACACTAAATTCCGACGAATCTCCGGAGCATACAACACATCATGAAGGAACAAAGTGCGTCCATCACGCATATTCAGTTGGCATGTGCCAATTCCTTTCACTTCAGCTCTGGAGTTGTTTTCCACATAGATCCACTTAGTTCCAGTAGGTACTCGTCGGAATTCCACGAAGGATCCTCTATCCTTCGCTACATGGTCTGTCGCTCCTGAATCCACAGTCCATAGAGGATTAGATTCAGTCAAGAATACAGAACTTGATCCCAATTGTACAAAGGGCGTGTACCTTATTTGGCTCGCGACAATCGCGGGCATAGTGACCCTTCTGGTCACAGTTGTAACATTTCACCATTGAGATATTCTTCACATGAGGACGTTTTCCTCTCTTTTGTTGGTTAATTCTTGGTTTCTTGCAAGAATGACTTGATCCCTTGCATTTCCACATATTGAACGAATCAATGCGCTTGTGCTTAGAGCATGAAGCCCCTTCTGAGCTTAAAGCAACACAGAAAATATTTGTTTCCTGCTCTAATGCCTTGAGGCGATTATCAGCTAACTCAAGGTGGCGCACAGCATCCTATAGATCTTCCATAACAAGGTCAAGAGCTTTTAGTGCCTTTTGCTTTTCCATCACACATTGAATTTTCATTTGCCAAATTTCATAGTTGTCACCTTTGAGCTTTTCACCTTTGTTCAGCTCGACAACTATGCTCTTTGTGGCTGAAGCCATTGATCTGAACACATAAGACATACATGCACGAGTTATTAATGCCTATCACTTATGCATCTATTTTGCACAAACCCATCATATTAATTAATAATTTTAAGTAAGGTTTCAGAATCAAAAGGTCACTATGTTTCCAATCATCCTCCAAAAAATCCTAACTTAAAACTATCATTAATATGATTGTCTTATGCAAAATCAATTCTATGAAGCTACAAAAACTTCTATTACTACCCACAGCTAACTACCCACAGCAACCAGCAATCACAGAAAGCAATGATAATTGACATACAATATAATAAAAAAAAAATGCTTTCATATAATATGGCTAACATATAGGTTGCTACAACAACAACAATCAGGTAGTTAACTTTACAAAAGATGTCCACAAAGAACATTAATTAAAGACAAGCCATAACATCTATAAACGAGGCATCATACAACTAATAGGGAAAGCAGCTACATTGTTCAATTTCTTTTGCTTTTTCTCTGTAAAATTTTCAGGCATTCTTGACAGCCACGGAAAAACAGACGGATATCCCTTAGGATTTCTCCTACGCACATTCAGTCCTGGCCCAATCGAAGTCATTCCTTGGGTCGCAGTCTTTGTGGCTCCTACCCGAAGATATTCATCTACGAATGCCATTACTAGGTCCTTATAGCTAGTAAATCCTTTGACCTCCCGTAGGCGATTCAACACTCCTTGCCATCCTTGTGGAAGAGTGTTCATAAAGAATCGCATCATCTGAATATCTCGCATGGGATAACCGTTCCAAATGACTTCCTGAATTTTGTTGTTGACCTCTATGACATGATCAATTATGTCGTCACTCTCCCATCGATAACCATTCAAATCGGCTATCAACCTTGTAAGCCTTTCCTTTTGTTCATCTGACAAAGTGCGCACAAATGCGAGCGGCTTATGGGGAGGCATTGTTCCTGCAACAAATGCATAACAAAAATGGATTACATATAATCCACATAGACATAATTGAAAACAGAAACAAATTTTTTTTTGGGTCAACGGTCAACAAAGTCAACGGTCAACGGTCAACAAAAGTCAACGGTCAACGGTCGTCAACGGTCAACGGTCAATGCTCGCGGTCGCGGTCAACGGTCGGGCTGGTGAGCCGGTTGGGCCGGTCGCTCAGTCGAGCCGGTTTCCCGGTCGGGCCGGTCACCCCGGTCGGGCCTTCAGACAACAACCTTTCGTCGTAGCGTCGCTGGCGTCGCGAGCGTCATTGCGACGCATCTTGCCTTGCTGCAATCTGCAACGTCAAATGGCGGGGTCAGTCATGGGTTGATCGGTCGCTGGCCGGCGACAGCTCTAAACCAACCAGCGTCGTGACAGCGACCAGCCGACGATGTGATAGCGTCACCTGGCGGATTCGCCGTTGGGTGACGTCATCAGCGATGTCTGCGTCCGGTCAGTGGGCCGTGGCGTGCTCGGTCAGCCGACGGCGGCGCGCATGCGCCGGTTCGTCACCGGCGCGTGTCCCACACGCGCTAGACGAACCAGCACGTCTGGGCGTGTCGCGCCCACGCGCAGAGCCTTTTGGCCTCGCGTGGGGGCGCGTGCGGTGTCGTCCGGCGACGTGCGACATGTCGCCGGACTCGTCTCAACGTCGCCTTCCTCCCTATGCCTTCATATTTTTATTTCGACTTACGAAAAATCGGAAAAAATGGCGAGTAACGCTGGGGTGTCGGGATTTCTCGCCCTGATCCGTACGGCCGAAATGCTTTTTGCGAAAATCAAACATAAACAGTAAATTGATCGGGAAAAACGTGAACTAAGGCTCTGATACCAATGTTGGGATCATCTTGATCCCCGAAAACCGGATTCGGTACCTAACCGAACCCCTAAATCATATGCGGAAGATAAGCCCGGGATTGTCACGTATCACCAATCAAAAGCACACCACGGATTCGAGCGTACCTTGTTGGCCACTGATTAGACACCGACGCCATATTGAGGAAGAGATTTCAGTCCCGTTCGATCCGATGTCGAAGATTCGCCGTGAAGTGGAGATGGCGTCGCTTTTTGGAGAGAGAGAACTTTTGGAAGAGAAGAGAACGTATGTTAATTATGTCAAGAGGTGTGTTCATTCTCTCTCTCATCCCTTTTATAGGTTCCCCTTTCCACGGGCCTAATTCCCGTGGGCCGGGCCTTTAGGCCCATCGTGGCCGGGCCAACTTAGGCCCATGACTAAATCCATCAAAACTCAACTTGAACAAGATACGCGACACTCAATATTGAAATGATCAGGTGCTTTACTAGCATTTTCTCACACGCTTCTTCGACATTAGGTTGTGATTGTTTTTTTTATGTGCAAACCAATCAAGCCACACAAGCTAGCTTAAATTAGTACGAGTTCGAGTGCAAGACTAAGTCAAGTCCACATCTCATTAGTTTGGATTTTACAAAAGTTGAATTTGAGCGAAGCTCCAATAGAAACTCATCTATGATAATCAAGTTGAATCAAAACTAAGTCGTTTCAAGTTTATAAAAATAAATCACGAATCAAGCTCGATTCGAAAAAATAAAATAAAATTGGGCTTCGATTGAGTTTAAATCAAATATCCAAGTTTTAAATTCTCGTCTAGGTCAAATGTAAATAATAGACAATATTTGGCTAGACCTCTTCTAAGTACCTGCTGAAAAATATCCTCAATACCGCTTAAAAGTCGGTCTCGGCCATCGCTAGACATTCGTTCAAAGAGAATCTTGCATATGGTTGTGACTTTGTGGAAGATGACATTACTTAAGGTGGAAAAGCAAAGAAAATTTGGACATGGAATATTACCTAACATCTACCATGGAAGTCAACCCTGGCAAATACGCTTCCAATGTAGACTCATAATACAATTATGATATAATTAAATTGAGTTGGCTTATAAGAATCATTCACACACTAGTCAAGATTACTAAAATATTAGGAACCCTTAAGTAGGCCCAAGCCCAAATTAACCAAAAAAAAAAAAACCATCAATCCATAAAAAAAAATTTCATTTTCAATTAGTTATCAAATTTTAACGAGTGATCAAAAGGTATTTTCTTTTAATTGAGAACTTGTGACATTTTCAACAATTTTTTGTCCGTGACTACCTTTGATCCAAAAACTGGCCCATTCACATGAAACTCGAATCCATATTCGGTTCAATATCTAGCTGCAGCGGTCGTGACGAATATGAATCCAATATAAAATCTAATGCTTTTTGAAGCGCAAATTTCTCGATCATTCTAATAAATCAAATTCTGTTTTCATATCTGTTTTCATGACTAACAATAGATTATAAACTAATTCCCTAAGCTCGTCATGTCCTACTCATTGAAGTTTGATTTTTCTTGATCTGGCCAACGCAACTTAAATTGACGCCAAGAAATCCGCAAACGATTACAGAAAAGACCACGTACCCAAACGCTTTTTGGCTCCTATACCCTACACATGATTCCACGGATAAAGCAAACACAACATCATCAATCCCGCAATGAACGTTAAGACTAGACAGAATCGTCCCCACCAGCAGGCGTTTACATTGACTGCTCCCAATTTCCAAGCTGAAGCATCCCCTGTTTTTCCTTCTTTCCTGCAGTAGCCGAACATGCTTATTGCTTACAGTTCGCTTGTTCTTTTCTTTCTTTCAATTTTAAATCTTCTTGGATTTTTCGCTCCTTTTATTTTCCTTTAAACCACATAACGCCCATTGTTTCATCGTTTTTCTTTTAGCCTGTTTCCCTTTTCTTCTTATTTTTCTTTTCAGTTTAATAAAAGAGAAATTTATTCTTAGTTTTCGCTTATTTGGTTTTTCATTCTATCTTTTCAACATATTATTGTACGGTGTAAAAGAAATGACTCGACTACACAAATTTGACAAGTTTTATGACTCAACTGTACTTCCCTAATTAGTTTTAGGACTTCGAGTAAACATATCTCTTCATTCAAAGAGAACGTTGCATATGGTCGTGATTTTGTGCAAGATGACACTACTTAAGGTGGAAAAGCAACGAAAATTTGGACATGGAACATTACCTTGCACCTACCGTGGAAGTCAGCCCTAGCAGTTCCCAATGTAGATTCATAATACAATCACGATATAATTAAATTGAGTCTACTTATAAGAGTCATTACCACACTACTCAAGATTTTACCAAAATAGTAGGAACACTTAAGTAGACACAATCACAAATCAACAAAAGAACAACCATAAATCGATAGAAATTTTTTCGTTTTTCAATTAGTTATCAAATTTTAACAAGTGATCAAAAGGTACTCTTTTTTTTTTTATAGAGAAATTGAGACATTTTTAGCAACCTTTTGTCCGTCGACTATCTCCGATCCAAAAACAGGTCCATTTACACGAAAATCAAATCCATCTCTGATTCAATATTGACTTTAGTGGTTGTAACGAGTATGGATCATTGAAGCGCAAATATCTCAATCGTTCTGATACCGAACCATCCTTTGGATTTGGGCACTACTCGATGATCTCTATTTTCATCACTAACCATAGCTTATAAACCAATTCCTTAAGCTGGTCATATCCTATCTATTGAAGTTTAATTTTTTTGATCTGGCCAGCGCCACCTAAATTGACGCCAAGATATCCGCAAACGAATAAAGAAAAGCGGACTTTGACGCGGGTCTGCTCCCATTCCCTACGCATGAGTCCGCAGAGAAAGCAATGTAGCATCATCAGTCCCGCAACGGACGCTAACACTAGACAAAATCGTCCCCTTCCCCTCCTCCCTTGCCCATTTTGCACAATGGAGATGGGCCCATGCTACTTTCCTAGCGTGCACTGTGGATCAATTCCACGCGCATGCAGTTCGCCTTTTCTTTTCTTTCTTTTAATTTTAAATCTTTTTGAATTTTCCCCCTTTTTATTTTCCTTTAAACCACTAAAGATAACGTCCATTTTTTCATCGTTTTCCTTTTTCTTCTTATTTTTCCTTTCGGTTTAATAAAAGAGAAATTTATTCTTAGTTTTTGCTTATTCGGGTTCTCATTCTACTTTTTGAACATATTATTGTATTTTCCAGTTTCATATTTCGTAATTAATTCATTATATTTTGTGATTTATAGTTTATACTTTTTTCTCTTTTTGATAGTACTATAAAATATTTACAATCAAATTCAAATATAAGTAAATCTTTTGATTTCTTTTCTTGAATCTACTTATTTAATAAAAGAAAGAGAATTTAATATATGTGTTTTAGTGTTATGGTCAAATGCTACTATATCTATCCATTATTTACTTTTAATGGATCTATACATGTTAATGTGAGTACAAAAACGAAACCAATCACATAATATCATTTGTTTTATGATCTTAAAAAAAAAAAAAAGACGAACCAAAGCTATTTCCGAGGGATGTCATGTTCTAATCTCAACATTTCAAGCGGATTTTTTTCCCTCTTTTCTCCTTGAAAATAAAACTATGGCCTTTCGTTTCGATTGAAAAAACATTTTAAATAAATAATTTTTGTGCTAGTATCGTCGAAAGTGAAATAAAAACCAAACTTCGGTGACTAAGGAATGACATCCGAATATCAACACAAGGCTTTGCGCTTTCCTTTGACGACTCCTCTTCCCGCTCTCTTCCTCAACCTCTTCCTCCGATGAACGGTTCGATTGTCTCATGGCTTCTTTTTGCCATATCCACAATCTCCATCTTCTCTGACGTTGCTACTATGGCTTCAGCGTCAGCCCAGTGTCTCGGCGTCGACCAGAGATCACTCTTGCTCGAGCTGAGAAACACCCTCGTCTTTAATGCCTCCGAGTCTTCCAAGCTAGTACAGTGGGACCAAAGTGCCGATTCATGGAGTGGCGTGACGTGCGAGGACGGACTCGTGGTCGGTCTCGATTTGAGCAATGAGTCGATCTCTGGCGGAATCGACGATTCGTCGAGCCTCTTTAGGCTCGAGTTCCTTCAGAATCTGAACTTGGCATTCAATGACTTCTACTCCATGGTGAATCCGCCGGCCCTCGCGAATCTCAGTCACTTGGCACATCTCAACTTGTCCAATGCCGGATTTGCCGGGCAAATTCCTGTGGAGCTATCGCGCCTGAAGAATCTACGTACTCTTGATCTCAGTCTAAATTACTGCCCTGGTGTGCCTTGGCTGAAATTTGAGAAACCAAATTTAGGTTCAGTAATTGGGGATTTAGGGGAGTTGAGGGAGCTATACCTTGATGGGGTCTATGTGTTTGCTGAGGGAAGTGAGTGGTGCGACTCCTTGTCTTCTTCAGTGCCGAAACTTGAGGTGTTGAGCATGTCTTGTTGTTCTCTGTCTGGTCCTATCGACCCTTCCCTTATGAGTCTTGCTAATCTCTCGGTCATTCAACTCGATTACAACAGTTTGTCCTCCAGAGTTCCTCAGTTCTTAGCGAATTTCTCCAACTTGAAAACTTTGAGCCTATGTGATTGTGACCTACATGGAGAATTTCCTCATGAAATCTTCCAGGTACAAACACTTCAGATCCTTGACCTATCACACAACGAACTCCTTCAGGGTTCTTTGCCAGAATTTTCGAAGAATGGTTCTCTTCGAACATTGGTTCTTAACTACATGAATGTGTACGGAAGGCTCCCTGATTCAATTGGTAGTCTCAGGAATCTATCAATAATAGAATTGGTGAATTGCAGCTTTCATGGAGATATCCCAAGCTCTTTTGCCAATCTCTCACGACTTTCTTATTTGGACTTCTCATCCAATAATTTTACTGGTCCAATTCCATCTTTCAGCAAGTCCAAGAATCTAATAGAAGTCACTTTGGCCGGCAATAGTCTAATTGGTCCGATTGATTCAACACAGTGGGAATCCCTCTCAAATCTTCTTTATCTCCACCTCGGATCCAATTTCCTTGAAGGAAATATTCCCTCATCTCTATTCACACATCCATCGATTCAGAGGCTATATCTTTCCGACAACCGATTTTCTGATCAACTGGAGGGATCTTATGATGCTCCATCACCCATGCTGCAAGTACTTGATTTGAGCAACAATAATATAGAAGGAGAACTACCGATGTCTATATGGGAATTCCGAGGGCTCAAGGACCTCTCACTTTCTTCCAATAATTTTAGTGGCTCATTCCATATTAATTGCGTTCAGAAATTGAGCAATCTTTCGAATTTGGATCTTTCCTACAATCGTTTCTCCATTGATGCCACAAATACTGCTTCCCGGGCCTCTTCATTCCCTAACCTTAAATCCCTATATTTGGCTTCTTGCCAGTTGACGACATTGCCTCAGTTTTTGGCTAACCAGTCCGAATTGATCTATCTCGACCTCTCCGACAATTATATTCAAGGGTATATACAAAGATGGATATGGACCCTTGATCGTGTCAATTTTTCCTTTAATTTATTTGAAGATTTTGAAACACCCTTGGGCAATCTTACTTTTGGTCCAAGGATGATTGACCTCCATTCAAACAAGCTCCGAGGGAATATGCCACCCTTGCCATCCAATATTTACTATGCGGATTTCTCAAGTAACAACATATATTCTGTTATTCCGGATGACTTACCACGTTTGGCTTTCTTCTCCCTTTCGAAGAATCATTTCCATGGGTCCATCCCGCGGTCTATTTGCAAAGTTGGTCTTCAAGTGCTCGACTTATCGCATAACCATATAAATGGAACTATTCCTGATTGTTTAATGGAGTTGCAGTCCCTCATTGTATTGAATGTAAGGAACAACCAATTGAATGGCAAAATTCCACAAAACATCTCGAGAACATGCAATTTGCAGACATTGGATATCAGTGAGAATTTGTTGCAGGGCCAGATTCCGTTGTCGTTGGCAAATTGCACGACGTTGGATTTCGTGAACATCGGGGACAATCAAATAGATGGGACATTTCCGTGCCATCTCGAGTCTATATCAACTCTCCGTGTCCTTGTTTTACGATCCAACAAATTGCATGGGGAAATTGGATGTCCACATAGTCGCAGCTCCTGGCAGATGCTTCAAATCATTGACTTGTCTTCAAATGATTTTGGCGGCACGTTGCCTGCAAGTCTTGTGGCATCTTGGGAGGCTATGAAGACTAATGTTGACTTTGATCACCTGCAGTATCCCACTATTGGTTCCCAATTTTATGTGCCTTACTATGAAGTAACAATGAGTGTAACCTTGAAAGATATACGGCTAGAACTTGTTAAGATCCTGACTATTTTCATGTCCATCGACTTCTCGAGCAATAGATTGGAGGGCCCAATACCGTATACACTTGGAGATCTCAAAGCACTTCATGTTGTCAATCTATCGCACAATGCCATCTCGGGTTCAATTCCTCCTGTTTTGGGGAATCTGGGGAAGCTTGAGTCGCTAGACCTGTCAAGGAACTACCTCAATGGAACCATACCAGCTCAACTTGCAAGTCTCAACTTCCTTTCGTTGCTGAACCTCTCAAACAATCAACTTGTAGGAAACATCCCGACAAGCGGACAATTTCTCACGTTTTCCAAAAGTTCTTTTGAAGGAAACCTTGGATTGTGCGGGCTTCAGCTGAACAAAAGTTGCTCAATTACCCCGAACGGGACGGAAGAAGTTGATGCCAATGGCGACGATGATGATAGCGAGAAAAAGTGGTTTTACATGGGCATGCCATTTGGGTTTGTCGTTGGCTTCTGGGCATTTTGTGGTCCATTAATGTTTGTGAGATCATGGAGGTTTGCTTATTATCGATTCTGGGACAAAGTGCTGTTTAAACTCTCACGATCATGAAGATTTTCCTCGTGTTGCGGATTGGGTAGCCAAGACTCAAAGACTAAATTATTTGTCCTGTAATTGGTTAGCTTATCCCCCTCGACCCCTATGTTAGTTACTTTGTTTGGATGCTCCCTTAGTGAGCACTTATGTTTGGACCCTTTTATTAAATAAATTCATATTCCGACCAAAAAAAAAAAAATTGAGCAAGAGTATTTCGTTCTTCTTCTCTTCACAATTAGGCAATGTATAAGGAAATAATCAATTAATCCAAGCGTATCTCCAACATTTATTGGCAAAATTTGTCCGCAGGATAGAAAAATGCAACTTCAAAAGCATCTAGCATTTTTCCGTGCTTACGACAGTCTCTCGGCGCCGCGTAAAAAGTGAGGGGTTTTCTTAAACGCTCGCAAAGCAAAGGACACCAGCGAGCAGGGCAGAGTGAAGCATGGCGGGTTCTCCCGCCGCTCCCACCTCCGCCGCCGCCGCCGTCGCCGCCGCCGCCGGAAGCTCTTTGCTTCACTCCTCCGCCACTCACCAGACCAGAACTCGCCCTTTCACCTCTCGCCCGGTAGAAATTCCGGCGCAATCCGTTCATCTCATAAATTTTTTGTTTTCTTTTCGTTTGGTCCTTCTCTTTTCGTGTGGCTTTCAGTCTCAGCTCTCGACTCTATCTGCTTTCTCTCCGTCTTGCCTCATGGGGGTTGCAGGTACCTGTGGCGTGTGTTCGACTTCAGTCGTGTTCGTCGTCGCGCGCTGCTCCTCCGATTAAAGCCCTTCTGCTCCTCGTACCCCTCTTTTCCCTCGCGTCTTTAGCTTCTTCGTTGACCTTATCATTCCAGATTATAAAGAGGGCTGCTTCAATGTCGTCGTTCTTTTTTTTTTTTTTCTATGCCCTTTTGTAAATGCAAAAAATCTGATTTTTTTTTTCCCTTTCTTCAATGTTCAGGGAGCAAGCGGGCATTGATATCTTTGTCTGATAAAACTGATTTGGCTCCTCTTGGAAAGGGCGTCCAAGAATTGGGGTGAGGACTTTACTTTGCACACTTCTCTTGTGTGCGTGTTCGTGTGCGTGTGCGTGTGGTGTAGCTTAGGTGCTCAAGCCACACTGTTTTGTTGGATTGGATATTAGGCACGTTTCATTGCTTGTGGATAGTATTTTTATACAGGGGTGCGCATGGTAAGAGTACTTGTCAGGTCAGCATATTCAAGTGTTCATGTTGTCTTAACCGATTAAAACATTTAGGTATACTGTTGTCTCAACTGGAGGAACCGCATCTGCTCTGGAAAATGCCAGGTTGTCCGTCACCAAAGGGGAACAGCTTACTTGCTTCCCAGAGATGGTTTGTTTCTTTGTCCTTTACTTGCATTGTTTATTCTTTTCGTTCGACAGTCGAGATTGGCACTGCACTGATGCCATACAATTTGAAATCCGTCTTGGCTTCAAGTGGTTTTTCTGGGACCTTCACAGCTTTTGCTAACATTATCATGCCACATCTATTCCTAACAATGGTGGCATAAATCAGATACTTTAACCACTTCAGACAGCTCAAGACTTTCCAGCTCATGACAAAAAAACAATTTCTAGTCATTAATGCTTATCAAAGAATTTCAAGAGTTCCTCTGCTGAGACTGTATTTTTGAGATTCTGTTGTGAATGTGAGTGCCATTTGTCCTTAGGCGGCATAGAGCACCTGATGCCCCAAACTTATCTTTTCTCCCTTTTGAGATCCATTCATCCTTACAAACTTGTTGAACCATTGAAACCTTAGCGCATCTCTTTTCTCCTTCTCTGCAAATACTCCTTGTCTTACTAAAAGTTAAAGTGAGTGCACTTCAGTCTTGATTCTCTAGAGAAATCAGATGCGGATTTGCATTGTGCTTGCTAGCACCCTTCACTAAGGAGAATTACTTCTCTACTAAATTCAAGATCACAATATTCAATTAGTACATTTCAACTAGTCATGGTGCCTCTCTTTGTGGGCGGTTATGATATCTTAGTCGTTTGAGACCTCTGACCAAAGGATTTCCCTCTTTAACATTCACATATGATAATTTCTTCTCTTTTCTTTGCAACCGGGCACACACCAAACAGAATAATCTTCTTTTGGCAAAATGATTTAGATTCTTAACTTGGGAATGTTACATTACCCTATTTAACAGCTGGATGGTCGCGTAAAGACCTTGCATCCTCATTTTTATGGAGGAATCCTTGCTCGGTGAGACCAACAGCATCACATGGAGGCTCTTGATAAGCATGGAATTGGTGTGTTTTCTTGTAGTAACATTCTGACTGTTTTTCAGCTTAGAAATTCTGAAGACAAACAAATAATGTTCTCCGCATTACTATGGTCCTACATAATTTTACTATACTAAATGCAAGATGGAACTTGTGCAGGTACTTCTGATGTAGTGGTGGTTAATTTGTATCCTTTCTATGACAAAACTACCTCTGTGGTTGATTTGAAGAAGGAATTGAGAATGTTGATATTGGTGGTCCTGCCACGATCAGAGCTGCCGGAAAGGTTTTTTACTATTACATGTTCATGTTCATTGTTATTAGAGCATAGACTTGCTTATGTTTCAGTTTTGCTTCACTGCATCTCATTTTGGAAGTATGAGAGAATATGATTGTATTGGTGTCTTCAGTCACACTGGGCTCGCAAATATCCTGTAAACTTTGCTATGATGGCACTTGTAACCGAGGCATGTAATTGACTGAAAGCATGTTAACTTTTACATTGAGATTGTGACTCCATATTATCTTCTTACTATCTGGGTAATGATTTCTCTCATGCTTTTATGCTAAAACAACAATTTCTCTTGTGATGCTTGTTAAATTATAAACTAAAATAGGTATGTCCAATAAGTTGCACTTTTTTTTGAAGAATTATTGCTGGCTTTGTGCCTTTATGTATCAATATGCACGTGGTAAATTTTTCTGTAATTTTGCATCAATTGCCATTATATGCCCTTATTTTGAATTGATGTTGGCATTTGTCTTCTAATAGAATCATCAAGATGTCCTCGTTGTGGTCAATTCACATGACTACCCTGTGCTGCTGGAGTTCCTGAAGAGTAATGGAGATGATCAACAGTTCCGTAGAAATCACTCCATCTAACAGGTAGCTTCAACTTTTGGTTTTGTTGGTAGTTTGACATAATTCGACAAATCTTTCTTAAGGAGCATCTAGTTTCTTTTCTTTTCTAGGTCGACTATCTGTATATTTTAGTGTGCAGAATGTTTAGTTATAAGGAAACACTAATAATGTTTTGCCAAGGAGATTAGCAATGTAGGGGACTAATTGGCTTCCTTTTTAGTATCATAACCATATGTCTTTGAGATGGAATCAGATGCTCTTTAGAAGTCTCTTAGCAACTGCAAGGACAGTTTTTTTCCATGAAGTTCTTTTACTTCATCTACAGATCATGGTAACAATAGCAGATCTCTCTCTCATTTTTTGTATTGACGCTGCAGGAAATGTCATATAACTATCTGGATGCAGATGCTGCCTGGAATTACTTATCCGAGTTTAGCGACCCTACATGTGTCGTTGTAAAGCATAAAAATCCTGTGGGGTGGCTTCCGGTGGTGATATTCTTGAAGCATACAGATTAGCAGTCAAAAGTGAGTGCATATTGTGGTGTGGTGGCCTCCAACGTAGAAATTGATGAGGTATATACTTATTTCATTACGTCGGTTGCAAAGGGAGAATTCTAATTTCCTTATATGGTAGAGCCACCGAATCCAAATGTAATAAACTGAAAGTGGCTTCTCATTTCTTAACCCGTATAGTTCCGGATTGAAGCTCATTGTTGAGTCAACTAGTCTGAGCTACGAATTAGGCTATAAATGTTCTGCCTATGGTCACATTCCGTGATCTATTATAATTCTCTGATGAATAAAAAGGAGCACGAGTTTTTGAAACTTAAAAAACCTCATTCAGCATGGGCATCCCTCAAAATTGAAACAACGGTTGTGGTGCAGGTGCGGGTCTCCTATTGCCGAGTCAGTATCGTAATGTTTCACTTGATACAATTGATTGAGCTGAACATCGACACTAACCTTGCAACGGATGGTGAAACTCGGATGTTCTATGGGATTGTGGTGGCACCCAAGGACTCAAAGAAGGGGCTAGAGGTTCTCCGTGGGAAGTCGAAAACGTTGAGGATCCTGGAAGCGAAGAAGACTGAAAAGGGGAAGCTTTCATCGAGACAGGTCGGTGGGGGGATGGCTGGCTCAGGATTCCGATGATTTGACTCCCACAGACATTCAATCAATGCGGTCTCAGGGACAACTCCGCAGGAGAGCGTGCTGGTAGATGCAAAGTCTGCATGGCTCTGCGTTGAGCACGTCATGTACACTTACACTCCAAATTTTAAGACTCCTGGTGCAGTTACCTGAAGAAAAAATATTAAGTCAGTCTTATATCCATTATACGCATTTCAATATAATTCAGAATTTTTCAACCTTTCCAATATAGTTCTATTGTTGTTGCGGCGTTCTAATTATACGGCTCTACGACAAATCATTATTTCGTAGCAAGTAATTGGGTCTGATATAAAATGACCCGTACCAAAGAAAATTCTATTATGAAATATGATGGTCGAAATTTATAATGGAGGCTGATGCAGGCTTGAATCACCGACAGTATGAGTTATTCCAAATAAGGGGGCTCTATTATGAAGATACAGCGAGATTAACTTTCAAAAGTCTGAAATCACATCCGTATTTTAAAAATTAACAAACAAATAAAATTACTTAAAATTCGTTTTGAATAAATTTGTCCACGTAAATCATAAGCTGCCACACGACAGCCAATGATGATTGAATTGCCACATCACTACTTTCAAGCGAAAATTGGCAAGCAAGACTACATTGGAATCCGACGCAAAAGTTAAGAAATGTATTTGATCCATTAAAAATAATAGAACTACATTGGAATCTATCATAGATTTAGGGTTAAATTATTAATTTTCCCACCTTTACTAAACCTAGCCTTGATAATCTTATCCGAACGTCGGAAAAAGACCGGAATTTTTTTAAAGAAAGCTGAAAAAGGAGTAAAGAATTGATGTAGAAAGGAAAAGACTGAAATGTTCAGAATAAAAAAAAATAGTTGTGTTAAAAAATATAGTGATCGGGATTCATAAGAAAAGTTGGCACTTATTTATTTTTAGTAGACAAAATTGACATAGTACTTGAACTTTACAATTAAATTTTCATATTCACATTAACAATTATTTAAGGACTTTTGCTACTAGTTGATAATGTTTTGAATAACTCAGCCAAGAGATGTTCCCTTGCTAGTGGGATTAAGTTCGATTTAGTTCCCTAATTTATGTTGCTTGTGCAATTGGATCTTTTAATTTTTATATTTTTTTGGGGAATCAACTCCTCCAACTCTACCCCATTCTCA
Organism: Eucalyptus pauciflora; assembly: GCA_007663325.1. Classification (NCBI taxonomy): domain Eukaryota; kingdom Viridiplantae; phylum Streptophyta; class Magnoliopsida; order Myrtales; family Myrtaceae; genus Eucalyptus; species Eucalyptus pauciflora. The sequence continues at coordinate 1,343,103 of VMYD01000349.1, read as the reverse complement.
GTCAAGTCCCTAAATAACTCTTAGTATGTTGTTGTGGTATGCTAGGATGATTTTATTTTATTTTATTATTATTGAAAGAGGTAAAAGTCAATACCCTATCAAAGGAAACTAGTTTTATTCCAGGAAAAATAAGATAGTAATATGTAGAAGACAAAGGTGGAAAAGCGAGAGACGCGAGAAGGCTTGGAGGATTTGGCAGACGCGAATGCTGTCGCAATGATTGGTGATGGTTGGAAAATGTGAAGAACTTATTACAGGTTTGACCTTCGAAGAAGCAGTCATGGTGAACTCCGGCTTTATATTGAAGCGGTTATGGCTTGCTCTATTGAGTATCCAATCACACAAATATTATGAACTAGATTAAAAAAAGATTTATTACAATTTGAAGAAAAAAATTCAACTTGAATGAAACACGGGACACAATATTGAAATGCTCAGGTGCTTTACTAGACATGCTTCTTCAGCCCCGGGTTGTAATTGCTTTTTTATGTGCAAACTAATCAAGCCACTCAAACTCACTTAAATTATTACGAGTTCAAGTGCATGTCTAATAAGTTCAGATTTTATGAAGTTGAATTGGAGCTCAAGCTTGAATCAAGCTCCGGTAGAAACACATTTATGAAAATCAAGTCGAATCAAATTGATCGTTTCAAGTTTATAAAAATAAATCACGAGTCAAGCTCAATCTGAACAAGTTGAGCTTTGATTGAGTTTAAATCAAGTGTCAATCAAGTATCCAAGTCATAAATTCTCAAGTTGAGTCTACTTTAATTATGAATAATCGACAAGACTCTACTGGCCCTTCTGTAAGTACCAGTTGAAAAATATCCTCAACATTGCTTAGAAGTGAGTCTCGGTCATCACTAGACATTCGTTCAAAGAGAATCTTGCGTATTGTTGTGACTTTGTGCAATACGACATTACTTAAGGTGGAAAAGCAAAGAATTTGGACATGGAATATTACCTAGCATCAACCACGGAAGTCAGCCCCAGCAGATACATTTCCAATGCAGACCCACAATGCAATTATGATCTAATTAATTCAATTCGCTTATGAGAATCATTCGCACACTAGTCAAACTTACTAAAATAGTAGGAACACTTAAGTAGACACAAGCACAAATTAACTAAAAAAAAACCCATCAATCCATAAAAAAATTTTGTTTCCAATTAGTTATCAAAATTTAACGACTGATCAAAAGATACTTCTTTTTAATAGAGAACTTGTGACATTTTCAGTAACATTTTGTTTGTCAACTTTCTCTTATCCAAAAACTGGCCCATTCACATAAAAATCAAATCCATCTCCGATTCAATATAAAATCTAACACTTCTAGAAGCACAAATTTCTCAATTTTTCTAATAAACCAAATTCTGTTTTCATATATGTTTTCATCACTAACCATAGCTTAAACCAATTCCCTAAGCTGGTTATATCTATTTATTGAAGTTTGATTTTTCTTGGTCTGGCCAGCGCAACTTAAATTGATGCCAAGAAATGTGGCATCCAAGAATCTTGACGTGTGACATCCCGAAATTTCCAAAAAAGAAATTATCGGATGAAAAATTGGAGATTGGAAGAAAAAGAAAAAAATGATAATGATATTACTATTATTCTTTTTCTTCTCTCTCTCCTCTTTCTCCCCTCCTTCACGTTTCCCCCTCCTTCCTACGCAATTTCCACCCCCTCACTTACAGTAACTTCTTCTTCTCTCTTTCTTCTTTTTCTCCCTCTCTCTCCCACTTTTCCACCCCCTCACCTACACCAACCCTTCTGCTGTAATTTCCCCCTCAATTTCCCCTCCTCTACTTTATTGTTTCTCCCTTCTCTTTCCCCCTTCCTCCTCTCGACAACTTCCCTCCCTTCTTCTTTTCTTTTTCTCTCCCTTCTCTCTTTCTCTTCTCCCCCTCACGCATTCTCCCTTCTACCGTAGCTCTCCCATCTTCTTTCACCTCCATTCATTTGCTTTTTTTCTCTAACTTCATCATCTACTTGTCTTGCCACCATCATCCTCACCATTGCACACCATCCACCTAAGCCGAGTGCCCTTGGCCTTGAGCTCAGCTTCAACAAACCGTTGCCGGGAGTTCTTCAATACACAAATTAAGTTGTCTCCTAACTCTAGATTAGGGGCTGAGTACATGAATTAGGGGTTTCTATGTAGATGAAAGATGTAGATGACGTTATATATGGATGGATGTTGGTTAGGGATGTTAGGATAGACATAGAAAAGCTTAGATAAGGTTTAGAGAGCAAGACAACCACCGTGGGTGAAGTTTCGGACAAGAACAGAAGCTGATTTCTGAAACAGTTTCCAGGATGTGAGAGTTTTGCTAATTTTGTAGACGACTTTGTGTTGCGATTTTGAAGAAATTTCCTTCTCAATAAATGTTTTAGACATCATAAATAATAACATATATTTTTCTCAGAATTTTTAGAATTTAAAAAGATGACGATTTTCATGACGTCATCCTTGAAACAGTAATTCGGACAGTTCTGTAAACCGTGACCTGTTATGATTCCGAGGGCTGTTACTGACCTTTAGAGGTCGAATTTCCAATCGGTTTCTTCACAAAATTTGTTCTTTACAACTTCTAGTTTAACATACTCGAATTTCAAATCAACCAGACCAGATTTCGACCCAAAACCGAACTGATTTTGATGAGTTAGGCTCTCTGGAACTGGACCCGATTTTTGTGCTGGATAGAGAGAATTTCTGGGCCAAATCCAGAGGGATCTAGATCTCAGTGTCTTCATGAAAAATGTTTTTTTATGTGTTTTCTAGCACGTGTCTAAATTTGAGAATTTTTCGAGCTCATATGAGTGGGTTTCTAACTTCGAATTCGGGAGAGCGTAATTGGACAGTTTTCTGTCAATTTGGGTTAGTAAGAGTGTATGCTTGTTTTGAAGTATTCTTGCTGTAAAATTGCCCAATTGATGCTGTGAATGCTATGTGTAAGTGATTATTGAAGTGTAACATTGATTATATGCATTCACGACATGAGATTCCGCCACGAGCCTTTGGGGCCGGACGATGCTCCTTCGGGAATGCCCCAAGTCAATAGCTGCCGATCGCAGTGGATGCTGGACAGATGCTCCTAATCGGAATGCCATCTAGATGTAGACGTTGCCACGCTCGACGGTGCGAGGCAATGCCCGGTTATGCCGGAAGACTGTTATCTGTGCATTGAAATCATTTGTGACACATGAATGGGTGAAAGCGAGGGACCTAATTAGGAGACGGATGTCACGCCCCGATCCTCGGGCACGCGCTCATCCCTTACCTTGGTCGATTTTAAAGTGCGATATCCCAGGTCTATGTATCGCCGACCCTTTCAATTTATTATGCGCATGCGGAAGCAGTTAAGAATCCCCAAACAATAAAACAATGAGATAGAAAAGCAGGCCATAATTTTCATATTGAAATTCACAACCACACTTTTATTAATAGTACAACTCATAGTATATTTACAATACTATTTACAGCAAACAAGTCTCACACATATCTACACTAAGACAGGGTTCACAAAAGAGATGGGATCTCAATCCACATCCGGGTTGTACTCAAGATCCCTCTCTGGATCATCTTCTTTATCCAAGGTCTTTCTTCTCCTCAGGTTCCTCCTCCTCAGCTCCTCCTCAGGGTCCCGAAATGGTTATTCAATAACCAATGAGACCACGTCTCAGCGAGTTCTATCCCCTAAGACTCGATTAGTAAGCCAATACACTATGGGCTACCTAAACACGCCCAGGTCAGAGGGCTTACCTTGGCCTCAGATTCCACCTGCAAGTTAGTATAATTCATAATAGGCACCCAACTACTCATAACAAATCGAACTAGTCGATTACATGTCATAGAGCACACGTACATTCTCTAAGGCACTAGTTCACCAAAGTGATGCATCAAATCACCGAGCCCACATGTCTCTCCCAAGATGCTTTACTTAAGATTCAATGGCTTTATGGTCCCACCCGACATTCTCAAGATCTAGTGGCTTTACGGTCCCACCCGACCCTCTCAAGATTTAAATTAGGAATGAATCTTAAATTCACTCATAATTTATTTTAGCACTAAGTAAAGCTCAAATAAATAAACGGATTGCACCACGACGATCAGCACAAAATTCCGGTCACCGGCCATCCCGGTTGAATTTTCGGAAAAATAAATAATTAAATATTTAATTTCGAAAAATAAATAAATAAATACTAAAAATCCAATTTTGGCACATAATGCCTGATTGGAAGCCAAGACGAGCTTGGAAAATTACCGAGACTCGTTCAATAAATAACATAACATGTCTACTTGCTAATGTCTATTTCTAACCACCAAACATGCATCATTAAGTCTCTAATTTAATTTATCTAAATTAATCTAACCACCTAATTGTATTTAATTAAATCTAACCAACCCTAAGTATAATTGGTAAACTAAGAAAGCATTAGTGAGTAAAACTCACTTGGTAAAAGCGGGAACCGAATCACCGCAACGGCGACGCGACGGCGGCCGAAATCGGATTTTCGGCGACACCGGCGGGCTTGGGCCGGGCCTTAGACTCGGGTCCAACAAATCTCAGCCCACCTGAGATTTGTTCTTGCTTCAGACTGGGCCCACTATTGGGCTGGGGCCTGCTGAAAATCTAGGCTGATTACACTTGGGCTTCAAATTAAATTGTTGAAATTGGGCCAAGACTGCTGAAATTGTGGTCTCCAATTGATTGGCAGGGAGATGGGCTTCGCACGACCAGGGGAAGGCTGCGGGCTGTGCTGCTTCGGTTGGCCCATGAATGGGAGAAGATGCAACGAAGAAGCTGCTGCAGGTGGGATGGCTTCGTTGGCGCGGCTGGCGGTCAACCGAGGGCCTTCGGTGGCTTGATGTTGACCATGAAGCTGCCAGTCGTGGACGCGTGGATGGCTGAGCGGACGAAGCTGTCGGAGACGGATGGCGCTGGCCACGAAGGAGACACGAGCAGCTGTTGGCGTTGTCAGGCCTCACGAGGCAGCCCGACCAAAACCGAGGGTGCGTGGATGGAGAGCAGCTCGTTGTTTCCGGTGGAATCACGATTGGGCTGCTCAGATTTACGGGCAAGAGGAGACCGAATTGCTAGGCTTTGGTCACAAGATGGGTTCGTTGGCACAAGTGGGACGCGTGGCCGAAGTCAACAACCGATTGAGCTGCCGATCGTGAAGCTGCAGCTGGGACGCGAGTGGCCGACCAACTCGGTGAAGTTCGGTCTTCAAGGCTCCGTGGGGAGCAGGGTCAACAAAATTGACGTCCATTGACCGAAGAGGTGGACGTGTGGCGCGGCTGCTGCTTCGTCGATCCTTGGACCGAAATTGAAGATGCACGGCTTCCTTCGGCGGTCTTCAATTCTGCCTGCTGACTGAAGAAAGACAATTGTGGCCAAGTGGCAGCAACAGATGGCTGTCAGTTAACCGGAGGCACCGCTTGCTGCTGGAGTTGACCGCGAGCTGGCTGCACGAGGGAGGGTCTTGGGTTTTCGGTTGGGTTGTGCGAGGGCGAAAATGAAGATAGCGCTCGGTGGATTGCTCCTTTTTGCTTGCTGGTTTCTTCGATCAATGCAGCCGCACGAATGGGGAAAAAGTCAGGTGCTTTGGTCGGCAGCTAGTGGGGATAAGGGAGAGATGAGTGAGGGCTCCACCAAGGCTTGATCTTTCCACAAAATATCTCTCACACTCACTCTAGGCCAAGTATTATCCATTGGCCTTCATTAGGCCACACCCACACTTTTCACAACTCCTCAATTGGTCACTTTTGGGCTAGGGGGAGGTGAGTTACGAATTTACAAGCCAACTCTTCCAATTGGACTCTCACACTCACTTAATTGAGTCACAATTGGCCTTACTAAATCCAAGTGATGCCTCAACGCTTCAATTGAATATTTTCATCATCCAATAACCCATCTTGCATCTCAATTGCCATCAAATTTAATCTTCGATCTCAATTGCACAAAAACAACCATGTGACAACTTTTTCCCAAAAAGTGTCGGGTGTCAGAAAAATCTTCTGAGACTGAGTCAACACTCCTAGAATTTATTGTGACGTGGCCGAAACTTCAATTTCTAAAATCGGATTCGAATTGGCGGTTAATTTCTATTCGACGTGTTTTTAGCGTGACTTAGGCTACCGGGTAACTTTCGGATATTTTTAAGTGCAATTGACTCGTGGTCAATTTTTTTCGGGCTACTATGAACCCACTCGACTCATTGACGACTCTCGGTTGTCGTGAGAAGTCCAAGGATCCGAATACGGACACAGGGTACCAAAACAATAAGAAAATCAGTCTAGAGCCGGTCGACGAGAATTTTCTAATTTAGTGGTGTCACCCACGATTAGCCACACATCTCAGTCGATCCAGTCTATCTCTGATTTCAAATCGATTTTTAACTGTGCCGTAATGACCTCTAAAGATGGACATGGTCGAGAAGCCGATTCCTGGTCGAATTCTCAAGTTTATTACCTTAAAATTCCTAATAATTTCCCCTAATAGTCTAGTTATCTCGAGAATGATCAATTCTGAGAATAGCCCTATAAACACGTCAATGAAACGCCCGATTCAATCAGAAAGAAACAGAACCGAAAATTCGGGATGTCACAGCTCTTCCCCTCTTATAAAAATTTCGTCCTCGAAATTTAAACGTTACAACTTAAGCAAATAGGTGGGGGTACAATTCTCTCATCGACTCTTCAGTCTCCCAAGTTGCTCCTTCTGTACCGTGGTGTTGCCAGACCACTTTGACCAACGGAATGGTCCTTGTACGCAATACTTGCTCCTTTCTGTCTACAATCTGGACCGGTCTCTCCACATATGACACTCTGTCATCCACGTCCAATTCTTCAAAATTGAGCACGTGTGTCGGGTCAGGCTCGTACTTCCTCAACATCGACAAGTGGAAGACGTCATGCACTTGTGCCAACCTTGGCGGCAATGCAAGACGATATGCTAAGGTCCCGATTCTCTCCAAAATCTCAAATGGACCCACGTACCTCGGACTCAGTTTGCCTTTCTTTCCGAAGCGCGAAGTTCCCCTCATTGGTGACACTTTTAGAAAAACGTGATCACCAACTTGGAATTCCAAAGATCTCCGGTGCTTGTCTGCGTAACTTTTCTGTCTGCTCTGCGCGGTCTTTAATCTGTTTCTGATCACTGTCACGGCATCTACTGACTGCTGAGCCAACTCTGGACTTGTGATCTTCCTTTCCCCGACTTCATCCCAACACACTGGTGTTCTGCATGCTCTGCCATATAACGCTTCGAATGGGGCCATCTGAATGCTCTGCTGATAACTGTTGTTGTAGGCGAATTCTACCAAGTGAAGCTGATCTTCCCAACTTCCTTTGAAGTCTATTACACGAGTTCTCAACATGTCCTCGAGGGTCTGAATTGTCCTCTCAGACTGGCCATCCGTCTGAGGATGATACGCCGTACTGTACTGAAGCTTTGTACCAAGAGCACTCTGCAAGCTTTTCCAAAAGGCTGCAGTAAACCTCGGGTCTCTGTCTGAGGTTATCGTACCTGGCACTCCATGCATTCGAACTACCTGACGCATGTACAGGTCTGCATGCCTATCAAGACTGAGGTCCTTTCGAACGGCAATGAAGTGAGCCGACTTTGTCAGTCTGTCGACTACCACTCAAATTGAATCACTTCCTCTCTGACTTCTTAGTAGTCCAGTCACGAAGTCCATCGTGATATGCTCCCATGTCCATTCTGGGATCGAAAGAGGTTGCAAAAGTCCTCCCGGCTTACAATGCTAAGTTTTTACTTGCTGACACATCAGACACTTGGCGACATGCTTGGCTACATCCGCCTTCATACCTGACCACCAATAGTGTTGACGTAGATTCTAATACATTTTAGTGCTTCCAGGGTGAACGATGTAACTGCTACGATGTGCTTCGGATAAAATATCTTCTCTAAGCTCTACATCGTTAGGCACCACCAAGCGTCCTTGGAACCTTAAAATTCCGTCATCAGAAATCTGAAAATCAACCTTTCTTTTCTCTGTGTCCTCTTGAAGAATTTTCTGTACATCTGGATCTGTCGGTTGGAGTTGTTTGATTCTGACCTGGACATCTGGTTCAATTCTGAGGGTGGCCATAAAACTTGAAAGGTGGCCTACCTCAAATTTGAATTCTGAATCCCGAGCTCTCTCGATCAAGTTCCATTCTTTAATCAAGATCTGCGCTATTGAAGACTTCCGGCTCAATGCATCGGCGACCTTGTTCGCCTTTCTCGGGTGATATAGGATATCACAGTCGTAGTCTTTCAATAATTCCATCCACCGGCGCTGTCTCATGTTCAACTCCTTCTGAGAAAACAAGTACTTGAGACTCTGATGGTCCGTGAAGATCTGAAATTTCTCACCACACAAATAATGTCTCCAAAACTTCAGGGCAAAGATAATAGCTGCGAGCTCTAAGTCATGCGTCGGATAATTCAATTCATGCGGTCTCAACTGACGGGAGGCATATGCAACAACCCTACCATGTTGCATCAACACGCAACCCAACCCTCTAAAAGACGCATTACTGTAGATCTTGAATCCTCCAGGACCAGATGGAATTGTCAGCACAGGTGCGGTAGTTAGTTTTTTTTTTTTTTTCCTTCAGCTCTTGAAAACTACGCTCGCACTTGTCTGACCATACAAATTTCTCTTCTTTCTTCGTGAGCTTATTTAGAGGTGATGCTAATGTTGAGAAGCCCTTCTACAAACCGTTTGTAATAACCTGCCAATCCCAGAAAACTTCTGATCTCTGTCACTGTAGTCGGTCTCTGCCAATTGATCACGGCTTCTATCTTGCTTGGGTCGACGGAGATTCCTTCTCCGGAAATCACATGACCTAAGAACGCAACACGAGTCAACCAAAACTCGCATTTGCTAAACTTAGCATACAACTGATGCGTCCTTAAAGTCTGGAGCACTAATCTCATGTGATTCTCATGTTCTCCATCACTTCTCGAATAGACCAAGATATCATCAATGAACACGATCACAAACTGATCTAAATATTCCTTGAATATCCGGTTCATCATATCCATGAAAGCAGCTGGAGCATTCGTCAACCCAAACGGCATCACTGTAAACTCATAGTGACCATACCAAGTACGAAATGTTGACTTAGGAATATCCTCTTTCTTAATTCTCAACTGATGATAACCTGTCCTTAAGTCGGTCCTTGAAAACATTAACACTCTCTTTGCAACTAGTCCTTGATCTTCACCTAATTGAGTTGACGATGGTTGATGCATGATTGCAACGAACCATCTTTCTTTCTCTCTCCACAAAACTGATGTTCCCTAAGGTGATGCACTGACATGCATGAATTCCTTATTCATCAATTCTCATATCTGCATCTTCGGTTCTATCAGTCCAAACAATAACAATTGGTAAGAAGCCTTCAAGAGTTGCTCTGTCCCGGTGCTAGCTCGATCACAATTTCTATCTCTTTCTCCAACAATGGTCTGACAATTCTTACAACAACACATCTAGAAATTCTTAGACCACTGAGATGTCTTTCCATCTCCAATTCTCCAATCTGTCTTAACTATGACCATCACCAAGTAACCCTGGCAACCTTCGTCCAACAAGCGGGTTGCCTTCACCTGACGAGATTAATGAAATCGAAGATTCTTTTCGACTTTCAATAAATTCGACACTTTCATGTGCTAATAGACTAAGCTGGATTACTCCAAAACCATGATTCAATATCACAAGATGTTCCATGAGCCCACTCTACTCATGTAGCGCCAAAGCACACCTCAGCAGCTAGTCAAGCACAACTATAGTTAGTGATTCCCCTTTCTTCCGCTTTATTTCAACAAACTGAAAATCCTCGAACTTTAACCAAAACCCTGCTGTGCTACCCTAATAACATTTTCCCAAGAACATTCTTCCTCTGATTGGTGCAGGGTCGATTCCATTCCTACTTCCTCTGATTGGTGTAGGGTCGATTCCATTCCTACCCTTCTCACCATACCGAAGCACTGAATTCATCCATGTTTGAGTCTTCTTCCTCCTGTCAAGTGCTAGCATGCACTATTTCTTGTATCGGAGACCTATCCCACAAATTCCACGGTGCGTTCTATGGCGCACTTCTTCTAACCTGTCATATTGACGGTGACAACAGTAACCCTTGTCGAGATTTCATCTACTTATGCAGACAACCTAGAAATCATTGTCCGTGCTGGCAACACTTACCACTAATTCTTGTCCTCAGAATACATGAGACTGATCTATACCATCTTCCATGGAATAACATGTGCCATTTATCTCAATGCTGACCTGACCATTCCACCTTGCCCACTGGGTGGAATAAAATACTCTTCCCTCAACATCAGTCTTTTCCCTGACCGAATTTCAAGTCTGCCTACACTGAATCTTAACTCGGATATCGAAATATATTCCTTGATCATCCTTCTAGGTTGGACCTTGACAAAGGTAGCAACAACAACAACTTGATCCTGATCTTACTGGTTCATCCAGATCCCAAGGAACACTTGCATCAAAACGATCCTACCAAACTTAGGATCATTCGACACTGCTACACTAGTACCAACCTACAATGGCACTCTTACGCTCAAACTGGCCAGAGTCGACACTCTGCCACAACCACCTCGGGTACTGACCTTTCACAGCAATTTACCCCGAGTTACAGAGGATACTATCCTCTTACTAGGAATTCTCTACTCCTACTCGCTCATGGTTCAGTCTTTTACTGACACCTACCTTCCTAATCCACACTGGATTAGAAGATGAGCAATTCAAACATCAAACAATTTTAGCACTCAGCTAACACAGACATGCACCAACATGAATTTAAAGGCCTTTCCTACCACTATCCCATGGTCAACGCTCCTTATCACTCCAATTTTGAACTTCGCTCTGATACCACAAAAAGGGGATGTCACGCCCCGATCCTCGGGCACGCACTCATCCCTTACCTTGGTCGATTTTAAAGTGCGATATCCCAGGTCTATGTATCGCCGACCCTTTCAATTTATTATGCGCATGCGGAAGCAGTTAAGAATCCCCAGACAATAAAACAATGGGATAGAAAAGCAGGCCATAATTTTCATATTGAAATTCACAACCACACTTTTATTAACAGTACAACTCTTAGTATATTTACAATACTATTTACAGCAAACAAGTCTCACACCTATCTACACTAAGACAGGGTTCACAAAAGGGATGGGATCTCAATCCACATCCGGGTTGTACTCAAGATCCCTCTCTTGATCATCTTCTTTATCCAAGGTCTTTCTTCTCCTCAGGTTCCTCCTCCTCAGCTCCTCCTCAGGGTCCTGAAATGGTTATTCGATAACCAATGAGACCACGTCTTAGCGAGTTCTACCCCCTAAGACTCGATTAGTAAGCCAATACACTATGGGCTACCTAAACACGCCCAGGTCAGAGGGCTTACCTTGGCCTCAGATTCCACCTGCAAGTCAGTATAATTCATAATAGGCACCCAACTACTCATAACAAATCGAACTAGTCGATTACATGTCATAGAGCACACGTGCATTCTCTAAGGCACTAGTTCACCAAAGTGATGCATCAAATCACCGAGCCCACGTGTCTCTCCCAAGATGCCTTACTTAAGATTCAATGGCTTTACGGTCCCACCCGACCTTCTCAAGATTTAGTGGTTTTACGGTCCCACCCGACCCTCTCAAGATCTAGTGGCTTTACGGTCCCACCCGACCCTCTCAAGATTTAGTGGCTTTACGGTCCCACCCGACCCTCTCAAGATTTAGTGGCTTTACGGTCCCACCCGACCCTCTCAAGATTTAAATTAGGAATGAATCTTAAATTCACTCATAATTTATTTTAGCACTAAGTAAAGCTCAAATAAATAAACGGACTACACCACGACGATAAGCATGAAATTCCGGTCACCGGCCATCCCGGTTGAATTTTCGAAAAAATAAATAATTAAATAATTAATTTCGAAAATTAAATAAATAAATACTAAAAATCCAATTTAGGCTCATAATGCCTGATTGGAAGCCGAGACGAGCCCGGAAAATTACCGAGACTCGTTCAATAAATAACATAACATGTCTACTTGCTAATGTCTATTTCTAACCGCCTAACATGCATCATTAAGTCTCTAATTTAATTTATCTAAATTAATCTAACCACCTAATTGCATTTAATTAAATCTAACCAACCCTAAGTATAATTGGTAAACTAAGAAAGCATTAGTGAGTAAAACTCACTTGGTAAAAGCGAGAACCGAATGACCGCAACGGCGACGCGACGGCGGCCGAAATCGGATTTTCGGCGACACCGGCGGGCTTGGGCCGGGCCTTAGACTCGGGTCCAACAAATCTCAGCCCACCTGAGATTTGTTCTTGCTTCAGACTGGGCCCACTATTGGGCTTGGGCTTGCTGAAAATCTGGGCTGATTACACTTGGGCTTCAAATTAAATTGTTGAAATTGGGCCAAGACTGTGAAATTGTGGTCTCCAATTGATTGGCAGGGAGATGGGCTTCGCACGACCAGGGGAAGGCTGGGGCTGTGCTGCTTCGGTTGGCCCACGAACGGGAGAAGATGCAACGGAGAAGCTGCTGTAGGCGGGATGGCTTCGCTGGCGCGGCTGGCGGTCAACCGAGGGCCTTCGGTGGCTTGTTGTTGACCATGAAGCTGCCAGTCGTGGACGCGTGGATGGCTGAGCGGACGAAGTTGGCGGAGACGGATGGAGCTGGCCATGAAGGAGACACGAGCAGCTATTGGCGTTGTTTGGCCTCACGAGGCAGCCCGACCAAAACCGAGGGTGCGTGGATGGAGAGCAGCTCGTTGTTTCTGGTGGAATCACGATTGGGCTGCTCAAATTTACGGGCAAGAGGAGACCGAATTGCTGGGCTTTGGTCACAAGATGGGTTCGTTGGCACAAGTGGGACGCGTGGCCGAAGTGAACAACCAATTTAGTTGCCGATCGTGAAGCTGCAGCTGGGACGCGAGTGGCCGACCAACTCGGTGAAGTTCGGTCTTCAAGGCTCTGTGGGGAGCAGGGTCAACAAAATTGACGTCCATTGACCGAAGAGGTGGATGTGTGGCGCGGCTGCTGCTTCGTCGATCCTTGGACCGAAATTTAAGATGCATGGCTTCATTCGGCGGTCTTCAATTCTGCTTGCTGACTGAAGAAAGACAATTGTGGCCAAGTGGCAGCAACGGATGGCTGTCAGTTAACCGGAGGCACCGCTTGCTGCTGGAGTTGACCGCGAGCTGGCTGCACGAGGGAGGGTCTTGGGTTTTCGGTTGGGTTGTGCGAGGGCGAAAATGAAGATGGCGCTCGGTGGCTTGCTCCTTTTTGCTTGCTGGTTTCTTCGATCAATGCAGCCGCACGAATGGGGAAAAAGTCAGGTGCTTTGGTCGGCAGCTAGTGGGGATAAGGGAGAGATGAGTGAGGGCTCCACCAAGGCTTGATCTTTCCACAAAATATCTCTCACACTCACTCTAGGCCAAGTATTATCCATTGGCCTTCATTAGGCCACACCCACACTTTTCACAACTCCTCAATTGGTCACTTTTGGGCTAGGGGGAGGTGAGTTACGAATTTACAAGCCAACTCTTCCAATTGGACTCTCACACTCACTTAATTGAGTCACAATTGGCCTTACTAAATCCAAGTGATGCCTCAACGCTTCAATTGAATATTTTCATCATCCAATAACCCATCTTGCATCTCAATTGCCATCAAATTTAATCTTCGATCTCAATTGCACAAAAACAGCCATGTGACAACTTTTTCCCAAAAAGTGTCGGGTGTCAGAAAAATCTTCTGAGACTGAGTCAACACTCCTAGAATTTATTGTGACGTGGCCGAAACTTCAATTTCTAAAATCGGATTCGAATTGGCAGTTAATTTCTATTCGACGTGTTTTTAGCGTGACCTAGGGTACTGGGTAACTTTCGGATATTTTTAAGTGCAATTGACTCGTGGTCGATTTTTTTCGAGCCACTATGAACCCACTCGACTCATTGACCACTCTCGGTTGTTGTGAGAATCCCGAGGATCCGAATACGGACACAGGGTACCAAAACAATAAGAAAATTAGTCTAGAGCCAATCGACGAGAATTTTCTAATTTAGTGGTGTCACCCACGATTAGCCACACATCTCAGTCGATCCTGTCTATCTCTGATTTCAAATCAATTTTGAACTGTGCCGTAATGACCTCTAAAGATGGACACGGTCGAGAAGCCGATTCCTGGTCGAATTCTCAAGTCTATTGCCTTAAAATTCATAATAATTTCCCCAAATAGTCTAGTTATCTCGAGAATGATCAGTTCTGAGAATAGCCTTATAAACACGTCAATGAAACGCCCAATTCAATCAGAAAGAAACAAAACCGAAAATTCGGGATGTCACAACGGAACTATGTGGTGCGGTATGGGACGTGCCATAATAGTTTAGTCTGGTAATTGGGGACCCGTGTAATTATGTTGACATTTATGTCCTTACATATGTACATGTTAAAGTATTCTGATGATATATGATATCGATATCTTATGTATGATTTGATTGACACTAACATGCAGGAAAGTACTGGTATTAAGAAAGTGTGAGAAAGGTGATTAGATTGCATGTTGAGTGTACCATTCTCCTAATTTGGATTTAGGGGATTGACTTGCTGAGATGTGATCTCACCCCTTAGTGGGCTAACATTTTCAGGTCCCTAGTTGGAGGGTGGACAGGCGAGAGACAGAGGTCTACAGGTAGTGGAGTACGGATGCCTTGGTAGCTTCTGCCAGATAGTGACGGGTCTGCCATCAAGGTTGGATGATGGGTGACAGCTCACCCTAGAGAGGTCGAGAAGTATGATAGTGTAGTAGCGAACCTTGGTCTTGTAAATGGAAGCTTAGCGCATAGGTAGCCGAATAGCTTCACTTTTTGTATTAGACCTTGGGGTGTTAAACTAGTCTGTATATAGGCACTACTGTATTGTAGATGTGGTTTGTGAAAATATCATCCTACGTTTCTATCCCACTGTTATGTTATATGGAGATTGTTTTACGTTTCTGCATGCACAAAATAATGAATGGGTCGGCGACACTCCCTGGGACGTCGCAAGTTTATAGACCACAGAGGGTTGAGCATGTGCTCGAGGTTCGGAGCGTGACACGACGACCCGAAATATTAACTTTTGAAGGAAAGGAAATTCATCTTTGAATGGCCACATGGACAATTACACCAACGGCCACATTATTTTTTCTCTTGGACCGAACCTCCTATGTAAATTGGTTATGGGAATATTAATTGATTTCTATGGAAACCAAAATGCCTTATAATTGTGCAGAAATTGTGGGCTTATTATTATTATACTATGGGCCATTTAAATTGGGCATTTTGGCCTCAAAATTTTTCGGGCCCAAGTGAGCCCAAGAAGCTCATGAGGCTGTCGACCGGGGAGGGGGGGGGGAAGGAACCAGATGGGGAGGCCACGCCACCCTCTCCACTTGTCTTCTTCTTGGAGCCACTTGTCACCTGCATGCAAGATTTAATTAGTAAACTAATGAAAGAAAACAAAGAAGCATTCGGAACTAAGGAGAGAGAGAGAGGGAAACCGAGAGCTCGAGCGAGCGGTCCGACCGAGAGAGAAAGAGAGTTCGAGCGAGTGAGTGGGCGTGCGGGCGTGAGCCACGAAGGAGGAAGAGGAGGATCGCCTTCCGCTGTGCCCGAGCTGCCGCCGCCGACGCCACCGATCCCCGTCGCCGATTGAGCTGTGTTCGAAGTCCCAAGCCTCTGTTTTTGGTTGCCGAACAAGCTAGGAGTTGAGGCAAGTGGAAGTTCATCAACCTATGTCTTTGCATTCTAACATTGTTGACACCTAAATTTTGGCAATTTAATTTATTTATTTTTTGCATAGAAAATTATGAGGTTAATTTTATTGATTTCATAGCATATAGATTTAGGTTGCATTTATTTTTTATTTGCATTTTTTGTTTTTTTTTATTGAATCGGTGGCGAATGGATTCAAATTAGTTGACCAAGCCTATTTTTAAATGATCATAAATTATCTCGTGAGGAATTAGAAATTCGAAATTTTTCCGAGATATGATGAATTTTTGGGTAAATATAAAAGAATATTGCGAGTTGGTTTTGAAAGATTTGGAATTAAAGAGTAATCTTATCAAAATCTTGAATCCTTATCAATATGGGACAAAATTGGTGAAAAAGTGTTACTGATGTGGATTCGGGAAAAAATTGAAATCACAAGTCTTTCGCCTATAAAAGGCTGTGCGTGCGAGAGTCGCGAAGGGGGGGCTTTCTTTTTACTTGATTTTTGAAAGAAAAAGTAAAACGAGAAAAGTGAAAAGGAGAGGTTCCGTCCGTGGTTTTTCGTAGAGAGAGGGAACACAAAAGGAAAAAGCATCTGCTGCACTTTCTTCTGCTGTGCTGCACTTTCTTCTCCTGACAATAAAGAAGACAGCAACGTGCAGCAGGGGAGAAACAGAGGCCAGCAAGGAAAAGAGGAAGAGCAAAAGAAGAAGAACGGTTCTTCTTCTTCGTGGGCGTTTGCTGCTCTTCGACGCCAGCGACACCCCTTTGCTGCCGAGATTTTCACCGCCGCACCATCTGCTCTGACTGTCCGGGCACCAGCCCTTCGAGCCCTAGCGACACCAGTGTTCGTCCCCCACAGAGCAGCGCCCGATTCCCCTGCAACAGTTCGAGCTCACGCGACAAAGCCCTCTGCTTCCTTGACGATCGTTGCTCTCCGCCCCTGCCTGCGACGAGCCGCACCTCCTGGCCCGAGCAGCCATCGCGCGCCCACGCCGATCCCTACGCCGCGCCTCAGCTTCGATCACCGCTTGAGCCTCCTTCGCCCAGCAATCGCGACGCCCGACGACTGCGTCCTTCTGAAATCCCGAGGCCACGATTGCCACACCGCCTTGAGCTTCCCGACGTGCAGCTACGCCGATCCGCCTTGCCACCGCCCGAGCCGCCTCCACCGATTTACCTTTGCCGGAGCCCTTTGCTGGACTGATCGACGCCCTCCCTTGGAGACCCACGGTTACACGTGGGAAAGGAGAAACAAGAAAAAAAGAAAAAAAAAAAAGAATGAAAAGGGAATTAGGTAGTTTTTTTTATCTTTTTACTTTTACTTTTACTTACTTTCTTTATAGTTTTGTTTATTGTATTTTTTTTTTCTATATGTTAGGTTATGTTTTTGGTTATGATATTTGATAGCTTTTTCTTTTTAGTCTAGGAATTTAAATTGTGATAATGGATGCAATATTAGTAAAATCTTTTAGGCATTATCTATAAGGTGTTGCCCAAAATTATGTAATTATTAATTTGGTCCGTAAGACGTCGGATCATTTTTTTGATTATATTAATTTTTGGGCATTTTGATGATATTTAAATTGCTAAATCATTATAGTTATTAATTTGATCCGTAAGATTTCGGATTAGATTTTTAATTATTTTGATTTCTTGTCTGATGTTTAGGGTTAAAAATAATCGTTAATTTGACCCGTGAGATAACGGGTTATTTTTTCGTTTATTTTGATCCTTTATTTGTTTGAATATCTTGCTTGTTAGATTTAATGTTTGCTTTAGGAAATCACTAAGAAAAATAAAAAAGATGTTTGAATTAGGATTTCAATTGGTTTTAGAATATTTCTGGTTATTTTGCATATCTAGAATAGGGATTTTATTTTGAATCATGAAAAAGAAAAAGAAAAAATTCATTCATTTAGGTTGTTAGTTTTTTGTTTATTATTCGAATTGCACATTTAATTATGTGTTAGTTTTAATTTCGAATTTCATAAAGAAAATAAAAAAAAATCATCATGCATATATCATTTAGGATTAAGGCATTATTTGCACGTCATTGCATATTAGGTTCATTGCATGTTTGATTTTATTTAGATAGATCTTTTTAGATAAGTTGAATTTTAATCTAGCTAAATCACTTTTGCATTCGAATTTCATGAGAAAATACAGGATTTGCCTTTGCATAAGTTGATTTCAAATTTTAGGATAGATTGCATTTTTAAAAGTAGAATCATGGAATGCACATCATTTAGTCATGTTGCTAGGTCCATTTAATTAGAATTTGCCCGTCATTAGAATTAGGTCATTTTAGTTAATTTAGATTGCATATTTAATTATTGCATGTTCATTAAAAAAATCACAAAAACTTTTACTCATTCACATAGTTTAGGACATTTTGCCATGCCATATTATTTCATTTTATATTAGAAGCATTGCATTGCATATGGACTATATTCTCATTAAAAAGTGAAAGCAAAAATTGAGTGATTGCTTGTTAATTAGAAATCATATCTAGGATTGCTGATGTGAATTCTAATCTAACACTGCAGATGCTTTCGTTGCTATGAGGTAAGTCCTGCATTATTTAATTGCTTTCTTGAATGTTAAATTGGTGGTATGCGTATCCGCATGAACACCTCATATGTTAGGAAAATAAATTGAAATCAATTCAAGCTACTTGCCAAACCTTTTTCAAAAAACAAAAGAGAAAGGTACCGAAAGGGCGTTAGGGAAATCTAACGTAATCAAGTCCCCGTATCCAAAATCTCTGGTTCGTAGAAGTAAGATAATCATCCCGTTATTTTACTTAGGTGTCTAATCGACCTACCCTAAACTAATTAGTGGCGACTCCTAGATAATAATATTTTGCATGTTAAATCCTTAAGTCGCGATTTGATATGGGCTTGGGAGAGCCCGAGTTAAGCTTAAAGGCTTAGTAGTCCATCAACCTAGTTTTAGGTGGCATACTCCGAAAAATTGGGTCGCAACAGCTTGGCGACTCCGCTGGGGAATTGTGTTAAAACACTTAGTGGACTTAGGCCAATTTTTCTTTAAAAATGTTTTTGTTTGGCAGCAAGGATCCCAGGTACGTCCCTAATATTTTAAGGTGTTAAATGTTTTTGCAGATGGGAGATATAAGGGGAGTAGTCTTTGCTAACCTTTGTCTTGCAGGTTGGAGTGTGGGATGAATGATTTATTTTTCCCAATTAGAAGTGTTGTTTGCATTTAAACTGTTGTGCATGCTTTATTGCTTTAGCACTACACTATTTGCACACACAACTTGCGGTCCGTCCGGGGCTGCGATAGGATCTCTAGGATGGTGTTGAGAAGTATTCTTCCTCCAAAGCGAGACTGCTATGTAGAGGTTGACCTTCTCTTCCCCGAAAGTTTTTCATGGTGTCGAAATGTGTTTTGTCCATATCCGCGAGACTGCGTGACTATTGGACATTCCATTCGACTGAGCCCGGAGTTAAGGGGACCTGAAGTTAATGCGAGACTGCAACGCTCAGATCACCCTCTTAGCTCCACTTTGTTAAGCCTTTTAGATAGAAATCGAGCCTCACGTCTCATGCGATGTGTCTATGTGATTGCCATCTATTTCCGGTAAAAGTAAGTTGTCTAATTTTTTGCAATTTACTTACTTTATTGTAATTCTTGTCGGCCCATGACATTAGGTTTCGTCGTCAGTTTTGTTTTATATGCAATGGGGAAAACCGACGTACAATTCATTTCTACTCCCAAAAAAGAGCTCAAGATGTGGTTGGACCAGTTAGATCAAGATGGCCAAAGATATGTGAAAGCTAGGATCCCCCGACTTCTCCCACTGTTAGAGATCAACGTTCACTCTGGTGTGATCCAAGCACTCCCTCATTTTTGGTGTCCACAAACTTCCACTTTCATATTTGGTGAGTTCGAGCTGACTCCAACGCTTGAAGAATATAGTGTTGCCATTGGAATGCCCCTGGAAAAGGAACTTGTTAGACCGCCTATCGGTATAAATTCTATTTTTGAATTATCACAGTTTTTAGAAATCGAAACCGAAAGAGTAAGGAAGGTTGTTAAAGCTAATTGTTTTGCATGCCCATTTTCATTTTTGGAAGAGTGTTTTGCAAATCAATCAATGATTTCAAAAGCTAGGATCTTCATATTAGCATTTTTCGGACTAATTGTTTTTCCTTATCGAAGAAATGCTATTAATCCTTCAATTTCATATGTGGTTAATCGTGTTTGAAATGGTTTAAATTATGTTAATATGGTTTTAGCTGAAACGTTTTTGTTATTAAACCGTTTCAAGCAAAATGAAGAAAAGACCATGCGTGCCCTTCCTGAACTTTTGCAAATATGGTTTTTCTCACACATAAAAGGTTTTGGGCACCTTATGAAACAATTTAGAATTAATGATTTAAGGCACCCCATACAAAAATTTGCGGTTTTGGAACGTTTTTCTCCGAATAAACAGTATGCCCGTTGGGTTAATTTTTTGAGAAATCCTAGGCCCAAGGCATTCCTATGGTATACTAAATGGCTTCATGTTGAGGAGGCCCGTTTCTCTCACAAGTATGATGGTCCAATTCCGTTACTGGGCCTTTCTGGTGCTACCTCCTATTACCCATATCGGGTTGCCCGTCAGTACAGAGCTCTTCAAGAAGTTCCTCCACCCCTCAAGACAGAGTTATTCCAAGTCCGTTTTGTTCGTACGGACTATAGTTATTTCAACTAGGTCTAGATGATCATTGCTGCATGGAATGAATGCCATATAGAAAAGATTATGGTGCCCAAGAGACTGAAAGGCAAGGAGGAGATCCACCATGCGTCGACATTCTACATCCAACAACACCGGATTCCCGATGCTTTACGCCCGATGGTCCCTGATGTGACCGAGAAGCCTACTCAAAGAGCACAAATTGAGTATCTTAAGCGGAAAGTGGAAATGCTTGAAGCTGAAAATAAGAAGTTTCGCAAGACGTTGGGATCCCGAAAGCATATAAAATAAAATGTTTTCATTTTTTTTTTATGTTTAGGGGGTTTTTTTATTTCAATTTTCAATTCAATGCTTTCAATTTTTAGTTCAATGTTTAGGGAGTTGAATTTCAATTTTTAGTTCATTGTTAGGAAGTTTGGCTTTATATTTCAAGTAAATTTTGAATAAAATCAGGCGATTAGACCATTGTCATGGGCCATTTTCCTATCTTGTCATTGGTTCTTACATTATCCATTTTTTTCCTTGGGTGACAATGGATCCCTCACGTTCGCCCATAATCACGCGATTGAGAGCTAAAATGGCCGACCAAACTGAAATGCGTGATCGTATATCCGCTGTGGAGACTCAACTCCAACAAGTGCTTACTTCTATACAGCTTATGACGGATCAATTCCAATCCCTCCGAGCGAATCCGACTCCTCCACCTGCTCTCCTCGAGATAATAATTTCGAAGCCGACAAACAAGGGCCAAATGATTGATGATGACATGCCTGGGCTGGATGATGACCCACCATTGATCACCGCTGAAAAGGCTAAGATTGACAACGTCCCTAAGACGGAGCAAGATGAACGCGTTGCGAAACTCGAGGAGAAAGTGAAGCAATTGCAAGAGTCACAAAGTTCACTGCCGTTCGACTTGTCCGTATATGAAAAGATCAAGATGCCGAAGAAGTTCAAGATGCCAGAGTTCGAGAAGTACGATGGTACTTCCTGCCCAAAAGCCCATTTGCAGATGTACCACGTACGCATGGCCCAATATGTCAAGAATGAGCCCCTCATGATTCAATCATTCCATGCGAGTTTAACTGGGCCTGCATTGAGCTGGTACATAATGAAGAATGTAAACCTCCTTGACACCTGGAATGAGGTGACTGACGCATTCCTCAAGCAATATAAGTTCAACATGGACATTGCACCTTCCCGAGAGGATCTTGAGTGGATGGAGAAGAAGAAGAGTGAGTCATTCAAGGAGTATGCTGTGAGGTGGCGAAATCTAGCCGCTCAAGTCACTCCGGAGCCTGCCAACAAGGAGCTGATGAAATTGTTCGTGAGGACCCTCCCTTCTGAGTTCCGTAACCGAATAGCTAGTACGTACGTCGAAAGTTTCAATCAGCTTATTCCTGTAGGAGAACAAATCGAGGTAGGGATAAGAGAAGGATGGTTTACTGAATCATCTAGCAAGAGATTCACCACCAAGAAGGAGAAGGAAGCGGTTGTAGATGTGAATTTGGCCTACGGCCAAGAAAATGTCAAACGTGCCCCAGTTATCCAAATGAATCCGAGACAGCCACAAAACGCTGGCCATCAACCATTTGCCCGAGCAAATAATAGAAGGGAATTCTCTCCTCTCCCTGGGTCTCCATCCCAAGTGCTGATTATCCTACGAAAGAACGGTTTGCTTACTAGCGAACCAAAGTGTCCTAATGTTGAAAGAAATCGCAGTTACGACCCGGCGAAGAAGTGCGACTACCATAGCGGTGAACTGGGGCATTCAACTGATGAATGTTTCACCCTCAAGCACAAAATCCAAAACCTCTTAGACACGAAAGTCTTTTCATTTCAAACTGCTCGGCCGAATGTCCAAAAGAATCCCCTACCCGAGCATGAAGGTACGGTGAATGCTATCTTGGAATATGAAGTTGGCCGAATCAAGGACTCGAAGGTGCACGTGGCAGATGCTTACAGTGGATTGGTGAGAGCTGGATATTATCCAGGTCAAGAAAATGTTCCCCTATCGTTGATGAAAGAAAGAATTGCCCAAATGGTGGATGACGGCATTATTGTATATGCTGACCGTAACTGCATAGTTTCCACTATTTCCCATATCATCATCGATTGGGAGCAGGAGCAAGCTGCGCTTAATGCTAGTAAGGAAGAAGTTGACCCTTCGCTCGCGGACATGCCTCCGCTAGAAGATGCATCTGATGAAGAGATAGTGATTGAAATACCTCAGTCGTACGAGTATATTAATGATAAGGCAGTGCCTTGGTCTTATGACTTAAATGTTGACCTTGTCACAAGATCTGGTCGCACCTATGGTCAAGCCAATACTCAACCTGCAAAGTCAGTCACCGATGAAGAGGCTAAGGAATTTTTGGCTGTGATTAAAGCAAGTGAGTATAATGTGGTCGATCAATTGCGAAAAATGCCTGCTCAGATTTCTTTACTCGAGCTTCTCCAAACATCCTCTGTGCATCAAAAGTCACTAATAAAGGTGTTGAGTGAAATTCATGTGCCAGAAACAGTTGAGGCAGACAAGTTGGAAGAATTTGTGAGATCGGTCCTTCTCAAGGATTTGATTGCCTTTTCTAATGAAGAATTCCCTCTCGAAGGCCGGGGACATAACAAAGCACTATACATTTCCGTTAAACACAAATCTTCTCATGTGTCTCGAGTGCTCCTTGATAATGGGTCCGCTCTGAACATATGTCCATTAGCCACTCTGCGCCGCCTCAAGGTAGATCTGTCTAAGATACGTGCTGCGATGACCTCGGTACGAGCTTTTGATGGCATAAAGAAGGAAGTGTTCGGAGAAATCTATCTCGACGTACAGATAGGGCCAGTCTTCTTCAACATTCCTTTTCAAGTGATGGACATCCCTACCGCATTTAATTTCCTGCTGGGTCGTCCCTGGATACACACTGCTGGAGCAGTGCCTTCAAGTCTACATCAAGCTATGAAATTTGTGATCAAAATGAAGCTGGTCACCGTGTATGGTGAGGAAGACCACCGGATCCATCATGAGACATCTATCCCTTATATAGAGCCAGATTCTGAGATCGAATCAAGTTACCACTCATTTGAGTTGGTATCCACCATACATGCTTCTCGAGGTTCATCACCGTCCATTCTTGAAGTTTCAGATGCTGCTCTTATGGTGGGAAGAGTAATGGTCGGAAACGGTTTCGTTCCTGGCAATGGTCTCGGTAGAAATGGTCGGGGCATTCGAAACCCCATTGAAGCCCCTCAGAGGTCCCGTACTGCTGGTTCATGGTACCATGGAAGAGGTGGGGGAAGTTCAAGAGGACAGACACGGGGGCGAGGTAGGCAAAACCCGCTACCTCTGAGCATCCATGAGACATTCCCTGGTCCTCCCATAATGATGCAGGATGAAGCAGATACCCTGGGGCAACCTAGTGGCAAATTTGATTACTTGGTGAAGTATTCGGCCCCTCCCAGCTATTGCGTTGATCCTTGTGAGATAATCCCAGATGGATGGAATAGCATGGATGATCCAACACCCCTGAAGACCGGAAACCCTGATGATGAGCTGGAAGGAGTTGCAGACTTATTCGACAATCTCATCATAGGAGTCATTGATGAAAAATCTCCTGAAGAGATGGGCCCTGGCCCACAAGAGTAACTTTTTACTGCTTTCGCACATTCCCCTACGTGGGAATTTTTATTGCTTTCTAGGGATTGTTTTCAATTTCTTCTTTTTCATTTTCTTCTTAGGACTTGAATTGCATTTTCCCTTCAATAAATTGTAATTGCTTGATGAATTTCAATGAAATTACAACCTTTATTTTGAGAGCATGATGAGGCACACCAAACCAGCTCGGTGATGATATCCAGCCGATAAAAGAAAAGAAAAAATCCAAGGAGAATTCTGAGACCTGGGTTTCATCATGTTTTCTTGTGTCAAAAAGTTTCCAAAAAAAAATGATGATTTTCGTCAAAAGATTTTTTTTTTTAAAGAAAAAACAACAAACAAAGGAAATCTAGATTACCCTGTTTGTCTTTATGATTCATCTACTTCTTGTTTCAGGGATCATATTCTGACTTGTAAGGACGTGAGGATGGTCCAATGTAATACAGCAAGTGCAAATAATGATGATTCCGAAGATTCAATCGAAGACTCCAGTGAGGTTCAACGTAGCTGGGAACAACATGAAAGGGCTAGAGCTCCCACATCCGAGCAAACCGTCACTATTAACTTGAGTGACACTGAAGAAGCCAGAGAGGTGAAAATTGGGGCAAGTCTCCCCAAAGATGAGGCCAAACGCTTGATTCAGCTACTGAAGGAATATCGGGATATCTTTGCATGGACCTACGCTGACATGCCCGGTTTAGACCCATCAATTGTGGAGCATTGCCTACCTACTAATCCAGATGTGCCACTTAAGAAGCAGAGGCTCCGGAGAACTAAGCCCGAACTCTCAAAGATGATAGAGGAGGAAGTGATGAAGCTTCTGAAGGTGGGATTCACTGAAGTCTCACAATACCCAGAATGGGTAGCTAACATTGTACCGGTGATGAAGAAGGACGGTCGAGTCCGAGTTTGTGTAGATTATCGGGATCTGAACAAGGCTAGCCCGAAGGATGATTTCCCGTTACCTCACATAGATGTTCTTGTCGATAGTACAGCCGGATTTGAACTATTCTCATTTATGGATGGTTTTTCTGGGTACAATCAGATAAGGATGAAGGAGGAAGATAAAGAGAAGACTGCATTTATCACCCCATGGGGGACTTTTCATTATAAGGTTATGCCTTTCGGACTCAAAAATGCAGGGGCAACTTACCAGCGAGCCATGATAGCCCTGTTTCATGACATGATGCATCAAGAGATTGAGGTCTACGTTGATGACATGATTGCAAAGACTCGACCTGGAAAAAGCCACGTCGAGACCTTGAAGAAGTTGTTTGATCGACTCCGCAAGTTCAAGCTTCGGCTAAATCCCGCTAAGTGCGTGTTCGGAGCAACATCTGGTAAATTACTTGGAATCATTGTGAGCAGTAAAGGGATTGAAATTGACCCAGCTAAAGCTAAGGCCATTTGTGAGCTACGACCTCCGTCAACAGTGAAGGAAGTCCGGAGCCTTTTGGGGAGGTTGAATTACATTGCTTGATTCATTTCCCAACTTTCTGAAACCGCCAAGCCATTCTTCAAACTTCTAAAGAAGAATGCACGGGTCAACTGGGATGATGAGTGTCGAGAAGCGTTCGACAAATTGAAGTATTACTTGATGAATCCAACGATGCTTGTCCCACCATCGCCGGGGCATCCTTTGATTCTTTATCTCACTATTCATAGTGAGACACTGGGTGCAATGTTGGCTCAGGAAAGTCCTCTTGATAAAAAAGAACAGGCCATTTATTATCTGAGTAAAAAATTCACAGTATCAGAGCTGAAATATCCTGATGTGGAAAAGACTTGCGCTGCATTAGTGTGGGTATTGCATAGATTGCGACAGTACACGCTGCATTACCAAATGTTCCTCGTGACTGAAAATAATCCTATCAAGTATTTGCTTGAACGGTCAGCTTTGGTGGGTAAGTTGGCTAAATGGCAGATTTTAATCTCATAATTTGATGTGCAATTCATGCCACAAAAGTCGGTTAAAGGTCAAGTGATTGCTGACCTTTTAGCTGAGAATCCAAGAGTCTCAAATAATGATGATGGTTTCCTAGATGACCGTGTTTTGAACGTAAGTGAAGATTCATGGACTATGTTCTTTGATGGAGCCGTGAATTTGTCGGGTTCTGGTACTGGGGCAGTTCTGATATCCCCAGATGGACAACACCATCCGGTAGCTGCAAAATTGATATTCCCATGCACTAACAATGTGGCTGAATATGAAGCTTGCATTCTCGGGCTTCAGGCCGCAATTGAGATGAGTGTGGCCAAATTAAGAGTGTTTGGAGATTTGGCGTTGATCATACTACAGACTGTAGGTGAATGGAAGACTAAAGATGCCAAATTGCTCCCGTATCATAAGTATTTAGAAGATCTGATAAAGGAGTTCAAGGAAGTTTCATTTGAATACTTGCCGAGGTTTCATAATCAATTTGCAGATGCACTTGCAACATTGTCTTCCATGCTGAAAGTCACTGATGGTTTAGAGGTCAAGCCACTAAAAATAGAGGTTTTGCCGAAACCAGCTTATTGTATGATTGTGACTGAAGAATTCGATGGAAAATCATGGTATTACGATATCATGAATTACATTAAAAAGCAGCAATTCCCTGAGGGAAGCACTCAGGCTGATAGGAAGTACATAGCGAACATGGCTTCAAATTTTTTCGCCAGCGGCGAGAATTTGTACAAGAGATCTTATGATTCGGTCTTGTTGCGATGTATAGATGCAGCCGAGGCCACTCAAATCATGCAGGAAGTGCACGAAGGAGTATGTGGGCCTCATATGAACGGACATATGTTAGCCAAAAAGATCATGAGATTAGGCTACTACTGGCTCACACTGGAAAGTGATTGCATCCAGCATGTTCGGAGTTGTCACCGTTGCCAGATTCATGGGAATAAGATAAATGTTCCTCCAATTGAGCTGCATCAGTTTTCCGAGCCATGGCCTTTCTCGATGTGGGGTATTGATGTGATTGGCCCAATCAACCCTAAAGCTTCAAATGGCCATCGATTCATCTTGGTAGCGATAGACTATTTCTCCAAATGGATCGAAGCTACATCTTTTGCAAATGTCACTGCTCGCAATGTCGTGAAATTCGTTAAACGTGACATAATTGCTCGATATGGTGTCCCTGAAGCGATCATCACTGATAACGGGACAAATTTGAACAACAAACTTGTTGATGGGTTGTTCAGCAAGTTCAAAGTCAAGCATCTAAATTCCTCTCCTTACCGCCCTCAAATGAATGGGGCTGTTGAAGCGGCCAATAAGAATGTTAAAAAGATCTTGGCTAAGACAGCCGAGAATTATCGAGATTGGCATGATAGGTTGCCCTTTGCATTAATGGCATACCGGACATCGATCCGTACTTCTACCGGGGCAACACCTTTTGCTCTGGTGTATGGTATGGAGGCAGTTCTGCCTGTCGAAGTAGAAATTCCTTCTCTGAGAGTTTTATCCCAAGTGGAGTTGTCTGAGGCTGAATGGTCCCAACAAAGATTTGAACAGTTGAATTTGATTGATGGAAGAAGACTGAAGGCTCTCTGCCATGGCCAAACATATCAGCAGAGAGTAGCTAGATCATTCAATCGGAAGGTGCGGCCGAGACATTTCGAAGTAGATGATCTTGTTCTAAGAAAGCTGTTACCAATGTTTCCAGATCCTGGAGGCAAGTTTGCTCCAAATTACAGTGGCCCTTATGTGGTGAAGAAAGTGCTTCCTGGAGGTGCCTTGATCCTGGCAGAAATGGATGGTCGTGAGTTTTCCAATCCAGTTAATTCCGATGCTGTCAAGAAGTATTACCCATGATAGAATTTGACCTGTCATGTTTTGAATTGCAAGCATTTCTATGTTGAATAAATTGCTTCAATTGTTTGAATTTGCTGCAAAACTTGCATTTTTATTCCGTGATGAATTGCGTAAGATAGATTGAATGTGTCAAATGGGATGCTTTGGAATGATGAAAGGCAACCTTACTCCATACACTGTCCCATACACTAATCTTCAGTGAGTTTTATAAAATGTCCATGCCTGCAAGGAAAAAGGTGATCTCGCAAAGGATACGGTAACCAAAGTGATGAGAGGCAGTTCTTTCCTCTACCCAAAACACTACAGGTACACCAATTGTTTAGCCCTTTGAACCCATACACGTGAAGAGTTTTTAAATCATCCCTGTCAAGAACCATCCCACATTGGGAGAAAATTTGAGATGAATGATAGGAATTTTCTTACTCTCACTTGCATCAATCTTCGAGTATTGCTTTCGCATCGTAACTCGTATGATAATTTAAAGTGCCCTAGGATGATGAAGAGCAGTCATTTCTCTATCCTATACACCTTTATCCATTGCTTAGCCCACTTGAGCTTATAAATTCATTTCATATTAAACCCAGTTGGTGATCATCCCCCATGCTGGGGCAAGACAAAAAAAAACATTCGAGTAGCATGAACTAGAATGTTGACCAAATGGAGCTTCTGTTAAAAGAAAATAAGTGCTAAAAATGGGGCATGAATAAGCAATGTGCCTGGTAAAAGCAAGGCCGATGCCCATGAAAAGAAGTAAAAATAATGCATGAGAACTAAGGGGCATGAAAAAGCAGTGTGCCTGGTAAAAGCAAGGCCAATGCCCGAGAAACAAAGAAAAAATCAAACTCTTGATATAATGAGTCATATCCCCAAAAGGCGGTACTAAACTCAAATGCTGTTGCAATCAATAGAGATTTGATGAAGAAAAAATCTTCGACAATGGAAAGGAAAATGTTGGAAATGTCAAGATGATCACCAACTTTAATCCCTTAAACATTTTTTTGAGCCTAATGATCCATTCATTTCTCAACCCGTGAACCAAGCCTACGTTACGTCTCTTGCAAAGTCTCTTCAGATTAGGGCACTTGAATTAACGTAAGAGTTTATATGCTTGAAAGCATCACTTGAAGAAGTGCGAGTAAGATGACTTCTGCCTCATTTCGCGTGTTCCTTGGCTTGTAAATCCAAAGACAATTGCGAAATGCCATTTTTAAATAGCCTCGACTCAAAGAGTCGTCTTTGTTAAGTCATTGACTAAGCTCACATTACAGTCCCTATTAAAGACCTCTCAGATTGGTAAAGTCGTACCACTTGCGAGATTGCCCAAACTTTTGTTTGGCATGATGACAGTGAGATAAAGTGATTGTCAAAATTTTGCATCAAAGGTCAGGATAAAACAGCCCATTTTAATGAGGATGAGTGGAAGTCCTTTCAGATTAAATGATCCCTCAGTTGACGCATCCATGACACTTATGTGTTCGGATTGGAATTTCCTTTTGAAATCCTTTCCATTGGAATTAAGTGACGCATGGTTGATGGAAATCATTATGCGTAAACCTTGCTTGAATTAATGCATGTTTATTTGTAATCACAAATACATGTTGCTTCTCCTACAATCATGTTTTACAGGAGACATATCCCTAATGAGTAGAGATGTCAGCAGGTAAGTATATCTCTATCTATACCTTAAATACTTGTCGTTGTACAGGTATTTTCACTTTTGAGTAATTTGACACTAGATGGAGTTGTCCCTAAAGATTTTTCCCCAGATTGCGACGCCGGGCGACCGAAGAATGGTTCGGGTCCTAGCCAAGCAAAACCTCGTTTAGGCGACCGTAGAGTAATGTACGGGTCTTAGACAAAACTTTATTTCCCTATTCAGGCGACCGTAGAGTAATGTACGGGTCCTGGAAGGTAAATCCCCGTTTAGGCGACCGTAGAATGGTACGGGTCCTAGACACAACCAAATTCTGTCATACTAGGCGACCGTAGAGTAATGTACGGGTCCTGGAAGGTAAATCCCCGTTTAGGCGACCGTAGAATGGTACGGGTCCTAGACACAACCAAATTATGTCATACTAGGCGACCGTAGAATGGTACGGATCCTGGACTTGTAACACCAATCTATCTTGAATCATTTTACCCTCCTTGAAGGTAAGATATTTCGAGTAGGTTCTTTTGACATCTCAGTCTGGATCTGGATGTCTTAATTATTGTCGTTGAACATTTCACTTTGGATGTGAATGTTCTTCTCGATCTTAATGTTTCGATTTATTACCTGTTTGACTCTTCAAGGAGCCTGAGTGAGAGTTGGGTACTTGTGAAGTAAATAGGGATTTATCATGTACCTCAAGATGCTTTACCGCACTGACTGGTAAGTAATTGCAGGTATGTTCTTTCCTTTCGCATCATGCATTTGCATTAGCATTTCCATGCATCATATAAATTGCATTTTAAAATGGGATTTATTTTCCGACAAAAAAATCAAAAATCAAATCATTCAGTGCATGTGTATGATCAAAATTTAGGTTTCAATTTGTCTTTGAAAGTAACCTCTACGAGCTCACCTTCAAAGAGGGGCAGCTGTTGACACCTAAATTATGGCAATTTAATTTATTTATTTTTTGCATAGAAAATTAGGAGGTTAATTTTATTGATTTCATAGCATATAGATTTAGGTTGCATTTATTTTTTATTTGCATTTTTTGTTTTTTTTTTATTGAATCGGTGGCGAATGGATTCAAATTAGTTGACCAAGCCTATTTTTAAATGATCTTTAATTATCTTGTGAGGAATTAGAAATTCGAAATTTTTCCGAGATATGATGAATTTTTGGGTAAATATAAAAGAATATTGCGAGTTGGTTTTGAAAGATTTGGAATTAAAGAGTAATCTTATCAAAATCTTGAATCCTTAGCAATATGGGACAAAATTGGTGAAAAAGTGTTACTGATGTGGATTCGGGAAAAAATTGAAATCACAAGTCTTTCGCCTATAAAAGGCTGTACGTGCGAGAGTCGCGAAGGGGGGGCTTTCTTTTTACTTGATTTTTGAAAGAAAAAGTAAAACGAGAAAAGTGAAAAGGAGAGGTTCCGTCCGTGGTTTTTCGTAGAGAGAGGGAACACAAAAGGAAAAAGCATCTGCTGCACTTTCTTCTGCTGTGCTGCACTTTCTTCTCCTGACAATAAAGAAGACAGCAACGTGCAGCAGGGGAGAAACAGAGGCCAGCAAGGAAAAGAGGAAGAGCAAAAGAAGAAGAACGGTTCTTCTTCTTCGTGGGCGTTTGCTGCTCTTCGACGCCAGCGACACCCCTTTGCTGCCGAGATTTTCACCGCCGCACCATCTGCTCTGACTGTCCGGGCACCAGCCCTTCGAGCCCTAGCGACACCAGTGTTCGTCCCCACAGAGCAGCGCCCGATTCCCCTGCAACAGTTCGAGCTCACGCGACAAAGCCCTCTGCTTCCTTGACGATCGTTGCTCTCCGCCCCTGCCTGCGACGAGCCGCACCTCCTGGCCCGAGCAGCCATCGCGCGCCCACGCCGATCCCCACGTCGCACCTCAGCTCCGATCACCGCCTGAGCCTCCTTCGCCCAGCAGTCGCGACGCCCGACGACCGCGTCCTTCTGAAATCCCGAGGCCACGATAGCCGCACCGCCTTGAGCTTCCCGACGTGCAGCTACGCCGATCCGCCTTGCCACCGCCCGAGCCGCCTCCGCCGATTTACCTTTGTCGGAGCCCTTCGCCGGACTGATCGACGCCCTCCCTTGGAGACCCACGGTTACACGTGGGAAAGGAGAAACAAGAAAAAAAAAAGAAAAAAAAGAAAAGGGAATTAGGTAGTTTTTTATTATCTTTTTACTTTTACTTTTACTTTTACTTACTTTCTTTATAGTTTTGTTTATTCTATTTTTTTTTATATATGTTAGGTTATGTTTTTGGTTATGATATTTGATAGCTTTTTCTTTTTAGTCTAGGAATTTAAATTGTGATAATGGATGCAATATTAGTAAAATCTTTTAGGCATTATCTGTAAGGTGTTGCCCAAAATTATGTAATTATTAATTTGGTCCGTAAGACGTCGGATCATTTGTTTGATTATATTAATTTTTGGGCATTTTGATGATATTTAAATTGCTAAATCATTATAGTTATTAATTTGATCCGTAAGATTTCAGATTAGATTTTTAATTATTTTGATTTCTTGTCTGATGTTTAGGGTTAAAAATAATCGTTAATTTGATCCGTGAGATAACGGGTTATTTTTTCGTTTATTTTGATCCTTTATTTGTTTGAATATCTTGCTTGTTAGATTTAATGTTTGCTTTAGGAAATCACTAAGAAAAATCAAAAAGATGTTTGAATTAGGATTTCAATTGGTTTTAGAATATTTCTGGTTATTGGTTCACTTCTTTATCTTACTGCATCCAGACCTGATATATTATTTAGTGTTTGCATATGCGCTAGGTTTCAATCTGATCCTAAGGAATCTCATCTAAGTGCTGCTAAACGTATTATTAAATATGTTGCTACTACTGCTAAGATTGGTCTATGGTATCCCAAAGAAGGAGACTTTACACTTCTTGGCTATTTAGACGCAGATCTTGCAGGTTGTAGAGTTGAAAGAAAAAGCACTTCAGGTACTTGTCAATTGCTTGGAAACAGGGCAGTATCTTGGTTTTCAAGAAAACAAAGTACTGTGGCTCTTTCAACAGCTGAAGCAGAATACGTAGCCCTTGGAAGTTGCTGTTCTCAAATACTGTGGATAAAACAACAACTACAAGACTTTGGCATTGAAGATTCTTGCACAGAGATAAAATGTGACAATACCAGCGCAATCAATCTTACAAAGAATCCTATCCTACATTCAAGAGCAAAACACATTGAGATTCGACATCATTTTATAAGAGATCATGTTCAGAACAAAGAAGTCTTGATACAATTCATAGACTCAAAGAATCAACTGGCAGACATCTTCACAAAGCCACTTGAGAAAAGCTTGTTTGAGTCTATTCGCTCAAGACTCAATATTTTATCTCTTGAAGAATGTTGAAGCTCAGACTCAGAATCTAAAGTCTGACAGAGTATCAGACTCAAAAGGTTGAAGACTGAAAATACCAATCGACACAACTGTAAGTTCATTTACTTAAACTGTCATATCGAAAAGGTAAGATTGTCTGTTTATCTCTAATTGAGCTTATTAAGGTAGTTATATTTAAAAAATGGTGGTTATCGATTTATTAAGGCAGTTTTTTTTAAAAAGGAAATTCCTCATATTTCCAAAATTTGCGATGCTTGAATATCCCCCGTATCTGTTATCTTTTATACACTCCTTCTCCTTCGTTTTCACTTTACCCAGAAACCCTAGATCAAAAGCTTTTCACTTCTCTGTATTTTTCTCTCCCAAATTTCTACGTCTCAAAGCTTTTAACTTTCTTGCGACACAAGTGTGAAAGTTTCTCCAAGAAAGCGACAATGTCTTACCAAAGGAAATCCTCAAGGATAACAAACAGGGGACCACAGGGATCTGGTGAGGGGCCTACGCACTTCGATCTCACAGAAGAAAGTGACTTTCCAACTGAACAGACTCCTCAACGATCTCAACAGCGCACTTCCTCAACTAGACCTCATGGTCGTCGCCCTCAAGATGCAGAAGAAGTTCTTGAAGATATTGAACCTGTAAGAACACTCAAGCCTGCTTTTGTTTATAGGCTTTACTCTGCATTGAAGGAAGGAGGTTCCGCAATGACCTTCATTGATGAATTTCTGAAAGAAAAAGGTTACTCAAATGAGACTCATTTTCTCACTGTCATGGAGAGATCAGGCATTGTTCCTGCTGGTACGGCAGCAAAAGCCTTTGCAAACTTTCCCAGTGACCCTAGGTTTAGTAGTGTAAATCAACTAGAGGGAAAGGATGATGATGAGAAAATGTTCATACATTTTAAACCTTAGATGGGTGTGGCTGCAAACCTTCGAGGAAAGAAGGATGAACTATTTCGATCAGACGGACACAGAAACATGTATGAGAAATTGCTGAAGCGTGGGGTGATGAATCCACGGACGGTGAATTTTGATTTTCTGGACCTATTAAGTATCAATCCGAGAGAGAAGTTTGAGAAACTTCAACTTCATAAGTTCTTTTTAAACTGTGATGTGGCTCATTCTGAATTAACAGCATACTTTTATTCCAATCTCAGCTTCCTTGATGCGAATAGATTTTCATTCAGTGTGAGAGATAGGGAATATGTTGTTGATAATGACACTCTGGCAGATGTAATTGGTGTGGAAAGAGGTGTTTTCCAATCAATTAGTGTGTCTGTAAGTCACGCAACTCCAGAACTTGCAAGAGACCGAATTGCTGAAGGTCGTCTCTCCTACTCCAAGATGAATGCAACAAACACTCTGCTTCACAAGATAGTGATCAACTGTCTTAGACCGAAATCAACGTCCAATACAGATGTATCCATCTCAGAGGCTAAGTTGATGTATGCAATCAAGATTGGTCTTAATTTCTCTCTGCCGCACACTATCATGTTTCACATGTACAGGTCCATGGCAAAGGACAAGGGAAAACTCCCTTATGCTGCTCTCATCACTCGTCTTTTCAGACACCTGAACATTCAGCCTCCTCACATTCTCTCTGTGAAGACTATTGATAAAATGGTCATCGGACTGAGGATGATAACAAAGATGCATCTGAAAGAACTCAGCAAGAAGCTGGAGCAGTTCAAGGAGAAAACTCCTATCAAGTTCAGACCAGACTCTTCTGCGGCCAAAAGAAAAGGAAAGGAACCGGTGACTAGTCATATCAAGAAGAGAAGGGCAATCATCTTGGAAGATGAAGATGATGAGGATGCTTTACCCATCTCTGCTCTTGTTTCTCAATTTTCTGCACCTGTTCCAGCTGTTCTAGAACAACATTTTGCAGAAACAGAAGAAGAGAAAGAAGCAGAAAAAGAAGAAGAGAAAGAGGAAGAGAAAGAAGAAGAGAAAAAGGAAGAGAAAAAGGAAGAGAAAGAGGAAGAGGAAGAGGAAGAAGAAAAAGCAGAACAATGGGACGAACTGGCAAAAACATATTCTCCAGCAGAAAAAGATGATCAACAACAACCTGTCACTGAGGAAACTCCTCAGAAAGAAGAGTATTTCTCTCCTCCATAAGACATTGAAACAGGGGGAGATACCCACAGAGAACATACTCATGTTCTACTGAATTTTATAGAAGAAGATACACAAACAGGTGTTAGTCGATCACCTCCTGATGCTGAAGATGTTTATGCTGCTCAGTTTCCTGAGGGAGAGGCATCATCTCCACATACTGAACTCCCTGCTGATATTCATACTGGCTTGACTCCACCATCAGACCGAGTTGACGCAAGCACACAAACTGACAATTCAGGAGATTTTGGAAGGTTGCTTGACATCATCTTGGAGCTCAAAGGCCAAATCTATGCTATGGGGTATGAATTTCAGACTTTGCAGAATGAAAATCATGCAATGTTCATCACCATGCATGATCAGCTTAAAGAGGTTCAGCGTCAGATTCAGGATACTGCAAAAGGCACTACTCTTACCCAACTACAGGAAGATTTGAGGAAGCTAGAAGGAACTGTCAAGTCTATGGAGGACTTTCAACTTGTTCGCATTCCTCGTGCTCCTTGATTTTTTTAATGCTGACAAAAAGGGGGAGAAGACTTTGCAGATTTCAAGCACATTTCAATTTCAGACTCTATCCTCAAATCAAACCAAACCAAATCTTATCTTCATTTTTAAACATTTTTGAGTTGTTATGATTGTGATTGATATTTTGACTTTATCTTGAGTTTTTGAATGTGTGCTCATTATTGCATTACTTTAAGCTATTAAATTAGATAAAGATAGTATTGTCTGCTCATGACTAATGAGGTTTCTGTGAATGCAGATCTGTGTACAGGGTAAGTCTGTGTACAGGACATCTGTGTACAGGATAACTTCTACTATTTTTATTCTAATCTTTTATGAGATATCAATGTTTGCTTAAAAGTTGTATTGCACGGCAATAATATTCAAATCTGCAGGAAAGTTTTGTCACCATCAAAAAGGGGGAGATTGTTGGATACTGCAAAAGGCACTTCTCTTCAAGTATTTTGAAGTTGACAAAACATTTTCCTCAGTCTAGTCTGAAGACTTACAGGCTCTATTGACAAAGTCTGAAGCTAGCAAGACTCATGTTTCAAAGTCTACTCTCATTGTCAGTCTCCAGACCAACTTTTATTTTGATCTTATATGGTCTTTACTCTAACGGCTAGAGAATATCTTTCTACCGGATTCAGCACTAGAAGATCTTACTTTCGTATTCGAATATGTATAGATTCTCTAAAGATTTCGCAACTTATCTTTGGAATGATCTACTTATGGAAACCAAGATCCCGATTGTGTGGGAGAGCAGGATTGATGGGCTATCAACACTTACCTTAAAAGAGCTCGAGATCTCTCTAATTGATTCTGTCCAACGGGTTGATTGGAAGAACTTCTTTGGAAGGTGCCAACGGTATTGAAGGCATGAAGAAGTATATAAGAGAGATGCTCCAGTTGTTGAAGGGTGCCGGATAGAAGAATTCCAAAGTCTGAATCTCCTTTTCTATTTTGCGATATTATTCTTCGAGCGTTATATGTAATCAAAAGAGAGATCATATTGTGGTGAGACCTTGAGGAAGTGTAGTAGAGCTTCTACACTGTGGACTCAAGAGCGTGAGACTGTAATCACTCTTTTTGATTCTTAGTGAAATCCAGCCAGAAGGGCTGTCCGTGCGGGAGAGTGGATGTAGGCTTGGTCTAAGCCGAACCACTATAAATCTGGAGTCTTGATTCTCTATCCCTAATCCTTTTATCTTTCATTACTTCCATTTGCAGCGATTGTTGTTTTAATTCATTAATCTCTTATTCGGATTAAATTGTTAAAATTGCTTTAATCACCTATTCACCCCCCTCTAGGTGCTAATTCTAGTCCTAACAAATTTGACTTAGTGTCCTTCACGAAATTTCTTCCTCATCTAT
Organism: Eucalyptus pauciflora; assembly: GCA_007663325.1. Classification (NCBI taxonomy): domain Eukaryota; kingdom Viridiplantae; phylum Streptophyta; class Magnoliopsida; order Myrtales; family Myrtaceae; genus Eucalyptus; species Eucalyptus pauciflora. The sequence continues at coordinate 1,306,105 of VMYD01000349.1, read as the reverse complement.
AACATATCAAAATTTCATAATTTTCTGAGTCCATTTGGGAATTATTCCGAAATTTTTACCAGAACTGTGCATTTTAATGATTAAGCTGTTGTCACGACCTCTTTTTTCCGTTCGTGGGAAAAGAAAGAATGGTTTTAAGGGTATTTGCCTAAAGAGGCGGACCAATGGCCCTAAATTAGGCGCGGGCTCTCCCAAGCCCATACCTCGCGCGACGTTGGATTTTGTTTTTTAGTTCTTAACAATCTAAATATTTCTAGGAGTCGCCATTAGCCTATTGGGGTCGGCTAGAAACCAATCGAGGCACGGGAGTGTTGTCTCGATTCCTACGCAACCAGAGATTTCTAGGAACGGGGACTTGTTTACGCTAATGTTTCTATTAGCGCCCTTGCGGTACCACTAACTTGAAAGGTTATTCATCTAAATGGCCACACAATCTTGATTACCAATTATAATCCTTACAAAACCTCTAAGCGTCCATGCAAATGTTTTTGTAGGTTTTTTTTTATGTCTAGACTAATCCTAACATAATTTAGAAGAGAAATTTACACTCAAATTAATGAAAAGCGGTGCATAAGTAAACATCCAAGAAATTGAAATAACTTGAAAATAAATGCGGAAAATGAAGACCCGATACAAGTCGGGCAAATAATATTACATGGCCTTGTTATCACACCCCGGGACAGGACCCCCGTGAGCAAAATGAGAATTTAAATATGCATGAAATTAACCTAGATGCATGAAATTACTCTAAATAATTTTAATCTAAGCAAAATAGATTATTTACAAAAATGGTTATAAAATACCAAAGTATCATTTAATTAGGAAAATGACTTTATAAAATTAGGAAAAATCTCCTAGATGTCATTTTTGGCTTAATTTGATAACATCCAACATTTTTTGATATTTTTGAAATTTTCATATTTTTCTTTTTTTATTATTATTTTTTTAAAAAATATTAATAATAATTCCTTAAACCGATCTATGCTAACATGGAGTAACACAGCACATGAATGTCACAATAACCGAGCTCAAATCGACCGTTTCAAGATCGAAACTTGGTTTGCGCATTTCATCGAACACTTGGCGTGCATTAAATCACCCAAAAACAGCTTCGCGGGCCATGTTTGCGGCCTTCAATCTTCACCCATGAGCAATATTATGTGGAACTAAAGCATCAAGATTATACTACCACATGCAAGGAGCAAGATTAGATAGAAATCATAGCTTAAAACACAAAATAACTAAGCTAAAATCATCCTCAAATATGCGGGTTTGATCTGATTTCACAAATCTGGGTTTGAACCCAAGTCAAACAAACAGGTTGCATGCCCATGTTCAAGCCCCGACACTTATCACATGAAAGATCTACGGGAAATACTACTTAATCCGAGTGAAAGTAGGTAACATGAGCTTTCAAATGCAACAAAAATCATAGAGAATGGCCCACCGAAAGACATCAAAACAACCTCTCCAAGAAGCACACTTGCAAAGTTCTTGAAGAATTTCAAACACTTAAAAAAATTTCAGCCTCAGAAATCAGTTTTCCGGGCTAGTTTTCCTCTTGATTTTCATGATCAAAACGTACTCAAACTCGAAAGAAAATACATCTAGGATGCTTACCTTGCTTCTGAGTTTCCCTTTCAAGTGGTTCTTCGCTCAAGAAACCAAGAAATTATCCTCGGGGGCCCGTGGAAGTTGGCTTCTTCAACTGGAAAACAAGATCTGCAAAAAAAGAACTGATAACGAAGGTTTTCATTAACCTCCCAAATTAGACTCCATGACCTTTTTTGTTGGAAAAAATAAACACCAAACAAATCTATATGTATTCTACTTTGGTTTTGAACTCATGGTTTTCCTCATTTGTCTCTCAACTTTCTCAAAAACACTCGCTTTCTCTCACTCGTGACCAACCGGGCTCAACACTTAGAAAAATTCAGACTTTCTTTGGCCCGCCAGGAGGGTAGTTTTTCGGGGGGCTTTAGGAGGCCTTCCCGATCTCCATTTGGGACGTGCGACCTATGGTTGGAAAGATCTTTGAGTGAAGTTTAACTCTCTAGTTGAAGGTTTTGGCTAATTGTTGCCTCAGATGTGTGAAAATCTCACTTTTCTCTCTCTAGGTCGGTCTGGAATTTCTGGGTTTGCTTTTCTGGAGTTGCTTCTGAAGGCTTGTTTGGGGGACGACCGTGTGCTCTCTCTTCTCCTTCTCGTCTTCTCTCTCTCATGTCCTGAAAGAGCTTGCTTCCGTGATATTATCCACTGAATTAGAGGAGTTTTGGTCGGTCTTTTGTCCACCTACCAAGCCTGTCAACAGGGTTACTTCAACAACTTTCTGACTTAGCCAGATTTTCAATTTCTGCAGATGTTGAGTGTCCGGTTTTGGTGCGATTTTCCCGTGCCTTCAGAAGCTTATCTCTGACCAATGTTCGTCCACTTGCAGTACCAATAATGGCCTTCCATCACGTGCAGAGATCGGGCTGGTTGGGCAGCTGAGGAGGATATGGTGGGGCCACCAAGTTGCTTACTCAGCAACTCCGAAAATAGACCAACTTGGAGACTGAGGTTTGTCAGCTGGTTTAGGTGCTTTAATCCATCAATTTGGCTGCGATTTTTGATCAATTAGCAAGCTCATGCATAGTAGTTTAAGATCTTGGCCATTTTGCATAATTATACTCACTCAATTTTGCAAGAAAATCCCTCAAAGTTGGTCATTTTCTTATCCAAAAATACCCATTTCAATACAAACTTGGTCTTTTTGGCCCGATTTAATTGATTCGAGTTGGCCCAAGTTCAATTTCAACTTAATTGGTGACCAAGATGATGATTTAAGGGTTCGGGCAAAATTTTACAAAATTTGCGAATTGGTCCCTCAACTTTTGGAAATTGCATTTTGGCCCCAATTTGCCATTTTAATTCCAATCTGACCTCCTGGGCTTGGCTAGTCACATTTAGATCATTGGCCCCAACTTTTTTTTTAATCTTTTTTTTTATCCTTTTTTATATATTTAATTTAATTAATTTTTTTTGAAGGAAAACCATATTCCATTTAAAACACTATATTAAATGCCTAGAAAATCTATATGCAAGAATTTAATTTGAAATATTTTTGTGGAAAAACAAGTTCCCATTTTTTTGGAAATGATTTTTAGGCAAAAATTTAAGTATCAACAGCTGTTTTGTTTCGAATTTGCACAAATTGTCCCAAATATGATTATATCTTGAATTGCTATGTGACATGATGATACTTGCATTGGCATATTATGCAACATTGAGATTTAATGAGGGATTCTTGGGACATCTTGTTATTGCATTGAAAGGTGTTTTTGGAAATTAAGATGTTAATCGTTGCCATTGGACCCTCGGGTCAACGATGCCCCAGGAGTCGGGATGCCTAGAGGATCGAATGAGTCGATGCCTTGTGGATGCTCGGTGGCCCTAAGTGGCTGAATGCCGGAGGTCTTTCCTCGGGAGCTTCGGGATGCCCGGTTGTATGCTTGTCGGTACGTAAATCCGGAGGGCTGGGATAACCATTGTCATGGTGAGTCTCGGATGGTTTTCCTCGTGATGCCAGGTGGGGTACGAGATGCCTAGAGGTGTGGTACACTCTAGATGCCCGATGGCCCTAAGTGGCTGAATGCCGGAGGCTTTCGTGATGCCAGGGTGGATGCGAATGCCCTTAGGGACGCAAACATTGGTCCTACGGGGGGATGAAACCTTTTGAATGATAAAATGAATGATTCTACTATATGTGTATCGGTCTGGTTATAGGACTAAGTTGTATGGCAAGGAATGGGACATGTCATTACAATTTGGCCCTATGATCGAGACCTGTGTTGTGGCATCCGAAAATTTTGACGAACCTTAGATGCGCGACAGTCCGTAGCTAAGCGAAGGAGGTATCCTTCGGACTATGTCTTTGATATTATTTATGGGCATTGATTAGTATTGTTGTTGGATCGGTGCGTTGTGTTTAGTAACAGTCCGGTCATTGCAAGAATTGTAATTTTTGTCGAGATCCTTTTTCTTGAAGTCATTGGTGAGACCGACCTTACTCGCTTTTTTACACTATATCGAACCAGTTTCCCCATACTGACACCGATTTTGGACCTCGTCGCACCCTCGTCATCATCGACAATTACTTTAGACCCTGCCGATTTACGTACATGTTTTGTTAGATGACAAAACTATGGTCTTCTCAGAAATCTATCGTACAATCAAGCGAGACCGAGGTTTATTCCAAGTAATGTGTCAATGAGATATATTTTATACTAACTTTAGCCGTTCAACCCTTTAGACCACTATACTTTCGACCCCGAGATTTTCTGCCACGATTCCTATTTTGATGGCCAACAAGCGCATACCTTGCGCCAAGCTACAGCCCATATTCACGCCGGAATGAAGAGCCACAAATGTTTCAATAAAATTTTCAATCAGCCCATGCATGAGGCGAGCATGGTATTCCACGCACAAGCTGCCATCAAGACCAATCTAGTCGACTATAGGAGTCCATTAACGAAGACACGTACATGTGACGGTCAACCGAAGGAAAAATCTTTGACCCTTGCAGCCACGTGACTCCATTCTCGGTGGCCAACAGAGAAGAAAACCGAGACAGCTGCTATCGATCGTGTCTTCAAGTGGCCAAGGAAAATTGCCACGTTTCCTCCACTTGTCCTCACCCCCTTTCTGCTACCGAGACCCTCCTCGATTGTTGACTGGTTTTCAACAAAACCAGTGACCAGAAAACAGCAAGCGGTCGAGCAAAACAGAGAGCGAGAGAGGAGACCGCATGCATGCCATGTTCCCACCCACCTGTCCATTGCTGCCTCAACCACTCTCCACCTGCCTTCTTTCCTTGCTGCCACCGAGAATCCTCATGCAAATAATTAATTAGATAGCTAATCAAGGGAACAAAAGGAAATTCGGAATAGAGGAGTAGAGGGAGGGTAAACCGAGCAGAGTGGTGAGCAGTGAGAGAGAGTGGTCGAGAGAGGGCTGTGAGCGTGTGAAGTGCGTGCAGCGAGCGGTCCGTGCGAGTGAGGGTTGAGAAGGAAGGCCACCCTCCACCGTGCCGTGTCCGAGCTGCCGCCGTCGAAGCCGCCGATCGGGCCCAAGCCGCGACCCCCGAACCTTCGTTTTTGGACAGCAATCAAGTAGAAAGGTTTAAGGCAAGTAGAAGTTTATCAATCTATGTTGTGCATTGCTGTGATTGTCTAGTGTAGTGCAAGTAGATTTTGATTTACCTATGCTATTTGAATTCCGTCGTTGCTTGGCAAGACGTGTTCCATAGGAATTCTATGAATTGCTATGAGTTCTAAGATACTCGCGATATTCGGAAGTTGTTTTGGGTGACCATGAATTTAAAGCTAAAGCGGGAGAGAAGTACGTGCTGTTTATGGTTAAATTTTGTTTTGTAGACCCGTGAGCTACTGATCTTGGTATTGCAGAAAAAATTTGGCTTTATACATGAACTGTTTTATATGGAGACTATGAATTTATGAAACTTGAAAATGATTGAAGTCCATGCATGTGAGTTTCGAAGGTATTTCGGGGATGAAACCATGAATTTGATCATGATCGATTTAGTGCTTAAAAATCTTGATTTTTACGAAATGTTTCTGCCTACGTGGATTTGACTTTCCTTCAAAGTTTTGGTTACACTTGGTTTATACTACAATTCTGGATTTTTGGTGTTGCAGAATTTTGGAGCTTTTAAAATACGAACTACCCTATATTATAGAAAATCTAGAACCGAATTGCGTAATTTGTTACTCTTTATACACGACGAAGGTCCGAATTTGTTATTGCATTTGAGGCTTGCATGTCTTGAAATCTAAATGTGAGTGAGCTGTGATTGTTGAGTAAGGTGCGATGGTGTGTGCCGAGTGAAGAAAAGGTGATGCATGTTGAGTTATAAGAGCCGAGATGCAAGTATGTGCTTTGTACCGAGTTGTGAAGGATTCTAGGTGAGTGAAAATGTAATATGACCATTCATGGACGCTGTGTAAGTGTGTTGAGATGCTACATGATGAATCTGCAGTAAAACAAATAGTTAGATTGAGTTTAACTCATAGTTATAGCTATATGAATACAAGAACGTGCAGATAGAAGCAATTCTTTTTAAAACAGAAATACTGTTCCATAGAAAACGGTCTGACCTTTGATGATTCTTCGAATTTTCTGTATTTACCTAGATAGAATTGGACCTCAAACCCTTAATGAAAGTTATAGGAAACATCCTTAGGAACAATATATCAAAAATTCAGAATAAATGAACAACGAATGACCGCCGAAATGATTTTTCTATGAAAACACCAAATCTGGAAATTTTACAGAATGCTAGCTAGGAATATCGAAATTTTTGTCATTGGTACGTAAGGAATCTGACTTGGTGTTCTTCATGAAACTTGTTCCTTTATGTCTCATGGATAACGTGTCAAACTTTTATAATTGTCTAAGTTCATTTAGGGGTTATTCCGAAAATTTCATTAAAACTGCACATTTTGGTTTTTAAGCTGTTTTACTCCGACTTTGCTCAACTGATTTCAAAAGTGAATGCATCTTGGGTTGTTATGTGACATGATGATACTGGCATTGGCATATCATGCAATATTGAGATGTGATGAGACTCAAGAGACATTTTGTCATTGCATTGAAAAGTGTTTTTGGAAATTAAGATGTTAATTGTTGCCGTTGGACCCTCGGGTCAATGATGCCCCGGGAGTCGGGATGCCCAGAGGTTCGAATGAGTCGATGCCCTTTGGATGCCTGGTTGTATTATGACTACATGCCCAGAGGTTTTCCCCGGGAGTGTCGGGATGCCCGGTTGTATTATGATACATGCCCGGAGGGTGAGGGGTTGTATTATGATGCATGCCCGAAGGTTAGGGGTAACCATGTCTATGGTCCCCAGTGATTCCTCGTGATGCCAGGTGGGGTGCGAGATGCCCGGAGGTGTGTGCCGGATGCCTGGTTGTATTTTGAATACATGCCCGGAGGCTTTCACGATGCCAGGTTGGGTGCGAAATCCCAGAAGGATACAAACATTGGTCCTCTGGGGGGATAAAACCATTTGAATGATAAAATGAATGATTCTACTAAGTGTGAGTGTGGTCTGGTTATAGGACTAAAATGTATGGCATGGAATGGGACGTGTCATTTCAATTTGGCCCTATGATCAGGACCTGTGTGACTGGATATGATGCATCTTGTTGTTGGAACTGCACTAGTCATTGCACTAAAAGTTTTATGGTTCCGATGCATACTCATTCCTTGATGAACTGTTTTGTCTATCTTGCATGAATCTAGATATTGATGGTACTGCACGATATAGCTTAATGAACCTTTTACTGCTGAGTGGTTGTACTCACCCCGTTTGGGGACTAACATTTCAGAATAGACAAGATACCTCTGCTGCCACCGCCACCAGTAGATGGACCGAGCGATTAAATATGACCACGAGGAGGAGGACAACAGAGGAAGGAACTTTTGGACGCCGACACTGATCGATGGACTCTAAGTATATGACTGTTGCAAAAGATGTCGGTCATCTTTTGAAATATATAGCCGAGTATAGAAGACTACGGCATTTTGGTGTACCGACGAATGATGTCCATCTGGTTTAAGTAAATAAAAGTGTTCGGCTTTATCTTATAAAAGTTTTAGTTGGTGTGCATCGTTTTCTGAATATAGGGATGGGAGTTGATAGATGTGCTTCCGCCATATAAATTGCGCAGGGACCAATCTAAAAGATATAAACCCCCAGGATTGATAGACCTTCAGGTCAAGCAAGAGGAAGGTAAGCGAACTGTGGCAACCCCAACGGATCGAGGGCCGTCGAGGGGTGCCACATGTGTAATTGGACATAACGTATTTTGATCCATTGAAATTGCATTTGCCATTGCATTGAAGAATTTCATGATCTTGATGCATGCTTATCCTTTGATTACCTGCTTTTGTCTATCTTGCATGGATCTGGATATTGATGGTAATGCTTGATATAGTTTGATGAATCTTTTATTGCTGAGTGGTTGTACTCACCCCTTTTGGGGACTAACATTTCATATTAAAAGATGCCTTTGTTACCTGTCACTCGCGGTACTTTTTACGGTGTCCCAGTTGATGTTGAGTGTTCGTGTTCGGAGCACATTCATGTCGGGGTTCGAGGATTGGTTTTCATCCGAGTACGGGTTCTAGTCATGTATGACGTCGGTTTACCTGATGGCCCTGTGGTTCAGGAGTTTCTGTCGGTGCAGGTTCGACGTGATGGGATCATGCTAGGGATGTTGCTGCCGCCGCCAGCCAATGGACCGGGCTGGGTGTGATCGTGTCTGACGGGTAGCAGATGACACTTTTTGGATTGCCGGCACTGTCTAATAGACTCATGTATAGGGCTGAAATGGGAAGGAAAGCTAAGGAAAAGTCGAGTTATCTTTTGTATGTAGCCGTGTATAGAAAACCACGGCAAATTTTGGTGTACCGACTTATGATGTCTATCAAGCTTATGTAAATAAAAGTGCTTGGCTTTATCTTATAAAACTATCTACTGGGTGTGCATCATTTCAAAATACTTTTGGGATAGGGAGATGTGATTTTCGCTTCCGCTATACACTGCGCAAGGACCAATCTAAAAGTTTATAAACCCCCAGGATTTATAGACCTTCAGGTCTTGTAAGAGAGAGATAAGGGAGCTATGACGACCTAAACGGATTGGGGGCTGTTCGAGGGGTGCCACAAGAAATCCGCAAACAAATACAGAAAAGACAATAGACCCAAATGCGTTTCCGCTCCTATTCCCTACACATGATTCCGCAGAGAAAGCTACACAACAGCATCAGTCCCGCAACAAACGTGAACACTAGACAGAATCGTCCTCAGTAGCAGGCATTTATTTTGACTGCTCCCACTTTCCAAGCTGAAGCATCATCCCCTGTTTTTCCTCCCCCTCCTCCCTTGCAATTCTCTGTTCTTGAAATTGTCCATTTCGCACGATGAAGATGGCCCATGATACTTTCCTAGCGTGCACAATGGATCAATTCCACGTGCACACAACTCGCTTTTTCTTTTCTTTTAATTTTAAAATCTTTTTAAAATTTTCCCTCCTTTTATTTTCCTTTAAAACTACTAAAAACAATGCCCATTTTTCAATCGTTTTACTTGTCTTTTTCCTTTTTCTTCTTATCTTTCCTTTCGGTTTAATAAAAGAGAAATTTATCCTTACTTTTTGCTTATTTTGTTTTTCATTCTATTTTTTGAACATATTATTGTATTTTTCTATTATTTCATATTTCATAATTAATCCATTGTATTTTCCAATTTTATAGTTTATACTTTTTTCTCTTTTTGATAGTACTATAAAATGATTACAATCAAATTCAGATATAAATAAATCTTTGGGTTTCTTTTCTTGAATCTACTTATTTTATAAAAGAAAAAGACTATAGTATATGTATTTTGGTATTTTGGTCAAATGCTAATATATATCCATTATATATTTTTAATGGATCCCTACGTGTAAATTTGACGTAGAAAAACAAAACTGAATACATAATAACATTTGTTTTAAACTCATTGACTCAACATAACGAACCCATATGAAAACTTAGTCCATCAAATATGGGTTGAGAATTGGGTACATGTCCCATTCTGATAGGTCTAGCAATTATCCGACCCATTTCATGCAAGATAAGCCCTCGAGAAGTGTGCAAGAAATTAGAGAATGTGGTATTCACTTTTCTTTTCTTTTTTCTTTTTTTGGTTTGGAGAAGATAGAGCATAGCAAATGTGGTGCTCATTTGAGTGTTGCTTTTTATTCTTTTAATTGATGTAAAATTTTGACAATTTAATTCCATTTGAGATCTAAATATAAGGTGTCATCTTAGATGGTAAGGGAGTTTGCTCCTTTCCTTATGGTTATGGTTTCGAGTCATAATTGAAGCTAACTTGACGCTTGATTGCTTAATCCAAAATAAAAACCCATAACAAAACAAAAAATTAAAGAAGGAAGCAAACCTTTAAATATATCAATTTGCAATACCATATGAGAAAGAGTTGATCTCACAAAAAACCCAAAACTAGTAAACCTGTGATAATTTTATTCCAAATTAATTTTTTTGACCACCAAAAACCTGAATCTGGTATATCCGTGACAAATTTATTTTTTCGTTAGTTTTTATTAAATTTTGGTATCAAATTGCTGAGTTGAATAACACTTGTCAGTTTTTTTTTTTTTTTGGTCAGTCGACTAGTGTATTAGTTTGGGGTTTTACCCTTCATTTGTCACAAAAATACCAATTTTATGGTTTTTATTGTATTAAACCAATTTAACGGAGGGTAAACTTGTTATAAATTGACCAGTTTGGAGTTTTTTGTGGTCAAAAATTTCGTTTGAGATAAATTTGTGACATATGTACTAGTTAAGGGCTTTTCTTGGTAAAAAATAAGTTTGGAGTAAATTTATCATATGTGTATCGCTTTAGAGTTTTTTGTGATATTACCAAAGAGGAAATCCGAGATGACTATTAGGATTTGCCATGTGATTTACGTTGTTTGCTCCTTCAACACGTATTCCTATATAAAAGTATGGTGATGGCCCAGTGGAGCTGGGGCCATGGTACTTTCCCAGCGTGCACGATGGAACAATTCCACGCGTATATAATTCACTTTTTTCCTTAGCTTGTGTTGATGAAATCTACTAAAAGTGGACCCTCTTTTTTCCCTAGCTTCACTTAAGTTGTGTATCTTCCTCCATTGTAGTCATTCATTCTGTTATTTCGTCAAAATCAAACTACTGTTAGTTTTGGTCTTAGTTTCTTTTTCTTTCTAATTTATGTTTTTTTTTGTCCTTTTCAATTCCAGATGAAGAAAAACACAAAGTAGAGTTTTCTACAACTGCAAGAACTTTCAACACGTCTATGGTATGCAGATGTTGCAGATTGGAAGATTAATGGCACCGTAGAAAACTCTATTTTGTGTTTTTCTTCATTTGGAATTGAAAAGGATAAAAAATAAAAAATAAAAAACATAAATTACCAATTCCACGCGCATATAATTCACTATCAACATATGAAAGTCCCTATCCATATTCTTAACGCAATATAATTCATTGTCAACATATTAGATACTGAAGAAGATGATTTATGCTGATAATGGGTTGCAACGAGAAAAAATAATATTAAAAATATTACGTAAAAATAACAATGTCAAATGCAATAAAGGATAGATATACTCTAATAATCAACAAATGAAGTGTACAATATTAATATAACTAAAATTAATGGAAATAAAGAAGTCGTCTTGATATTTTTAATGAGGGTAAAGTTGAGCGCATTTTGTGGGCCCATTGAGACCTCTCTGAACTCATAATAATTCAAGGAGTTCATTATTTTCTTATTGAGGGTGAAAAGAGAGTCACAAACATGAGTTAGGTTTATGTAAATTGTGAACCCATTTAATACCCATATTATATTTAAACTCATTTACTCAATATAACTAACCCAAATAACAACTTAGTCCATATTATACGGGTTAAGAAATGGGTTTATGTCTCATTTTGATGGGTCTAGCAATTATCTGGCTCTTTTCATGTAGGACAAGCCCTTGAGAAGTGTGTAAGTAAATAGAAAATGTGGCCTTCATTTTTTATTTTTTTATTTTGTTTGGAGAAGATAGAGCATGGCTAATGTGGTGCTCATTTGAGTGTTGCTTTTTATTCTTTTAATTGATGTAAGATTTTGGCAATTTAATTACATTTGAGATCTAAATATACGGTGTTGTCTTAGATGGCAAGGGGGTTTGCTCCTTTCCTTATGGTCATGGTTTTGAGTCTTATTGAAAACTAACTCAACACTTGTTTTCTCAATCCAAAATAAAAACTCATAACGCAACAAAAAATTAAAGGAAGAAAACCTTTAAATATATTAATTTGCAATATCATATGAGAAAGAGTTAATATCACACAAAAAAAAAAAAACCAAATTAGTACGCTTATGATAAATTTATCATGAATTGATTTTCTTTACTACCAAAAATCCCAAAACGGTACGTTCAATAGAAATTTACTTTTTGTTAGTTTCTATTAAGTTTTGCCATCAAATTGATAAATTGGATGACACTTGTTAGTTGATGGATGTACCAATTTGGGGTTTTACCCTCTGTTTGTCAAATATATACCAATTTTATGATTTTTTGTGGTATCAATTCTATTTAACAAAGGATAAATTTGTTACAAATATAAAGATTTTGGGTTTTTTGTGTGGTTAAAATGTCAGTTTAAGATAAATTTGCGACATATGTACCAATTAAGGGCTTTCTGTGGTCAAAAAATAGATTTGGAATAAATTTATCATAGGTTTAATATTGGTTTAGGGTTTTTCATGTTATTAATCCAAAGAGAAAACTCGATATGACTTTTAGGATTTGTGATGTGATTTACAGGTTTACTCATTCAACACACATTTCTATAAAAAAGAGTAGAAAGTATGATAATAACCCAGTGGAGGTGGGTCCATGCTACTTTCCTAGCATGCACGATGCATCAATTCCACGTGCATGTAGTTCGCTATTTTCTCTAGCTTGTATCCGTAAAGTCTACCAAAAGTGGACCCTCTTTTTTTTCCCTTGCTTCACTTAAGTCATGCATCTTTCTCCATCCTGGTTATTATTTCCGCTACTTCGTCAAAATCAAACGATTGTTGGTTTTGGTCTTAGGATTTTTTTTCTATTTTATGTTTTTTATGTCATTTTCAATTCCAAATCAAGACAACACAAAGTAGAGTTTTCTACGAAGCCATTAATACTCCAATTTGCAATGTTTCTGAACTATAGACGTGTTGAAAGTTTTTCATGTTATTAATCCAAAGACAAAACTCAGTATGATTTTTAGGATTTGTGATATGATTTACAGGTTTACTCCTTCAACACGCATTTCTATATAAAAGAATAGAAAGTATGATAATAACCTAGTGGAGGTGGGCCCATGGTACTTTCCTAGGGTGCACGATGGATCAATTCCATGTGCATGTAGTTCGCTATTTTCTCTAACTTGTGTCGATGAAGTCTACCAAAAGTGGACCCTCTTCTTTCCCTTGCTTTACTTACGTCATGCATCTTTCTCCATCGCGGTCATTGTTTCCACTACTTCGTCAAAATCAAACGACTGTTGGTTTTGGTCTTGGGATTTTTTTTCTATTTTATGTTTTTTTATGTCTTTTTCAATTCCAAATGAAGACAACACAAAGTAGAGTTTTCTACGGTGCCATTAATACTCCAATCTGCAATGCCTCTGAACTATATACGTGTTGAAGGTTTTTCATATTATTAATCTAAAGAGAAAACTCGGTATGACTTTTAGGATTTGTGATGTGATTTACGGGTTTACACCTTCAACATGCATTTCTATATAAAAGAATAGAAGGTATGATAATAACCTAGTGGAGGTTGGCCCATGGTACTTTTCTAGCGTGCACGATGGATCAATTCCATGCGCATATAGTTCACTATTTTCTCTAGCTTGTGTCGATGAAGTATACCAAAAGTTGACCCTCTTTTTTCCCTTGCTTCAATTAAGTCATGCATCTTTCTCCATCCTGGTCATTGTTTCCGCTACTTCGTCAACATCAAACGACTGTTGGTTTTGGTCTTAGGATTTTATTTTTTTTATTTTATGTTTTTTTTGTCATTTTCAATTCCAAATGAAGACAACACAAAGTAGAATTTTCTACGATGCCATTAATACTCCAGTCTGCAATGCCTCTGAAAGGTTTTTCATGTTATTAATCCAAAGAGAAAACTCGGTATGACTTTTAGGATTTGTGATGTGATTTACAGGTTTACTCCTTCAACACGCATTTCTATATAAAAGAATAGAAAGTATGATAATAACCTAGTAGAGGTGGGCCCATGGTATTTTCCTAGCGTGCACTATGGATCAATTCTATGTGCATGTAGTTCGCTATTTTCTCTAACTTGTGTCGATGAAGTCTACCAAAAGTGGACCCTCTTTTTTCCCTTGCTTCACTTACATCATGCATCTTTCTCCATCGTGGTCATTGTTTCCACTACTTCGTCAAAATCAAACGACTGTTGGTTTTGGTCCTAGGATATTTTTTCTATTTTATGTTTTTTATGTGCTTTTCAATTCCAAATGAAGACAACACAAAGTAGAGTTTTCTACGATGCCATTAATACTCCAATCTGTAATGCCTCTGAACTATAGACGTGTTGAAGGTTTTTCATGTTATTATTTCAAAGAGAAAACTCAGTATGACTTTAGGATTTGTGATGTGATTTACAGGTTTACTCCTTCAACATGAATTTCTATATAAAAGAATAGAATGTATGATAATAACCTAGTGGAGGTGGGCCCATGGTACTTTCTTAGCGTGCGCGATGGATCAATTCCACGCGCATATAGTTCACTATTTTCTCTAGCTTATGTCAGTGAAGTCTACTAAAAGTGAACCCTCTTTTTTCCGTTGCTTCACTTAAGTCGTGTATCTTTCTCCATCGTGGTCATTGTTTCCGCTACTTCGTCAAAATCAAACGACTGTTCATTTCGGTCTTAGGATTTATTTTTTTCTATTTTATGTTTTTTTTTGTCCTTTTCAATTCCAAATGAAGACAACACAAAGTAGAATTTTCTACGATGCCATTAATACTCCAGTCTGCAATGCCTCTGAAATATAGACGTGTTGAAGGTTTTTCATGTTATTAATCCAAAGAGAAAACTCGGTATGACTTTTAGGATTTGTGATGTGATTTACAGGTTTACTCCTTCAACACGCATTTCCATATAAAAGAATATAATGTATGATAATAACCCAGTGGAGGTGGGCCCATGGTACTTTCCTAGCGTGCACGATGGATCAATTCCACGCACATGTAGTTCACTATTTTCTCTAGCTTGTGTCGGTGAAGTCTACCAAAAGTTGACCCTCTTTTTTCCCTTGCTTCACTTAAGTCATGCATCTTTCTCCATAGTGGTCATTGTTTATGCTATTTCGTTAAAATCAAACTGTTGTTGGTTTTAGCCTTAATTTTTTTTCTATTTTATGTTTTTTTTTTTTGTCCTTTTCAATTCCAAATGAAGACACCACAAAGTAGAGTTTTCTACGATACCATTAATACTCCAATCTGCAATGCTGCGAACCTAGACGTTTTGAACCTTATTGCAATTGTGAGCATCATCAATGAGCAAACTCACAGCCATGTGTTTAGGCAGCTGTGAGAGTCGGAGTCAAGGACTAATTCATCAAGTAGCCAAAGTTGAGCATCATGGGGTGATTTAGTTTAGCTTGCCACAATTCAAGTGGAATTTATATGCTATATAAATTTAGTGACCCTAGCCTAACCCAACCCATATCCTCCTAGTTAACTCACTTTAAATTCTTCATATGTTAGTTAGATAAAATTGCTATTTAGACTATAAGATGCTAAAGAATTGGCTTTTAATATTGCATAAAATTTTTAGTTTTTATATTTATTCACAATGAATAATAAGAGCAAGTTAGTACTTGGTAGTGAATTTATAAAATCACATTAACAAATAACATGGAGGAATTGAAAGTAAAATTAAATGAAATGTTAAATATTGAAGAAGATGAGTCATGCTAACGGTGGATTGGAATGAGAAAAACTAATATTAGAATATTGCATAAAAATAACAACGCGAGATATAGTCAAGAACAGATGTACTCTAACAATTAACCAATGGATCTTACAATATTAATGAAATAAAAATAATGGGAAAAAAGAAGCCATGTCGATTTTTTTTATGAGGGTGAAGTTGGGCTCATTTTGTGGGCCCATCTAAATTTCTCTAAACTCGGAACAGTTCGAGAGTTTTTTTTATTTTTACATAAAACCTTAAGAGAGGATCATAAACGTAGGTTAGGTTTGGGTAGACTATGAACTCATTTAATAAATATATTGTGTTTAAACTCTTTTACCGAATATAACTAACCCATATAATAGGGCTTACAATGATTCTACCCATTTTATGCAGGAAAAATCCTCGAGAAGTGTGTAAGTAAATAAAGATCGTGGTCTTTCATTTTTATTTTGTTTGGAGAAGATAGAAAATCGATAATGGGGTGCTGATTGAGTGTTACTTTTTATTTTTTTAGTTGATATGTCATTTTGACAATTTAATTATATCCGAAATCTAAAAATAAAGTGCTGTCTTACATGGTAAGGGAGTTTGCTCCCTTCCTTATGAGTCTTGGTTTCGAGTTGTATTGGAAGCTAACTTAGCACTCGACTGCTCAATTCAAAAAAAATCTCTATCAAATCACTCTTAGCATAGCAAAACTCACAAGAAACTAAAAAGAAAAAAATGTTAAATTATGTCTCGAGCTTAAGTGTGTATAGGAGATTCGACGTGATTGGAGGATTTGCTTTTTATTGGTTGAAAATAACATAAAAGTCCAAGTTTGACTGAGTTGAATGGGGCACATGCTCACCGGTCAAGGTGAGGTTTGTTGACTGGACACATAAAAGACGTTGGGTTTCTTCTGGACGGTGGCAGCACTCTGAAGTAAATAACGTTCTCGTGTTCTACTGTGCAAGAGCATTTTGGTCAGGCCTGAACATGCAGTGTCACGTTGGGAGTTTATATCCTATCGAGTTATTTATTTATAAATACTTTGAATTTGGATATAATTTAGGTGTGATAAATACTCGAGCTTGTGAGTAATTGAAACTCTATGATTCTCCAATTTAATAATAGATTATTTATTGTTGACTCTTCCCGTGAATGCAGGTACTAACACTCATGCCGAATGACATATATCTTTAGCGTCATTTATTGTTCTTCATTTTTTTTTTTTTTGGTATTTTCATATCGATTTTATTGCAAGATTTGGTTAGCATTTCCGCAATATTTTTCAACAAAAATAAGGAAAGAAAACCTTTAAATATAGGGTTAATGCCTTGAAAAATCCTAAATTAGTACATGTGTGACAAATTTACCATAAATTAATTTTTTGACCATCAAAACTAGTACACTTATAATAAATTTGCCATCTGTTAGTTTCAGTTAAATTTTACTATCAAATTACTAAGTTAGATAACACTTGATAGTTGATTAGTGTTGGTTTGGGATTTTACTTTCCGTTTGTTATAGTTATATAACATTTATGATTTTTTGAGGTATTAATCCAATTTAATGGAGGGTATATTCTTCACAAATATAATAGTTTGGGGTTTTTGGCGGTCATACAAATTAGTTTAGGATAAATTTATCGCGAGTATAACCATTTAGGCTTCTTTTTTTTTTTGTAGTCGTTTGGGGTAAATTTATTACAGATATATCAGTTTGGGGTTTTTTCGCAGTCAAAAAATTAATATTGAGTAAATTTGTCACACATGTATCAGTTTGGAATTTTTTTAGGATATTAACCCTTAAATATATCAATGTGCAATACCAAAAGAGAAAACCTAGGGCAACTATATGGATTTGTCATGCTTTTTACGTCGATTGCTCTTTCAACACACATATAGTAATAGCCAGATGGAGGCGGGCCCATGGTACCTTCTTAGCATGCACAATGGACCAATTCCACATTCATACATTTTGCTTTTTCCTTTCTTTCTTTTAATTTTATATCTTTTTGAATTTTCCCCTCTTTTGATCTTCCCTTAAACCACTAAAGGTAACGCCCATTTTTTCGTCATCTGACTTTTTGCCTTTTTCTTCTTATTTTTCTTTTCAGTTTAATGAAAGAGAAAATATTTTCTTAGTTTTTTCCTTATTTGCTTTTTCATTCTATTTCTTGAACATATCATGTTATTTTCCTATTTCATATTTCCTAATTAATCCATTGTATTTTCTGATTCTACACTTTATATTTTTTTGGCTTTTTGATAGTTCTATAATATATTTACAATCAAATTCAAATATGAGTATATCTATTGATTTCTTTTCTTGAATATACTTATCTAATAAAAGAAAGAGAACATATAAGAGGGTTAATATCCTAAAAAACTCCAAACTAAAACATCCGTAACAAATTTATCATAAACTAATTTTAAACTCAAATTGGTACACATTTGACAAATTTATCACAAATCAGTACACTTGTGATAAATTTACTCTATGCTAGTTTCCGTTAAATTTTACCATCAAATTATTAAATTGAATGACACATGACAATTGATTAGTGTATCAATTTGCGATTTTACTCTCCGTTTGTCACGGTTATACAATTTTTGTAACTTTTATGTTTTTAATCCAATTTAACATAGGGTATATTTGTCACAAATATACCAATTTAGAGTTTCCGGCGATTGAATAAATTAGTTTGGGGTAAATTTGTTACAAGTATACTAGTTTGGTTTTTTTTTTTAATGGTCAGTTGGGGTAAATTTGTCATAGGTGTATAAATTTGGGATTTTTATGATCAAAAAAATAGTTTGCGGTAATTTGTCATACGTGTATCGGTTTGAGGTTTTTAGGGTATTAACCCTATCTAATATAAGTATTTTGGTGTTATGGTCAAATGCTATATATATAGCATTTGACCATAGATTATAAACCAATTCCCTAAGCTCGTCATGTCTTACTTATTGAAGTTTGATTTTTCTTGATCTGGCCAACGCGACTTAAATTGACGCCAAGATATCCGCAAACGATTACAGAAAAGATGACATACCCAAATGCGTTTTTCCTCCTATACCCTACCCATGATTCCATGGAGAAAGCAACACAACATCATCAGTCCCGCAATCAACGTTAGACTAGACAGAATCGTCCCCACCAGCAGGCGTTTACTTTGACAGCTCCCAATTTCCAAGCTGAAGCATCCCCTGTTTTTCCTCCCCCTCCTCCCTTGCAATTCTCTGTTCTTGAAATAATTTTTTTGGGTTTTTCCTTCTTTCCTGCAGTAGCCGAATATGCTTACAGTTCGCTTTTTCTTTTCTTTCTTTTGAACATACTTACAGTACGCTTTTCCTTTTCTTTCTTTTAATTTTAATTTTTTTTGGATTTTTCGCTCTTTTTATTTTCCTTTAAACCACATAACGCCCATTGTTTCATCGTTTTTCTTTTAGCCTGTTTCCTTTTTCTTCTTATTTTTCTTTTCAGTTTAATAAAATCGAATCCATCTCTGATTCAATATTGACTTTAGTGGTTGTAACGAGTATGGATCAAATATAAAATTTACCGTTTTTTGAAGTGCAAATATCTCAATCGTTCTAATACCGAACCATCCTTTGGATTTGGGCACTACTCGACGATCTCTATTTTCATCACTAACCATAGCTTATAAACCAATTCCTTAAGCTGGTCATATCCTATCTATTGAAGTTTGATTTTTCTTGATCTGGCCAGCGCCACCTAAATTGACGACAAGATATCCGCAAACGAATACAGAAAAGCGGACTTTGACGCGGGTCTGCTCCCATTCCCTACGCATGAGTCCGCAGAGAAAGCAACGTAGCATCATCAATCCCGCAACGGATGCTAACACTAGACAAAATCGTCCCCTTCCCCTCCTCTCTTGCCCGTGCCCATGGTACTTTCCAAGCGTGCACTGTGGATCAATTCCACGCTCATACAGTTCGCCTTTTCTTTTCTTTCTTTTAATTTTAAATCTTTTTGAATTTTCCCCCTTTTTATTTTCCTTTAAACCACTAAAGATAACGTCCATCTTTTCATTGTTTTCCTTTTTCTTCTTATTTTTCCTTTCGGTTTAATAAAAGAGAAATTTATTCTTAGTTTTTGCTTATTCGGGTTTTCATTCTACTTTTTGAACATATTATTGTATTTTCCAGTTTCATATTTCGTAATGAATTCATTATATTTTGTGATTTTATAGTTTATACTTTTTTCTCTTTTTGATAGTACTATAAAATATTTACAATCAAATTCAAATATAAGTAAATCTTTTGATTTCTTTTCTTGAATCTACTTATTTAATAAAAGAAAGAGAATTTAATATATGTGTTTTAGTATTATGGTCAAATGCTACCATATCTATCCATTATTTACTTTTAATGGATCTCTACATGTTAATGTGAGTACAAAAACGAAACCGATCACATAATATCATTTGTTTTATGATCTTAAAAAAAAAAGACGAACCATAGATATTTCCGAGGCTTGTCATTTTCTAATCTCAACATTTCAAGCGGATTTTTTTCCCTCTTTTCTCCTTGAAAATAAAACTATGGCCTTTCGTTTCGATTGAAAAAACATTTTAAATAAATAATTTTTGTGCTAGTATCGTCTAAAGTGAAATAAAAGCCAAACTTCGGTGACTAAGGAATGACATCCGAATATCAACACAAGGTTTTGCGCTTTCCTTTGACGACTCCTCTTCCCGCTCTCTTCCTCAACCTCTTCCTCCGATGAACGGTTCGATTGTCTCATGGCTTCTTTTTGCCATATCCACAATCTCCATCTTCTCTGACGTTGCTACTATGGCTTCAGCGTCAGCCCAGTGTCCCGGCGTCGACCAGAGATCACTCTTGCTCGAGCTGAGAAACACCCTCGTCTTTGATGCCTCCGAGTCTTCCAAGCTAGTACAGTGGGACCAAAGTGCCGATTCATGGAGTGGCGTGACGTGCGAGGACGGACTCGTGGTTGGTCTCGATTTGAGCAATGAGTCGATCTCTGGCGGAATCGACGATTCGTCGAGCCTCTTTAGGCTCGAGTTCCTTCAGAATCTGAACTTGGCATTCAATGACTTCAACTCCACGGCAATTCCACCGGCCCTTGCAAATCTCAGTCACTTGGCACATCTCAACTTGTCCGATGCCGGATTCACCGGACAGATTCCTGTGGAGCTATCGCGCCTGAAGAATCTACGTACTCTTGATCTCAGTCTAAATTACTGCCCTGGTGAGCCTTGGCTGAAATTTGAGAAACCAAATTTAGGTTCAGTAATTGGGCATTTAAAGGAGTTGAGGGAGCTATACCTTGATGGGGTCTATGTGTTTGCTGAGGGAAGTGAGTGGTGCAATTCCTTGTCTTCTTCAGTGCCGAAACTTGAGGTGTTGAGCATGTCTTGCTGTTTTCTGTCTGGTCCTATCGACCCTTCCCTTACGAGTCTTGCTAAACTCTCGGTCATTCAACTCGATTACAACACCTTGTCCTCCACAGTTCCTCAGTTCTTAGCGAATTTCTCCAGCTTGAAAACTTTGAGCCTATGTGATTGTGACCTACATGGAGAATTTCCTCATGAAATCTTCCAGGTACAAACACTTCAGATCCTTGACCTATCACACAACGAACTCCTTCAGGGTCCTTTGCCAGAATTTTCGGAGAATGGTTCTCTTCGAACATTGGCTCTTAACTACATGAATGTGTCCGGAAGGCTCCCTGATTCAATTGGTAGTCTCAGGAATCTATCAATAATAGAATTGGTGAATTGCAGCTTTCATGGAGATATCCCAAGCTCTTTTGCCAATCTCTCACGACTTTCTTATTTGGACTTCTCATCCAACAATTTTACTGGTCCAATTCCATCTTTCAGCAAGTCCAAGAATCTAATAGAAGTCACTTTGGCCGGCAATAGTCTAATTGGTCCGATTGATTCAACACAGTGGGAATCCCTCTCGAATCTTCTTTATCTCCACCTTGGATCCAATTTCCTTGAAGGAAATATTCCCTCATCTCTATTCACACATCCATCGATTCAGAGGCTATATCTTTCCGACAATCGATTTTCTGGTCAACTGGAGGGATCTTTTGATGCTCCATCGCACATGCTGCAAAAACTCAATTTGAGCAACAACAATATAGGAGGAGAACTACCGACGTCTATATGGGAACTCCGAGGGCTCGAGGACCTCTCACTTTCTTCCAATAATTTTAGTGGCTCATTCCATATTAATTGCATTCAACAACTGAGTAATCTTTCGTTTTTGGATCTTTCCTACAATCGTTTCTCTATTGATGCCACAAATACTGCTTCCCAGGCCTCTTCATTCCCTAACCTTATATCCTTACATTTGGCTTCTTGCCAGTTGACGACATTGCCTCAGTTTTTGTCTAACCAATCCGAATTGATCTATCTCGACCTCTCCCACAATTATATTCAAGGGGATATACCAAGATGGATATGGACCCTAGAAAGACTTGATTTTCTCAATTTTTCCATTAATTTATTTGAAGATTTCGAAACACCCTTGGGCAATCTTACTTTAGGTCCGAGGATTGTCGACCTCCATTCAAACAAGCTCCAAGGGAATATGCCACCCTTGCCGTCAAATGTTTACTACGCGGATTTCTCAAGTAACAACATATATTCTGTTATTCCAGATGACTTACCAAGTTTGAGTTTCTTCTCCCTTTCGAAGAATAATTTCCATGCGTCCATCCCGCAATCTATTTGCAAATATGGTCTTCAAGTGCTCGACTTATCGCATAACCATATGAATGGAACTATTCCTGATTGTTTAATGGATTTGGAGTCCCTCACTATATTGAATGTAAGGAACAACCAATTGAATGGCGAAATTCCACAAAACATCTCGAGAACATGCAATCTGAAGACATTGGATATCAGTGAGAATTTGTTGCAGGGCCAGATTCCGTTGTCGTTGGCAAATTGCACGGCGTTGGATTTCGTGAACATCGGGGACAATCAAATAGATGGGACATTTCCGTGCCATCTCGAGTCTATATCAAGTCTTCGTGTCCTCATTTTACGATCCAACAAATTGCATGGGGAAATTGGATGTCCACATAGTCGCAGCTCCTGGCAGATGCTTCAAATCATTGACTCGTCTTCAAATGATTTCAGTGGCACGCTGCCTGCGAGTCTCATTGCATCTTTGGAGGCTATGAAGGCCAATAAGGACTTCAATCACCTAGAATATTGGTTTGGTTACGGATATGGTTGGCTTTCTTATGAGGATACGATGAGTGCAACCTTGAAAGATCTACAGCTAGAACTCGTTAAGATCTGGACTATTTTCACATTGATCGACTTCTCGAGCAATAGATTGGAGGGTCCAATACCCAATGCACTTGGAGATCTCAAAGCACTTTATGTCCTCAACCTATCACACAATGCCATCTCAGGCTCAATTCCTCCTGTATTGGGGAATTTGCATCAGCTTGAGTCGCTGGATCTATCGATGAATTACCTTAATGGAATCATACCACCTCAGCTTGCAAATCTTGATTTCCTTTCCTTACTAAACCTCTCAAACAATCAACTTGTAGGAAACATCCCAACAAGCGGACAGTTTCTCACATTTGCCAAGAGTTCTTTTGAAGGAAACCTCGGATTGTGTGGGCTTCTGCTCAACAAAAATTGCTCAATTACCACGAATGGGACGGAAGAAGTTGGTGACAATGGCGACGATGATGATAGCGAGAAAAAGTGGTTTTACATGGGTATACCGCTTGGGTTCGTCGTTGGCTTCTGGATTTTTTGTGGTCCATTAATGTTTATGAGATCATGGAGGTTTGCTTATTATCGATTATGGGATAAAGTACTATCGAAATTCTCACGACCATGAAGATTTCCAGTGAGGTTCAATTATCAAACTCGAGCAAGAGTATTTCGTTCTTCTTCTCTTCATAATCAGAAAATGTATAAGGAAATAATCGATTGATCCAAGCGTGGCAACTATATCTCCAACATTAATCAGCAAAATTTATTCGCAGGATTGAAAAATGCAACTTCAAAAGCATTTAGCATTTTTCCTTTGTGCCTTTGCCACGTCCACGGCCGTCTTCCAGCGCCGCGCGAAGAAGGTAAGGGGTTTTGTTTGAACACCTAAACACTCACAACTGAGCA
Source organism: Eucalyptus pauciflora (assembly GCA_007663325.1). Lineage (NCBI taxonomy): Eukaryota > Viridiplantae > Streptophyta > Magnoliopsida > Myrtales > Myrtaceae > Eucalyptus > Eucalyptus pauciflora. The sequence continues at coordinate 1,282,358 of VMYD01000349.1, read as the reverse complement.
CAATAGCGCGCGGAGCAGAGCAAAGCATGTTGGGTTGTCCCGCCGCGTCCACCTCCGCCGCCGCCGCGGCCGCCGCCGCTTCTTTCCGGAGCTCTTTGCTTCACTTCTCCACCATTCACCGGACCAGAACTTGCCCTTCCACCTCTCACCCGGTAGAAATTCCGGCGCAATTCGTTCATCTCATAAATTTTTTGTTTTCTTTTCGTTTGGTCCTTCTCTTTTTGTGTGGCTTTCGGTCTCAGCTCTCGACTCTATCTGCTTTCTCTCCGTCTTGCCTCATGGGGGTCGCAGGTACCTGTTGCGTCTGTTCGACTTCAATCGTGTTCGTCGTCGCGCGCTGCTCCTCCGATCAAAGCCATGGCTGCCGAGGCTGAGATTCTGTCCGTGCCCGACAAGGAGATGCGCGCTTCTTCTCCTCGTACCCCTCTTTTCTCTCGTGTCTTTAACTTCTTCGTTGATCTTATCATTCCAGATTATGAAGAGGGCTGCTTCAGCGTCGTTGTTCTTTTTCTCTGGGCGTGTGCCCTTTTGTAAATGCAAAAAAATCTGATTTTTTTCCCTTTCTTCAATGTTCAGGGGGCAAGCAGGCATTGATATCTTTGTCTGACAAAACTGATTTGGTTTTTCTTGGAAAAGGCCTCCAGGAATTGGGGTGAGGACTTTACTTTCCACACTTCTCTTGTGTGCGTGTTCGTATGCGTATGCGTGTGCATGTGGTGTAGCTTAGGTGCTGAAGCCACGATGTTTTTGTTGGATTGGATTTTAGGCACGTTTCATTGCTTGTGGATAGTATTTTTATGCAGGGGTGCGCATGGTATGAGTACTTGTCAGGTCAGCATATTCAAGTGTTCATGTTGTCTTAACCGATTAAAACATTTAGGTATACTGTTGTCTCAACTGGAGGAACTGCATCTGCTCTGGAAAATGCCGGGTTGTCCGTCACCAAAGTGGAACAGCTTACTTGCTTCCCAGAGATGGTTTGTTTCTTTGTCCCTTACTTGCATTGTTTATTCTTTTCTTTCTTTAGTTGCCTTGTCTTAGGAAGCTGATTGTAATGAGTGATGACGACAGTCGAGATTGGCACTGCACTGATGCCATACAATTTGAAATCCCTCTTGGCTTCAAGTGGTTTTTCTGGGACCTTCACAGCTTTTGCTAACATTATCATGCTACATCTATTCCTAACAATGAAGGCATAAATCAGATACCTTAACCACTTCAGACAGCTCAAGACTTTCCAGCTCATGACAAAAAAAAATCAATTTCTAGTCATTAATGCTTATCAAAGATTTTCAAAAGTTGAGGTGAGACCATATTTTCCAGATTCTGTCGTGAATGTGAGTGCCATTTGTCCTTAGGTGGCATAGAGCACCTGATGCCCCAAACTTATCTTTTCTCCCTTTTGAGATCCATTCATCCTTACAAACTTGCTGAACCATCGAAACCTTGCACATCTCTTTTCTCCTTCTCTGCAAATATTCCTTGTCTTACTAAAAGTTAAAGTGAGTGCACTTCAATCTTGATTCTCTAGAGAAATCAGATGCGGATTTGCACTGTGCTTGTTAGCACCCTTCACTGAGGAGAATTACTTCCCTACTAAATTCAAGATCACAATATTCAATTAGTACACTTCAAGTAGTCATGGTGCCTCTCTTTGTGGGCGGTTATGATATCTCAGTCGTTTGAGACCTTTGACCAAAGGATTTCCCTCTTTAACATTCACATACGATAATTTCATCTCTTTTCTCTACAACCGGGCACACACCAAACAAAATAATCTTCTTTTGGCAAAATGATTTAGATTTTAACTTGGGAATGTTACATTACTCTATTTAACAGCTGGATGGTCGCGTAAAGACCTTGCATCCTCATATTCATTAAGGAATTTTTGCTAGGAGAGATCAACAGCATCACATGGAGGCTCATGGTAAGCACAGAATTGGTGAGTTGTCCTGTGGTAACATTCTGACCATTTTTCAGCTTAGAAATTCTGAGGATAAACAAATAATGTTCTCGGTCTTACTATGGTCCTACATAATTTTACTATACTAAATGCAAGATGGAACATGTGCAGGTACTTCTGATGTAGTGGTGGTTAATTTGTATCCTTTCTACGACAAAGCTACCTCTGTGGTTGATTTGAAGATGGACTTGAGAATGTTGATATTGGTGGTCCTGCCGTGATCAGAGCTGCTGCAAAGGTTTTTTACTATTAGATGTTCATGTTCATTGTTATTAGAGCATAGACTTGCTTATGTTTCAGTTTGCTTCATTGCATCTCAATTTGGACGTATGAGAGAATATGATTGTATTGGTGTCTTCGGTAACACTGGGCTCGCGGATATCCAGCAAACTTTGCTACGACGGCACTTGTAACTGAGGCATGTAATTGACTGAAAGCATGTTAACTTTTCCATTGAGATTGCTACTCCAGATTATCTTCTTACTATTTGGGTAATGATTTCTCTCATGCTTTTATGCTAAAACAACAATTTTGCTTGTTAAATTATAAACTAAAATAGGTATGTCTGATATGTTGCACTTTTTTTGAAGAAATGTTGCTGGCTTTGTGCCTTTATGTATCAATATGCATGTGGTAAATTTTTCTGTAATTTTGCATCAATTGCCATTGTATGCCCTTAATTTGAATTGATGTTGGCATTTATCTTCTAACAGAATCATCAGGATGTCTTAGTTGTGGTTGATTCACACGACAACCCTGTGCTGCTGGAGTTCCTGAAGAGTAATGGAGATGATCAACAGTTCCGTAGAAAACTTTCTTGGAAGGCCTTTCAATGTGTTGCTTCCTATGATTCTGCAGTGTTAGAGTGGCTCTGGAGACAAACAACTGGAGGTATTCATCTGGTTCGTGTTCTCAATTGATGTCATAGCCACTAAGGCAATTAAAAATGCATGTAGGTCTAAACACATGCAAGTAAGGGGCTTTTTTGGAGACTTGGTTCTGATGTATCCTTTAGTTTGTTTCCTTTGGAAATCAATAATATCAGTAAGTTCTATTACCTTGTTAGTTTTGAACTGATTTATGTGGAGGTTGACAACTCTTCCTTTTGATAGAGAAATTCCCTTCTAGCTTAACAGTGCCTCTATCTCTTAAAAGTTCTCTTCATTATGGTGAAAATCCCAGCAGAAGGGTGCATGTGGACAAGAGTCTTGCTGAGATTAATGGAGGTGGTACTGCAACTGCTATCCAACATCATGGAAAGGTGAGTCCTTGAATGTCATATTTTTACATCAACGTCAATCTTTTGAGGAAGTTGAAATTGCAGCGAATCTAGTAATTATCTAACTTTGAAAACTTCATTAGATAGAGGAGGCAATTTCTAAAATTGAATCTTGTTATTGAATCTAAATAATAGACACTATTTTCATCTAATAGCTAAAGCTTTTTGATAAATTGACAAAGGCCTCAAGAAATCAATATGGGATTAGAACAGGAGGTAGTCATTTCGAATATCTCAGGCAATTTATTTGCTTCTTCAACATAATGATCTTCCATCCTTCAATTTGTGGTAAAATGCTAGCCTATGTGTGATGGCAAATATAGAGCATTTATATACCAAATTACTCCATCTGACCGGGTAGCTTCAACTTTTGGTTTTGTTAGCAGGTTGACATAATATTACAAATCATTCTTAAGGAGCATCTAGTTTCTTTTCTTTTCCAGGTCAACTATCTGTATATGTTAGTGTAGAGAATGTTAGTTATAAGGAAACACTAATAATGTTTTGCGAAGGAGATTAGCGATACAGGGGACTAATTAGCTTCCTTTTTAGTATCATAACCTATGTCTTTGAGATGATATCAGATGCTCTTTAGAAGTCTCTGAGCAATTGCAAGAAGAGTTTTTTTCCATAAAGTTCTTTTACTTCATCAACAGATCATGGTAACAATAGCAGATCTCTCTCTCATTTGTTGTGAATTATGTATTGATGCTGCAGGAAATGTCATATAACCATCTGGATGCGGATGCTGCCTTGAATTACGTATCCCAGTTTAGCGACCCTACATGTGTCGTTGTGAAGCATAAAAATCCTTGTGGGGTGGCTTCCGGTGGTGGTATAGTGGCCTTTCAATGTAGAAATTGATGAGGTATATACTTATTTCATTATGTAAGTTACAAAAAGAAAATTCTAATTTCCTTATATAGTAGACCCACCGAATCCAAAATAGTAAACTGAAAGAGGCTTGTCATTTTTTAAATCCATAAAGTTCCAGATTGAAGCTCATTCTTGAGTCAACTAGTTTGAGCTGCGAATTAGGCTACAAATGTTATGCCTATTTTCACATTGCATAATATATCATAATTCTCTGATAAATACAGAGGATCGCGAGTGTTTGAAACTTAAAACCTCATTCAGCAGGGGCATCCCTCGAAATTGAACAACAATGCTGGCGTAGGTGTGGGTCTCCTATTGCTGAGTCAGTATTGTAATGTTTCACTTGATAAAATTGATTGAGCTGAACATCAACACTAACCTTGCATTGTCCTAGTGTGCATATAGAAGCCCAACTGATGGCGAAACTCGAATGTTCTATGAGACTGTGGTGGCACCAAAGTACTCAAAGAAGGGGCTAGAGGTTCTCCGTGGGAAGTCGAAAACGTTGAGGATCCTGGAAGCGAAGAAGAACGAAGACGGGAAGCTTTCATTGAGACAGGTCGGTGGGAGATGGCTGGCTCAGGATTTTGATAATTTTACTCCCGCAGACATTCAATTCAATGCGGTCTCAGGGACGGCTCTGCAAGATAGCAAGCTTGAAGACGCGAAGTTTGCATGGCTCTGCGTTGAGCACATTGAGTACACTTACACTTCAAGTTTTAAGATTCCTGGTGTAATTACCCAAAGAAAAATTATTAATTTGGTCTTATATCCATTATACGCATTTCGATATAATTCAGAATTTTTTCAACTTTGTGGCTTTGCCAATGTAGTTCTAATGTTGTGGCATCCTAATTATGTCTGAGACAAAACAGTATATCATATCAAGTAATTGGTCTGATGTAAATGACCCTTATCTAAAAAAATATTCTATTATAGAATTTGAATGTTGAAATTGTGATGAAGGCTGATGTAGGCTTCAATCACTTGTAGTATGAGTTATATTTCGAATACGAGGCTCTATTTTAAAGATACAGTGAGTTTAACCTTCAAAAGTTAGAAGCTACGTCAGTATTAAAAAAAAAAAAAAGACAAGTAACATAACTCGAAAATTATTTTGAATAAATTTGTCCATGTAAATATCCGGCAGAGCCCAAAGGTCGGCTAATGATGGCTGTAGTGCCACGTAACATCATTATTTTCAGGAAAAAAATTGACAAGCAAGACTATATTGGAATTTAATGAAAAAGTTCATAATTACATTTGACCAATTGAAAATTTTAGAACTACATTGGAAAATTTATAATAGATTTAGGATTAAATTAGTCATTTTCACACCGTTAACTAAACCTAGCCTTTATAATAATAATATCCAAATGTTGGAAAGAAAAACAGATATTTTTAAAGGAAAATCGAGAAAGGAGTAAAGGATTTATGTAGAAAGGAAAAGACTGAAATGTTCAAAAAAAAAAAATAGTTATGTTAGTGGTCGAGATTTATAAGAAAAGTTAACACTTACTTATTTTTAGTAGATAGAGTTTACATAATTCTTGAATTTTACAAATATATTTTCTTATTCACATTAACGATTATTTAAGGACTTCTTCTATTAGTTGATAATGTTTTGAATACCTCGGTTAACCGGTATTTCCTTGCTAGTAGGATTAAGTTCGATTTTAGTCCCCTAACTTATGTTGTTTGTGCATGTGGATCCTTAAATTTTAATTTTTTTGGAGAATCAACTCCTCCAACTCTACTCCCGTTCTCGGTCAAAAGAAACTAGTTTTATTCTAGAAAAAAAAAAAAAAATAAGAGAGTAATATGTAGAAGACAAAGGTGGAAAAGCAAGAGACACGAGAAGGGTTGGAGGATTTGGTGGCCGCAAACGCCGTGGCCGGTGATTGGTGATAGTTGGAAAATTTGGTGATAGTTGGAAAATGTGAAGAACTTATTACAGGTTTGACCTTCTAAGAAGCGGTCACGGTGGACTCTAGCTGTCCATCGAAGTGGATTAGAGGATTAATAATAGATTTATCCCAATTTGAAAAAAAAAAAACAAAAAAAACAAAAAAAAAAAAAAAAAAAAAAAAAAAAAAAAAAAAAAAAAAAAAAAAACTCAACTTGAACAAGATACGCGACACTCAATATTGAAATGATCAGGTGCTTTACTAACATTTTCTCACATGCTTCTTCGACATTAGGTTGTAATTGCTTTTTTATGTGCAAACCAATCAAGCCACACAAGCTAGCTTAAATTAGTACGAGTTCGAGTGCAAGACTAAGTCAAGTCCACATCTCATTAGTTTGGATTTTATAAAAGTTGAATTTGAGCGAAGCTCCAATAGAAACTCATCTATGATAATCAAGTTGAATCAAACTAAGTTGTTTCAAGTTTATAAAAATAAATCACGAGTCAAGCTCAATTCGAAAAAATAAAATAAAATGGAGCTTCGATTGAGTTTAAATCAAATATCCAAGTTTGAAATTCTCGTCTAGGTCAAATGTAAATAATATACAATATTTGGATAGACCTCTTCTAAGTACCTGCTGAAAAACATCCTCAGTACCGCTTAAAAGTCGGTCTCGGCCATCGCTAGACATTCGTTCAAAGAGAATCTTGCATATGGTCGTGACTTTGTGCAAGATGACATTACTTAAGGTGGAAAAGCAAAGAAAATTTGGACATGGAATATTACCTAACATCTACCATGGAAGTCAACCCCGGCTAATACGCTTCCAATGCAAACTCATAATACAATTATGATATAATTAAATTGAGTTGGCTTATAAGAATCATTCACACACTAGTCAAGATTACTAAAGTATTAGGAACCCTTAAGTAGGCCCAAGCCCAAATTAACCCAAAAAAAAAAAAAAACCATCAATCCATAAAAAAAAAAAAAAAAATTGTTTTCAATTAATTATCAAATTTTAACGAGTGATCAAAAGGTATTTTCTTTTAATTGAGAACTTGTGACACTTTTAGCAATCTTTTGTCCGTCAACTACCTTCGATCAAAAAACTGGCCCATTCACATGAAACTCGAATCCATCTTCGGTTCAATATCTAGCTGCAGCGGTTGTGACGAATATGAATCCAATATAAAATCTAACGCTTTTTGAAGCGCAATTTTTTCAATCATTCTAATAAACCAAATTCTGTTTTCACATCTGTTTTCATCACTAACAATATATTGTAAACCAATTCCCTAAGCTCATCATGTCCTACTTATTGAAGTTTTGATTTTTCTTGATCTGGCCAGCGCAACTTAAATTGACGCCAAGAAATCCGCAAACGATTACGGAAAGAACGACATGCCCAAACGTGTTTTTGCTCCTATACCCTACACATGATTCCACGGAGAAAGCAACACAACATCATCAGTGCCGCAACGAACGTTAACACTAGACAAAATCGTCCCCTTCCCCTCCTCCCTTGCCCATTTTGCACGATGGAGATGGGCCCATGCTACTTTCCTAGCGTGCACTATGGATCAATTCCACGCGCATACAGTTCGCCTTTTCTTTTTTTTCTTTTAATTTTAAATCTTTTTGAATTTTCCCCCTTTTTATTTTCCTTTAAACCACTAAAGATAACGTCCATTTTTTCATCGTTTTCCTTTTTCTTCTTATTTTTCCTTTCGGTTTAATAAAGGAGAAATTTATTCTTAGTTTTTGCTTATTCGGGTTTTCATTCTACTTTTTGAACATATTATTGTATTTTCCTGTTTCATATTTCGTAATGAATTCATTATATTTTGTGATTTTATAGTTTATACTTTTTTCTCTTTTTGATAGTACTATAAAATATTTACAATCAAATTCAAATATAAGTAAATCTTTTGATTTCTTTTCTTGAATCTACTTATTTAATAAAAGAAAGAGAATTTAATATATGTGTTTTAGTGTTATGGTCAAATGCTACTATATCTATCCATTATTTACTTTTAATGGATCTCTACATGTTAATGTGAGTACAAAAACGAAACCGATCACATAATATCATTTGTTTTATGATCTTAAAAAAAAAAAAAAGACGAACCATATATATTTCCGAGGCTTGTCATGTTCTAATCTCAACATTTCAAGCGGATTTTTTTCCCTATTTTCTCCTTGAAAATAAAACTATGGCCTTTCGTTTCGATTGAAAAAATATTTTAAATAAATAATTTTTGTGCTAGTATCGTCTAAAGTGAAATAAAAGCCAAACTTCGGTGACTAAGGAACAACACAAGGCTTTGCGCTTTCCTTTGGCGACTCCTCTTCCCGCTCTCTTCCTCAACCTCTTCCTCCGATGAACGGTTCGATTGTCTCATGGCTTCTTTTTGCCATATCCACAATCTCCATCTTCTCTGACGTTGCTACTATGGCTTCAGCGTCAGCCCAGTGTCTCGGCATCGACCAGAGATCACTCTTGCTCGAGCTAAGAAACACCCTCGTCTTTAATGCCTCCGAGTCTTCCAAGCTAGTACAGTGGGACCAAAGTGCCGATTCATGGAGTGGCGTGACGTGCGAGGACGGACTTGTGGTCGGTCTCGATTTGAGCAATGAGTCGATCTCTGGCGGAATCGACGATTCGTCGAGCCTCTTCAGGCTCGAGTTCCTTCAGAATCTGAACTTGGCATTCAATGACTTCAGCTCCACGGCAATTCCGCCGGTCCTCGCAAATCTTAGTCACTTGGCACATCTCAACTTGTCCAATGCCGGATTCACCGGGCAAATTCCTGTGGAGCTATCGCGCCTGAAGAATCTACGTACTCTTGATCTCAGTCTAATTTATTGCGCTAATAAGTTTTTGCCGATGTATGAGGCTTTGCTGATGTTGGAGAAACCCAATTTAGGTTCATTAATTGGGGATTTAGGGGAGTTGAGAGAGCTATACCTTGATGGGGTCAGAGTGTTTGCTGAGGGAAGTGAGTGGTGTGACTCCTTGTCTTCTTCGGTGCCGAAACTTGAGGTGTTGAGCATGTCTTGTTGTTCTCTGTCCGGTCCTATCGACCCTTCCCTTATGAGTCTTGCTAATCTCTCGGTCATTCAACTCAATTACAATGCCTTGTCCTCCACAGTTCCTCAGTTCTTAGCGAATTTCTCCAGCTTGAAAACTTTGAGCCTACGTGATTGTGACCTACATGGAGAATTTCCTCATGAAATCTTCCAGGTACAAACACTTCAGATCCTTGACCTATCATACAACGAACTCCTTCAGGGTCCTTTGCCAGAATTTTCGGAGAATGGTTCTCTTCGAACACTAGTTCTTAGCTACACGAATGTGTCCGGAAGGCTCCCAAATTCAATTGGTAGTCTCAGGAATCTATCAATAATAGAATTGGTGAATTGCAGCTTTCACAGAGATATCCCAAGCTCTTTCACCAATCTCTCACGACTTTATTATTTGGACTTCTCATCCAACAATTTTACTGGTCCAATTCCATCGCTCAGCAAGTCCAAGAATCTAAGAGGAGTCACTTTGTCCCACAATAATCTAATTGGTCTGATTGATTCAACACAATGGGAATCCCTCTCGAATCTTATTTATCTCGACCTCGAATTCAATTTCCTTGAAGGAAATATTCCCTCATCTCTATTCACACATCCATCGATTCAGAGGCTATATCTTTCCAACAATCGATTTTCTGGTCAATTGGAGGGATCTTATGATGCTCCATCACCCATGCTGCAAGTACTCGATTTGAGCAACAACAATATAGAAGGAGAACTACCGACGTCTATATGGGAACTCCGAGGGCTCGAGGACCTCTCACTTTCTTCCAATAATTTTAGTGGCTCATTCCATATTAATTGCATTCAGCAACTGAGATATCTTTCGTTTTTGGATCTTTCCTACAATCGTTTCTCTATTGATGCCACAAATACTGCTTCCCAGGCCTCTTCATTCCCTAACCTTACATCCTTATATTTGGTTTCTTGCCAGTTGACGACATTGCCTCAGTTTTTGGCTAACCAATCCGAATTGATCTCTCTTGACCTCTCCCACAATTATATTCAAGGGGATATACCAAGATGGATATGGACCCTAGAAAGTCTTGATTTTCTCAATTTTTCCATTAATTTATTTGAAGATTTCGAAACACCCTTGGGCAATCTTACTTTAGGTCCGAGGATTGTCGACCTCCATTCAAACAAGCTCCGAGGGAATATGCCACCCTTGCCGTCAAATGTTTACTACGCGGATTTCTCAAATAACAACATATATTCTGTTATTCTGGATGACTTACCAAGTTTGGGTTTCTTATCCCTTTCGAAGAATAATTTCCATGCGTCGATCCCGCAATCTATTTGCAAAGATGGTCTTCAAGTGCTCGACTTATCGCATAACCATATGAATGGAACTATTCCTGATTGTTTAATGGAGTTGGAGTCCCTCACTATATTGAATGTAAGGAACAACCAATTGAATGGTGAAATTCCACAAAACATCTCGAGAACATGCAATCTGAAGACATTGGATATCAGTGAGAATTTGTTGCAGGGCCAGATTCCGTTGTCGTTGGCAAATTGCACGGCGTTGGATTTTGTGAACATTGGGGACAATCAAATAGATGGGACATTTCCGTGCCATCTCGAGTCTATATCAAGTCTTCGTGTCCTCGTTTTACGATCCAACAAATTGCATGGGGAAATTGGATGTCCACATAGTCGCAGCTCCTGGCAGATGCTTCAAATCATTGACTCGTCTTCAAATGATTTCAGCGGCACACTGCCTGCGAGTCTCGTGGCATCTTGGGAGGCTATGAAGGCCAATGTCAACTTTGATCACCTGCAGTATCACACTATCGGTTACCGAATTCCTATGCCTTACTATGAAGTAACAATGAGTGTAACCTTGAAAGAGATACGGCTAGAACTCGTTAAGATCCTGACTATTTTCACGTCCATCGACTTCTCGAGCAATAGATTGGAGGGTCCAATACCGTATACACTTGGAGATCTCAAAGCACTTCATGTTGTCAATCTATCGCACAATGCCATCTCGGGTTCAATTCCTCCTGTTTTGGGGAATCTGGGGAAGCTTGAGTCACTAGACCTGTCAAGGAACTACCTCAATGGAACCATACCAGCTCAACTTGTAAATCTCAATTTCCTTTCGTTGCTGAACCTCGCAAACAATCAACTTGTAGGTAACATCCCGACAAGCGGACAATTTCTCACGTTTTCCAGAAGTTCTTTTGAAGGAAACCTCGGATTGTGTGGGCTTCAGCTCAACAAAAGTTGCTCAATTACCCCGAATGGGACGAAAGAAGTTGATGCTGATGGGGACAATGATGATGGCGAGAAAAAGTGGTTTTATATGGGCATACCGTTTGGGTTCGTCGTTGGCTTCTGGGCATTTTGTGGTCCATTAGTGATGATGAGATCATGGAGGTTAGCTTATTATGGATTCTGGGATAAAGTGCTATTCAAACTCTCACAACAATGAAGATTTTTCCGGAGGTTCAATAATTAAACTTGAGCAGGAGTATTTCGTTCTTCTTCTCTTCACAATCAGGTAATGTATAAGGAAATAATCAATTAATCCAAGCGTGCCAACTATATCTCCAACATTTATTAGCAAAATTTGTCCGCAGGATAGAAAATGCAACTTCAAAACCATTTATTCGCAGGTTTTGTTTGAACACTCAAACACTCGTAAAGCAAAGCTGAGCACAACAGTGCGCGGAGCAGAGCAAAGCATGTTGGGTTCTCACGCCGCCTCCACCTCCGCCGCCGCCCCCGCCGCTTTCCAGAGCTCTCTGCTTCACTCCTCCACCACTCGCCGGACCAGAACTTGCCCTTCCAGCTCTCATCTGTTTTCATCACTAATAATAGATTATAAACCAATTCCCTAAGCTCGTCATGTCCTACTTATTGAAGTTTGATTTTTCTTGATCTGGCCAGCGCAACTTAAATTGACGCCAAGAAATCTGCAAACGATTACGGAAAAGACGACATACCCAAACACGTTTTTGCTCCTATACCCTACACATGATTCCACGGAGAAAGCAACACAACATCATCAGTGCCGCAATTAACGTTAACACTAGACAGAATCGCCCCCACCAGCAGGCGTTAACTTTGACTGCTCCCAATTTCCAAGCTGAAGTATCCCTTGTTTTTCCTGCGGTAGCCGAACATGCTTACAGTTCGCTTTTTCTTTTCTTTCTTTTGAACATGCTTACAGAACGCTTTTCCTTTTCTTTCTTTTAATTTTAATTTTAATTTTTTGGATTTTTCGCTCTTTTTATTTTCCTTTAAACCACATAACGCCCATTGTTTCATCGTTTTTCTTTTAGCCTGTTTCCCTTTTCTTCTTATTTTTCTTTTCAGTTTAATAAAAGAGAAATTTATTCTTAGTTTTTGCTTATTTGGTTTTTCATTCTATCTTTCCAACATATTATTGTATTTTCCTATTTCATACTTCATAATTAATCCACTGTATTTTCCAATTCTTTAGTTTATACTTTTTTTCACTTTTTGATAGTACTGTAAAATATTTACCATCAAATTCAAATATAAGTAAATCTTTTGATTTCTTTTCTTGAATCTACTAATTTAATAAAAGAAAGTGACTATAACATATGTGTTTTGTATATATATCCATTATCTACTTTTAATGGATCTCTACATAAATCATTTGTTTTTTTTTATTTAAAAAAAAAAGACAAGCCAAAAATATTTCCAAGGGATGTCAAGTTCTAATCTCAACATTTTAGGCGGATTCCCTTAATTTCCCCCTTTTCTCCTTGAAAATAAAATTATCGCATTTAGTTTTGATTGAAAAAGCATGTTAAATAAAGAATATTTATGCTAGTATTGTCAAAAGTGAAATAAAAGCCAAACTTCGGTGACTAAGGAATGACATCCCGAATTTCAACAGAAGGCATTGCGCTTTCCTCGGACAGCCACTCCACTCCCCAGTGTTGATTCTGTTTCGGTTGACCCTCAGTGTTGGATTAACTTTCTTCCTCAACTTCTTCTGATGAACGGCTCGATGGTCTCATGGCTTCTTCTGGCCATATCCACGATCTCGATCTTCTCTGACGTTACTACGGCTTCAGCATCAGACCAGTGTCTTGGCACTGACCAAAGATCACTGTTGCTCGGGCTGAGAAACAGCCTCGTCTTCAACGCCTCCGAGTCTTCGAAGCTAGTACAATGGGACCAAAGCGCGGATTCATGGAGCGGCGTGACATGCGAGGATGGCCTCGTGGTCGGTCTTGATTTGAGCGAAGAGTCGATCTCTGGTGGAATCGACTATTCGTCGAACCTCTCTAGGCTCGAGTTCCTTCGGAGCCTGAACTTGGCGTTCAACAACTTCAATTCCATGGCGATTCCGTCAGGCCTCGCGAATCTCAGCCGCTTGGCACATCTCAACTTGTCCAATGCCGGATTCACCGGGCATATTCCTGCAGAGTTATCGCGCCTGACAAAGTTACGTACCCTTGATTTCAGTTGGACTTGGCTAAAACTTGAGAAGCCCAATTTGAGGTCGCTGATTAGTGATTTAGGGGAGTTAAAGGAGCTGTACCTTGATGGCGTCGATGTGTTTGCTGAGGGAAGTGAGTGGTGCGACACGTTGTCTTCTTCAGTGCCGAAACTTGAGGTGTTGAGCATGTCTTACTGTTCTCTGTCTGGTCCTATCAGCGCTTCCCTTATGAGTCTTGCTAATCTATCGGTCATTCAACTCGATGGCAACGACTTGTCCACCACAGTTCCTAGTTTCTTATCGAATTTCTCTAGCTTGAAAACTTTGAGCCTATGGGGAGCTGGCTTGTATGGAGAATTTCCTCATGAAATCTTCCAGGTACAAACACTTCAAACCCTTGACCTATCATCCAACTTCCTCCTTCATGGTTCTATGCTAGAATTCCGGAGAATGGTTCTCTCCAGACATTGGTTCTTAGTTTCACTAACATGTCTGGAAGGCTCCCGGATTCGATTGGTAATCTTAGGAATCTGTCAACAATAGAATTGGAGGGGTGCAACTTTGATGGAAATATCCCAAGCTCTTTCACTAATCTCTCGCGACTTTCTTATTTGATCTTCTCATCCAACAATTTTACTGGTCCAGTTCCATCACTCAGCAAGTCCAAGAATCTAGTACGAATCACTTTGTCCTCCAATAGTCTAACTGGACCGATTGATTCGATACAATGGGAATCCCTCTCGAGTCTTCTCATTCTCGACTTGCGATCCAATTTACTTGAAGGAAATATTCCTTCATCCTTGTTCACGCATCCATCGATTAAGGATCTTCTACTTTCCGACAACCGATTTTCTAGTCAATTGAAGGGATCTTTTCATGCTCCATCACACGTGCTGAAAACACTTGATTTGAGCAACAACGATATAGGAGGAGAATTGCCGATGTTTATATGGGAACTCCGAGGACTCAACCAACTCTCACTTTCTTCCAATAATTTAAGTGGCACGTTTCATATTAATTGGGTTCGGCAGTTGAGAAATCTTTCATATTTGGATCTTTCCTACAATTGTTTTTCCATTGATGCCACAAATTATGCTTCCCAAGCCTCTTCATTTCCGACCTTACATCCTTATATTTGGCTTCCTGCCAATTGACGACATTGCCTCAGTTTTTGGCTAACCAATCCAAGTTGAGCTTCTTGGATCTCTCCCACAATTATATTCGAGGAAATATATCGAGATTGATATGGACACTAGAAAGTCTTAATCATCTCAATCTTTCCTCTAATTTATTTGAGGATTCCGAAACACCCCTAGGCAATCTTTCTTCTACTCTAGAAGTGGTCGACCTCCATTCAAACAAGCTTCGAGGGAATATGCTATCCTTCCAGTCATTTGCTTCCTACTTGGATTTCTCAAGTAACAACATAAATTCTATTATTCTGGATGACATCAGCGACAACTTATCAAAATTGGTGTTCTTCTCCCTCTCGAAGAATA
Organism: Eucalyptus pauciflora; assembly: GCA_007663325.1. Classification (NCBI taxonomy): domain Eukaryota; kingdom Viridiplantae; phylum Streptophyta; class Magnoliopsida; order Myrtales; family Myrtaceae; genus Eucalyptus; species Eucalyptus pauciflora. Next base: position 1,267,318 of record VMYD01000349.1, on the reverse strand, counting down.
ATCTCCATGGGTGCATTCCGAAGTCTGTTTGCAAAATTGGTAATCTTAAAGTGCTTGACTTATCACATAATCATCTGAATGGAAGTATTCTTGATTGTTTAATGAAGGAGTCGCCCATAGTATTGAATTTGAGGAATAACCAGTTGAATGGCAAGATTCCACAAAACATCCCGATAACATGTAGTTTGGAGGTATTGGATATCAGTGAGAATTTATTACAGGGGCAGATTCCGTTGTCGTTGGCAAATTGCGGGATGTTGGATTTCTTGAACATTGGGGACAATCAAATAGATGGGACGTTTCCATGCCATCTTGGGTATCTCCATGTCCTTGTTTTACGATCCAACAAATTGCATGGGGAAATTGGATGTACACATAGTGATAGCACCTGGGAGATGCTTCAAATCATTGACTTGTCTTCAAACAATTTCAATGGCACTCTGCCTACGAGACTCCTCGCATCTTGGGTGGCTATGAAGGCTAATGTTGACTATGATTACTCACAATATACGTTTTATGATACCATGCTTGAGACTAGTACGATTTACAATGAATATGCAATGAGGGTAACCTTGAAAGGTGTAAAGCTAGAATTCGTTCAGATCCCGACTATGTTCAAGTTGATCGACTTCTCGAGCAACAGATTGGAGGGTCCAATACCAGATACACTAGGAGATCTCAAATTACTTCATGTCCTCAACCTATCACACAATGCCCTCTTGGGTTCAATTCCTCATGTTTTGGGGAATCTAGGTCAGCTTGAATCGCTAGATCTGTTAGGGAACTACCTCAATGGAACCATACCAGCTCAGCTTGTAAATCTTAATTTCCTTTCAGTACTGAACATCTCAAACAATCAACTTGTAGGAAACATCCCCATAAGCGGACAGTTTCTCACATTCTCAAAAAGTTCTTTTAAAGGAAACCTCGGATTGTGTGGACTTCAGCTCAACAAAAGTTGCTCAATCACCACGAACGGGACGGAAGAAGCTAGTGATGATGGCGACTATGATGATAGCGAGAAAACGTTTCTTTTTTTTCTCTCTTCTTCTCAGCCCAGCCCTCGACGTCTCCCTCTCGCACGCGTTCTGCATAGAACGGCGCAGGACAGGGAAGGCAGAGCCACGATTCCAGAGGTGGCCCTTAGCTGAAAATGGACCAAACTTGGTCCCGAGGAGAGAGGCGGCGGCAGGGACTCACCGGTGAGATTTCTTGAAAAAAGGAGGGAAAAAATAGAGATTGAGGGGAGAGACCGAGGGAGAGACGACAGAGGCCGAGAGAGAGAGAGAAACGAAGAGAGAGAAGAGTCCGAGAGTGCGTGGGTGCCTTCCAGTGGCGGCCGCGCGGGAGTCCTGGGATGGCGATCTTCGTCGTGAACGTGTCCCTCTTCCTCGCGTCGAGCACACGGTAAGACCCAGCTGTCTTATTTTTCGCTTTTCCCGAGGATCTCATCTCGGAGACATCGCGAGCCGTGCAGCCTTAGCTTAATTTGTCTTGAGCTCGCCCTCTAGCCGCCGTTTTCGAGCCGGGTAGGGATTTTCGCGGTCGAAACTCATTCCCGTGAGCCACTATTGCCTCGCCCCGTTTGGGCCGAACCGTGAGACCGAGGCTTTCTATTTCTAGTCCATATTCGTGTTGGGTTTGAACGACCCATTATCTGTTAATTTCGAGCCTTGTTTATCGGTTCTCTTCGAATCCGGGTGTGAGTATCTTTGCTCCCGAGGTGTTCGTTAGAATGCCCAGCGTATGGTTCAACCCGGTTCTGATCTATTTTGAGCCTTTTTTAGCACGTTTGTTTTCATGGAAGGAGCCATCCATTGGTTAAAGGATTACGATTTCAGTTAAAATCCTTCAAATCGGCACATTGTTTTTTGGTATATGTTTCCTGGTTGCTATGTTGCTGGATGTGACCGATGAAAGTTTAAGCTTGTTTGATGATTGGCTGGGAACGGTTGGCTGTTTTTGTGTCCATGAATGTTTGACGATCGGGGTTCGGAATGGTGGCCTGTGGCGACCGCCGTTAATGTGACTGGCAGTGGCGGCTAATGTGGTGATGGTCGGTGATGGCCGGACGGTGTTGGACTGGCGTAACTCGCGGTGGTATCTCGGTTACGATCGTGTTGGAGGTTGGAGGTGTTATTACGGCTTGCTGCCCAGGAATTTGCGTTCAACCTCCGGCTTCTCTTTGCTCTGCAATAGCCAGGACCAAGGTGGCGTTCAGTCTGGGCCTAAGCTGAAGCTAGGCAAATAGAGGCTGATTTTGACATTTAGTTGAGCTTGGGATTAGTATAATTATTCTCGGAAGGTGGGCTTAGACCATTCCGAATATGGGCTTGTTAAAAGCCACGTTCGTGTGAATGGCCTAAGCCCACAAAGGACCAGACCATAGCCCATGTTCGGATTGGGCCCTTGGGCCCGGCCCAAGTCCCTATTTTTGGATTGAAATTTTTTTAAAAAAAAATTAATAGAGAATATTTTTTTAAAAAATTTAAAAAATCTGAAAAAAATCTTATTCTTTCCAAAAATTTGGAAAAAGCGTAGAAATATGAATATGACAGAACTATATAACTATTTTATCCAAGTTTTGGAATGAAAAAATTGCAATGAAGAAAATTCTTTAGTGAGGATTGTTTTAACTAATATGGAATGCTTTTGAATTGGAAAAGTCTAAACCTAATGCCATAATGTTATTAGAATAATGAATAATTAACAAATAAATGCATCTAAAGTCTTAAAACTCATAGAAAACTATAAATCTTAGAATTTTCAGATAGGCCAATCTCTTGCTAATTGCTAATTGTTCATTACAATCCAGCATTTCCATTAATTACATCTTAGACAAAATTGACTTGAATTCTTTAATATACTTAGTGATACTTGGCATTGATGTGAATTTAAGTGGACAGCACATTAGAGAAAAATGTGAAAAAAAAAAAAGGAACTCTCTCTCTCTCTCTCTCTCTCTCTCTCTCTCTCTCTCAACGTCATTTCTACATTTTCTCCAAATAAAAATAAAAATAATAATACCACATTAAAACAGTAAGAGCTTATGGAATGTACTCAAATCCCAATTTTTGCTTGAATTTTTGGATCTAGTTGTACTTTTGACAGTTTTGTTATTTGATTGTACAAATTTTAGGATCCAAGTATAGTTATGCTCCAAATTTTAAGACTCTTGGTGCAATTACCAAAGAGAAATTGTTAATTCAATCTTATATCCATTATACGCGTTTCAATATAATCCAAAACTTTGTGGCCTTGCCAATGTAGTTCCAATGCTGTTGTAGCGTTTCAATTATCACTGACCATCCTATACGATTCTATAGCAACAAAGTCAAAGAAGAAAAAAAGGGAAGCAATTAGAACAAGATTACGAAAGCTTGGCCAAGAAACGTAAGCTCTGATACCATGACATGCCATAGAAAATGATGAAAAGATAGAAGATTGGTGCATTGTAAATTACTTTCTCACGGAAACCTTGTACGTACATAGGTTCTATTTATAATACAATTATATGGAATACATAATGAATAAAGAAAATATTTTCCTATTCATACAATAACATTGTTCTCAAAATAGCTTAATTCTAATTATTAGGCTGCGCATGACAACACTTCTCGGCTGGGGAAGAGTTTTTTTTTTTTTCAGAAATAGTTCTTTTCTATTTCTATTCCGGGGAACAATTTTTGAGCAAAAAAACCCCTTTGATAACTGTACAAAATTTCTATTTCTGGAATAGAAAAAGAACAGAAACACGTTTGATAACTGCATAAAATTTCTACTTCTGGAATAGAAAAAGAACAGAAACACGTTTGGTAACTGCACAAAATTTCTATTCCAAATTTTATTTAAAAAAAAAATTAAAAATAAGAAAAATGAATAAATTAGATATTACATAAAAATTGACAAGATCAAAATATTATTAGATTAATAATACATTTGATTAGGTGTAAGCATTCTAGTCGAATATGCTTGTAACATAGGTGGTATTATAATGGAACGTGAGCTATTATTTTATATCTATGTGTGAGGATCTTTACTTATGTTTTATAGAGTATTGAATTTATGTAGAACTTTGTTGGAATCATTATTCACAAACTGATGTTTTGAACTATAATTCTTAATAATATATTTTCTTTTTCCGAATTTTAATATTTTGTATAGCAAATATTGCGAAAAAAGCACACGTGATATTGTCAGCCAAATTAATTTATGCTCATTTTGTTGGGACTAAGTTTTTGCTCTTAGTTTTGGCTAATTTTGATAAAGGGAGGTGTTTTTCTTCTCCTCTTTTGCTTTTTTTCTTTCTTGACTAGCATACAAGCTTCCAACGGCGGTTTGTAGGTCTTGAAGTGTCAACTATACAATAGCTTACCATTTGCTTCTCTTCTATTTGTCCACATTTATGATACATTCAATGGCATTTATGCTCATGGAGATAGAATTGGATGACCTTAATACTATTAATATAAATGTATTCATAATAGTTTACAAATACATCACAAAAGTTTTCCCCAAAAAACAAAAAACACGTCGCAAAAGTCAGAAATAAAAAGTCATGGAATCTCTTGCATATTGTGATCCCTTGCCATCATATTTGCAATATTTTTCCTGATCATGTTTATCCCAGCCGCCTCATCATCTGATGCATCATCTACAACCTCGTCTTCTGTAGATCCAAGTGGATAATCCGGATCTCCATAAAGGGCAAAGTTCCTGTCCATATTGTCTTGGTCGCGAATATAATTATGAAGAGTACAACATGCGATTACAATATATGCTTGCTTTCGAATTGAAAATGGAGGCATGTGTCTCAAAATGGAGAAACGATTTTTTAATACCCCAAATGACCTCTCAATAACATTTCTCAATGAAGAATGCTTATAGTTGAACAATTCTTTTGTTGTTCTGGGCCGTCTCGTTCTACCCCTATACTCATTCAAATGATACCGTTCACCTTTAAATGGAGTTAAAAATCCTGGAAGTGATGCATAACCAGAATCTACTACATAGTATTTCCCTACAAGAATATATACATAAATTTGTTATGATATGCAATAGCTATACAATCATAAAGAAAATCACTTAATATAGACAAAACAAATACCTGGCGGTGGTCGAGGAAATTGCAATCGAGGAGTCTCGAGTGCTACCGAGAGAACTCGACAATCATTGGCAGATCCTTCCCACCCAGCATATACGAAAGTAAATTTCATATCAAATGAACAAGCACACAACACATTTTGAGTGGTAGTCCCTTTCCTGCCTCTAAATGGGATTTGTTTTGCTAAAGGGACGGATGCATTAATGTGGGTGCCATCAATAGCACCAATGCAGCCCTGTGATTTTATGAAATTATAGCGTTAGACAATATTATCAACTATATATATTTTAATAATGTACAATTGATATTAAAATCATACCTTGAAGTAACGTGCATGGTTAGGATCGACAAGAATCTCCTCTAGAATAAGATCAAAAGAATGCGGCCTGATAATCTCTTTTGATAATTTGAGAAACGCTTTTAATACCAGAGTGAATAACTTACTGATTGTCTATCCCGAATGTTGAAATCTCTCACATAAATCTCTATTTGTGGTTTTGTGACCAATCATAGATAAGAAAATCCCAACTTGTTCATCTACCTTTATATATCGAGTATCTTTCAGCCAACCTCTTGCCTTCATTAGATCACATAGGTTAAGAAAAACATGTCTCTCTAACCTGAATGCTTCATATATCCTATCTGAATGTCCATAAACAATTTCCCTTACCCATTCGGCTCCTAATAATTTACTGTCCCTAATAGGCTCTTTCGTATGCAAAGACATGTCCAAATTAACAAGAGTTAACCATGCTATTATTATGTCAATATCAAAGTCATCCAAATACCATTCAACTGCTGCTACCTCTTCATTAGACACACTATTTGATTCATCTTCCATAGTACCTATGCCATTACACAAATATAAGAAAATCAATATAGATATATGTAAAAATAAAATAAAAATAAAAAAACAATAGAAACCAATAACATAAGTAATAGAGTGAAAAGACAAATCAAATATAAAAACTCAGCACAATCCATCATATCCGAACCACAACACAAATGTAAAAGTCTCAACATCAATATCTTGAACAACAAAATATTAACCAACAACATAAAAAACATAGTCTAATAAAACTCCATGCAATCCACGACACATTTCCTAACATCCACTAAAGACGTTGGAGAAGACAATATCTCATTTCAGTTGGGGTTTTGATAAAAGCCTCCCTCCACGTGGCATTATCGCAGGCTCGCTCCACTGCTTTGCTATAGAGATCTGGGTCCAACGCAGGCATGGCAAGTAGGGCATCAATCACCACAGATATGGAGAATGGGTCTGTAGGTTGTGATGTCACTTGTGAGTTGACAGAACCACTCACAGATTGATTAACCCTACTTTTGATCATCTCTTGCAAGGCTTTGCAAGTGCTAGAAACATCAATTGATTTACTCTTCCTTCTCCTCTTAGTATTTGGAGTTTTATCCATCCTATGTTTGTCATGAACTGGAGTAGGAGTTTTGTCAGACATAAAATCTTCCTCATTAACATGCTGTGCACCCAAGTCCTCTGGTTCATTGTCTCCATTATCACCACTAATGTTAAGTTCATCCGACATCACCAAATCTTCGGCATTCCCTACGGCATAGTCCCCACTAGCATATGTATCACCAAATACAATACACAAATCAGGATATTGAGGAAACCCATCCTTCTTGAATTTCACCCACTCAATATTATCCTGCAATTTTCACAATGATGACATATATCAACAATACAATTAAACATATTGGATGTACATATATAGTGCTATGAAAATGATCAAAGGTTAAATCATACCTTGATATGAGATTCCCATATGCTTGGATCATCAACAACAACTTTCTTGTTCACATTATCCCAGCCAAATCCGGATTGCGAAAGAAGCTTCTTGAAACTAGCATATTGCTTTTTCAATTTGTTCACCTTATTCTTCAATTGTACTGCAGTATATTGAAGTTATGCTTGTTTGTTAAATTCTATCCGTATGTTATTCCACCCTGCTTTGTTGAAAGTAGAAGAGGTGCGATTTCCTTTTTTGACCTCTTCTACCAACAAACTAACGAACAAGTTCGTTAAAGGCTCAGTCCACTTTGCGATGAATGCCTCTTTTTGGGATGCCATGTAACCTTCACTAGCTGAACATCATATGAGTTCAAGACAATTAAAAAGAAAGCGCAACATGCTGCTGCCTTCTTTTCTCATCACCATCTTTTAGACTAAAGAAAGACACAAGCATAAAAATATCTTTATAGCTCTAAACATTGGATAGCTATTCAATGCATAAACATTGGGTAGCTATTCAGTGCAATGTTTGAATTCTCAAATGTTTCATTCCATTATTGTATATTTTTTCAAGACAATTTGCTCCTCAAAACAAAGAACCAGCAAGATTAGTAAACAAAGCACCAACAAAATCAGCAAAACAAAACTAGCAAAACATGAAAACAGCAAAATCAGTAAACACAAATCAAGTTGAAACTACTGCAGAATTAATAGATTTCAAATGTGTTTCTCAGCAGCCAAACGACATCCATTATGGGCGTATGACATATCAAATCGAAGCTCTAGAAGTGTATTTTTTATGTCTAGAAGGGCTCGAGGTCAAAAAAATTCATCTTGCACTTCGTTTCAGCCAAAACGGTAAGTCCATCACAAAGATCCGAAATTGCAGATTAATACAAATCAAGCTCAATCAACCTCAAGTTCATGATACACACAAGCTCAATGCTCCTCAAAACAAAGAACCAGCAAGATTAGTAAACAAAGCACCAACAAAATCAGCAAAACAAAACTAGCAAAACATGAAAACAGCAAAATCAGTAAACACAAATCAAGTTGAAACTACTGCAGAATTAATAGATTTCAAATGTGTTTCTCAGCAGCCAAACGACATCCATTATGGGCGTATGACATATCAAATCGAAGCTCTAGAAGTGTATTTTTTATGTCTAGAAGGGCTCGAGGTCAAAAAAATTCATCTTGCACTTCGTTTCAGCCAAAACGGTAAGTCCATCACAAAGATCCGAAATTGCAGATTAATACAAATCAAGCTCAATCAACCTCAAGTTCATGATACACACAAGCTCAATGCTCCTCAAAACAAAGAACCAGCAAGATTAGTAAACAAAGAACCAACAAAATCAGCAAAACAGAACTAGCAAAATAGGAAAACAGCAAAATCAGTAAACACAAATCAAGCTGAAACTACTGCAGAATTGACAGATTTCAAATGTGTTTCTCAGCAGCCAAACGACATCCATTATGGGCGTACGATATATCAAATCGAAGCTCTAGAAGTGTATTTTTTATGTCTAGAAGGGCTCGAGGTCAAAAAAAATCATCTTGCACTTCGTTTTAGCCAAAACAGTAAGTCCATCACAAAGATCCGAAATTGCAGATTAATACAAATCAAGCTCAATCAACCTCAAGTTCATGATACACACAAGCTCAATGCTCCTCAAAACAAAGAACCAGCAAGATTAGTAAACAAAGAACCAACAAAATCAGCAAAACAGAACTAGCAAAACAGGAAAACAGCAAAATCAGTAAACACAAATCAAGCTGAAACTACTGCAGAATTGACAGATTTCAAATGTGTTTCTCAGCAGCCAAACGACATCCATTATGGGCGTACGATATATCAAATCGAAGCTCTAGAAGTGTATTTTTTATGTCTAGAAGGGCTCGAGGTCAAAAAAATTCATCTTGCACTTCGTTTTAGCCAAAACAGTAAGTCCATCACAAAGATCTGAAATTGCAGATTAATACAAATCGAGCTCAATCAACCTCAAGTTCATGATACACACAAGCTCAATGCTCCTCAAAACAAAGAACCAGCAAGATTAGTAAACAAAGAACCAACAAAATCAGCAAAACAGAACTAGCAAAATAGGAAAATAGCAAAATCAGTAAACACAAATCAAGCTGAAACTACTGCAGAATTGACAGATTTCAAATGTGTTTCTCAGCAGCCAAACGACATCCATTATGGGCGTACGATATATCAAATCGAAGCTCTAGAAGTGTATTTTTTTATGTCTAGAAGGGCTCGAGGTAAAAAAAAATCATCTTGCACTTCGTTTCAGCCAAAATAGTAAGTCCATCACAAAGATCCGAAATTGCAGATTAATACAAATCAAGCTCAATCAACCTCAAGTTCATGATACACACAAGCTCAATGCTCCTCAAAACAAAGAACCAGCAAGATTAGTAAACAAAGAACCAACAAAATCAGCAAAACAGAACTAGCAAAACAGGAAAACAGCAAAATCAGTAAACACAAATCAAGCTGAAACTACTACAGAATTGACATATTTCAAATGTGTTTCTTAGCAGCCAAACGACATCCATTATGAGCGTACAATATATCAAATTGAAGCTCTAGAAGTGTATTTTTTATGTCTAGAAGGGCTCGAGGTCAAAAAAATTCATCTTGCACTTCGTTTCAGCCAAAACAGTAAGTCCATCACAAAGATCCGAAATTGCAGATTAATACAAATCAAGCTCAATCAACCTCAAGTTCATGATACACACAAGGAAGAGAAAATCAACACAATCACCAGCATGACACAATGCATCACTTGAAGCATATAACTCAATATCAAGGAAAAGTAAACTCCCAACTCAGCAATCCTCCTCTCACTCTGGTCTTGCTTCTAGAGATTTGGACTATATGCATTTATAAAACTCAATAATGCACACAAATCAATTCTGTAAAATGAATTGCAATGAGCCCAGCAACTTTGAGAGGGTTGGCAAAAATAGTAAATCAAGTTTTTATTTTCTAGATATTTTTTTATAATAAAATTGAGCATGGCCCAAACATATCTCATGTAGACATTATCGTTCAATTATCAACACATGAATTTGTAAAAATCAATGAACAAGCATCACTCATTCAGCAGAACCAGCAACACAGAAGCACATCAAGAAGTGTCCTATAATTTTCATGAAGACATCACATCTAGATTCAAAACATATGAATTTACAAAAATTATTGATTGCGTGCATATCAATCAGAACGACCAATTTCCAGCAACAAATAGGTTTAGTTTAAGCATGATCAACCTGACCTAATTATGTCCAATCATTATGAAAATTTTATGTTTTGTAAACAATGAGGTAATGAACAACTTCCAAGAAGATTCAATCACAAATTTCGACTCCAAATAGGTCAATCAACAAGGCAAAATCACAGCAATGTGTGCATATGTTCTAAAGGCAATCGGCCTAAGTAAATGAGCTTCAATCATCATGGAAATTTATATGATGTAGATATGAACCTAATGAACAACTTTTATTAAGGCACTGACTTAAGAATCTATGCACAAAAAATTACAGGAAATTGACAAACAAGAAAGGTCATAGAAACATAGCACTAAAACGAAGCATGTCAACTTTACATATCTAACTTCGGTTTTGTAAAAATTATTTGACCTAGAAAACGATGTCCAAATCTAACAAACAAGATGTCTACAGAAAACTCTTTAATTCATCTACAAATCATTATAAGGTATCAAGGACAATCGATGTCATCTTCAACTCAAGTGAAGATGTTAAATAAATTAGTTCAATCAGTCATCAAAGCACAGGAAAACTAGAACATATACAATGAGAAGTAATCAAAGAAACAAACCTGATTTAGGGCAAGACGACCGTGAGGCGACGCGACCAGAGGCGATGCGAGCCAAATAAAGGTAACCAGAGGCGATGGGACTGGACGCAACTGGCTCGAAGAGAGGCGACCCAACCAGAGTGTCGCGTCGTAATCCTCCCCTGCCAATACCACAAACAGACAATAGGAAAAGCTCTAATCAGCAGATGCGATTCAGAAAAACCTCTTCAACATCTCCTATCCACCGATTCGGTAGGCTCAAATCTCATTGACCTAACCTAACGTCCGCTAAAACAACGCTTCGCACTGCGCAACACGCTCCGGCGAAGCAGCACTCGGAGAGCGCGCACCGAACAATCTAGGATGAAAATCTAGCCGTGAGAGACGAAAATCCAGCCGAAGTACGAGACCAAAACCGCGGCGGCACCAGATCTCCGCTCTCTCGCTTCGTTCTTCGCAGCGACGCGAAATGCAGAGGGCGAAGAGCGAGGGCGACGTCCGGAAACCCGAGGATCGCCACTGCCATCGTGGACGAAGCGAGGGCGAAGGAGAGGAGGTAGAGGAAGGAGGGGAGGAGGAGGAGGAGGAGGCGACGAGACTCACGGAAATCTGGAGGCGGTTCCGGGCGATGGAGTGGGTGATGTACGAGACTGCCGACGACGGGATTGACGGCACCGAAGAGAGGCGGAGGCGACGGGACTGGACTCAATCGGCTTGGAGAGAGGCGACCCAATCGGAGTACGAGACCGGCGGCGACGAGACCGGCGGCCGCGAGACCCATGGCGACGAGACCCGCGGTGACGAGACCCGCGGCGACGAGACCCGCGGCGACGAGACTTGCGGCGACGAGACTGGACGCAACCGGCTCGGAGAGAGGCGACCCAACCGGAGTACGAGACCGGCAGCGACGAGACCGGCGGCGACGAGACCGGCGGCGACGAGACCGGAGAGAGACGATCGGAGATGAGATCAAGGTGAGGGCAAGCGGATGAAGGGAGAGGTGAAAGTGGAAGCTCGTGAAAATTGAAATTAGGTTAGCCCAATTTGTTTCTTATTTTTGTTCCTGGGAATTCTTGGCTGAGAACGAGAAGTAACTTTTTTTTACTTCTTGTTTCTGTTCCAAAACCATTCCCGGGCCAAGTTTCTATTCCCGGGAACAAAAAAATAATGTGCGCGCATCAAACAAGTTTCTATTCCTTTTTTGTTCCGGGGAAGAAAAGAATAGAAATACTTGGGCTGGGGAAGGTTACCATGCGCAACCTTAATAGCCACTTTGTATGGTAAGAATTCCGTTCTCAACTGTGGAAATAATCAATATATGTATAAGGAAATAATCAAATAATCCAAGACAGACCAACTTTATCTCCAACATTAATTAGTCAAATTTATTCTCTTTTTTTTGGGTCAAAAAGTCAAATTTATTTTGTTTCGGCTTCAAGTGGTTTATCTCAGATCTTCACAGCTGTTACCGACGTTATCATGCTACATCCATTCCTTGATGGCTATGATCGGATACCTTAATCCCTTTAGACCAATCAAGACTTTCCTGCTCATCAAAGATTTTCAAAGAGTTCCTCCACTGAAACCATATTATTGGGACTCTGTCGTGAATTTGATTGCCATTTGTGCTTCGTTCATTACCACGGATGCACCTGATGCCCCAAACCTTTCTACTGCCCCTCTCCTTACAAAATTGTTGAACCGTTAAAACCTACAGCATCTCTTTTCTTATTCTCTGTAGATGCTCCTATATTACTAAAAGTTGAAGGGAGTGCACTTCAATCTTGATTCTCAAGACTTTCCTGCTCATAAAAAAAATGAATCAATTAGTAGTCACTAATGCTCATCAGAGATTTTCAAAGAGTTTCTCCACTAAAACCATATTATTGGGACTCTGTCGTGAACTCGAGTGCCATTTGTCCTTAGTTTGTTACCACTGATGTAACTTGCCTGGACTCTGGCATAGAGCACCTGATGCCCCAAACCTTTCTACTGCCCCTCTCCTTCAAACTTGTTGAACCATTAAAACCTACAGCATCTCTTTTCTTATTCTCTGTAATGCTCCTGTATTACTAAAAGTTGAAGTGAGTGCACTTCAATCTTGATTCTCAAGAGAGATCAGATGCATATTTGCACCATGCGTGCTAGACTGCTAGTATACTTAACCAAGGAGAATTGCTTCCATACTAAATTCAATATTACGTTATTCAATTTGTACATTCTAAATATTTTTCAGGGTGCCTCTCTTTTTGACTGGTTGTGATATCTCTGTTGTTCGGGACATTTGACGGAGGATTCACCTCTTTAATGTTTGCATACGATAATTTCATCTCTTTTCTCTGCACATGGGTGCACATCACACATAGGACAATCGTCTTTTGGCAACTTGACTTAGATTTTAACAGGGAATTTTACATTACTCTATTTAATAGCTGGATGGTCGCCTAAAGACCTTGTATCCTAATATTCATGGAGGAATCTTTGCTAGGAGAGATCAACAACAATACATGGAGGCTCTCGATAAGCATGGAATTGGTGAGTTGTCTTGTAGGTTTATGCAATCTGCATTTTAGTTGTCCACGAACAATATCATGTACTTGGACATCCTAATGTTTGTAGAAACATTCTGAGGATGAAAGATGGAACTTGTGCAGATTAATTTGTATTCATTCCATGACAAAGTTACCTCTGGGGCTGATATTGAATTTGAAGATGGAATTGAGAATGTTGATATTGGTGGTCTTGCCGGATAGAGCTGCTGCAAAGGTTCTTTACCATCATATATATATTCATTTTCATTATCGTCAGAGCATAGACTTATTTATGTTTCTTTTTGCTTCATTGCATCTTAATTTGGAAGTATGCGGGAATTTGATTGTATTTGGTGTCTTCAGTTCCACTGAGCTCACATATATCATGCATAGTTTGCTACAAAGGCACTAGTAACCGAGGCATGTAATTTATTGAGAGCACGTTAACTTTCACATTTTGTGGCTCTTTCTTACTATTTGGGGAATGGTTGTTCTTGTGCTTTTCTGCTAAAACAACAATTTTTCTTATGATACTTGTTAAATCATAAACTATAACAAGTATGTCTAATGTGTTGCACTTTTTTTGAAGAGGTGTTGCTGGCTTTGCCCCTATAAATATCAATACGTATGTGGTCGATTTTTCTGTAGTTTTTACATAGAGGATGGTTATATGTTTATGATCTGAATTGATGCTGACATTTGTCTCCTAACAGAATCATAAGGATGTCCTCGTTGTGGTTGATTCACACAACTATCCTCCACTGCCAGAGTTCTTGAAGAGTAATGGAGATGATCAACAGTTCCGTAGAAAACTTCCTTGGAAGGCCTTTTAGCACGTTGCTTCCTATGATTCTGCAGGGTCAGAGTGGCTTTGGAGACAAACAACTGGATGTATTCATCTAGTTCATGTTGTCAATTGATGTCATAACCACTAGGGAAATTAAAATTGCGTGTAGGTCTAGACACACTAAACATGCAAATGAGGGGCTTTTATGGAGACTTGGTTGAGATGTATTCTTTAGTTTGCTTCCTTTGGAAATCAGTAATTTCAGGTGTGTTTTCTCTTAGTTTTTGAACTGATTTATGAGGGTTGAGGACTCTTCTTTTCGATAGAGAAATTCCCTCACAGCTTAACAGTGCCTCTATCTCTTGAGAGTTCTCTTTGTTATGGGGAAAATCCCCCCAGAAGGCTGCATTTTATGTGGACAAGAGTCTTGCTGAGGTTAATGGAGTCCTCGAATGTCATATGTTTACATCAAGGTCAATCTTCTGAGGAAGTTGAAATTGCAGTGGATCTAGTAATCATCTAGCTTTGAAAACTTCATTAGATAGAGAAGGTAGTTTTCTAAAATTGAATCATGTTAGAGAATCTAAATAGATAGTATCTTCATCTAATAGCCGGAGCTTTTTGATGAATTGACAAAGGCCTCAAGAAATCAATATGGCATAGAGCAGGAGGTACACATTTCGAATCTCTCTGGTATTTCGTTTGCTTCTTCAACATAATGATCTTCCACCCTTCAATTTGTGGTAAAATGCTAGCCTAAGGGTGATAGCAAATATAGAGCATTTAAATACCAAATTAATCCATCTAACAGGGCAGCTTAAACGTTTGGTTCTGTTGGCAGCCTGACATAATTCTACAAATCATTCTTAAGGAGCATCTAGTTTCTTTTCCTTTCCAGGTCAACCGTCTGTATATTCAGTGTGCAAAATGTTTAGCTATGATGAAACGCTAATAATGTTTTGTGAAGGAGATTAGATACAGGGGACTAATTGGCTTCCGTGTTAACCATGTGTTTTTTAGATGAGATTGCCTGCTCTTTAGAAGTCTCTAAGCAACTGTAAGTGTAGTTTGTTCCATAAAGTTCTTTTACTTCATCAACAGATCATGGTAACAATAGCAGATCTGTCCCTCATTTGTTGTGAATTAAGTATTGATGTTGCAGGAAATGTCATATAATAACTATCTGGATGCCGGTGCTGCCTGGAATTGTGTATCTGAATTTGGCCACCCTGCATGCGTTGTTGTCAAGCATACAAATCCTTGTGGGGTGGCTTCCCATAGCGATATTCTTGAAGCATACAGATGAGCAGTCAAAGCAGACCCAGTCAGTGCATTTGGAAGTATAGTGGCCTCTAACGTAGAAATTGATGAGGTATATACTTATGTCATTATGTAAGTTACAAAAGGAAATTCTAATTTCCTTATATAGTAGACCCACGGAATCCAAATATAATAAACTAAAAGAGGCTTCTCATTTTTTAATTTGTAGAGTTCCGATCGAAGCTCATTCTTGAGTCAAGCTAGTTTGAGCTACGAATTGGGCTAAATGTTATGCCTATGGTCACATTCCATTATATATTATAATTCTCTGCGGGCATCCCTCAAAATTGAAACAACAATAGTGGTGTAGCTGCGGGTCTCCTATTGCTGAGTCAGTATTGCAATGTTTCACTTGACAAAATTGACTGAGCTAAAACATCAACACTAACCTTGCAATGTCCTACCGTGCATATAGAATTTGGCGAGGGAAATCCGGGAGTTCAGAAGCCCAACCGATGGTGAAACTCGGATGTTCTGTGAGATTGTGGTGGCGCCCAAGTGCTCAGAGGAGGGGCTAGAGGTTGTCCGTGGGAAGTCGAAAATGTTGAGGATCCTGGAAGCGAATAAGAACGAAAAAGGGAAGCTTTCATTGAGACAGGTCAGAGGGGGATGGCTGGCTCATGATTCCGATGATTTTAACTCCCGCAAAAATCCAATTCAATGCGGTCTCAGCCTCAGGGACAACTCCGCAAGATAGCGAGCTCGAAGATGTAAAGTTTGCATGGCCTGCGTTGAGCATGTCATGTACACTTGCACTCTAAGTTTTAAGACTCCTGGTGTAGTTACCTGAAGAAAAATTATTAATTCAGTCCTATATCCATTATACACATTTCAATATAGTCCATAATTTTTTGACTTTGTCAATGTAGTTCTAATATTGTTGTGGCGTTCTAATTATATGTCTCTATTATTTCATATCAAGTAATTGGTCTGATATAAAATGACCCTTAACCTAAAAAAAAACTCTGTTATAAAATATGATGGTTTATATTTATAATGAAGGCTGATGTAAGCTTCAATCACCTGCAATATGAGTTATTCCGAATAAGGAGCTCTATTATCCAGATACAATGAGTTTAACCTTCGAAAGTCTAAAGCTAGAACTTGTCAAGATTCTAAAAATTTTCACGTCAATCGACTTCCCGGGCAATAGATTAGAGGATAACTCAAAGCACTTTATTTCCTCAACCTATCGCACAATGTCATCAGTTCTCTTGAATTGGGGAATTTGGATAAGCTTGAGTCGTTGGATCTGTCAAGGAACCATATCGAGTTAGCTTGCGAATCTTGATTTCTTTTCGTTCTTGAACCTCTCGAACAATCAACTTGTAGGAATCATCCCAACATAGTTTCTCACGCTTTCTAAAAGTTCTTTCGAAGGAAACTTCACATTGTGTAGGCTTTTGCTCAACAAAAATTGCTTAATTACCACGAATGGGACAGAAAAAGCTAGAGATGATGGAGACAATGATGATAACGAGAAAAGATGGATTTATATGGGCATACCGCTTGGGTTCGTATTGGCTTCTGGATATTTTGTGGTCCATTAGTGTTTATAAGAGCGGGGAGATTTGCTTATTATCAATTCTGGGATAAAGTGTTGTTCAGACAGTCACATCCATGAAGATTTCCCCTTGAGAGGTTCAGTAATTTGAGAAAGTGTATATTATTCTTTCTTCTCTTCATATTTCTTCGTCACCATTGAAAAGATGGTTTTGTGATGAAAAAATTGCAATGAAGAAAATTATTTAGTAAGGATTGTTTTAATTAAGATGGAATGCTTTTCAATTGGAAAAATCTAAAACTAATTCCATAATGTTTATAGAAAAATAAACAATACTAAAAAATAAATGCATCAAAAGTGCTAAAGGCTCGGGAAGCTGCCACACATGCCACCATGCGCTGTCACGTCATGGATTCACCAATGCAGTCGCCTGTAAGTGCTTTTTCCCAAGTTATTAGTTGGATATTTTTGACAAAAGCCACCAAAAACAGGTTATCCATCCTCGGACAAGTCCAGCCCAACAAACAACTTCACCGAAAGAGCTTTAACGCAGCCTCGTGCACCGCCCAAGTCCTTTGCACGTGAGATCCATGCGCCCGTGTGCCTCTCAAGTGAACCACAATGTCCGCTTAGCAAATGACGTCATCCTCCATGTCATTCCAACGTCAGCACCACTTTTCAGCCAAGTTGTCTACCATGTGTCCGCCACATGTTTGACACGTCAATCTATGACCACATTGACCACACCGGTTCGGCTACTTTTCCAGCTGGTTTAACTCGTTTTGGACCGGTTTGTGGTATTTTAATACCATTTTCTTAGATATTGCGATATCCTAAATCTAGTTTTTGCCATATTTTCTCAATATCAGCTCTGCATGTATCGATTTTCTTCGAACTCATTATAAATCTATCAAGTTTATTCTAGCATTTTGCATACATGGAAAAACTGGAAGTCACGATATTGATTTAGACCATGTTGAAGGGATCCAATTATATTTTATAGGCTCAAGAAATATCCAATTTTTTTTAGAGGATGCTGACTCTAGCATTACGTCGGTGCTATTCATACACCTACCCAAATTACTAGTGAAACCAAGGAGAAATTTAATGAATGCTCTAATGACTAGGATGCACAAATCATCATATTCTTTTGTGATTTCGAAACACTTCAATTTCTTCCATTAGACTTTAGTTTGGCTATCTTAATACAACAAAGGAAGCATGCGATCTGTTTGTCAGCTAATATGCTACCTCAAATATATCTCCATCACCATTAGCTATTAGGGAATGTGCATCACATGCATTAGGAGACATATCGGCCTATTAATGGTTTTTTGTCCTCCAAGCACGCTTTTTAGGATCAACTGCAATGGGACACAGATTCTTACGCTCGCAAGTTTACTGAATATCGCAATCGCACGTGCATAACTCAATTTTTTGTGACACTACTAATGAATTTCAACTTGTGCAAGCTTCACTTCTATATCAAAATCCATTACCTCGTGTTGCGGCAATTGTTTTGGAGTTATTGACCGAGGAGACTCAACTTGCTACCTTGAAAGTGCAATGCTATTTGTTCTCGCCTATAGACACGATGATTGCCACTCCAAGTCCTTCCTCCTCATGCATATAGTATTGTACAAATCGTCATAGATCAGGTCATCTTGCATCAATCATTATCGATGACATCCCAAGCAACTTACAAGGACAAACAACCGATCTCGAGTACAAAGGTCCACCTCAACCTACACGTCAATCCACTAATGCTATCATTGAGGATTCCTTTAACAACTCACTTGCTACCCTATCACTAGAGTACCTTAGTTCTATTCCTTTAACAACTCATTTGCTACATTTCTTGTGTGAGATATAGTCCCCTTAAACACGAATAATACATTGTATGCAATTTATGAACAAGGTTCAGTCTGTAGTGCAACTATTTCCAATACAATTAATCATTAACCGAGCAAATGCATATTGCTACATTCTATGTATAATCTTTCTTCAACGTTAAAATCATAGTGGCAAAATCATTTGCCCTTCATCACATAAAAGTTTTGTCTCGATAATCTTCCTTATAATATGATACTTACTTTGATCATTTCTCTATCAATTGTAGATTCACACATTAATTAACATTGATTATCTTCTACTCATTCATTCTTTATTTCTTTTTATTTCTTTTTTTTTTGGCATTTCAAATGTTACTGCACTAATTAGAAATTTACATTAGTGTTTTTAAACCATTTAGGAAATGAGATCTAAATCTTGAATCTTTCTGAAAAGTTGCAAAGTATTCCTTTTGATCATCATTTTTTTCCTGATTTTTTTGTCCAACCTTTAATCACGTACTATAGAAACCTTTTTACAAGTTATTGCTTAGAATGAGTGGCAATTTGTCGGCCACAATAAATTTTCATAATTTTGGACATCGATAGTGGTACATCCATCTCTATGGCATGACACATTGCTCCAAAAGAGAATTTATTGACTTGTAAAAATCCTAATTCAAGAGAACATTCACCAATCCTAGTTATCGGTGGGTTGGAAAGTTAGGCATAAATCACTTCATCGGTAACTTTTAACTTATCAAATTACACCCACTTTGAGGGTGTAATCCAACGAGTATGACCAATTTTGGCCCAAAATGCAATTCTGGCTTGCTTTGAAACATTATTGTCTTCATGTCTTGCCCCTTTAAAAAGGTTGAGCGTGAAGAAGACTTTAGATTGACTAAACTCTATTTCTGGATAATACAACGTTGATTTCCTTAATCTTTTTAATTTTCTAATTTCTTTTCTTTTCTTCTTTTGTTTCCTTTTCTAGCGACTGATGTGGATACCAAATCTGGTGTTGAAACATTTCTTGTGTGAGATATAGTCCAATTATGCACGAATAATACATTGTATGCAATTTATGAATGATGTTTGGTCTGTAGTGCAACTATTTTCAGTACAATTAATCATTAACCAAGTAAATGCATATTGTTACATTTTATATATAATCTTTCTTCAACGTTTTCATTGTGTTAAAGTTTTTTCTTGATAATATTCCTTATAATATGATATTTGCTTTGATTATTTCTCAATCGATTGTAAATTCACACATTATTTAACATTGATTGTCTTATCCTCGACTTATTAATTCTTTATTTTCTTTATTTTCTTTATAATCCTTTTATTTAGACATTTCAATTGATGTTACTGCACTAACTAGAAATTTACATTAGAATTTTTAAACCATTTAGGAAATGCGAGTCTAAATCTTAAATCTTTTTGAAAAATTGCAATGTAGTTTTTTTTTTCAATACAGGTTATCGCTTAGAGTAAGTGGTAATTTGTCGGCTGTCATAAATTTCCATAATTTTGGACATCGCTAGTAGTACATCCATCTATATGACACGACACTTTGCTCCAAAAGAGAATTTATTGACTTGTAAAAATCCTAATTCAAGAGAACATTCACCAATCTTAGTTATCGATGGGTTGAAAAGTTAGGCATAAATCGCTTCGTCAGTAACTTTTGACTTATCAAATTACACCCACTTTGAGGGTGCAATCCAATAGGTAGGACCAATTTTGGCCCAAAATGCAATTCTAGCTTGCTTGGAAACATTATTGTCTTCATGTCCTCCCCCTTTAAAAAAGTTGAGCGTGAAGAAGACTTTAGGTTGACTAAACTCTATTTCTGGACAATACAACGTTGATTTCCTTAATCTTTTTAATTTTCTAATTTCTTTTCTTTTCTTCTTTTGTTTCATTTTCTAGCGACTGATGTGGATACCAGATCTAGTGTTGAAACATTTCTTGTGTGAGATGTAGTCCCCTTAAGCACGAATAATACATTATATACAATTTATGAACGAGGTTTGGTTTGTAGTGCAACTATTTCAGTACAGTTAATGATTAACCGAGCAAATGCATATTGCTACATTCTATATATAATCTTTCTTCAACGTTAAAATCATAGTGGCAAAATTATTTACCCGTCATTGAGTTAAATTTTTGTCTCAATAATCTTCTTTATAATATGATATTTGCTTTGATTATTTCTCAATCGATTGTAAATTCACACATTAGTTAACATTGATTATCTTGTCATCGACGTATTCATTCTTTATTTTCTTTATAATCCTTTTATTTAGACATTTCAAATGATGTTACTGCCCTAATTAGAAATTTACATTAGAATTTTTAAACCATTTAGGAAATGCGAGTCTAAATCTTAAATCTTTTTGAAAAATTGCAATGTAGTTTTTTTTTTTCAATACAGGTTATCGCTTAGAGTAAGTGGTAATTTGTCGGCTGTCATAAATTTCCATAATTTTGGACATCGCTAGTGGTACATCCATCTTTATGGCATGACACATTGCTCCAAAAGAGAATTTATTGACTTGTAAAAATCCTAATTCAAGAGAACATTCACCAATCCTAGTTATCGGTGGGTTGGAAAGTTAGGCATAAATCACTTCATCGGTAACTTTTGACTTATCAAATTACACCCACTTTGAGGGTGTAATCCAACGGGTAGGACCAATTTTGGCCCAAAATGCAATTCTGGCTTGCTTGGAAACATTATTGTCTTCATGTCTTGCCCCTTTAAAAAGGTTGAACGTGAAGAAGACTTTAGATTGACTAAACTCTATTTCTGGATAATACAACGTTGATTTCCTTAATCTTTTTAATTTTCTAATTTCTTTTCTTTTCTTCTTTTGTTTCCTTTTCTAGCGACTGATGTGGATACCAAATCTGGTGTTGAAACATTTCTTGTGTGAGATATAATCCAATTATGCACGAATAATACATTGTATGCAATTTATGAATGATGTTTGGTCTGTAGTGCAACTATTTTCAGTACAATTAATCATTAACCAAGCAAATGCATATTGTTACATTTTATAAATAATCTTTCTTCAACGTTAAAATCATAGTGGCAAAATTATTTACCCTTCATTGTGTTAAAGTTTTGTCTTGATAATCTTCCTTATAATATGATATTTGCTTTGATTATTTCTCAATCGATTGTAAATTCACACATTACTTAACATTGATTGTCTTATCCTCAACTTATTAATTCTTTATTTTCTTTATAATCCTTTTATTTAGACATTTCAATTGATGTTACTGCACTAACTAGAAATTTACATTAGAATTTTTAAACCATTTAGGAAATGCGGGTCTAAATCTTAAATCTTTTTGAAAAATTGCAATGTAGTTTTTTTTTTCAATACAGGTTATCGCTTAGAGTAAGTGGCAATTTGTCGGCTGTCATAATTTCCATAATTTTGGACATCGCTAGTAGTACATCCATCTCTATGACACGACACATTGCTCCAAAAGAGAATTTATTGACTTGTAAAAATCCTAATTCAAGAAAACATTCACCAATCTTAGTTATCGGTGGGTTGGAAAAGTTAGGCATAAATCGCTTCGTCAGTAACTTTTGACTTATCAAATTACACCCACTTTGAGGGTGCAATCCAATAGGTAGGACCAATTTTGGCCCAAAATGCAATTCTGGCTTGCTTGGAAACATTATTGTCTTCATGTCCTCCCCCTTTAAAAAAGTTGAGCGTGAAGAAGACTTTAGGTTGACTAAACTCTATTTCTGGACAATACAACGTTGATTTCCTTAATCTTTTTAATTTTATAATTTCTTTTCTTTTCTTCTTTTGTTTCATTTTCCAGCGACTGATGTGGATACCAGATCTAGTGTTGAAACATTTCTTGTGTGAGATGTAGTCCCCTTAAGCACGAATAATACATTATATACAATTTATGAACGAGGTTTGGTTTGTAGTGCAACTATTTCAGTACAGTTAATGATTAACCGAGCAAATGCATATTGCTACATTCTATATATAATCTTTCTTCAACGTTAAAATCATAGTGACAAAATTATTTACCCGTCATTGAGTTAAATTTTTGTCTCAATAATCTTCTTTATAATATGATATTTGCTTTGATTTTTTCTCAATCGATTGTAAATTCACACATTTGTTAACATTGATTGTCTTATCATCGACGTATTCATTCTTTATTTTCTTTATAATCCTTTTATTTAGACATTTCAAATGATGTTACTGCATTAATTAGAATTACATTATAATTTCTAAACCATTTAGGAAATGCGGATATAAATCTTATGTCTTTTTGAAAAGTTGCAATATAGTTTTTTTTTTTTTTATCAATACAAGTTATCGCTTAGAGTGAGTGGCAATTTGTCAATTGTCATATATTTCCATAATTTCGAACATCGCTAGTGGTACATCCATCTCTATGGCACGATACATTGCTCCAAAAGAGAATTTATTGACTTGTAAAAATCCTAATTCAATAGAACATTCATGAATCTTAATTATCGATGGGTTGGAAAGTTAGGCATAAATCGCTTCACCAGTGACTTTTGACTTATCAAATTACACCTACTTTGAGGGTGCAATCCAACGGGTAGGATCAATTTTGGCCCAAAATGCAATTCTGGCTTGCTTGGAAACATTATTGTCTTCATGTCCTGCCCCTTTAAAAAGGTTGAGCGTAAAGAAGACTTTAGATTGACTAAACTCTATTTCTGGACTATACAACATTGATTTCCTTAATCTTTTTAATTTTCTAATTTCTTTTCTTTTCTTCTTTTGTTTCCTTTTCTAGCGACTAATGTGGATACCAGATCTAGTGTTGAAACATTTCTTGTGTGAGATGTAGTCCCCTTAAGCACGAATAATACATTATATACAATTTATGAACGAGGTTTGGTTTGTAGTGTAACTATTTTAGTACAGTTAATGATTAACCGAGCAAATGCATATTGCTACATTCTATATATAATCTTTCTTCAACGTTAAAATCATAGCGGCAAAATTATTTACCCTTCATTGCGTTAAAGTTTTGTCTCGATAATCTTCCTCATAATATGATATTTGCTTTGATTATTTCTCAATCGATTGTAAATTCACACACTAGTTAACATTTATTGTCTTAACTTCGACTCATTCATTGTTTATTTTCTTTATTTATTTTTTATGATCCTTTTATTTAGACATTTCAAATGATGTTACTGCACTAATTAGAAATTTACATTAGAATTTTTAAACCATTTAGGAAATGCAGGTCTAAATCTTAAATCTTTTTGATAAGTTGCAATGCAGTTTTTTTTCCCAATTTTTTTTGTACAACCTTTAATCACCTCCTATAGAAACATTTTTATAAGTTATCACTTATAGTGAGTGGCAATTTGTCGACTGTCATAAATTTCCATAATTGGACATTGCTAGTGGTACATTCTTCTCTATAGCAAGAAACATTGCTCCAAAAGTGAATTTATTGACTTGTAAAAATCCTAATTCAAGAGAATATTCACCAATCCTAGTTAAGTGGGTTGGAAAGTTAGCATAAATCTCTTCATTGGTGACTTTTGACTTATCAAATTACACCCACTTTGAGGGTGCAGTCCAATCGGTACGGCCAATCTTGGCCTAAAGTGCAAGTTTGACTTGCTTGGAAAATTATTGTCTTCACATTCAACCGCTTTAAAAAGGTTGAGCGTGAAGAAGACTTCAAATTGACTAAACTCTGTCTTTGGATAGCTCAACGCTAATTTGCTTAATCTTTTTAATTTTCTAATTTTTTTTCATTTCTTCTTTTATTTCCTTTTATAGCGAAAAATGTCGACATTAGATTTGGCGTTGAAACATTTCTTGTGTGGGATATAGTCCCCATAAGCATGAATAATACATTGTATGCAATTTATGAACGGGGTTTGGTTTGTAGTTTTCATGATTGGTAAGAGATTAAAAAAAGAAAGTTGTGGTTTATACAAATCCAAACATTACGCAATGTCTACTGATGTAATAGAAAGTATGGTGATAGCCCAATGGCTGTGGGCCCATGGTGCTTTCTCAGTGTGAATGATGGATCAATTCCACACGCATATAGTTCACTTGCTCTTTTCTTTCTTTTAGTTTCAAATCTTTTTGAATTTTCCCCTCTTTTTATTTTCCTTTAAACCACTGAAGATAATGCCCCTTTTCATCTTTTTGACTTTTTGCCTTTTTCCTTTTTCTCCTTATTTTTATTTTTAGTTTAATGAAAAAGAAATACATTCTTAGTTTTTGTGTATTTGGTTTTTCATTCTATTTTTTGAACATATTATTGTATTTTCATAATTCATATTTCCTAATTAATTCATTGTATTTTCCGAAAATGTAGTTTATACCTTTTTCGCTTTTTGATAGTACTATAAAATATTTACAATTAAATTCAAATATAAATAAATCTTTTGATTTTGTTTCTTGAATCTACTTATTTAATAAAAGAAAGAGAATATAATATATGTATTTTGGTTTTATGGTCAAATGCGATCATATATATATATATCCATTATTTACTTTTAATGGATCTCTACATGTTAATGTGAGTACAAAAATGAAACCGATCATGTAATATCATTTGTTTTATGATCTTATAAAAAAAAAAAGAGAGCCAAAAATATTTCCGAGTGATGTGAAGTTCTAATCTCAATATTTTAGGTGGATTTCTTTTATTTTCCTTTTTCTCTTTGAAAATAAAATTATGGCCTTTCGTTTCGATCTAAAAAGCATGTTAAATAAAGACTAAATGTGCCACTACCGTCACAAGTGAAATAAAAGCCAGATTCTGGTGCCTAAGGAATGACAGCCCGGATATCAACACAAAGCTTCACGCTTCCCCTGGACGACTCCTCCATTCCTCAGTGATGACTTTGTTTCGGTTGACTCCCTTTTCCCGCTCTCTTCCTCAACCTCTTCCTCTGATGAACGGTTCGATCGTCCCATGGCTTATTCTTGCGATATCCACGATCTCCATCTTCTCTGATGTTGCTATGGCTTCAGCGTCCTCCCAGTGTCTTGGCGTGGACCAGAGATCGTTGTTGCTCGAGCTGAGAAACAGTCTCGTCTTCGACAGCTATGTGTCGTCCAAGCTAGTACAGTGGGACCAAGGTGCCGATTCATGGAGAGGCGTGACGTGCGAGGACGGACTCGTGGTCGGTCTCGATTTGAGCGAAGAGTCAATCTATAGTGGAATTGATGATTCGTCGAGCCTCTTCAGGCTCGAGTTCCTTCGGAGCCTGAACTTAGCATTCAACGACTTCAACTCCACGACGATTCCATCGGGCCTCGCGAATCTCAGCCACTTGGCATATCTCAACTTGTCCAATGCTGGATTCACCGGGCATATTCCTGTGGAGCTTTCACGCCTGACAAAGCTACGTACTCTTGATCTCAGTCTAAATTACTGCACTGATGAGGCTTTGCTGATGTTGGAGAAACCCAATTTAGGTTCATTAATTGGGGATTTAGGGGAGTTGAGAGAGCTATACCTTGATGGGGTCTATGTGTTTGTTGAGGGAAGTGAGTGGTCCAACTCCTTGTCTTCTTCAGTGCCGAAACTTGAGGTGTTGAGCATGTCTTGTTGTTCTCTGTCTGGTCCTATCGACCCTTCCCTCACGAGTCTTGCTAATCTGTCAGTCATTCAACTCGATCGCAACAACTTGTCCTCCATAGTTCCTCGGTTCTTAGCAAATTTCTCCAGCTTGAAAACTCTGAGCCTATATGATTGTGACCTACAAGGAGAATTTCCTCATGAAATCTTCCAGGTACAAACACTTCAAACCCTTGACCTATCATCCAACGAACTCCTTCAAGGTTCCTTGCCAGAATTTCAAGAGAATGGTTCTCTTCAGACACTGATTCTTAGTTTCACGAATATTTCTGGGAGGCTCCCTGATTCAATTGGTAATCTCATGAATCTGTCGAGAATAGAACTAGCGAATTGCAACTTTCATGGAAATATCCCAAGCTCTTTTGCCAATCTTTTGCGATTGTCTTATTTGGACTTCTCATCCAACAATTTTACCGGTCCAATTCCATCATTCAGCAAGTCCAAGAATCTAACACAAGTCACTTTGTCCCACAATAATCTAATTGGTCCGATTGATTCAACACAATGGGAATCCCTCTCGAGTCTTCTTATTCTTGACCTGGGATTCAATTTACTTGAAGGAAATATTCCCTCATCTTTGTTCACACATCCATCGATTCAAGAGCTTTTACTTTCCGACAATTGCTTTTCTAGTCAATTGAAGGGATTTTTTGATGCTCCATCGCACATGCTACAAATACTTGATTTGAGCAACAACAATATAGGAGGAGAACTACCGACGTCTATATGGGAACTCCGAGGGCTCGAGGACCTCTCACTTTCTTCCAATAATTTTAGTGGCTCATTCCATATTAATTGCATTCAGCAACTGAGATATCTTTCGTATTTGGATCTTTCTTACAATCGTTTCTCTATTGATGCCACAAATACTGCTTCCCAGGCCTCTTCATTCCCTAACCTTACATCCTTATATTTGGCTTCTTGCCAGTTGACAACACTGCCTCGGTTTTTGGCTAACCAGTTTGAATTGATCATCCTTGACCTCTCCCACAATTATATTCAAGGGGATATACCAAGATGGATATGGACCCTAGAAAGTCTTGATTGTCTCAATTTTTCCTTTAATTTATTTGAACATTTCGAAACACCCCTGGGCAATCTTACTTCTAGTATGAGGCTTGTCGACCTCCATTCAAACAAGCTCCGAGGGAATATGCCACCCTTGCCGTCAAATGTTAACTACGTGGATTTCTCAAGTAACAACATATACTCTGTTATTCCGGATGACTTACCAAGATTGGTTTTCTTCTCCCTTTCGAAGAATAATTTCCATGGGTCCATCCCGCGGTCTATTTGCAAAGTTGGTCTTCAAGTGCTCGACTTATCGCATAACCATATGAATGGAACTATTCCTGATTGTTTGATGGAATTGCAGTCCCTCACTATATTGAATGTAAGGAACAACCAATTGAATGGCGAAATTCCACAAAACATCCCTAGAACATGCAATTTGAAGATATTGGATATCAGTGAGAATTTGTTGCAGGGCCAGATTCCGTTGTCGTTGGCAAATTGCACAACGTTGGATTTCGTGAACATTGGGGACAATCAAATAGATGGGACATTTCCGTGCCATCTCGAGTCTATATCAACTCTCCGTGTCCTTGTTTTACGATCCAACAAATTGCATGGGGAAATTGGATGTCCACATAGTCGCAGCTCCTGGCAAATGCTTCAAATCATTGACTTGTCTTCAAATGATTTTGGCGGCATGCTGCCTGCAAGTCTTGTGGCATCTTGGGAGGCTATGAAGACTAATGTTGACTTTGATCACCTGCAGTATCCCACTAATGGTTCCCAATTTTCTGTGCCTTACTATGAAGTAACAATGAGTGTAACCTTGAAAGATATTCGGCTAGAACTTGTTAAGATCCTGACTATTTTCATGTCCATCGACTTCTCGAGCAATAGATTGGAGGGCCCAATACCTTATACACTTGGAGATCTCAAAGCACTTCATGTTGTCAATCTATCGCACAATGCCATCTCGGGTTCAATTCCTCCTGTTTTGGGGAATCTGGGGAAGCTTGAGTCGCTAGACCTGTCAGGGAACTACCTCAATGGAACCATACCAGCTCAACTTGCAAGTCTCAATTTCCTTTCGTTGCTGAACCTCTCAAACAATCAACTTGTAGGAAACATCCCGACAAGCGGACAATTTCTCACGTTTTCCAAAAGTTCTTTTGAAGGAAACCTTGGATTGTGCGGGCTTCAGCTGAACAAAAGTTACTCAATTACCCCGAACAGGACGGAAGAAGTTGATGCCAATGGCGACGATGATGATAGCGAGAAAAAGTGGTTTTACATGGGCATACCGCTTGGGTTCGTCGTTGGCTTCTGGGTTTTTTGTGGTCCATTAATGTTTGTGAGATCATGGAGGTTAGCTTATTATCGATTATGGGATAAAGTGCTATTCAAACTCTCACGATCATGAAGATTTTCCTCGTGTTGCGGATTGGGTAGCCAAGACTCAAAGACTAAATTATTTGCCCAGTAATTGGTTAGCTTATCCCCCTCGACCCCTATGGTAGTTACTTTGTTTGGATGCTCCCTTAGTGAGCACTTATGTTTGGACCCTTTTATTAAATAAATTCATATTCCGACCAAAAAAAAAAAAAACTTGAGCAAGAGTATTTCGTTCTTCTTCTCTTCACAATTAGGCAATGTATAAGGAAATAATCAATTAATCCAAGCGTGCCAACTATATCTCCAACATTTATTGGCAAAATTTGTCCGCAGGATAGAAAAACGCAACTTCAAAAGCATCTGTTGTGACTGTATTAATGCTTATCAAAGAATTTCAAGAGTTCCTCTGCTGAGACTGTATTTTTGAGATTCTGTTGTGAATGTGAGTGCCATTTGTCCTTAGGCGGCATAGAGCACCTGATGCCCCAAACTTATCTTTTCTCCCTTTTGAGATCCATTCATCCTTACAAACTTGTTGAACCATTGAAACCTTAGCGCATCTCTTTTCTCCTTCTCTGCAAATACTCCTTGTCTTACTAAAGTTAAAGTGAGTGCATTTCAGTCTTGATTCTCTAGAGAAATCATATGCGGATTTGCATTGTGCTTGCTAGCACCCTTCACTAAGGAGAATTACTTCTCTACTAAATTCAAGATCACAATATTCAATTAGTACATTTCAACTAGTCATGGTGCCTCTCTTTGTGGGCGGTTATGATATCTTAGTCGTTTGAGACCTCTGACCAAAGGATTTCCCTCTTTAACATTCACATATGATAATTTCTTCTCTTTTCTTTGCAACTGGGCACACACCAAACAGAATAATCTTCTTTTGGCAAAATGATTTAGATTCTTAACTTGGGAATGTTACATTACCCTATTTAACAGCTGGATGGTCGCGTAAAGACCTTGCATCCTCATTTTTATGGAGGAATCCTTGCTCGGTGAGACCAACAGCATCACATGGAAGCTCTTGATAAGCATGGAATTGGTGTGTTTTCTTGTAGTAACATTCGGACTGTTTTTCAGCTTAGAAATTCTGAAGACAAACAAATAATGTTCTCCGCATTACTATGGTCCTACATAATTTTACTATACTAAATGCAAGATGGAACTTGTGCAGGTACTTCTGATGTAGTGGTGGTTAATTTGTATCCTTTCTATGACAAAGCTACCTCTGTGGTTGATTTGAAGAAGGAATTGAGAATGTTGATATTGGTGGTCCTGCCACGATCAGAGCTGCCAGAAAGGTTTTTTACTATTACATGTTCATGTTCATTGTTATTAGAGCATAGACTTGCTTATGTTTCAGTTTTGCTTCATTGCATCTCATTTTGGACGTATGAGAGAATATGATTGTATTGGTGTCTTCAGTCACACTGGGCTCACGGATATCCAGCAAACTTTGCTACGACGGCACTTGTAACTGTGGCATGTAATTGACTGAAAGCATGTTAACTTTTCCATTGAGATTGCAACTCCAGATTATCTTCTTACTATTTGGGTAATGATTTCTGTCATGCTTTTATGCTAAAACAGCAATTTCTCTTGTCATGTACACTTACACTCCAAATTTTAAGACTCCTGGTGCAGTTACCTGAAGAAAAAATATTAAGTCAGTCTTATATCCATTATACGCATTTCAATATAATTCAGAATTTTTCAACCTTTCCAATATAGTTCTATTGTTGTTGCGGCGTTCTAATTATACGGCTCTACGACAAATCATTATTTCATAGCAAGTAATTGGGTCTGATATAAAATGACCCGTACCAAAGAAAATTCTATTATGAAATATGATGGTCGAAATTTATAATGGAGGCTGATGCAGGCTTGAATCACCGACAGTATGAGTTATTCCAAATAAGGGGGCTCTATTATGAAGATACAGCGAGTTTAACTTTCAAAAGTCTGAAATCACATCAATATTTTAAAAATTAATAAACAAATAAAATTACTTAAAATTCGTTTTGAATAAATTTGTCCACGTAAATCATCAGCTGCCACAGGACAGCCAATGATGATTGAATTGCCACATCACTACTTTCAAGCGAAAATTGGCAAGCAAGACTACATTGGAATCCGACGCAAAAGTTAAGAAATGTATTTGATCCATTGAAAATAATAGAACTACATTGGAATCTATCATAGATTTAGGGTTAAATAATTAATTTTCCCACCTTTACTAAACCTAGCCTTGATAATCTTATCCGAACGTCGGAAAAAGACCAGAATTTTTTTAAAGAAAGCTGAAAAAGGAG
The DNA here is from genome assembly GCA_007663325.1 of Eucalyptus pauciflora. Taxonomy (NCBI): domain Eukaryota; kingdom Viridiplantae; phylum Streptophyta; class Magnoliopsida; order Myrtales; family Myrtaceae; genus Eucalyptus; species Eucalyptus pauciflora. The sequence goes on along the minus strand of VMYD01000349.1, from coordinate 1,236,269 downwards.
TAAAGAATTGATGTAGAAAGGAAAAGACTGAAATGTTCAGAATAAAAAAAATAAAATAGTTGTGTTAAAAAATATAGTGATCGGGATTCATAAGAAAAGTTGGCACTTATTTATTTTTAGTAGACAAAATTGACATAGTACTTGAACTTTACAATTAAATTTTCATATTCACATTAACAATTATTTAAGGACTTTTGCTACTAGTTGATAATGTTTTGAATGCCTCAGCCAAGAGATTCTTCCCTTGCTAGTGGGATTAAGTTCGATTTAGTTCCCTAATTTATGTTGCTTGTGCAATTGGATCTTTTAATTTTTATATTTTTTTGGGGAATCAACTCCTCCAACTCTACCCCATTCTCAGTCAAGTCCCTAAATAACTCTTAGTATGTTGTTGTGGTATGCTAGGATGATTTTATTTTATTTTATTATTATTGAAAGAGGTAAAAGTCAATACCCTATCAAAGGAAACTAGTTTTATTCCAGGAAAAATAAGAGAGTAATATGTAGAAGACAAAGGTGGAAAAGCGAGAGACGCGAGAAGGGTTGGAGGATTTGGCAGACGCGAATGCTGTCGCAATGATTGGTGATGGTTGGAAAATGTGAAGAACTCATTACAGGTTTGACCTTCGAAGAAGCAGTCATGGTGAACTCCGGCTTTATATTGAAGCGGTTATGGCTTGCTCTATTGAGTATCCAATCACACAAATATTATGAACTAGATTAAAAAAAGATTTATTACAATTTGAAGAAAAAAATTCAACTTGAATGAAACACGTGACACAATATTGAAATGCTCAGGTGCTTTACTAGACATGCTTCTTCAGCCCCAGGTTGTAATTGCTTTTTTATGTGCAAACTAATCAAGCCACTCAAACTCACTTAAATTATTACAAGTTCAAGTGCATGTCTAATAAGTGCAGATTTTATGAAGTTGAATTGGAGCTCAAGCTTGAATCAAGCTCCGGTAGAAACACATTTATGAAAATCAAGTCGAATCAAATTGATCGTTTCAAGTTTATAAAAATAAATCACGAGTCAAGCTCAATCTGAAAAAGTTGAGCTTTGATTGAGTTTAAATCAAGTGTCAATCAAGTATCCAAGTCATAAATTCTCAAGTTGAGTCTACTTTAATTATGAATAATCGACAAGACTCTACTGGCCCTTCTGTAAGTACCAGTTGAAAAATATCCTCAACATTGCTTAGAAGTGAGTCTCGGTCATCACTAGACATTCGTTCAAAGAGAATCTTGCGTCTTGTTGTGACTTTGTGCAATACGACATTACTTAAGGTGGAAAAGCAAAGAATTTGGACATGGAATATTACCTAGCATCAACCACGGAAGTCAGCCCCAGCAGATACATTTCCAATGCAGACCCACAATGCAATTATGATCTAATTAATTCAGTTCGCTTATGAGAATCATTCGCACACTAGTCAAACTTACTAAAATAGTAGGAACACTTAAGTAGACACAAGCACAAATTAACTAAAAAAAAAACCATCAATCCATAAAAAATTTTTGTTTCCAATTAGTTATCAAAATTTAATGACTGATCAAAAGATACTTCATTTTAATAGAGAACTTGTGACATTTTCAGTAACATTTTGTTTGTCAACTTTCTCTTATTCAAAAACTGGCCCATTCACATAAAAATCAAATCCATCTCCGATTCAATATAAAATCTAACACTTCTAGAAGCACAAATTTCTCAATTTTTCTAATAAACCAAATTCTATTTTCATATATGTTTTCATCACTAACCATAGCTTAAACTAATTCCCTAAGCTGGTTATATCTATTTATTGAAGTTTGATTTTTCTTGGTCTGGCCAGCGCAACTTAAATTGATGCCAAGAAATGTGGCATCCAAGAATCTTGACGTGTGACATCACGAAATTTCCAAAAAAGAAATTATCGGATGAAAAATCGGAGATTGGAAGAAAAAGAAAAAAATGATAATGATATTACTATTATTCTTTTTCTTCTCTCTCTCTCCTCTTTCTCCCCTCCTTCATGTTTCCCCCTCCTTCCTACGCAATTTCCACCCCCTCACCTACACCAACGCTTTTGCTGTAATTTCCCCCTCAATTTCCCCTCCTCTACTTTATTGTTTCTCCCTTCTCTTTCCCCCTTCCTCCTCTCGACAACTTCCCTCCCTTCTTCTTTTCTTTTTCTCTCCCTTCTCTCTTTCTCTTCTCCCCCTCACGCATTCTCCCTTCTACCGTAGCTCTCCCATCTTCTTTCACCTCCATTCATTTGCTTTTTTTCTCTAACTTCATCATCTACTTGTCTTGCCACCATCATCCTCACCATTGCACACCATCCGCCTAAGCCGAGTGCCCTTGGCCTTGAGCTCAGCTTCGACAAACCGTCGCCGGGAGTTCTTCAATACACAAATTAAGTTGTCTCCTAACTCTAGATTAGGGGCTGAGTACATGAATTAGGGATTTCTATGTAGATGAAAGATGTAGATGACGTTATATATGGATGGATGTTGGTTAGGGATGTTAGGAAAGACATAGAAAAGCTTAGATAAGGTTTAGAGAGCAAGACAACCACCGTGGGTGAAGTTTCGGACAAGAAGAGAAGCTGATTTCTGAAACAGTTTCCAGGATGTGAGAGTTTTGCTAATTTTTCTCAGAATTTTTAGAATTTAAAAAGATGACGATTTTCATGACATCATCCTTGAAACAGTAATTCGGGCAGTTCTGTAAACCGTGACCTGTTATGATTCCGAGGGCTGTTACTGATCTTTAGAGGTCGAATTTCCAATCGGTTTCTTCACGAAATTTGTTCTTTACAACTTCTAGTTCAACATACTCGAATTTCAAATCAAACAGACCAGATTTCGACCCAAAACCGAACTGATTTTGATGAGTTAGGCTCTCTGGAATTGGACCCGATTTTTGTTCTGGATAGAGAGAATTTCTGGGCCGAATCCAGAGGGATCTGGATCTCGGTGTCTTCATGAAAAATGTTTTTTTATGTGTTGTCTAGCATGTGTCTAAATTTTAGAATTTTTCGAGCTCATATGAGTGGGTTTCTGACTTCGAATTCGGGAGAGCATAATTGGACAGTTTTCTGTCAATTTGGGTTAGTAAGAGTGTATGCTTGTTTTGAAGTATTCTTGCTGTAAAATTGCCCAATTGATGCTGTGAATGCTATGTATAAGTGATTATTGAAGTGTAACATTGATTATATGCATTCATGACATGAGATTCCGCCACGAGCCTTTGGGGCCGGACAATGCTCCTTCGGGAATGCCTCAAGTCAACAGATGCCGGTCGCAGTGGATGCTAGACCGATGCTCCTAATTGGAATGCCATCTAGATGTAGACGTTGCCACGCTCGACGGTGCGAGGCGATGCCCGGTTATGCCAGAAGACTGTTATATGTGCATTGAAATCATTTGTGACACATGAATGGGTGAAAGCAAGGGACCTAATTAGGAGACGGAACTATGTGGTGCGGTATGGGACGTGCCATAATAGTTTAGTCTGGTAATTGGGGACCCGTGTAATTATGTTGACATTTATGTCCTTACATATGTATATGTTAAAGTATTCTGATGATATATGATATCGATATCTTATGTATGATTTGATTGACACTAACATGCAGGAAAGTACTGGTATTAAGAAAGTGTGAGAAAGGTGATTAGATTGCATGTTGAGTGTACCCTTCTCCTAATTTGGATTTAAGGGATTGACTTGCTGAGATGTGATCTCACCCCTTAGTGGGCTAACATTTTCAGGTCCCTAGTTGGATGGTGGACAGGCGAGAGACAGAGGTCTACAGGTAGTGGAGTACGGATGCCTTGGTAGCTTCTGCCAGATAGTGATAGGTCTGCCATCAAGGTTGGATGATGGGTGACAGTTGACCCTAGAGAGGTCGAGAAGTATGATAGTGTAGTAGCGAACCCTGGTCTTGTAAATGGAAGCTTAGCGCATAGGTAGCCAAATAGCTTCACTTTTTGTATTAGACCTTGGGGTGTTAAACTAGTCTGTATATAGGCACTACTGTATTGTAGATGTGGTTTGTGAAAATATTATCCTACGTTTCTATCCCACTGTTATATTGTATGGAGATTGTTTTACGTTTCCGCATGCACAAAATAATGAATGGGTCGGCGACACTCCCTGGGACGTCGCAAGTTTATAGACCACAGAGGGTTGTGCATGTGCTCGAGGTTCGAAGCGTGACACGACGACCCGAAATATTAACTTTTGAAGGAAAGGAAATTCATCTTTGAATGGCCACATGGACAATTACACCAACGGCCACATTATTTTATCTCTTGGACCGAACCTCCTATGTAAACTGGTTATGGGAATATTAATTGATTTCTATGGAAACCAAAATGCCTTATAATTGTGCAGAAATTATGGGCTTATTATTATTATACTATGGGCCATTTAAATTGGGCATTTTGGCTTCAAAATTTTTCGGGCCCAAGTGAGCCCAAGAAGCCCATGAGGCTGTCGACCGGGGGGGAGGGGGGAAGGAACCGGATGGGGAGGCCACGCCACCCTCTCCACTTGTCTTCTTCTTGGAGCCACTTGTCACCTGCATGCAAGATTTAATTAGTAAACTAATGAAAGAAAACAAAGAAGCATTCGGAACTAAGGAGAGAGAGAGAGGGAAACCGAGAGCTCGAGTGAGCGGTCTGAGCGAGAGAGAAAGAGAGTTCGAGCGAGTGAGTGGGCGTGCGGGCGTGAGTCATGAAGGAGGAAGAGGAGGATCGCCTTCCGCTATTGCCGAGTTGCCGCCGTCGACGCCGCCGATCCCCGTCGCCAATTGAGCTGTGTTCGAAGTCCCAAGCCTCTGTTTTTGGTTGCCGAACAAGCTAGGAGTTGAGGCAAGTGGAAGTTCATCAACCTATGTCTTTGCATGCTAACATTTTCTAGTGAAATGGTGGTAGATGTGAGAAAATACAAAATAGGAAGCTGCATGATGTGTTGTTAGATGATGGAGATGAAGATTGAATGCTGAAATGTGGAGGATTGAATGTGAGGTGGCTGTTTTGTGTGGGATTGAACTAAATGAGTAATAGAAAGAAACTACCAGCCATTTTATCTTGTATGAGGGCCTTGTATGTTTCAAAAATTGAGTGATAAACGGCTGTGTGGATCGAGCGAGGTGAGGAAAGGGTTGTCGAGAGAAAGGATGTGGTATATGTTGAGATGAGTGAGTTTAGGGATGAATGTATGCTTTGAGCCGAGCTGTGGGAGGTTTTTCTATTGATAAGAACTTGATAAAAGTGTTCTTAGATGCTGTGGAAGAGACTTAAAGGGGCATAAGGTAGATCGGTAGAGAAACAAATGACTTGATTGAATTAGGGATGAAGAAAATTGCATGTGCCGATTCTGTTTTGGAGAAAGTTAGATGGAAAGTCCTTTTAATTGTATCGCTTTGATTTATAATTATGAAAACAAGGAAATAAACCATTTCATTTAAAGATTACATCTGTTAGATGAAGTTTGACATCTAGCTATAGCCATATGAATGTGAAAACATGAAAATAGGAGTAAATCTATTGAAACCGATACTCTGTTTTGTAGTGAACAGCTTGACCCTTGATGATTCCGTGAATTTTCTGTAATCTTATAGATAGAATTTGACTTCGAACTCTTAATGAAAGTTGTGGGACACATACTTAGGAATAACATGTCAAAATTTTAGGACAAACGGACAAGGTTTAGTTGGTGAAACGAATTTTCTTCAGTAGGTATTGAATCTGAAAGTTATTGCAAAATTTTTGAAGGAAACAGCAAACTATTACTCTTTATAAAAAACGAATTTGACTTAGTGTCCTTCACAAAATTTCTTCCTTTTTTTCTCATCTATAACATATCAAAATTTCATAATTTTCTGAGTTCATTTGGGAATTATTCCGAAATTTTTACCAGAACTGTGCATTTTAATGATTAAGCTGTTTTGTTTCGAATTTGCACGAATTGTCCCAAATATGATTATATCTTGAATTGTTATGTGACATGATGATACTTGCATTGGCATATTATGCAACATTGAGATTTAATGAGGGATTCTTGGGACATCTTGTTATTGCATTGAAAGGTGTTTTTGGAAATTAAGATGTTAATTGTTGCCATTGGACCCTCGAGTCAATGATGCCCCGGGAGTCGGGATGCCTAGAGGATCGAATGAGTCGATGCCTTGTGGATGCCCGGTGGCCCTAAGTGGCTGAATGCCGGAGGTCTTTCCTCGGGAGCTTTGGGATGCCTGGTTGTATGCTTGTCGGTACGTAAATCCGGAGGGCCGGGATAACCATTGTCATGGTGAGTCTCGGATGGTTTTCCTCGTGATGCCAGATGGGGTACGAGATGCCTGGAGGTGTGGTACACTCTAGATGCCCGGTGGCCCTAAGTGGCTGCCGGAGGCTTTCGTGATGCCAGGGTGGATGCGAATGCCCTTAGGGACGCAAACATTGGTCCTACGGGGGGATGAAACCTTTTGAATGATAAAATGAGTGATTCTACTATATGTGTATCGGTCTGGTTATAGGACTAAGTTGTATGGCAAGGAATGGGACATGTCATTACAATTTGGCCCTATGATCGAGACCTATGTAATTGGACATAACATATTTTGATCCATTGAAATTGCATTTGCCATTGCATTGAAGAATTTCATGATCTTGATGCATGCTTATCCTTTGATTACCTGCTTTTGTCTATCTTGCATGGATCTGGATATTGATGGTAATGCTTGATATAGTTTGATGAATCTTTTATTGTTGAGTGGTTGTACTCACCCCTTTTGGGGACTAACATTTCAGATTAAAAGATGCCTATGTTACCTGTCACTCGCGGTACTTTTTACGGTGTCCCAGTTGATGTTGAGTGTTCGTGTTCGGAGCACATTCATGTCGGGGTTCGAGGATTGGTTTTCATCCGAGTACGGGTTCTAGTCATGTATGACATCGGTTTACCTGATGGCCCTATGGTTCAGGAGTTTCTGTCGGTGCAGGTTCGACGTGATGGGATTATGCTAGGGATGTTGCCGTCGCCGCAAGCCGATGGACCGGGCTGGGTGTGATCGTGTGTGACGGGTAGCAGATGACACTTTTTGGATTGCCGGCACTGTCTGATAGACTCATGTATAGGGCTGAAATGGGAAGGAAAGCTAAGGAAAAGTCGAGTTATCTTTTGTATGTAGCCGTGTATAGAAAACCACGGCAAATTTTGGTGTACCGACTTATGATGTCTATCAAGCTTATGTAAATAAAAGTGCTCGGCTTTATCTTATAAAACTATCTAGTGGGTGTGCATCATTTCAAAATACTTTTGGGATAGGGAGATGTGATTTTCGCTTCCGCTATACACTGCGCAGGGACCAATCTAAAAGTTTATAAACCCCCAGGATTTATAGACCTTCAGGTCTTGTAAGAGAGAGATAAGCGAGCTATGACGACCTAAACGGATTGGGGCCGTTCGAGGGGTGCCACAAGAAATCCGCAAACAAATACAGAAAAGACAACAGACCCAAATGCGTTTCCGCTTCTATTCCCTACACATGATTCCGCAGAGAAAGCTACACAACAGCATCAGTCCCGCAACAAACGTGAACACTAGACAGAATCTTCCCCAGTAGCAGGCATTTATTTTGACTGCTCCCACTTTCCAAGCTGAAGCATCATCCCCTGTTTTTCCTCCCCCTCGTCCCTTGCAATTCTCTGTTCTTGAAATTGTCCATTTCGCACGATGAAGATGGGCCCATGATACTTTCCTAACGTGCACAATGGATCAATTCCACGTGCACACAACTCGCTTTTTCTTTTCTTTTAATATTAAAATCTTTTTAAATTTTTCCCTCATTTTATTTTCCTTTAAAACTACTAAAAACAATGCCCATTTTTCAATCCTTTTACTTGTCTTTTTTTCCTTTTTCTTCTTATTTTTCCTTTCGGTTTAATAAAAGAGAAATTTATCCTTACTTTTTGCTTATTTTGTTTTTCATTCTATTTTTTGAACATATTATTGTATTTTTCTATTATTTCATATTTCATAATTAATCCATTGTATTTTCCAATTCTATAGTCTATACTTTTTTTCTCTTTTTGATAGTACTATAAAATGATTACAATCAAATTCAGATATAAATAAATCTTTGGGTTTCTTTTCTTAAATCTACTTATTTTATAAAAGAAAAAGACTATAGTATATGTATTTTGGTATTTTGGTCAAATGCTAATATATATCCATTATCTATTTTTAATGGATCCCTACATGTAAATTTGACGTAGAAAAACAAAATTGAATACAAAATAACATTTGTTTTAAACTCATTGACTCAACATAACGAACCCATATGAAAACTTAGTCCATCAAATATGGGTTGAGAATTGGGTACATGTCCCATTCTGATAGGTCTAGCAATTATCCAACCCATTTCATGCAGGATAAGCCCTCGAGAAGTGTGCAAGAAATTAGAGAATGTGGTATTCACTTTTCTTTTCTTTTTTCTTTTTTTGGTTTGGAGAAGATAGAGCATAGAAAATGTGGTGCTCATTTGAGTGTTGCTTTTTATTCTTTTAATTGATGTAAAATTTTGACAATTTAATTCCATTTGAGATCTAAATATAAGGTGTCATCTTAGATGGTAAGGGAGTTTGCTCCTTTCCTTATGGTTATGGTTTCGAGTCATAATTGAAGCTAACTTGACGCTTGATTGCTTAATCCAAAATAAAAACCCATAACGAAACAAAAAATTAAAGAAGAAAGCAAACCTTTAAATATATCAATTTGCAATACCATATGAGAAAGAGTTGATCTCACAAAAACCCAAAACTAGTAAACCTGTGATAATTTTTTTCCAAATTAATTTTTTTGACCACCAAAAACCTAAATCTGGTATATCCGTGACAAATTTATTTTTCGTTAGTTTTTATTAAATTTTGGTATCAAATTGCTGAGTTGGATAACACTTGTCAGTTGACTAGTATATTAGTTTGGGGTTTTACCTTTCATTTGTCACAAAAATACCAATTTAATGGTTTTTATTGTATTAATCCAATTTAACGGAGGGTAAACTTGTTATAAATTGACCAGTTTGGAGTTTTTTGTGGTCAAAAAATTCGTTTGAGATAAATTTGTGACATGTACTAGTTAAGGGCTTTTCTTGGTAAAAAATAAGTTTGGAGTAAATTTATCATATGTGTATCGCTTTAGAGTTTTTTGTGATATTACCAAAGAGAAAATCCGAGATGACTATTAGGATTTGCCATGTGATTTACGTTGTTTGCTCCTTCAACACACATTCCTATATAAAAGAATAGAAAGTATGGTGATGGCCCAGTGGAGCTAGGGCCATGGTACTTTCCCAGCGTGCACGATGGAACAATTCCACGCGTATATAATTCACTTTTTTCCTTAGCTTGTGTTGATGAAATCTACTAAAAGTGGACCCTCTTTTTCCCTAGCTTCACTTAAGTTGTGTATCTTCCTCCATTGTAGTCATTCATTCTGTTATTTCGTCAAAATCAAACTACTGTTAGTTTTGGTCTTAGTTTCTTTTTCTTTCTAATTTATGTTTTTTTTTGTCCTTTTCAATTCCAGATGAAGAAAAACACAAAGTAGAGTTTTCTACAACTGCAAGAACTTTCAACACGTCTATGGTATGCAGATGTTGCAGATTGGAAGATTAATGGCACCGTAGAAAACTCTACTTTGTGTTTTTCTTCATTTGGAATTGAAAAGGATAAAAAAAAAAAAAACATAAATTACCAATTCCACGCGCATATAATTCACTATCAACATATGAAAGTCCCTATCCATATTCTTAACGCAATATAATTCATTGTCAACATATTAAATACTGAAGAAGATGATTTATGCTGATAATGGGTTGCAACGAGAAAAACTAATATTAAAAATATTACGTAAAAATAACAATGTCAAATGCAATAAAGGATAGATATACTCTAATAATCAACAAATGAAGTGTACAATATTAATATAACTAAAATTAATGGAAATAAAGAAGTCGTCTTGATATTTTTAATGAGGGAAAGTTGAGTGCATTTTGTGGGCCCATTGAGACTTCTCTGAACTCATAATAATTCAAGGAGTTCATTATTTTCTTATAGAGGGTGAAAAGAGAGTCACAAACATGAGTTAGGTTTATGTAAACTGTGAACCCATTTAATACCCATATTATATTTAAACTCATTTACTCAATATAACTAACCCAAATAACAACTTAGTCCATATTATATGGGTTAAGAAATGGGTTTATGTCTCATTTTGATGGGTCTAGCAATTATCTGGCTCTTTTCAAGTAGGACAAGCCCTTGAGAAGTGTGTAAGTAAATAGAAAATGTGGCCTTAATTTTTATTTTTTATGTTGTTTGGAGAAGATAGAGCATGGCTAATGTGGTGCTCATTTGAGTGTTGCTTTTTATTCTTTTAATTGATGTAAGATTTTGGCAATTTAATTACATTTGAGATCTAAATATACGGTGTTGTCTTAGATGGCAAGGGGGTTTGCTCCTTTCCTTATGGTCATGGCTTTGAGTCTTATTGAAAACTAACTCAACACTTGTTTTCTCAATCCAAAATAAAAACTCATAACGCAACAAAAAATTAAAGGAAGAAAACCTTTAAATATATTAATTTGCAATATCATATGAGAAAGAGTTAATATCACACAAAAAAAAAACCAAATTAATACGCTTATGATAAATTTATCATGAATTGATTTCCTTTACTACCAAAAATCCCAAAACAGTACGTTCAATAGAAATTTACTTTTTGTTAGTTTCTATTAAGTTTTGCCATCAAATTGATAAATTGGATGACACTTGTCAGTTGATGGATGTACTAATTTGGGGTTTTACCCTCTGTTTGTCAAATATATACCAATTTTATGATTTTTTGTGGTATCAATTCTATTTAACAAAGGATAAATTTGTTACAAATATAAAGATTTTGGGTTTTTTGTGTGGTTAAAATGTTAGTTTAAGATAAATTTGCGACATATGTACCAATTAAGGGCTTTCTGTGGTCAAAAAATAGATTTGGAATAAATTTATCATAGGTTTAATATTGGTTTAGGGTTTTTCATGTTATTAATCCAAAGAGAAAACTCGATATGACTTTTAGGATTTGTGATGTGATTTACAGGTTTACTCATTCAACACACATTTCTATAAAAAAGAGTAGAAAGTATGATAATAACCCAGTGGAGGTGGGTCCATGGTACTTTCCTAGCATGCACGATGCATCAATTCCATGTGTATGTAGTTCGCTATTTTCTCTAGCTTGTATCCGTAAAGTCTACCAAAAGTGGACCCTCTTTTTTTCCCTTGCTTCACTTAAGTCATGCATCTTTCTCCATCCTGGTTATTATTTCCGCTACTTCGTCAAAATCAAACGATTGTTGGTTTTGGTCTTAGGATTTTTGTTTCTATTTTATGTTTTTTATGTCATTTTCAATTCCAAATCAAGACAACACAAAGTAGAGTTTTCTACGAAGCCATTAATACTCCAATTTGCAATGTCTCTGAACTATAGACGTATTGAAATTTTTTCATGTTATTAATCCAAAGACAAAACTCAGTATGATTTTTAGGATTTGTGATATGATTTACAGGTTTACTCCTTCAACATGCATTTCTATATAAAAGAATAGAAAGTATGATAATAACCTAGTAGAGGTGGGCCCATGGTACTTTCCTAGGGTGCACGATGGATCAATTCCATGTGCATGTAGTTCGCTATTTTCTCTAACTTGTGTCGATGAAGTCTACCAAAAGTGGACCCTCTTCTTTCCCTTGCTTCACTTACGTCATGCATCTTTCTCCATCGCGGTCATTGTTTCCACTACTTCGTCAAAATCAAACGACTGTTGGTTTTGGTCTTAGGATTTTTTTTTCAATTTTATGTTTTTTTTATGTCTTTTTCAATTCCAAATGAAGACAACACAAAGTAGAGTTTTCTACAGTGCCATTAATACTCCAATCTGCAATGCCTCTGAACTATAGACGTGTTGAAGGTTTTTCATATTATTAATCTAAAGAGAAAACTTGGTATGACTTTTAGGATTTGTGATGTGATTTACGAGTTTACACCTTCAACATGCATTTCTATATAAAAGAATAGAAAGTATGATAATAACCTAGTGGAGGTTGGTCCATGGTACTTTTCTAGCGTGCACGATGGATCAATTCCACGCGCATATAGTTCACTATTTTCTCTAGCTTGTGTCGATGAAGTATACCAAAAGTTGACCCTCTTTTTTCCCTTGCTTCAATTAAGTCATGCATCTTTCTCCATCGCGGTCATTGTTTCCACTACTTCGTCAAAATCAAATGACTGTTGGTTTTGGTCTTAGGATTTTTTTTTTAATGTTTTTTTTCGTCATTTTCGAATTCTAAATGAAGACAACATAAAGTAGAGTTTTCTACGATGCCATTAATACTCCAATCTGCAATGCCTCTGAACTATAGACGTGTTGAAGGTTTTTCATGTTATTATTTCAAAGAGAAAACTCGGTATGACTTTTAGGATTTGTGATGTGATTTACGGGTTTACTCCTTCAACACGCATTTCTATATAAAAGAATAGAAAGTATGATAATAACCTAGTGGAGGTGGGCCCATGGTATTTTCCTAGCGTGCACGATGGATCAATTCTATGTGCATGTAGTTCGCTATTTTATCTAACTTGTGTCGATAAAGTCTACCAAAAGTGGACCCTCTTTTTTTCCCTTGCTTCACTTACATCATGCATCTTTCTCCAGCGTGGTCATTGTTTCCACTACTTCGTCAAAATCAAACAACTGTTGGTTTTGGTCCTTGGATTTTTTTTCTATTTTATGTTTTTTATGTCCTTTTCAATTCCAAATGAAGACAACATAGAGTAGAGTTTTCTACGATGCCATTAATACTCCAATCTACAATGCCTCTGAACTATAGACATGTTGAAGGTTTTTCATGTTATTAATCCAAAGAGAAAACTCGGTATGACTTTTAGGATTTGTGATGTGATTTACGGGTTTACTCCTTCAACATGCATTTCTATATAAAAGAATAGAAAGTATGATGATAACCTGGTGGAGGTAGGCCCATGGTACTTTCCTAGCGTGCACGATGGATCAATTCCACGTGCATGTAGTTCGCTATTTTCTCTTGCTTGTGTCGGTAAAGTCTACCAAAACTGGACCCTCTTTTTTTCCCTTGCTTCTCTTAAGTCATGCATCTTTCGCCATCATGGTTATTGTTTCCGCTATTTCGTCAAAATCAAACGACTATTGGTTTTGATCTTATGACTTTTTTTCTATTTTATGTTTCTTATGTCCTTTTCAATTCCAAATGAGGACAATACAAAATAGATTTTTTTATGATGCCATTAATATTGCAATATGCAATGCCTCTGAACTATAGACGTGTTGAAGGTTGTTCATGTTATTAATCCAAAGAGAAAACTCGGTATGACTTTTAGGATTTGTGATGTGATTTACGGGTTTGCTCCTTCAACACACATTTCTATATAAAAGAATAGAAAGTATGATAATCACCCAGTGGAGGTGGGTCCATGGTACTTTCCTAGTATGCACGATGGATCAATTCCAGGTGCATGTAGTTCGTTATTTTCTCTAGCTTGTGTCGGTAAAGTCTACCAAAAGTGGACCCTCTTTTTTTTTCCCTTACTTCACTTAAGTCATGCATCTTTCTCCATCGTGGTTATAGTTTCCGCTACTTCATCAAAATCAAACGACTGTTGGTTTTGATCTTATAACTTTTTTTCTATTTTATGTTTCTTATGTCTTTTTCAATTCGAAATGAAGATAACACAAAATAGAGTTTTCTATGATGCCATTAATATTGCAATATGCAATGCCTCTGAATTATAGACCTATAGAAGGTTTTTCATGTTATTAATCCAAAGAGAAAACTCGATATGACTTTTAGGATTTGTGATGCGATTTATGGGTTTACACCTTCAACACGCATTTCTATATAAAAGAATAGAAAATATGATAATAACCCAATGGAGGTGGGCCCATGGTACTTTTTTAGGATGCGTGATGGATCAATTCCACGTGCATATAGTTCACTATTTTCTCTAGCTTGTGTCAATGAAGTCTACCAAAAGTTGACTCTCTTTTTTCTCTTGCTTCACTTAAGTCATGCATCTTTCTCCATCGTGGTCATTGTTTTCGCTATTTCGTCAAAATCAAACAATTGTTGGTTTTGGTCTTAGGATTTTTTTTTTCTATTTTATATATTTTTTTTGTCATTTCCAATTCCAAGTGAAGACAACACAAAGTAGAGTTTTCTATAATGCCATTAATACTCCAATCTGCAATGCCTCTGAACTATAGACGTGTTGAAGGTTTTTCATCTTATTAATCCAAAAAGAAAACTCAGTATGACTTTTAGGATTTGTGATGTGATTTACAGGTTTACTTCTTCAACACGCATTTCTATATAAAAGAATAGAAAGTATGATAATAACCTAGTGGACGTGGTCGCATGGTACTTTCCTAGCGTGCACGATGTATTAATTCCCTATGCATGTAGTTCGCTATTTTCTCTAACTTGTGTCGGTGAAGTCTACCAAAAGTGGACCCTCTTTTTTCCCTTGCTTCACTTAAGTCATGCATCTTTCTCCATCGTGGTCATTATTTCCGCTACTTCATCAAAATCAAACAACTATTGGTTTTGGTCTTAGGATTTTTTTTTCTATTTTATGTTTTTTTATGTGCTTTTCAATTCCAAATGAAGACAACACAAAGTAGAGTTTTCTACGATGCCATTAATACTCCAATCTGTAATGCCTCTGAACTATAGACGTGTTGAAGTTTTTTCATGTTATTATTTCAAAGAGAAAACTCGGTATGACTTTAGGATTTGTGATGTGATTTACAGGTTTACTCCTTCAACATGAATTTCTATATAAAAGAATAAAATGTATGATAATAACCTAGTGGAGGTGGGCCCATGGTACTTTCTTAGCGTGCACAATGGATCAATTCCACGCGCATATAGTTCACTATTTTCTCTAGCTTATGTCAGTGAAATCTACTAAAAGTGGACCCTCTTTTTTTCTGTTGCTTCACTTAAGTCATGTATCTTTCTCCATCGTGGTCATTGTTTTCGCTACTTCGTCAAAATCAAACGACTGTTCATTTCGGTCTTAGGATTTATTTTTTTCTATTTTATGTTTTTTTTGTCCTTTTCAATTCCAAATGAAGACAACACAAAGTAGAATTTTCTACGATGCCATTAATACTCCAGTCTGCAATGCCTTTGAAATATAGACGTGTTGAAGGTTTTTCATGTTATTAATCCAAAGAGAAAACTTGGTATGACTTTTAGGATTTGTGATGTGATTTACAGGTTTACTCCTTCAACACGCATTTCTATATACAAGAATATAATGTATGATAATAACCCAGTGGAGGTGGGCCCATGGTACTTTCCTAGCGTGCACGATGGATCAATTCCACGCACATGTAGTTCACTATTTTCTCTAGCTTGTGTCGGTGAAGTCTACCAAAAGTTGACCCTCTTTTTTCCCTTGCTTCACTTAAGTCATGCATCTTTCTCCATAGTGGCCATTGTTTATGCTATTTCGTTAAAATCAAACTGTTGTTGGTTTTAGCCTTAATTTTTTTTTTCTATTTTATGTTTTTTTTTTGTCCTTTTCAATTCCAAATGAAGACACCACAAAGTAGAGTTTTCTACGATACCATTAATACTCCAATCTGCAATGCCTGCGAACCTAGACGTTTTGAACCTTATTGCAATTGTGAGCATCATTAATGAGCAAACTCACAGCCATGTGTTTAGGCAGCTGTGAGAGCCGGAGTCAAGGACTAATTCATCAAGTAGCCAAAGTTGAGCATCATGGGGTGATTTAGTTTAGCTTGCCACAATTCAAGTGGAATTTATATGCTATATAAATTTAGTGACCCTAGCCTAACCCAACCCATATCCTCCTAGTTAACTCACTTTAAATTCTTCATATGTTAGTCAGATAAAATTGCTATTTAGACTATAAGATGCTAAAGAATTGGCTTTTAATAATGCATAATTTTTTTAGTTTTTATATTTATTCACAATGAATAATAAGAGCAAGTTAGTACTTGGTAGTGAATTTATAAAATCACATTAACAAATAACATGGAGGAATTGAAAGTAAAATTAAATGAAATGTTAAATATTGAAGAAGATGAGTCATGCTAACAGTGGATTGGAATGAGAAAAACTAATATTATAATATTGCATAAAAATAACAACGCGAGATATAGTCAAGAACAGATGTACTCTAACAATTAACCAATGGATCTTACAATATTAATGAAAATAAAAATAATGTGAAAAAAGAAGCCATGTCGATTTTTTTTATGAGGGTGAAGTTGGGCTCATTTTGTGGGCCCATCTAAATTTCTCTAAACTCGGAACAGTTCGAGAGTTTTTTTTATTTTTACATAAAAGCTGAAGAGAGGATCATAAACGTAGGTTAGGTTTGGGTAGACTGTGAACTCATTTAATACATATATTGTGTTTAAACTCTTTTACCGAATATAACTAATCCATATAATAGGGCTTACAATGATTCTACCCATTTTATGCAGGAAAAATCCTTGAGAAGTGTGTAAGTAAATAAAGATCGTGGTCTTTCATTTTTATTTTGTTTGGAGAAGATAGAAAATCGATAATGGTGTGCTGATTGAGTGTTACTTTTTATTTTTTTAGTTGATATGTCATTTTGACAATTTAATTATATCCGAAATCTAAAAATGAAGTGCTGTCTTACATGGTAAGGGAGTTTGCTCCCTTCCTTATGAGTCTTGGTTTCGAGTTGTATTGGAAGCTAACTTAGCACTCGACTGCTCAATTCAAAAAAAATCTCTATCAAATCACTCTTAGCATAGCAAAACCCACAAGAAACTAAAAAGAAAAAAATGTTAAATTATGTCTTGAGCTTAAGTGTGTATAGGAGATTCGACGTGATTGGAGGATTTGTTTTTATTGGTTGAAAATAACATAAAAGTCCAAGTTTGACTGAGTTGAATGGGGCACATGCTCACCGGTCAAGGTTAGGTTTGTTGACTGGACACATAAAAGACGTTGGGTTTCTTCTAGACGGTGGCAGCACTCTGAAGTAAATAACGTTCTCGTGTTCTACTGTGCAAGAGCATTTTGGTCAGGCCTGAACATGCAGTGTCATGTTGGGATTTATATCCTATCGAGTTATTTATTTATAAATACTTTGAATTTGGATATAATTTAGGTGTGATAAATACTCGAGCGTGTGAGTAATTGAAACTCTATGATTCTCCAATTTAATAATAGATTATTTATTGTTGATTTTTCCCGTGTATGCAAGTACTAACACTCATGCCGAATCACATATATCTTTAGCGTCATTTATTGTTCTTCATTTTTATTTTTATTTTTGGTATTTTCATATCGATTTTATTGCAAGATTTGGTTAGCATTTCCGCAATATTTTTCAACAAAAATAAGGGAAGAAAACCTTTAAATATAGAGTTAATGCCTTGAAAAATCTTAAATTAGTACATGTGTGACAAATTTACCATAAATTAATTTTTTGACCATCAAAACTAGTACACTTATAATAAATTTGACATCTGTTAGTTTCAGTTAAATTTTACTATCAAATTACTAAGTTAGATAACACTTGATAGTTGATTAGTGTATTGGTTTGGGATTTTACTTTCCGTTTGTTATAGTTATATAACATTTATGATTTTTTGAGGTATTAATCCAATTTAATGGATGGTATATTCTTCACAAATATAATAGTTTGGGGTTTTTGGCAATCATACAAATTAGTTTAGGATAAATTTATCGCAAGTATAACCATTTAGGCTTCTTCTTTTTTTGTAGTCGTTTGGGGTAAATTTATTACAGATATATCAATTTGGGGTTTTTTTGCAGTCAAAAAATTAATATTGAGTAAATTTATCACACATGTATCAGTTTGGATTTTTTTAGGATATTAATCCTTAAATATATCAATGTGCAATACCAAAAGAGAAAACCTAGGGCAACTATATGGATTTGTCATGCTTTTTACGTCAACTGCTCTTTCAACACACATATAGTAATAGCCAGATGGAGGCGGGCCCATGGTACCTTCTTAGCATGCACAATGGACCAATTCCACATTCATACATTTTGCTTTTTCCTTTCTTTCTTTTAATTTTATATCTTTTTGAATTTTCCCCTCTTTTGATCTTCCCTTAAACCACTAAAGGTAACGCCCATTTTTTCATCATATGACTTTTTGCCTTTTTCTTCTTATTTTTCTTTTCAGTTTAATGAAAGAGAAATATTTTCTTAGTTTTTCCTTATTTGCTTTTTCATTCTATTTCTTGAACATATCATGTTATTTTCCTATTTCATATTTCCTAATTAATCCATTGTATTTTCTGATTCTACACTTTATATTTTTTTGGCTTTTTGATAGTTCTATAATATATTTACAATCAAATTCAAATATGAGTATATCTATTGATTTCTTTTCTTGAATATACTTATCTAAAAAGAAAGAGAATATATAAGAGGGTTAATATCCTAAAAAACTCCAAACTGATACATCCGTAACAAATTTATCATAAACTAATTTTAAACTCAAATTGGTACACATTTGACAAATTTATCACAAATCAGTACACTTGTGATAAATTTACTCTATGCTAGTTTCTGTTAAATTTTACCATCAAATTATTAAATTGAATTACACATGACAATTGATTAGTGTATCAATTTGCGATTTTACTCTCTGTTTGTCACAGTTATACAATTTTTGTAACTTTTATGTTTTTAATCTAATTTAACAGAGGGTATATTTGTCACAAATATACCAATTTAGAGTTTCCGGCGATTGAATAAATTAGTTTGGGGTAAATTTGTTACAAGTATACTAGTTTGGTTTTTTTTTTTTTAATGGTCAGTTAGGGTAAATTTGTCATAGGTGTATAAATTTGGGATTTTTCATGATCAAAAAAATAGTTTGGGGTAATTTGTCACATGTGTATCGGTTTGAGATTTTTAGGGTATTAACCCTATCTAATATAAGTATTTTGGTGTTATGGTCAAATGCTATAATATATATAAATCAAATTCTGTTTTCATATCCGTTTTCATGACTAACCATAGATTATAAACCAATTCCCTAAGCTCGTCATGTCTTACTTATTGAAGTTTGATTTTTTTTTATCTGGCCAACGCAACTTAAATTGACGCCAAGATATCCGCAAACGATTACGGAAAAGATGACATACCCAAATGCGTTTTTCCTCCTATACCCTACACATGATTTCATGGAGAAAGCAACACAACATCATCAGTCCCGCAATGAACGTCAAGACTAGACAGAATGGTCCCCACCAGCAGGCGTTTACTTTGACTGCTCCCAATTTCCAAGCTGAAGCATCCCCTGTTTTTCCTCCCCCTCCTCCCTTGCAATTCTCTGTTCTTGAAATAATTTTTTTTGGGTTTTTTCCTTCTTTCCTGCAGTAGCCGAATACGCTTACAGTTCGCTTTTTCTTTTCTTTCTTTTGAACATACTTACAGTACGCTTTTCCTTTTCTTTCTTTTAATTTTAATTTTTTTTGGGATTTTTCGCTCATTTTATTTTCCTTTAAACCACATAACGCCCATTGTTTCATCATTTTTCTTTTAGCCTGTTCCCTTTTTCTTCTTAATTTTCTTTTCAGTTTAATAAAATCGAATCCATCTCTGATTCAATATTGACTTTAGTGATTGTAACGAGTATGGATCAAATATAAAATTTACCGTTTTTTGAAGTGCAAATATCTCAATCGTTCTAATACCGAACCATCCTTTGGATTTGGGCACTACTCAACGATCTCTATTTTCATCACTAACACTAACCATAGCTTATAAACCAATTCCTTGAGCTGGTCATATCCTATCTATTGAAGTTTGATTTTTCTTGATCTGGCCAGCGCCACCTAAATTGACGCCAAGATATCCGCAAACGAATAAAGAAAAGCGGACTTTGACGCGGGTCTGCTCCCATTCCCTACGCATGAGTCCGCAGAGAAAGCAACGTAGCATCATCAGTCCCGCAACGGATGCTAACACTAGACAAAATCGTCCCCTTCCCCTCCTCTCTTGCCCGTGCCCATGGTACTTTCCAAGCGTGCAGTGTGGATCAATTCCACGCACACACAGTTCGCCTTTTCTTTTCTTTCTTTTAATTTTAAATCTTTTTGAATTTTCCCCCTTTTTATTTTCCTTTAAACCACTAAAGATAACGTCCATTTTTTCATTGTTTTCCTTTTTCTTCTTATTTTTCCTTTCGGTTTAATAAAAGAGAAATTTATTCTTAGTTTTTGCTTATTCGGGTTTTCATTCTACTTTTTGAACATATTATTGTATTTTCCTGTTTCATATTTTGTAATGAATTCATTATATTTTGTGATTTTATAGTTTATATTTTTTTCTCTTTTTTATAGTACTATAAAATATTCACAATCAAATTCAAATATAAGTAAATCTTTTGATTTCTTTTCTTGAATCTACTTATTTAATAAAAGAAATAGAATTTAATATATGTGTTTTAGTATTATGGTCAAATGCTACTATATCTATCCATTATTTACTTTTAATGGATCTCTACATGTTAATGTGAGTACAAAAATGAAACCGATCACATAATATCATTTGTTTTATGATCTTAAAAAAAAAAAAAAAACCAAAGGTATTTCCGAGGGATGCCATGTTCTAATCTCAACATTTCAAGCGGATTTTTTCCCTCTTTTCTCCTTGAAAATAAAACTATGGCCTTTCGTTTCGATTGAAAAAACATTTTAAATAAATAATTTTTGTGCTAGTATAGTCTAAAGTGAAATAAAAGCCAAACTTCGGTCACTAAGGAACGACATCCGAATATCAACACAAGGCTTTGCGCTTTCCTTTGGCGACTCCTCTTCCCGCTCTCTTCCTCAACCTCTTCGTCCGATGAACGGTTCGATTGTCTCATGGCTTCTTTTTGCCATATCCACAATCTCCATCTTCTCCGACGTTGCTACTATGGCTTCAGCGTCAGTCCAGTGTCTCGGCATCAACCAGAGATCACTCTTGCTCGAGCTGAGAAACACCCTCGTCTTTAATGCCTCCGAGTCTTCCAAGCTAGTACAGTGGGACCACAGTGCCGATTCATGGAGTGGCGTGACGTGCGAGGACGGACTCGTGGTCGGTCTCGATTTGAGCAATGAGTCGATCTCTGGCGGAATCGACGATTCGTCGAGCCTCTTCAGGCTTGAGTTCCTTCAGAATCTGAACTTGGCATTCAATGACTTCAACTGCATGGCAATTCCGACGGCCCTTGCAAATCTCAGTCACTTGGCACATCTCAACTTGTCCAATGCCGGATTCACCGGGCAAATTCCTGTGGAGCTATCGCGCCTGAAGAATCTACGTACTCTTGATCTCAGTCAAGATTACTTCTATTGTGAGTATTTGCTGAAATTTGAGAAAACCAATTTAGGTTCAGTACTTGGGGATTTAGGGGAGTTGAGAGAGCTGTACCTTGACGGGGTCTATGTGTCTGCTGAGGGAAGTGAGTGGTGCGACTCCTTGTCTTCTTCAGTGCCGAAACTTGAGGTGTTGAGCATGTCTTATTGTTCTCTGTCCGGTCCTATCGACCCTTCCCTTATGAGTCTTGCTAATCTCTCGGTCATTCAACTCAATAACAATGCCTTGTCCTCCACAGTTCCTCAGTTCTTAGCGAATTTCTCCAGCTTGAAAACTTTGAGCCTACGTGAATGTGGCCTACATGGAGAATTTCCTCATGAAATCTTCCAGGTACAAACACTTCAGATCCTTGACTTATCATACAACGAACTCCTTCAGGGTCCTTTGCCAGAATTTTCGGAGAATGGTTCTCTTCGAACACTAGTTCTTAGCTACACGAATGTGTCTGGAAGGCTCCCAAATTCAATTGGTAGTCTCAGGAATCTATCAATAATAGAATTGGTGAATTGCAACTTTCACGGAGATATGCCAAGCTCTTTCACCAATCTCTCACGACTTTCTTATTTGGACTTTTCATTCAACAATTTTACTGGTCCAATTCCATCGCTCAGCAAGTCCAAGAATCTAAGAGGAGTCACTTTGTCCCACAATAGTCTAATTGGTCCGATTGATTCAACACAATGGGAATCCCTCTCGAGTCTTCTTCTTCTTGAACTGGGATTCAATTTACTTGAAGGGAATATTCCTTCATCTTTGTTCACACATCCATCTATTCAGGGGCTATATCTTTCCAACAATCGATTTTCTGGTCAATTGGAGGGATCTTATGATGCTCCATCACCCATGCTGCAAGAACTTGATTTGAGCAACAATAATATAGAAGGAGAACTACCGATGTCTATATGGGAATTCCGAGGGCTCAAGGACCTCTCACTTTCTTCCAATAATTTTAGTGGCTCATTCCATATTAATTGCATTCAGAAACTGAGCAATATTTCGTATTTGGATCTTTCCTACAATCGTTTCTCCATTGATGCCACAAATACTGCTTCCCAGGCCTCTTCATTCCCTAACCTTAGATCCCTACATTTGGCTTCTTGCCAGTTCATGACATTGCCTCAGTTTTTGGCGAACCAGTCCGAATTGGTCTATCTCGACCTCTCCGACAATTATATTCAAGGGTATATACCAAGATGGATATGGACCCTTGATCGTGTCAATTTTTCCTTTAATTTATTTGAAGATTTCGAAACACCCTTGGGCAATCTTACTTTTGGTCCAAGGATGATTGACCTCCATTCAAACAAGCTCCGAGGGAATATGCCACCCTTGCCGTCAAATATTTACTACTTGGATTTCTCAAGTAACAACATATATTCTGTTATTCCGGATGACTTACCAAGTTTGGTTTTCTTCTCCCTTTCGAAGAATAATTTCCATGGGTCCATCCCGCAGTCTATTTGCAAAGTTGATCTTCAAGTACTCGACTTATCGCATAATCATATGAATGGAACTATTCCTGATTGTTTAGTGGAGTTGGAGTCCCTCACTGTATTGAATGTAAGGAACAACCAATTGAATGGCAAAATTCCACAAAACATCCCGAGAACATGCAATCTAAAGATATTGGATATCAGTGAGAATTTGTTGCAGGGCCAGATTCCGTTGTCGTTGGCAAATTGCACAACGTTGGATTTTGTGAACATTGGGGACAATCAAATAGATGGGACATTTCCATGCCATCTCGAGTCTATATCAAGTCTTCGTGTCCTCGTTTTACGATCCAACAAATTGCATGGGGAAATTGGATGTCCACATAGTCGCAGCTCCTGGCAAATGCTTCAAATCATTGACTCGTCTTCAAATGATTTTGGCGGCACGCTGCCTGCAAGTCTCGTGGCATCTTGGGAGGCTATGAAGACCAATGTTGACTTTGATCACCTGCAGTATCCCATTGGTATCCAATTTCATGTGCCTTACTATGAAGTAACAATGAGTGTAACCTTGAAAGATATACAGCTAGAACTTGTTAAGATCCTGACTATTTTCATGTCCATCGACTTCTCGAGCAATAGATTGGAGGGCCCAATACCGTATACACTTGGAGATCTCAAAGCACTTCATGTTGTCAATCTATCGCACAATGCCATCTCGGGTTCAATTCCTCCTGTTTTGGGGAATCTGGGGAAGCTTGAGTCGCTAGACCTGTCAGGGAACTACCTCAATGGAACCATACCAGCTCAACTTGCAAATCTCAATTTCCTTTCGTTGCTAAACCTCTCAAACAATCAACTTGTAGGAAACATCCCGACAAGCGGACAATTTCTCACGTTTTCCAGAAGTTCTTTTGAAGGAAACCTTGGATTGTGCGGGCTTCAGCTGAACAAAAGTTGCTCAATTACCCCCGAACGGGACGCAAGAAGTTGATGCCAATGTCGACAATGATGATAGCGAGAAAAAGTGGTTTTACATGGGCATACCGCTTGGGTTCGTCGTTGGCTTCTGGGGTTTTTGTGGTCCATTAATGTTTGTAAGATCATGGAGGTTAGCTTATTATCGATTTTGGGATAAAGTGCTATTCAAACTCTCACGATCATGAAGATTTTCCTCGTGTTGCGGATTGGGTAGCCAAGACTCAAAGACTAAATTATTTGCCCTGTAATTGGTTAGCTTATCACCCTCAACCCAGGGAGTTACTTTGTTTGGATGCTTCCTTAGCGAGCACTTATGTTTCAACACTTTTATTAAATAAATGCATATTCCGACCCAAAAAAAAAAATTCGAGCAAGAGTATTTCGTTCTTCTTCTCTTCACAATCAGGCAATGTATAAGGAAATAATCAATTAATCCAAGCGTGGCAACTATATCTCCAACATTTATTGGCAAAATTTGTCCGCAGGATAGAAAAATGCAACTTCAAAAGCATCTAGCATTTTTCCGTGCTTACGACAGTCTCTCGGCGCCGCGTAAAAAGTGAGGGGTTTTCTTAAACGCTCGCAAAGCAAAGGACACCAGCGAGCAGGGCAGAGTGAAGTGTCACGGTCCGTGAATCTTCCCGTACTCGTGACCTTGTGGGTGGAGCTCGGGGTTATCGAGTGAAGAGTGTGAGGCAGAATGGTAGAACACAACTGGTCCGTGGGAGTGGCGTTAGGACGGTTGGTGCTAGGAGTTTTAGGATAGAAGGATTATATCACTTAGGAGCTCTGAAGACGGGGTAGGCCTCCCGTGCACAAACTGGTCGGGAGCTGATGCCGCTCTCCTGACGAGGCCATGGCAGGCCGAAACCAGTTGTCGCACCTAAATGGATATGCTGTCTTACTCGATGGACTAGACGCCCGAGTGAAGCTGGGCGTGGTTAGATCTCGTACGAAGGAGTATTCACCGTACTGATCGATGGCATAATTATAGAAGGAAGGTTGGCCTGGCGTATTCCGCTCGCCAGGCGCCTCACGGGTCGTTCCAAGGCCAAGGAAACTCTTGGCCCGTGACAAGTGGTATCAGAGCAGTGATCCCTTCAGTAGGTGGGTGATTCGGGGATAAGCCTGTGGTCTTCCCGGTCCTACGAGGGCGGAGAGTGATCGCCGGGGCCAGGGGGCTCGGACAACGTGCGGCTCTCGTCTAGCTTCTGGGATGGCAATGGGGGCATAGGACGGAACCGAATTGCTCACTGAATGGGGATACGTTCCTGGATCAGTGGGTGAATCTTAAGAAGAGGTCTGCGATCACGTTTCCACCAAGGAGACCTCCGTTGGCATGCTGAGATCAGGAGGAGCTTAGTAGGCGGAAGAAGGTGCTGCCATAGGAGTGCAGTTGGCCGGGGCCACACTTGTCGGGAAGCACAAGTGACTGGAGTTTCGTGAACAGCTTTGATCGGGGGAAGCAAGCAACGGAGGGGTGAGTCTGTTCTGTTGGGCGAAGCGACGGAACAGCCCGCAACGAGGGCGTTGCGGAAATGAGTGGGGGAGAATGTCACGGTCCGTGAATCTTCCCGTACTCGTGACCTTGTGGGTGGAGCTCGGGGTTATCGAGTGAAGAGTGTGAGGCAGAATGGTAGAACACAACTGGTCCGTGGGAGTGGCGTCAGGACGGTTGGTGCTAGGAGTTTTAGGATAGAAGGATTATATCACTTAGGAGCTCTGAAGACGGGGTAGGCCTCCCGTGCACAAACTGGGCGGGAGCTGATGCCGCTCTCCTGACGAGGCCATGGCAGGCCGAAACCAGTTGTCGCACCTAAATGGATATGCTGTCTTACTCGATGGACTAGACGCCCGAGTGAAGCTGGGCGTGGTTAGATCTCGTACGAAGGAGTATTCACCGTACTGATCGATGGCATAATTATAGAAGGAAGGTTGGCCTGGCGTATTCCGCTCGCCAGGCGCCTCACGGGTCGTTCCAAGGCCAAGGAAACTCTTGGCCCGTGACAAGTGGTATCAGAGCAGTGATCCCTTCAGTAGGTGGGTGATTCGGGGATAAGCCTGTGGTCTTCCCGGTCCTACGAGGGCGGAGAGTGATCGCCGGGGCCAGGGGGCTCGGACAACGTGCGGCTCTCGTCTAGCTTCTGGGATGGCAATGGGGGCATAGGACGGAACCGAATTGCTCACTGAATGGGGATACGTTCCTGGATCAGTGGGTGAATCTTAAGAAGAGGTCTGCGATCACGTTTCCACCAAGGAGACCTCCGTTGGCATGCTGAGATCAGGAGGAGCTTAGTAGGGGGAAGAAGGTGCTGCCATAGGAGTGCAGTTGGCCGGGGCCACACTTGTCGGGAAGCACAAGTGACTGGAGTTTCGTGAACAGCTTTGATCGGGGGAAGCAAGCAACGGAGGGGTGAGTCTATTCTGTTGGGCGAAGCGACGGAACAGCCCGCAACGAGGGCGTTGCGGAAATGAGTGGGGGAGAATGTCACGGTCCGTGAATCTTCCCGTACTCGTGACCTTGTGGGTGGAGCTCGGGGTTATCGAGTGAAGAGTGTGAGGCAGAATGGTAGAACACAACTGGTCCGTGGGAGTGGCGTCAGGACGGTTGGTGCTAGGAGTTTTAGGATAGAAGGATTATATCACTTAGGAGCTCTGAAGATGGGGTAGGCCTCCCGTGCACAAACTGGTCGGGAGCTGATGCCGCTCTCCTGACGAGGCCATGGCAGGCCGAAACCAGTTGTCGCACCTAAATGGATATGCTGTCTTACTCGATGGACTAGACGCCCGAGTGAAGCTAGGCGTGGTTAGATCTCGTACGAAGGAGTATTCACCGTACTGATCGATGGGATAATTATAGAAGGAAGGTTGGCCTGGCGTATTCCGCTCGCCAGGCGCCTCACGGGTCGTTCCAAGGCCAAGGAAACTCTCGGCCCGTGACAGAAGCATGGCGGGTTCTCCCGCCGCTCCCACCTCCGCCGCCGCCGCCGTTGCCGCTGCCGGAAGCTCTTTGCTTCACTCCTCCGCCACTCACCAGACCAGAACCCGCCCTTTCACCTCTCGCCCGGTAGAAATTCTGGCGCAATCCGTTCATCTCATAAATTTTTTGTTTTCTTTTCGTTTGGTCCTTCTCTTTTCGTGTGGCTTTCAGTCTCAGCTCTCGACTCTATCTGCTTTCTCTCCGTCTTGCCTCATGGGGGTTGCAGGTACCTGTGGCGTGTGTTCGACTTCAGTCGTGTTCGACGTCGCGCGCTGCTCCTCCGATTAAAGCCCTTCTGCTCCTCGTACCCCTCTTTTCCCTCGCGTCTTTAGCTTCTTCGTCGACCTTATCATTCCAGATTATAAAGAGGGCTGCTTCAATGTCGTCGTTCCTTTTTTTTTTTTTTCTGCGCCCTTTTGTAAATGCAAAAAATCTGATTTTTTTTTCCCTTTCTTCAATGTTCAGGGAGCAAGCGGGCATTGATATCTTTGTCTGATAAAACTGATTTGGCTCCTCTTGGAAAGGGCGTCCAAGAATTGGGGTGAGGACTTTACTTTGCACACTTCTCTTGTGTGCGTGTTCGTGTGCGTGTGCGTGTGGTGTAGCTTAGGTGCTCAAGCCACGCTGTTTTGTTGGATTGGATATTAGGCACGTTTCATTGCTTGTGGATAGTATTTTTATACAGGGGTGCGCATGGTAAGAGTACTTGTCAGGTCAGCATATTCAAGTGTTCATGTTGTCTTAACCGATTAAAACATTTAGGTATACTGTTGTCTCAACTGGAGGAACCGCATCTGCTCTGGAAAATGCCAGGTTGTCCGTCACCAAAGGGGAACAGCTTACTTGCTTCCCAGAGATGGTTTGTTTCTTTGTCCTTTACTTGCATTGTTTATTCTTTTCGTTCTTTAGTTGCCTTGTCTTAGGAGGCTGATTGTAACGAGTGATGACGACAGTCGAGATTGGAACTGCACTGATGCCATACAATTTGAAATCCATCTTGGCTTCAAGTGGTTTTTCTGGGACCTTCACAGCTTTTGCTAACATTATCATGCCACATCTATTCCTAACAATGGTAGCATCAATCAGATACTTTAACCACTTCAGACAGCTCAAGACTTTCCAGCTCATGACAAAAAATCAAATTCTAGTCATTAATGCTTATCAAAGAATTTCAAGAGTTCCTCTGCTGAGACTGTATTTTTGAGATTCTGTTGTGAATGTGAGTGCCATTTGTCCTTAGGCAGCATAGAGCACCTGATGCCCCAAACTTATCTTTTCTCCCTTTTGAGATCCATTCATCCTTACAAACTTGTTGAACCATTGAAACCTTAGCGCATCTCTTTTCTCCTTCTCTGCAAATACTCCTTGTCTTACTAAAAGTTAAAGTGAGTGCACTTCAGTCTTGATTCTCTAGAGAAATCAGATGCGGATTTGCATTGTGCTTGCTAGCACCCTTCACTAAGGAGAATTACTTCTCTACTAAATTCAAGATCACAATATTCAATTAGTACATTTCAACTAGTCATGGTGCCTCTCTTTGTGAGCGGTTATGATATCTTAGTCGTTTGAGACCTCTGACCAAAGGATTTCCCTCTTTAACATTCACATATGATAATTTCTTCTCTTTTCTTTGCAACCGGGCACACACCAAACAGAATAATCTTCTTTTGGCAAAATGATTTAGATTCTTAACTTGGGAATGTTACATTACCCTATTTCACAGCTGGATGGTCGCGTAAAGACCTTGCATCCTCATTTTTATGGAGGAATCCTTGCTCGGTGAGACCAACAGCATCACATGGAAGCTCTTGATAAGCATGGAATTGGTGTGTTTTCTTGTAGTAACATTCTGACTGTTTTTCAGCTTAGAAATTCTGAAGACAAACAAATAATGTTCTCCGCATTACTATGGTCCTACATAATTTTACTATACTAAATGCAAGATGGAACTTGTGCAGGTACTTCTGATGTAGTGGTGGTTAATTTGTATCCTTTCTATGACAAAGCTACCTCTGTGGTTGATTTGAAGAAGGAATTGAGAATGTTGATATTGGTGGTCCTGCCACGATCAGAGCTGCCGGAAAGGTTTTTTACTATTACATGTTCATGTTCATTGTTATTAGAGCATAGACTTGCTTATGTTTCAGTTTTGCTTCATTGCATCTCATTTTGGACGTATGAAAGAATATGATTGTATTGGTGTCTTCAGTCACACTGGGCTCGCAAATATCCTGTAAACTTTGCTATGATGGCACTTGTAACCGAGGCATGTAATTGACTGAAAGCATGTTAACTTTTACATTGAGATTGTGACTCCATATTATCTTCTTACTATCTGGGTAATGATTTCTCTCATGCGTTTATGCTAAAACAACAATTTCTCTTGTGATGCTTGTTAAATTATAAACTAAAATAGGTATGTCCAATAAGTTGCACTTTTTTTTGAAGAATTATTGCTGGCTTTGTGCCTTTACATATCAATATGCACGTGGTAAATTTTTCTGTAATTTTGCATCAACTGCCATTATATGCCCTTAATCTGAATTGATGTTGACATTTATCTTCTAACAGAATCATCAAGATGTCCTCGTTGTGGTTGATTGACACGACTGCCCTGTGCTGCTGGAGTTCCTGAAGAGTAATGGAGATGATCGACAGTTCCGTAGAAAACTTTTTTGGAAAGCCTTTCAACGCGTTGCTTCCTATGATTTAGAGTGGCTCTGGAAACAAACGACTAGAGGTATTCATCTGGTTCGTGTTCTCAATTGATGTCATAGCCACTAAGGCAATTAAAAACGCATGTAGGTCCAAACACATGCAAGTAAGGGGGCTTTTTTAAAGACTTGGTTCTGATGTATCCTTTAGTTTGTTTTATTTGGAAATCAATAATTTCATTAGGTTGTGTTACCTTGTTAGTTTTTAACTGATTTTTGCGGAGGTTGACGACTCTTCCTTTTGACAGAGAAATTCCCTTCTAGCTTAACAGTGCCTCTATCTCTTAAAAGTTCTCTTCGTTATGGTGAAAATCCCCAGCAGAAGGGTCCATGTGTACAAGAGTCTTGCTGAGGTTAATGGAGGTGGTATTGCAACTGCAATCCAACATCATGGAAAGGTGAGTCCTTGAATGTCATATTTTTACGTCAAGGTCAATCTTTTGAGGAAGTCGAAATTGCAGCGGATCTAGTAATTATCTAGTTTTGAAAACTTCATTAGATAGAGGAGGCAGTTTCTAAAATTGAATCTTGTTATTGAATCTAAATAATAGACGCTATTTTCATCTAATAGCTAAAGCTTTTTGATAAATTGACAAAGGCCTCAAGAAATCAATATGGTACTAGAACAGGAGGTACTTCTTTCGAATCTCTCAGGCACTTTATTTGCTTCTTCAACATAATGATCTTCCACCCTTCGATATTTGGTAAAATGCTAGCATATGTGTGATGGCAAATATAGAGCATTTATATACCAAATTACTCCATCTAACAGGTAACTTCAACTTTTGGTTTTGTTGGCAATTTGACATAATTCGACAAATCTTTCTTAGGGAGCATCTAGTTTATTTTCTTTTCTAGGTCGACTATTTGTATATTTTAGTGTGCAGAATGTTTAGTTATAAGGAAACATTAATAATGTTTTGCGAGGGAGATTAGCAATACAGGGGACTAATTGGTTTCCTTTTTAGTATCATAACCATATGTCTTTGAGATGGGATCAGATGCTCTTTAGAAGTCTCTTAGCAACTGCATGAACAGTTTTTTCCATGAAGTTCTTTTACTTCATCAACAGATCATGGTAACAATAGCAGATCTCTCTCTCATTTTTTGTATTGACGCTGCAGGAAATGTCATATAACTATCTGGATGTGGATGCTGCCTGGAATTACTTATCCGAGTTTAGCGACCCTACACGTGTCATTGTAAAGCATAAAAATCCTGTGGGGTGGCTTCCGGTGGTGATATTCTTGAAGCATACAGATTAGCAGTCAAAAGTTAGTGCATATTGTGGTGTGGTGGCCTCCAACGTAGAAATTGATGAGGTATATACTTATTTCATTACGTCGGTTACAAAGGGAGAATACTAATTTCCTTATATGGTAGACCTACCGAATCCAAATGTAATAAACTGAAAGTGACTTCTCATTTCTTTACCCGTATAGTTCCAGATTGAAGCTCATTGTTGAGTCAACTAGTCTGAGCTACGAATTAGGCTATAAATGTTATGCCTATGGTCACATTTCATAATCTATTATAATTCTCTGATAAATAAAAAGGAGCACGAGTTGTTGAAACTTAAAAAACCTCATTCAGCATGGGCATCCCTCGAAATTGAAACAACGGTTGTGGTGCAGGTGCGGGTCTCCTATTGCTGAGTCAGTATCGTAATGTTTCACTTGATACAATTGATTGAGCTGAACATCGACACTAACCTTGCAACGGATGGTGAAACTCGGATGTTCTATGGGATTGTGGTGGCACCCAAGGACTCAAAGAAGGGGCTAGAGGTTCTCCGTGGGAAGTCGAAAACGTTGAGGATCCTGGAAGCGAAGAAGACTGAAAAAGGGAAGCTTTCATCGAGACAGGTCGGTGGGGGATGGCTGGCTCAGGATTCCGATGATTTAACTCCCACGGATATTCAATTCAATGCAGTCTCAGGGACGACTCCGCAGGAGAGCGAGCTGGTAGATGCAAAGTCTGCATGGCTCTGCGTTGAGCACGTCATGTACACTTACACTCCAAATTTTAGGACTCCTGGTGCAGTTACCTGAAGAAAAAATATTAAGTCAGTCTTATATCCATTATACGCATTTCAATATAATTCAGAATTTTTCAACCTTTCCAATATAGTTCTATTGTTGTTGCGGCGTTCTAATTATACGGCTCTACGACAAATCATTATTTCGTAGCAAGTAATTGGGTCTGATATAAAATGACCCGCACCAAAGAAAATTCTATTATGAAATATGATGGTCGAAATTTATAATGGAGGCTGATGCAGGCTTGAATCACCGACGGTATGAGTTATTCCAAATAAGGGGGCTCTATTATGAAGATACAGCGAGATTAACTTTCAAAAGTCTGAAATCACATCAATATTTTAAAAATTAATAAACAAATAAAATTACTTAAAATTCGTTTTGAATAAATTTGTCCACGTAAATCATCAGCCGCCACAGGACAGCCAATGATGATTGAATTGCCACATCACTACTTTCAAGCGAAAATTGGCAAGCAAGACTACATTGGAATCCAATGCAAAAGTTAAGAAATGTATTTGATCCATTGAAAATAATAGAACTACATTGGAATCTATCATAGATTTAGGGTTAAATTATTAATTTTCCCACCTTTACTAAACCTAGCCTTGATATTCTTATCCGAACGTCGGAAAAAGACCGGAATTTTTTTAAAGAGAGCTGAAAAAGGAGTAAAGAATTGATGTAGAAAGGAAAAGACTGAAATGTTCAGAATAAAAAAAAAAAAAATAGTTGTGTTAAAAAATATAGTGATCGGAATTCATAAGAAAAGTTGGCACTTATTTATTTTTAGTAGACAAAATTGACATAGTACTTGAACTTTACAATTAAATTTTCATATTCACATTAACAATTATTTAAGGACTTTTGCTACTAGTTGATAATGTTTTGAATGCCTCAGCCAAGAGATGTTCCCTTGCTAGTGGGATTAAGTTCGATTTAGTTCCCTAATTTATGTTGCTTGTGCAATTGGATCTTTTAATTTTTATATTTTTTTAGGGAATCAACTCCTCCAACTCTACCCCATTCTCAGTCAAGTCCCTAAATAACTCTTAGTATGTTGTTGTGGTATGCTAGGATGATTTTATTTTATTTTATTATTATTGAAAGAGGTAAAAGTCAATACCCTATCAAAGGAAACTAGTTTTATTCCAGGAAAAATAAGAGAGTAATATGTAGAAGACAAAGGTGGAAAAGCGAGAGACGCGAGAAGGGTTGGAGGATTTGGCAGACGCGAATGTTGTCGCAATGATTGGTGATGGTTGGAAAATGTGAAGAACTCATTACAGGTTTGACCTTCGAAGAAGCAGTCATGGTGAACTCCGGCTTTATATTGAAGCGGTTATGGCTTGCTCTATTGAGTATCCAATCACACAAATATTATGAACTAGATTAAAAAGAGATTTATTACAATTTGAAGGAAAAAATTCAACTTGAATGAAACACGTGACACAATATTGAAATGCTCAGGTGCTTTACTAGACATGCTTCTTCAGCCCCAGGTTGTAATTGCCTTTTTATGTGCAAACTAATCAAGCCACTCAAACTCGCTTAAATTATTACGAGTTCAAGTGCATGTCAAATAAGTTCAGATTTTATGAAGTTGAATTGGAGCTCAAGCTTGAATCAAGCTCCGGTAGAAACACATTTATGAAAATCAAGTCGAATCAAACTGATCGTTTCAAGTTTATAAAAATAAATCACGAGTCAAGCTCGATCTGAACAAGTTGAGCTTTTATTGAGTTTAAATCAAGTGTCAATCAAGTATCCAAGTCATAAATTCTCAAGTTGAGTCTACTTTAATTATGAATAATCGACAAGACTCTTCTAGCCCTTCTGTAAGTACCCATTGAAAAATATCCTCAACATCGCTTAGAAGTCAGTCTCGGTCATCACTAGACATTCGTTCAAAGAGAATCTTGCGCATTGTTGTGACTTTGTGCAATACGACATTACTTAATGTGGAAAAGCAAAGAATTTGGACATGGAATATTACCTAGCATCAACCACGGAAGTCAGCCCCAGCAGATACATTTCCAATGCAGACCCACAATGCAATTATGATCTAATTAATTCAGTTCGCTTATGAGAATCATTCGCACACTAGTCAAACTTACTAAAATAGTAGGAACACTTAAGTAGACACAAGCACAAATTAACTAAAAAAAAACCCATCAATCCATAAAAAAATTTTGTTTCCAATTAGTTATCAAAATTTAACGATTGATCAAAAGATACTTCCTTTTAATAGAGAACTTGTGACATTTTCAGTAACATTTTGTTTGTCAACTTTCTCTTATCCAAAAACTGGCCCATTCACATAAAAATCAAATCCATCTCCGATTCAATATAAAATCTAACACTTCTAGAAGCGCAAATTTCTCAATTGTTCTAATAAACCAAATTCTGTTTTCATATATGTTTTCATCACTAACCATAGCTTAAACCAATTCCCTAAGCTGGTTATATCATATTTATTGAAGTTTGATTTTTCTTGGTCTGGCCAGCGCAACTTAAATTGATGCCAAGAAATGTTGCATCCAAGAATCTCGATGTGTGACATCCCGAAATTTCGAAAAAAGAAATTATCGGATGAAAAATCGGAGATTGGAAGAAAAAGAAAAAAATGATAATGATATTACTATTATTCTTTTTCTTCTCTCTCTCCTCTTTCTCCCCTCCTTCACATTTCCCCCTCCTTCCTACGCAATTTCCACCCCCTCACTTACGGTAACTTCTTCTTCTCTCTTTCTTCTTTTTCTCCCTCTCTCTCCCACTTTTCCACCCCCTCACCTACGCCAACCCTTCTGCTGTAATTTCCCCCTCAATTTCCCCTCCTCTACTTTATTGTTTCTCCCTTCTCTTTCCCCCTTCCTCCTCTCGACAACTTCCCTCCCTTCTTCTTTTCTTTTTCTCTCCCTTCTCTCTTTCTCTTCTCCCCCTCACGCATTCTCCCTTCTACTGTAGCTCTCCCATCTTCTTTCACCTCCATTCATTTGCTTTTTTTCTCTAACTTCATCATCTACTTGTCTTGCCACCATCATCCTCACCGTTGCACACCATCCGCCTAAGCCGAGTGCCCTTGGCCTTGAGCTCAGCTTCGACAAACCGTCGCCGGGAGTTCTTCAATACACAAATTAAGTTGTCTCCTAACTCTAGATTAGGGGCTGAGTACATGAATTAGGGGTTTCTATGTAGATGAAAGATGTAGATGACGTTATATATGGATGGATATTGGTTAGGGATGTTAGGATAGACATAGAAAAGCTTAGATAAGGTTTAGAGAGTAAGACAACCACCGTCGGTGAAGTTTCGGACAAGAACAGAAGCTGATTTCTGAAACAGTTTCCAGGACGTGAGAGTTTTGCTAATTTTGTAGACGACTGTGAGTTGCGATTTTGAAGAAATTTCCTTCTGAATAAATGTTTTATACATCATAGATAATAACATATATTTTTCTCAGAAGTTTTAGAATTTAAAAAGATGACGATTTTCATGACATCATCCTTGAAACAGTAATTCGGACAGTTCTGTAAACCGTGACCTGTTATGATTCCGAGGGCTGTTACTGACCTTTAGAGGTCGAATTTCCAATCGTTTTCTTCATGAAAGTTGTTCTTTACAACTTCTAGTTTAACATAATCGAATTTCAAATCAAACGGACCAGATTTCGACCCAAAACCGAACTGATTTTGATGAGTTAGGCTCTCTGGAACTGGACCCGATTTTTGTGCTGGATAGAGAGAATTTCTGGGCCGAATCCAGAGGGATCTGGATCTCGGTGTCTTCATGAAAAATGTTTTTTTATGTGTTTTCTAGCACGTGTCTAAATTTGAGAATTTTTCGAGCTCATATGAGTGGGTTTCTGACTTCGAATTCGGGAGAGCGTAATTGGACAGTTTTCTGTCAATTTGGGTTAGTAAGAGTGTATGCTTGTTTTGAAGTATTCTTGCTGTAAAATTGCCCAATTGATGCTGTGAATGCTATGTGTAAGTGATTATTGAAGTGTAACATTGATTATATGCATTCACGACATGAGATTCCGCCGCGAGCCTTTGGGGCCGGGCGATGCTCCTTCGGGAATGCCCCAAGTCAACGGATGCCGGTCGCAGTGGATGCTGGACCGATGCTCCTAATCGGAATGCCATCTAGATGTAGACGTTGACGCGCTCGACGGTGCGAGGCGATGCCCGGTTATGCCGGAAGACTGTTATCTGTGCATTGAAATCATTTGTGACGCATGAATGGGTGAAAGCGAGGGACCTAATTAGGAGACGGAACTATGTGGTGTGGTATGGGACGTGCCATAATAGTTTAGTCTGGTAATTGGGGACCCATGTAATTATGTTGACATTTATGTCCTTACATATGTACATGTTAAAGTATTCTGATGATATATGATATCGATATCTTATATATGATTTGATTGACACTAACATGCAGGAAAGTACTGGTATTAAGAAAGTGTAAGAAATGTGATTAGATTGCATGTTGAGTGTACCCTTCTCCTAATCTGGATTTAGGGGATTGACTTGCCGAGATGTGATCTCACCCCTTAGTGGGCTAACATTTTCAGGTCCCTAGTTGGAGGGTGGACGGGCGAGAGACAGAGGTCT